>CM024764.1:60835901-61435901 GCA_014218235.1 Colocasia esculenta | reverse complement strand
GAATTTATATTAACACATGATCACTTATACAATTTCACAATTTTCACATGCACTTTCACTTAAACACAAGTTCACATTTATTAAATGCCGTGACACATAGCCCAAACCACCTTTTCAAGGACACACACTAATCACATCACATATCTATCACCTAGGCAATTTAGTGATAAATCTTAGTTACTGTGCAGAACCGGGAGAAGCACTCTCCACCCTAACCAGCGGTACTTGTCTGCCTCTAGGATTTAATCCCAATGCCCGTGGGACATCACACACATTGAACTTTTCTGTGGGGACTTTACCACAGTATAGTTCCACAACCCTCTAAGATAGCAGTGTCATCCATTGACACAATTTCACATTTTTCTAAATAGTTAACACAGACTTAATGTACAATAAATCATCTTCATGTCATGTTCACATTCACATTTCAATATTTCCTAGTACGATACTACTGTTCATAGTATTGCAAATTTTAACTAAGTTTTATTTATGCAGGAAATTTCAGATTTTAGTATTTAACACATTAACATGCTTTAATCCATCAATACCTCACATGAAACTGAAATATCTAGCTACTGTTATCAATTCATTTCGAAATTTTAACCAAAAATCCATCACAGGTTAACCACCATGCATATCAATTTTCGTATTTTTCTAAATTATACACTAATTATGAAAATTCTAACAGTGGAATCACATAAGACTAAAATAACCAAACTAACATGGATTTTTCATTGTTCAGATTCACAATTCATTATATACATGGATACTATCAGTTCTAATCATGTACCAATTTCTAGAGATTTACCTGCTTTCACACCATTTATTAGAATTTCCACTCTAAATAAGCATGCTCACTATTTTTCAGTTCAGAAAATCTAGAAAATTACACAGTCATCAGAAAATTCCTAAATTTTAACAACATGCTCTGACATTCATTTAAGTACCACAGAAAATTTCTGACATCACCATTTATTTCAAAATCATATAACAATAATTAAACATGCTCAAGACAGTATTTTCAGAATTTCTTGATAAATTTCGCAGTAACTAAAAATCGTCAAAAAAATACACAACATGTTCCCTTACACATACGTTACAATATACATATTTTACCGTATATCCTCATACGTAGAAAATCTCAAAGATTAGATTATATAGGTCAGACATGCACACTATTGCAGTCTGACGAACTTGACGTCATAATGGTGGTCGTCTACCAGTTAACGGCAATAAAGGCCGCCGCCGACTCAAGATCTTAATGGCAAGGGATCCTGCCGTTAAGTTCCTGTGTGTGCAAAACACAGACTGAACACCAAAGAACCACTTGAATGGGGATTCCAGGACGCGAGAAAATTTGTAAAAATCCCTGGGACATATTAGACTCATGTAGGGATGATGTGGATAGGTTACTTGCCTCGGATAAAATCCCCAATCGATGTTTTGAGTTGAAGAAGCTCTCCTCGGCCTGAGCCAAAGAGCCTTCAAATCCTTCTTTATTCAGGTTCTGAGTTGATCTCCTCTGCACTCCAGTGTGGGGAAGTCGTTCCCGGATGTATTGACTCCTCTCCTGTCGTTGAAGAACGCCGGAGGAAGTCACCAGTCACCAGATCCAAGGGTTCCAAAATAGGTTTTCGCACAGGAAAAATAGGGTTTTTGACCCAAGAGTCAAAAGGGTTAGATCTGGCCGGAGATGAAGTGTTTTATAGAGCTAGGGTCGGAGACGAAGTTGGGTAAGGCTGGGTTACCGTTGGGGAACAGTTTCCTAAACCAAGGGCAACATTCCGGAGGCGTTTTCGGATTTGAAATCGCAACAGATCTGGGAGATAAACGTCAATATCAATAGCCGCCAATTCTGAGTAGGCGTCCATCGATGTGGCCGCTGAGTCACCATAAACGTCAACTCATGTTGACGTCAACAGGTCGTCTGCACAGAACTTAAAACTGTAGAAAAATTTATGTACACTACACATGATATATTTATATATATATCTATAATCTACAATGCACACATTAAAATAATACTTATTCATACAATATAAACAAGTAAGTACTATACACAATAAAATTTATACATCAATGGCATACATTTATACATACATAATAAATCACCCAAAGATGAAAATCAAGGGCCTTACACCCTCTCCCCCTTAAAGAAACTTCGTCCACGAAGTTAGACTGACACTACTCAAACAATTGAGGATATTTCTTCTTCATTGCATCCTCAAGCTCCCAAGTAGCCTCCTCTCGCAAGAAGTTGCGCCATAATACCTTCACCGATGCAATGCTCTTGTTCAGGAGATGCTAAACTTTCCGGTCAAGAATAGCTACTGGTTACTCCACATACGAAAGATCTGGCTGGATCTCCACTGGCTCGTGGATAATAACATGAGAGGGATCTCTGACATACCTCCTAAACATAGATACGTGGAAAATAGGATGAACACTAGCTAATGCTGGGGGTAAAGCGAGCTCATATGCCACGTTGCCCAAACGTCTGAGAATCTCATACGGGCCATTGAATCTAGGACTTAACTTACCATGCCTGCCAAATCTAACTACACCACGAGTATGCGAAATCTTTAAAAAAACATGCTCACCTACCTCAAACTCCAAATCCTTCCTCCTGTTGTCGGCATAACTCTTCTGTCTATCCTGTGCCGCAACAAGCCTTTTCCTAATCAACTGGACCTTATCCGAAGTCTCCTGAACTAACTCCGGACCAATCAGCTGCCTATCACCAGTCTCCTCCCAACATGAAGGAGATCTGCAAGGCCTACCATATAACACCTCAAATGGAGCCATACCAATGCTCGCATGAAAACTGTTGTTATATGCGAACTCCACTAGAGGTAAATGGCGCTCCCAATCATCCTTCCAATCCAAAACACACGCCCTCAACATATCTTCGAGCGTCTGGATAGTCCTCTCGGACTGTCCATCTGTTTGGGGATGAAAAGCCGAACTAAGCTTCAACTTCGAACCTAATGCATCCTGAAGACCCTTCCATAATCTCGAGGTAAATCTCGGATCTCGATCCGAAATGATCGACTTCGGGACACCATACAATCTAATGATGCTACTAATATACAATCTAGCTAAACTCTCTACAGACTGTTTCTTCTTCATGGGCAAGAAATGTGCAGTCTTCGAGAATCTATCTACTACTACCCAAATCGAGTCATTACCCCATCTAGATCGAGGCAAACCCGTAACAAAATCCATAGTGACAGCTTCCCACTTCCATACTAGAATCTCCATCTTCTGCATAAGCCCAGATGGTCGCTGCCGCTCGGCCTTCACTTGCTGGAAAACTAGACATCTAGACACAAACTCTGCTACATCCTTCTTCATGCCAGACCACCAAAAAGATCTCTTCAAATCCTGGTACATCTTAGTGTTACCTGGATGAATAGAGAATCTAGACCTATGAGCCTCTGCTAATACATGTTCACGAACATCTACGATGTCTGGAACACAGACACGGTGATGGAATCTAATCACGCCATCCTCATCACGAGCAATGTCCACCTTGCCGACTAACTCTTGGAGTCTAGGGTCGGCTTTTTGTTGCTCAATCACCTCATCCAACACCGATGACCTAATGGACAACTGAGCTACAAAATCCTGGCAAAGTGATGGCTCTAACTTAGTCATCGCACACGCTGCATCCTCCAACATCTTCCAATCCTGCTGGAGAGACGACCTCTTCCTGCCAAGGGCATCTGCCACAACGTTCGCCTTTCCAAGATGATACTGGAGGTCGAAGTCATAGTCCTTCATGAACTCAATCCATCTTCTCTGCCTAAGGTTTAATTCCTTTTGAGAGAAAAGGTACTTTAGACTCTTGTGGTCAGTGAACACCTCAAATCTGACACTATAAAGATAGTGTCTCTAGATCTTTAGTGCATGAACCACTGCCGCAAGCTCAAGATCATGAGTCGGATAGTTTCGCTCATGCTCCTTCAATTGGCGAGAAGCATACGCTACTACCCTTCCTTGCTGCATCAATACACAGCCAAGGCCAATCCGAGATGCATCCATGTAAATAGCAAAACCCTCTACACCGCTCGGCAAAACTAACACAGGAGCTGAAGTGAGCTTAGTTTTCAATAATTGAAAACTACTCTCACACTCCTCAGACCAGACAAACTTCACTCCCTTCCTGGTCAGCTGAGTCAATGGGGCAGCGATGGATGAAAATCCCTCAATGAATCACTGATAATAACCAGCCAAACCAAGGAAACTCCTGATCTCTGAAGAAGTCTTGGGAATCTCCCAATCCATAACAGCCTGGACCTTCGCTGGATCAACTGCTACACTAGCACTGGAGATTACATGTCCAAGGAAATGAACCTCGCGCAACCAAAAATCGCACTTGCTGAATTTTTCATACAGCTTGTGCTCATGGAGAACCTCTAATACTACCTTTAAATACTGACGATGTGTGGCCTCATCCGGAGAGTAGACCAACACGTCATCAATAAAAACTACGGCGAAACTATCTAGATACGGTCTAAATACCATGTTCATGAGATCCATGAACGCTGCAGGGGCGTTGGTCAGACCAAAAAGAAGGACTAAAAACTCATAATGTCCATAACGGGTTCTAAATGCCATCTTGGACACATCCTCACTCCTAAACCTCAACTGATGATAACCAGACCGTAAATAAATCTTAGAAAAGATTGATGCATCTTGCAGTTGGTCAAACAGATCATCAATCCGAGGTAAGGGATACCTGTTCTTTACCGTCACTTGGTTTAGCTTCCTATAATCGATGCATAATCTAAGTGACCCATCTTTCTTCTTTACAAATAAGACAGGTGCGCCCCAAGGGGAAACGCTAGGGCAAATAAATCCCTTATCTAACAAATCCTACAACTGTTTCCTTAGCTCAGCTAATTCTGCAGGTGCCATCCGATAGCGGCCTTCGAGATAGGAGAGGTGCCTGGAAGCAACTCTAGAGTGAACTCTATCTCTCTAGCTGGTGGCAAACCAGATAGGTCATCAGGAAAGACATCTGGAAACTCTCGTACTACATCTATTTCCGCAAGAGTAGGTGACTCATCAGCCTTGGGTATTAATACCACGCTGGCAAGAAAAGTGTCACAACCCTTGTTCACCATTCTCATCGCTCTCATGGTAGAGATGACAAACTTCCCTGCCAAGTTCCTTGGCAAATGATGAGAAAATTCATCTTCACCAGGAATGCGGAAAACAATTTTCTTCCCACGGAAATCTACTAACGCATAGTGCTCCTCTAGCCAATCCAGACCAAGAATAGCATCGTAGTCCTTCATCTTTAGCAAGAAGAAACACCCTTCTAGGACTCTATCCTCAATGCACACCGATAAAGACGGAATACACTTCCTAGTCGATATCGTACCTACAGGTGTGTGCACAGATAGATGAACCTCTAACTCCTCAGACTCTATTCCTGTCTCTAAGGCTAACTGCCTAGTAAAATGCTCGGAAATGAACGAGTGAGTAGCACCCGTATCAAATAGAACCCGAGCATGCACACCTAAGAACAAAACTGTACCTTCAGTGACATGATCCGCCTACTCGGCGTCCTTACGAGCTAATGCAAACACTCGAGCTGGGGCTCGAGGTCTCCCTGGTCGTCCTTCCATTGGCGCTGCTACTGCTGCTGAGGCTGGTGCCACTCCACGCTGACCTCCGTGCTGCAGTCTGGGGCAATCCTTGTTCCTATGCTCGCTGCTCCCGCACTTCAAGCACTTTCCCGCCAACTTCCAACATTTCATACCGCCATGTGCCCTCCCGCAATGAGGACACTCCTTCTGGCCACTAGGGGAACGCTGAGAAGGTACCTGACTGCTTCCTGATGCCACGGGACGCTGCGGTGACTGAAAAGCCATCTTCTTTCTCTCTTGCCTCTGAAATGGAGCTGCCCGCCTCTTCTGAGAAGCCTTCTTCTCCTCCAAGTACTGCTCCATCTCTCCCTCCTGTTGACATGCAGCGCTGAGTGCCTACTCGAGGGTACGATGATCGAAAGCCACCAACCTCGTCCTCAGCGATGGTCTCAGACCCATCACAAATTTCTTCGCCTTCCTACGCTCATCCGCTACGATATGAGGAGCATACTTTGATAATTCTGCAAACCTGGCCTCGTACTCCAGCACTGTCATGGAGCCCTGAGTCAATGAGAGAAACTCCTGCTCCATCTTGTCCTGGACGTGCTCCGGAACAAACTTGGTTCGAAATAGCCTCACGAACTCATCCCAACCAACCTCCACAGCACCGTCCTCAAACCGAGTACGTAGTAACGAGGACCACCACACGTCGGCTTGCTCCTGCCAAAAACACTCATAAGTAATAACCAACATAATCTATACTTAAAGAAATAACCACCGAATTAATTTACACACCTGCAACATATAGGTGGCTAAAGTGACCTTGTCATCCTCAGCGCA
This sequence comes from Colocasia esculenta, assembly GCA_014218235.1. Classification (NCBI taxonomy): domain Eukaryota; kingdom Viridiplantae; phylum Streptophyta; class Magnoliopsida; order Alismatales; family Araceae; genus Colocasia; species Colocasia esculenta. Next base: position 61,429,464 of record CM024764.1, on the reverse strand, counting down.
CCTAATAGCTCGGAAGATCTTCTCGATCTCCCTCATCCAGCTCTCAGCAAGTAATGGGTCGCTCTCCCCCTTAAAAGAAGGTGGCGACATCCTCTTGAACCGTTCCATGATGGAGGGTCCACCATGGTCCTGAGCCTGGGGAACTGGCACTTGAGCCTGCCACAACAAACATCATAAGCAACATATACAACATAGTAACATAGAAAACATATCATCAAGTAAAACAAACTACCCCTCTTTTTTTTTTTTTTATCATTCTAACCTAAGCCTCCAGCTGAGCCTGGAGTGTAGCCTGAGTGTGGGCTTGCGTCTGCATGGCCTGCACTAGACCCTGCATGAACACTCCATAGTCTACTGGTGGCGGTGGGGGAAGCACAGGACCCTGGGGTGCTGAGGCCTGCTGCTCACCCTGATCCTTACGCCGAGGCTCATCTCTCCTCTGCTCACCCTCACGAGCAGGAACACCACGCCTACCATGTGAAGCCATACCCTGCAAAATGATTTAATCACAAATTAGAACTAGACTATCTAATTTCCAAGTATTTACTTATCTATGTGGACAATCTACACAGACTTACCATACAATGAAGATGATGGTATGTGTATATTTATGTACAATTTCAGCATGTCGCTCTGATACCAATCTCTGTAACGACCCTCCTTATACCGGTACGATTATACCAACCCTCATCGGTATAATGAACGTCGCTACAGTGGGACATTTACCCAACAATTGTATGATAGGCTGAAATATACACAAATACATAACATATGACAACAGAATTTAAAGAACTGAAAAGAAAATTTTTTATTCCATCATCCACATTCTACTCACAGTCCATATAGAAGAAAAGAAGACTAACTTTTCATAACAAAAAAATATATATAAAGTCAATACATTGTCCACATGAGATTACGCAGAGTCTTTTTATTACATACTACGAATTAAAGAAAGTACAAAGTTGAATCCAAAATAAAGTCACCAACTCCTACTCTCGCTCCGAGTCACTCCTAACGATCTCCTCGGAAGAAGTAGAAATGTCTGCACCTGTACGCCGAAGCAAGAGTGAGTTCAAAAGAACTCAACAAGTAACACCAAACACACTAAACTTACATGCATCACATAACTTTCACATTCTTATGCTACACAATTAACATATAAGCATGAATTTGACAATTTATTCAAATAAAACATAAACATGATTTCTACACATGTTACATATGGAAATTATGTTATACAAAATAACTTAAAGCCTATCACATGCTTTCTACACACCTTTCAATATATTAAACTAAGCTCATTTAACTACATTCGCATGCTAAGAAAATAACCATTTTAAACGTGGAGTTTGCACATTTTACAAAAGACGTTTCTAGCATGGATTCTATAATCATTGTCACATGGTTTACACATTTATATTCATGAAGAGCTTGCTGTTTTACTATGGACATGTCACATTCATATAAGAAATTATCATTTTACATATTATCACAAGAATTTATATTAACACATGATCACTTATACAACTTCACAATTTTCACATGCACTTTCACTTAAACACAAGTTCACATTTATTAAATGCCGTGACACATAGCCCAAACCACCTTTAGAAGGACACACAGTAATCACATCACATATCTATCACCTAGGCAATTTAGTGATAAATCTTAGTTACTGCATAGAATCGGGAGAAACACTCTCCACCCTAACCAGCGGTACTTGTCCGCCTCCAGGATTTAATCCCAATGCCCATGGGACATCACACACTTTAAACTTTCCCGTGGGGAATTTACCACAGTATAGTTCCACAGCCTTCTAAGGTAGCAGTGTCATCCACTGGCACAATTTCACATTTTTCTAAATAGTTAACACACACTTAATGTACACTAAATCATCTCCATGTCATGTTCACATTCACATTTCAGTATTTCCTAGTACGATACTGCTGTTCATAGTATTGCAAATTTTAACTAAATTTTATTTATGCAGGAAATTTCAGATTTTAGTATTTAACACATTAACATGCTTTAATCCATCAATACCCCACATGAAACTGAAATATCTAGCTACTGTTATCATTTCATTTCGAAATTTTAACCAAAAATCCATCACAGGTTAACCACCATGCATATCATTTTTCGCATTTTTCTAAATTACACACTAATTATGAAAATTCTAACAGTGGAATCACATAAGACTAAAATAACCAAACTAACATGGATTTTTCATTGTTCAGATTCACAATTCATTATATACATGGATACTGTCAGTTCTAATCATGTACCAATTTCTAGAGATTTACCTGCTTTCACACCATTTATTAGAATTTCCACTCTAAATAAGCATGCTCACTATTTTTCAGTTCAGAAAATCTAGAAAATTACACAATCATCAGAAAATTCCTAAATTTTAACAACATGCTCTGACATTCATTTAAGTACCACAAAAAATTTCTGACATCACCATTTATTTCAGAATCATATAACAGTAATTAAACATGCTCAAGACAGTATTTTCAGAATTTCTTGATAAATTTCGCAGTAACTAAAAATTGTCAAAAAAATACACAACATGTTCCCTTACACATACATTACAATATACATATTTTACAGTATATCCTCATACGTAGAAAATCTCAAAAATTATATTATATAGGTCAGACATGCACACTATTGCAGTCTGACGAACTTGACGTCATAATGGTGGCCGTCTACCAGTTAACGGCAATAAAGGCCGCCGCCGACTCAAGATCTTAACGGCAAGGGATCCTGCCGTAAGTTCCTGTGTGTGCAAAACACAGACTGAACACCAAAGAACCACTTGAATGGGGATTCCAGGACGCGAGAAAATTTGTAAAAATCCCTGGGACATATTAGACTCATGTAAGGGATGATGTGGATATGTTACTTGCCTCGGATAAAATCCCCAATCGATGTTTTGAGTTGAAGAAGCTCTCCTCGGCCTGAGCCAAAGAGCCTTCAAATCCTTCTTTATTTGAGTTCTGAGTTGATCTCCTCTGCACTCTAGTGTGGGGAAGTCGTTCCCGGATGTATTGACTCCTCTCCTATCGTTGAAGAACGCCGGAGGAAGTCGGCCGTCGCCGGATCCACAAAACAGGTTTTCGCACAGGAAAAATAGGGTTTTTGACCCAAGAGTCAAAAGGGTTAGATTTGGCCGGAGATGAGGTGTTTTATAGAGCTAGGGTTGGAGAGGAAGTTGGGTAAGGCTGGGTTACCGTTGGGGAATGGTTTCCTAAACCAAGGGCAACATTTCCGTAGGCGTTTCCGGATCTGAAATCGCAACAGATCTGGGAGATAAACGTCAACATCAATAGCCGCCAATTCTGAGTAGGCGTCCATCGATGTGGCCGCTGACTCACCATAAACGTCAACTCATGTTGACGTCAACAGGTCGTCTGCACAGAACTTAAAACTGCAGAAAAATTTATGTACACTACACATGATATATTTATATATATATATCTATAATCTACAATGCACACATTAAAATAATACTTATTCATACAATATAAACAAGTAAGTACTATACACAATAAAATTTATACATCAATGGCATACATTTATACATACATAAGAAATCACTTAAAGATGAAAATCAAGGGCCTTACAGAAATAGTGCTTCAATTTCTGCACTACCCACACTAGCGCTGCACACGTCTTTTCCATTGTGGTGAGTTTGAGCTCGGAAGGATTGAAGAGCCTAGATAGGTAATAGACTACCCTTTCTCTTCCAGACTCATCATGTTGCGCAAGGACAACTCCTAGGGAATCCTCAATTGTAGACAAATATAGGATTAAGGGTTTCCCATGGACAGGCGCCTACAGCACGGGCAGATTCATGAGATAACTCTTGATCTCATTAAAGGCCTCTTGACATTTATCATTCCATTAGAATTTGGCCCCCCCTTTTAACAGTTCATAGAAAGGGCGACATCTTTGAGAGTGCTGAGATATGAATCTCCTCATGAACTGTAGCCGGCCAATCAAGCCTCAAAGCTCAGATATGTTCTTAGGAGGAGGCATCTCATTTATTGCCTTGGCCTTGTGTGGGTCTATTTGAATCCCCCACTTGCTGACTATGAAACCTAGCAATTTGCCTGAAGAAACCCCAAACACGCATTTCTTTGGATTCATCTTCAATTGATATTCTTGTGCGCGGCAGAAAACTTTGGCAAGTACGGAGGAGTGTTCTCTTCGAGTTCGAGACTTCACCACAATATCATCCACGTACACTTCAACATCTATATGAATCATATCGTGGAAGATAGCTAACATTGCCCTTTGATAAGTGGCGCCGGCATTCTTCAATCCAAACGGCATGACCATATAGGAATAAGTTCCCCAGGGTGTGGTGAAGGAGGTTTTCTCTTGGTCCTCCGGGGCTAGACGGATTTGATTATAGCCTGAGTACCCATCCATGAACGATAGAGTCTCATACCCAGCGGTATTATCAATCAGTACATCCAAATGAGGTAAAGGGAAATCATCCTTTGGACATGCCCTATTCAGGTCCCGGAAGTGTATGCAAATTCGCACTCTTCCGTCTTTCTTCATCACTGAGACTATATTGGCCACCCACAGCGGATAGAGGACTACACGGATGAATTTAGCCTTGTGTAGCTTATCAATCTCCTCTTTCATCTTCAAAGCAATGTGGGGGAGGTATCGTCTCAATTTTTTCTTAACGGCAACTACCCCTGGCTTCAGGATCAGCCTATGTTCCACTAACTCGGGGTCAATGTCGGGCATGTCATCATAAGACCAGGCAAAAGAATCCTTGAACTCCCTTAGCATCTCTATGAGCACCTCTTCTTCATCAGGAGGGAGACTGGAAGCTATAGTCAAGAGCCTGGGGTCTTCTTCACCCACATTTACCTCTTTGGTGGGTTCGTCCACTGCCGAGGTGGGTTCATCAAAATTTCTCATACCGCTTGCATACATCTTGGCAGCATCCTCTATCTCACCATCTTCATCATCCACGGGGTCATCCTCAGCTAAGATCTCATAAACTCCAAATCTGTCGTCTAGCCCTCCCTCTTCGTGCTGAGCTTCTATGTTCAAGATGACCGCTTCTCGGGCGAACTCCTCAATAGTTAGAAGAGCGCCACACCTTTGCACCAAATCTAGCAGATACCTACGGGGTATGCTACTACCCTTACTCTTCCTGGACAGGGACGGGGACTTGCTAAATTCTACCCGAGATCCTAACCTAGGGTTGATATTCATAGGAGACTCTAGAGAAGTGTCCAGAGGTTTATTGGAAAGGGAAGGAACGGGTGCGGCAGGGCCGCAAGGATCCTCTGATGGGACTGGAGGAAGAGGCGGGCCACCCAAGCTCAGGGTGCCTACAGAGGAGATGGGGTCCAGGCGAGCGGGAATAGAAGGCCCCTCACCCAGATCGCCCAGCGTGACCATGATGGTCAGGCGAGCGAGATCGCAGCTTGCACAGAAAGAAGAGAGACGGGGATCTCCACTGAGGGAAGAGGAAAGCTGGCGTAACGTGGATCGCCGTCGAGAGTAGGAAAGCTAGGGGACGGGGATCGTCGTCCAAAAATTGAGAGCAAGAGGTGACGGGGATCACCGTCGAGAGTGAAAAAATGAGGGGACGGGGATCACCGTCTGAGGATTGAAAGCAGGGAGTGACGGGGATTACCGTCAAGAGTGAGAAAGCAAAGGGACAAGGACCGCAGTCCGAGAGTGGGGATTACAGCGGGAGATTGAGGTTTAAAAGGAGAAGGACGGAGATCACCATCTGATGAAGGGGAAAGACGAGGATCGCCATCCGATGAAAGAGGAAGGGGAAAGACGGGGATCGCCGTCCGATGAGAAAAGGCAAGGAAAGACGAGGATCGCCGTCCGAATGATGGGGAATGGGGAAAAGAGGAAGCATTTTTTTTAATTAAATGAAACATGTTAAACTAAGAAAGGAAATACACTATCCTACATGAGAAGGCGTCGGGAGATGGACAGAATCGAGCCATTAAAGGAAAGGGCGAAGAAGGAAGAAGAGGTGGTTAATGCTTCAAAAGCATCAGGGGAGAGTTGAAAGATGATGGGAGGAGAAGGAGGAATAATGGTGAATTTATATACAAGGATCGAAGACAAAATGATTAAAAGGCCAGCAACATCCTGGCTAGAACTCCGTTGTTGGTTTGATGATGCTCATGATTTCAAACTTTTCACCAGGTCCAAGCAACTGTCGCTTGGTGGTGATTGCTGATGCTGATTCTATCACTGCTGGCGGCTGTGCCACACTATCCTCGATGAACAAATGACTGACTGATGAAACAAGGTCTTCAAGGCCCTGCCCTTCTACCCCTGCTTCTGATGGTGGGGCGTGGCTGTCTTCCTTGCATAAGAAACTGACTGCAGATATTAAGTCTTCAAGATCTGATTCCTCTTCCTTAGTTTCCAGCCTTTTCTTCTTGCTGGGCCGCTGGGCCTCTAGGGCTTGATATGTTGACCTTGGTGCTTCTTCTACTGTGATGTTGTATCCAGGCTGTATGGGTCCTCTGATGAAGTGATCATATAACATCCAGGTAAGAGGCTCGTGGTATGATTGTAAAGCAGATGAGAATGTTGCCCATTCTGTGTATCCCAGGCCACGCTTAGTAGGTTTCGTTGGGCCAGTGACAGCCTTCATCCTCCCTTGGAGATGGGCTCCCAAACCTTTTCCTATCTGATAACCAATCCTGAACAAGATATCCCAGCCTTTGGCATTAACCGACGTATCCTTCCTGATAGCTGCTAGTGATGGAGATACAATCAGGCGGCTAGAGGAGAAAGTATAAGCCCAGGGGTAATTCACATCGAGCACAGAAATAACAGGCTTATTGGATGGCCAGACCGATGGCATAATCTTCTCTATAGCTTCCACAGTGTGAGTAGTCGCTGCACTTTTGACTTTGACTATTCGTCCTTCAAATGGGAACTTTAAGCACTGATGAGCTGTGGAAGGGACTGCCCCTAACGCCTCAATCCAAGGTCGGCCTAGGATAGCCTTGAAAGTGGGATCAATATCCAACACATAGAAGTCCACTGTCATGACCAGCGGGCCTAGCTCGGCTTGTAGAGAGATGACTCTGTGGCAAGCTCGCCGGGAATTGTCATATGCAGCTATGGTTGTAGGAGTAGGCTGCAATTGGCGTTCGGGAATGTTGCAGGCTCTTTAAGTGCTTAGCGGACACACATTAATAGAAGCCCCTGTATCTACCAAAGCGGCATCAATGGCCACTTTATTTATAGTCAGAGTCACACATAAAGGCATTTTTCTAGCCTCAGGAGGAGCTAGTTCGCCTTCTGTGAAGGTGATTGTAGGCCCTTTATTCACAATGGATAAGACCGAAGGTAGACTATCCGGGTTCATATCTTCATTCACCATGACCCTTTGCAGAAAGACCCTCAGTGCATCTTGGTGAGCCTGAGACCTCTTGATCAGTTCTAGGATTGATATTTTTGCTGGAGTCTGATCCAAATACTTCAATATATCATATTGGGTCCCCGGGACCAGATCTATCTCCTCAGTGTCTTGTTGCTTCTGCTGACAGTGGGAGGGTTGGGTCTGTTGACCTGGCATAGACACGGATGCATTTGGGTACATCCGTTGGAACTTACGCCCGCTCCGTAGGGCAAGGTTGTGGTGGAGTGGAGGTGGCGTGGTGTCGAGGATGGAAGGGTTGGCTATTATGGGTTCTGGTGCAGGGGAGAAAGGGATGTTAAGGGGAGCTGGAGTGATGGGTGATATGATGGGTGTGTTGTAGAGTGGGGAGGTGATAGTGGCGACGGTGGGTGTATCGGGAGTAGGCATAGTAGAGATAGGTGTGATGGAGGTAGGTGTACTGGAGGTAGGGGTGGTATAGGAGATAGCCAAAAGCTGGCCTACTTTGTCGTGGGCCCACGCGTCTGCCGATGGTGGGTGGTGAATGACTGGGTTAACTTGAGCGGGTGGAGGAGGTGGTGGATTAGGTTGGGGGTTCGGAGCAGGTTGATGTTGAGGCATGGGATTACGAATTATGCCAAGGTCATTTGCTGGTTGTTGGGGTTGCTGCTGTTGTTGCTGGAATTGTTGCTGCTGTTGCTGGAATTGTTGTTGTTGTTGTTGTGGCTGCTGTCGCCTCTGCTGTTGCTGCTGTCTCTGACCCTGTTGGTCCCTCTGTGTCTGGACTAACCTCTTCATTTCTGCCCTATCAATCTGATTCTGTTCATGAAGATCATATATGATGTCTCGAAATTGGAAGCAGTCCGACACGTTGTGGCCTGGATGGCGATGGTACACATAATACTTTGTTTGGTCCGCTGCCATGTTCCAATTTGGTTTCTCAGGAGGGAGCCTAAGAGCATTTAGAGACATAAGGGCTGCAAAGATGTCGGCCAAGGTCTCTAGAAGGGGAGGGTACTGAGCTCTCTTAGGCCCATTTGGCTTTCTGGGAGCAAAACCATTTTGGGGTGGAGGGACTTGATTGTATTGACGCTGATCTTGTTGGGTGTTCTGGTTTTGAGAAGGTGGCTATCTATTGTTCCAGGGCTGCTGGGGTTGTTGATTAAGGGGTACCCTACCTACCGGGCCTTGAGGGTTATTCACTGCACTCACTTGCTCATTGGTTTGGATTCCCTCAGTAATAGGTCCCTGGGGCTTCTTGAGATAGCGGGATTTAGGGGACTCAAACATAGAGTGGATGGGCAAATCCTTGAGTTGAGTCTGGATAAAATGAGCTAGACTATACAATTGGTGCATGGTAGTGATGTCATTCATGGCCAGTATGGCTCTGTAGGTGGGAGTGGCATTTGAGATCAGCAGCTTAACCTTTTCCTCCTCGAGCATGGGACAACGAACCTTGGCGGCAAGGGAGCGCCATCTGTCAGCATAGACTGAAAATTCTTCGTCGGCTTTCATTTTCTCGGCCACCAAATCAACAAATGAATACTCGGGTCCGACCCGATCCTGAAACTGCTGTAGGAACCTTTCTTGGACAACTTGGAAGTCTTCGGCCTCCTCGGGTGGCAGGGAGTAAAACCATTCCAGAGCCGGACCATCTAGGGACTTTCTGAACAAATACGCCATAAGGTGGTGGTCGTACTTATGTGGAGCAGACTCATACACAAAAATCTTTTAGGTGCACATAAGGATCGCCTACCCCAGAGTATCACCTGTAGATCGGGATTTCTGACTGGGGTGGAATCCGGAGATGCTGGAAGGAAGGGAGAGGGATGTCGGCGACCTTCTGGGGGTCCAATTGTCTCCTTAAATCATAAAGCTCCCTCTTCATAGTTGTCCACTCCGCAAGGAAGTCGGAGGAGGACATGGTGTGGTGAGAAGGAATGAGGGAGCGGGATTGCTCCAACGAATAGGAGCTCTCGAGGGGAAAGGGAGCAAGTTCGGCCTAATAGAAAGAAGGCATCGGAGGAGACTTGGGCCGAACCTCCCGTGTCGGAAGATAGCTGGGCTCAGAAAAGTGGATAGCTCGAGGGCGTAGGGGTGTAGGATCTGCTACTGTGGAGGGTACATGTGGCGCTGAAGCAACAGGAGCAGAGGAGGCTGCCTGTTGGGCAGAACCATGAGAGGGAGGAGATAGAGGGTGCTTGCCTTTTGCAGCAGCTAGGAACTCACGGACTTGGTCCGGACTTAGGTGAGGGAGAAGGTGACTAAATTTGGAATGGGGGTCATCTGTCCCTGGAGGAGAAGGAGGGCGGGATTGACACCCCACAACAAGAGGGGGATGTGTTTGGCCCTTTACGTACGGCAGCAAGGTAGCCTAGAGGGGGGGGGGTGAATAGGTTTTTCTTCTATCTGAAATAGAAACTTAAACACAGAAATTAACACTTGAAGGTTTGGTTAGTTTAGTGTGATAAAGAGTAGTAGCGCGGAAGCAAATAAACAATCACACAAAAGGACACAGGAGATTTATCCTGGTTCGGCCCTTCCCACATAGAAGTCCTACGTCCAATCCCCAAGCAAGCTCTTGGGATTTTACTAACCGAAGGTACAGTCCCCCTCAAGGACACCACAACACCCTGGATACCCCACCAGGTCTTCTTCTCTTTCCCGGGCAAGAAGGCATCCCACTTCTTTTCTAGGCTAAGAAGCAAACCTACTTCTTTTATAGGTTCAGAAGTAAACCTCCTGGAACAAACTCCAGTGCGGTTCTGCTAGACTTAAACCCCCAGCTAGGTTACACACTGTATACAGTCCTACAGCTGGACACGGATCTTTCTTAGAAAGATTAGACTGAGAAGCTTTACACGATAAACACTTGTGTAAAGCTCACAGTCCCAGACTCTCCCCAGATATACAATGAGCTCAAAGAGAAACGGAAGAGAGAAAAGAAAGCAATAGTGCTTGAATCCTTGAACGCTTGAGATGCTTGAAAGCTTGAGTGCTTCTGCTAGGCTCAGGCTCTTTCTCTCTTTCTTTGAGTGTATGTGTCGTTGAGGTTCCTCACTGGATGTACACTCTTTCAAAGATGTTCAGGAAAAGCTCTTGTATTTTCTTCAGCCATGCTTCATATTTTATATGAGCAGTCTTTGAACATATCCGTTGAAGAGATAGCCGTTTGAGTTTTGGATCCGTTGGAGTTCTGACCGTTGCTTATCTTCTCTTCATTTGTCTTAATCAGACTCTTGTGGTCTTCGAGGTCTGTAAGCATAGAAGAGAGTGTTAGCATAGAAGAGTGTTTATAAGATAATAGTACATGTTACTGTGTTTCTGCTAACATGCTGAAAATAGTAGGTCATATCTTTTTTTTTTCTGACAAGATTATGCATGCAGCTTTTTGTCAGAAGATATTTGACTTTTCATTTAAGCGCCAAGCATATTTGAAATATAAAGGCAATCTGAGTTTGATCATTATCCATGAAGAAATCGGTATGAGCATGACTTATGAAATCGTTATGTGAAGAGTCGTTGCTCATTTATAAACAAATCGATGTGATCATTTATGAAATCGTTATGCAAGCAAATCGTTATGATCTTCTGAAGAAATCGGTGATCAATAAAGAAATCGATGTAATCACTTATGAAATCGTTCTGAGATCAAATTCTTATCAAATCGTTGCGAAGGCAAATCGATGTGAGGTCAAATCATTGCACTCACTTATCAAATCGTTATGAGACCGATTTCTTATCAAATTGTTATGAGAGCGAAATCGATGTGAACAAATCGTTGTGAGAGCAAGTCGTTGCGCTCACTTATAGAATCGTTATGAGATCGATTTCTTATCAAATCAATGCGAAGGCAAATCGATGTGAGGGCAAATCGTTTCACTCACTTATCAAATCGTTATAGCTCTTATAAAATCAATTAAAACAAAATCGATGTAGCGCTTATTAATTTGGCACTTAAATTGAAATCGATGTATATTGATTAAACATCGATTTTATCATTTTAGTGCGCCATATTGCATCAATGTGAGGCTCAGCATTTTGCTATGAGATTGATGCGACACAGATGAAACATGATATTAAATGAGACTTATCATTTGTTAAAGGGATTGATGCAACACAGATGAAGCAAAAAAAAATTTTATGAATACCTATATTTTGTTATCATCTAAATGCATCATATATTTTGTTATCACCAAGATACCAAGATCACAGATAACCATAGAGTGGTTCAACAATCTCCCCCTTTTTGGTGATGACAAAATTCATGTAAATTTTTGAATAAAAAACATGATTTAAGCAGAAAATTCATAGAGTATGCTTACTCTCCCCCTTTTTGTCAATAATCCAAAAAGGTCTTACCGTGTATCTCCTTCGTTTTGAGAGAGTTTCTTACCATAGAGAGGCTCAAACTTTTCTTCCCCCTTACTCTTTACTCCCCCTTAATCAGAGCTCCCTTTTAATGAGAGGCTCTATCACTGCCTTGAGCACCCTTTGTTCTTGATGCTCCAAGGCTTCCCTGCAAACAACTCATTCAGATGTAGGTACCCAAAACTTTTTGGGTCCTTGATTGTTAGAGGCATGAAAGTATCCTTTCGGAATCCAAACTAAGTGCTTGGTTGTGCAGGTGTTTACTGTGTGTCCTAGTTTATTGCAATGAGAACAATGAAAATACTGTGTTTTACAGTTCTTATTGCTTTTATGACACTTTCCAGAATCCTTTTTCACTTTATGAGTTTTGCTTATTTGAAAAACCCGTTCTTGAGGAGTGATGGATTCTTTTACAAACTTAGGTGATGGATACTTTTCAGCAGATTTGACTTGTTTTCCCTTTTCTGAGGATTTGTATCCAATACCTTTCTTATTTTTTCCAGATTTTGATCCTTTTAAGCATAGGGCTAAGAATGTTTTTTCATTAGTTAGTTTACTAACTAATTCTTTTAAATATACATTTTCTTCAGTTAGAGTTTTTAATTTTCCTACTAACTCTAACTTCTCATCCTCTTTTCTTTTTAACTTTTCATTTTGAAGAGAGTTATTATCCTTGCATTCTTTTAACTGCTCTTCTAACTGTTCCAATTCTGACTTAAGAACAGAATTAGTGTTTTCTAAACAGGTAAGGTTGCTCTTGAGATCTTTTAGTTCTTTTACCACAACCTTATGCTTATTATATAGTTCATTTATGACTTTTTCTAAGTCTTATGATTCTGACCCTGAATCTGTGCATGAATTGAATGAGGGTTCAGAGAGTACCTCATCTAGTCCTACCATGAGGGCTAGATTTACCTGCTCATTTTCTGATTCTGAGCTTGATGAGCTTGATGATTCTGAGTTTGAGGCCTCATCATTTTCCCAAGCAGCTGCCATGGCTTTTCTCTTGAATTTCTTGTGCTGCTTTACGGTTTGACCAGTCTTTCTGAGCCTTGGACAATCTGGTCTTAGATGTCCAGGTTTCCTGCATTCATAGCACACTAGTTCTTTTTCTTTTCTTTCTTTCTTTTGGATCCTTCTCGATCCGTTTTTCTTCTTCTTCTTTAAAAGCTTCTGAAGCTTGGACAATACTTCATCAACATTGTTGTCTTCAGAATCTGCATGTTGAGAACTAGAAGAAGAGCCAGAAGGAGCTGCTACAGTTTTAAGAGCGTTAGTGCATTTTATTTTAGATGAGCTTTCAGATAATCGCTCCATATTTATTTCATGTGCCATGAGAGAACCTATCAAATTATCGATCGATAATTTGGTCAAATCGTGAGCTTCTTCAATGGCAGTTACCTTAGGTGTCCATGATATAGTTAAGGACCTAAGTATTTTTCTAACATTTTCTTCATCAGAAAGATTTTTACCTAGAGAGCTTAAACTTGCTACTATGGTTGAAAAATGATTATACATAGTAGTAATTTCTTCATGAGGAAGCATTTTAAATTGTTCATATTGAGATACTAGAATATCTATCATAGTTTGCTTCACTTTATCTGTTCCTTCATAAGTGGCCTGCAGTTTATCCCATATATCTTTGGCAGATTTGCATGCAGACACTCTACTGAATTCCTTTTTAGATAAAGCACAACATAAATAGTTTTTAGCTTTAAAATTTAGTGATAGCTTTATCTTATCCACTGCTGTGATGTTAGTAGTGTTTTCAGCAGGGACAAAAATAAAATCACCTACCTCAATTACCTGCCACAGATCAATGTCTGTGCCTCGAATGAAGCATTCCATCCTCATCTTCCAGTATTGATAGTCTTCTCCGTTGAAGAATGGAGGTCTGGTGACCGATTGGCCTTCAGCATATCCTTGAGCTGCCATGGATCTTTGCTCTAAGATCGTTGGATCTTCTTGAAAGTTCAGAGACCTGCTTTGATACCACTTGTTGGCCCTTTACGTACGGCGGCAAGGTAGCCTAGAGGGGGGGGGGGTGAATAGGTTTTTCTTCTATCTGAAATAGAAACTTAAACACAGAAATTAACACTTGAAGGTTTGGTTAGTTTAGTGTGATAAAGAGTAGTAGCGCGGAAGCAAATAAACAATCACACAAAAGGACACATGAGATTTATCCTGGTTCGGCCCTTCCCACATGGAAGTCCTACGTCCAGTCCCCAAGCAAGCTCTTGGGATTTCACTAACCGAAGGTACAGTCCCCCTCAAGGACACTACAACACCCTGGATACCCCACTAGGTCTTCTTCTCTTTCCCGGGCAAGAAGGCAACCCACTTCTTTTCTAGGCTAAGAAGCAAACCTACTTCTTTTATAGGTTCAGAAGTAAACCTCCTGGAACAAACCCCAATGCGGTTCTGCTAGACTTAAACCCCCAGCTAGGTTACACACTGTATATAGTCCTACAGCTAGACACAGATCTTTCTTAGAAAGATCAGACTGAGAAGCTTTACAGGATAAACACTTGTGTAAAGCTCACAGTCCCAGACTCTCCTCAGATATACAATGAGCTCGGAGAGAAACAGAAGAGAGAAAAGAAAGCAATAGTGCTTGAATGCTTGAACGCTTGAGATGCTTGAAAGCTTGAGTGCTTCTGTTGGGCTCAATCTCTTTCTCTCTTTCTTTGAGTGTATGTGTTGTTGAGGTTCCTCACTGGATGTACACTCTTTCAAACATGTCCAGGAAAAGCTCTTGTATTTTCTTCAGCCATGCTTCATCTTTTATATGAGCAGTCTTTGAACAGATCCGTTGAAGAGATAGCCGTTTGAGTTTTGGATCCGTTGGAGTTCTGACCGTTGCTTATCTTCTCTTCATTTGTCTTAATCAGACTCTTGTGGTCTTCGAGGTCTGTAAGCATAGAAGAGAGTGTTAGCATAGAAGAGTGTTTATAAGATAACAGTACATGTTACTATGTTTCTGCTAACATGCTGAAAATAGTAGGTCATATCTTTTTTTTTTTTTTGACAAGATTATGCATGCAGCTTTTTGTCAGAAGATATTTGACTTTTCATTTAAGCGCCAAGCATATTTGAAATATAAAGGCAATCTGAGTTTGATCAGAATCCATGAAGAAATCGTTATGAGCATGACTTATGAAATCGTTATGTGAAGAGTCGTTGCTCATTTATAAACAAATCGATGTGATCATTTATGAAATCGTTATGCAAGCAAATCGTTATGATCTTCTGAAGAAATCGTTGTGATCAATAAAGAAATCGATGTGATCACTTATGAAATCGTTCTGAGATCAAATTCTTATCAAATCGTTGCGAAGGCAAATCGATGTGAGGGCAAATCGTTGCACTCACTTATCAAATCGTTATGAGACCGATTTCTTATCAAATCGTTATGAGAGCGAAATCGTTGTGAGAGAAAGTCGTTGCGCTCACTTATAGAATCGTTATGAGATCGAAATCATTGTGAGAGCAAGTCGTTGCGCTCACTTATAGAATCGTTATGAGATCGATTTCTTATCAAATCAATGCGAAGGCAAATCGATGTGAGGGAAAATCGTTGCACTCACTTATCAAATCGTTATAGCTCTTATAAAATCAATTAAAATAAAATCGATGTAGCGCTTATTAATTTGGCACTTAAACTAAAATCGATGTATATTGATTAAACATCGATTTTATCATTTTAGTGCGCCATATTGCATCAATGTGAGGCTCAGCATTTTGCTATGAGATTGATGCGACACAGATGAAAATGATATTAAATGAGACTTATCATCTGTTAAAGGGATTGATGCAACACAGATGAAGCAAAAATTTTTTTTATGAATACCTATATTTTGTTATCATCTAAATGCATCATATATTTTGTTATCACCAAAATACCAAGATCACAGATAACCATAGAATGGTTCAACAGGATGGACGAACCCGGAGAGGACGGCTGCAGAGGTTTGGGCCACATCCTCAAGAAGTCCAATAGGCAAGACATCATTAGTAAGGACCCAGAATTGGTCCATACCGAATAGAGGATTATGATATAATACAATGGTTGAAGGGGACTGACTCGATCTACCTAGACAATGACGCATGCACCACCCCTAAGCAATTAGGGGAGATGATACAAGCACCAGACAAGACTTAGACTCCATCACAGCAAGAAGAGACTATGAGACGAGAGGGGATGCATCAAAAGTACTTGAGTTATCATGATTAACGTTCAAATTTTAAAGCACAAGCTTGACCTTTAATTGGATTGATTAATGGAGTATCACTCGGTCAAAAGGGACCCTGATAGGTATGAACTCAAGTCCTTCGGTGTGACTAAAGATGACACACAACTCACACGTGGGGATGGCTCAAGCTAAGGATACAACGGGTACAACCTGCCTGGTGAACCGCAATGTGCGTACGGTCACGGGGACTTACGGAGGTCCTCGGAAGGTGGCCCTAGTCAACCCACGAGTGCTCGCAAGTGAGAGGACTCACTCAACCAAGGGGGAAGACCTAAACAATGGGATGAGTAGTGTATGCACGGGCCTAAGTGCCCAAAAATGAATGCAATGTCTAAGCAATGACCAAGACAGGGTGGCTAACAGGTCTCGGGTGAAGTCGTGGCGGCCAGATACACCGCGACCCTATCGCGACAGGAAATCCCGCCGCGATATCAACAAAAAGCCCAAGCCTGTAGCAACGTGCAAACACATGACAAACAGACTAAGCTAACACACAATAGAAGCATGGAATCACTAGAACAACATAACCAGGATCATGTGTCGGACAGAAACTGGTATATGGATCAAAGCATTAACATCACAAGTGTGTCTGTGGACGCGACGTCCAGCTCCGGCGCGACCTGGACGCGACCTCACGACCCACCGTGACAGGACCTGAAAACTAACAGTGAAAAGAAAAGGGAAAACTCGAACCCTAGCAGGATTCTAACACTCAAAAACGCGGGGATACATGGTAGAAAAGCATAGAACAAACATATATGAATCCACATAGAAGAAATAAGGCGGTCGGAAGGGTAAAATGATGCACCTTAGATCGTGTTGGCCACGGAGGACGTGACGAGCTCGCGTCGCCGCGATACTCCACGTCGCCGACCGAGAACAGGGACGTCAAGCACAAGGCAAAAAACAAACTTAACAGGATTCTAGGAAGGCACTTAAACAAACAAACATGGCAGGCAAGCAAACTAAACTTATGAGGGTAGCACTAAAGGTCCCATCGTGATCGCCAAAAGGTGTAATTACAAGGATTGTGCGCCCCCATGTACATAAACGAACGTGCTCAATGTGAAGGCATGGAAAAGAGGATGTGATCGCCACCTAGATAGTTGCCTAAGAATAGAAATAACACGGGCTAACTAGTCTAGGAAAAGGAGAGAGAACATGGAGGACTCACTGATATCGCGACGGAGGACCCCGTCGCGATGGCTCTGATGACGCGACGCCCGTGAAGGGCATGTCTCCTTAGTCCGTCCCGTTCTCTGTAGTGCGGGAGAAGCGTAGGTGGACCTCCTTTGTAACACCCCGAAAATCATTATTTGTTGTAAAACTTGAGAAATAAGGTTATTGGACTTAACCATCATTCTTAGATTGAATTAATTAATATTCGAGAATGCTTAGCATTAATGAACGTTACCCCAGTGTCGTACTCGGACGTGCGCGCTCCCACAGGGTGACACTGAAAAACTATAACGAAAACTAAATATGAGAACACCATAATTTCCAAAAAAAAATGTGGAGATATAAAAAATGTAAATATCCAAATTTTTTGACATTTGAATTTTTAGATTAAGTCGACGCGACTATTTTTCGGGTGATTTTTCACCCAGTGTAAAATAAATTCTAAAAATTAAACTAAAATCACCATAATTTGTAAAACCATCACATTAGCCTATGACTGAAATTTTAGCACAAATGGATATCATTTGGATACATTTGCATAAGGATTATTGGGTCAATTGATTTATGGCTTAATTACGTAAACTATTTATGAGATTTTACAGGATGACGTATCTTGGGTGATGCAAGCTCATGTCATGGTGGGTTAAACCTCTTACACGTTGGTGATTGAGGTGTAGGTGTGAGGTTGGGAGCATGGGCCATGTGTAAACAGTAAAAACCAAGGGGTTTTACTGTTTACACCTACGCATGGAGGTGTCACCATGCATGGATTGGACGATGGGTCATCTTCCCTCATTCGTACCTTTCCACACCCTTTGTTCTAGCCCCTGTTCTTGTCTTTCCCTATTCCTTGCTGCTAGAAGTGCTGCTGGAGGAGCTGTTGGAGTTCCTGGCTTCATAGCTTCTGCAACTATTTCGGTTTCTGCTCTTGCTGCAACTATAGCTACTTCTACCTTGGAGTCAACTTGCTATGGAAGCTACTGACGTTGCTAGCAAGTTATTTACTTTGGGAAGGAGTTTTCTTTTACTAGGTTAGGCTCTTTCATCAAGATCACGTGGAAGTTCACTTGTTTAGCAAGGTAGGATTCATCTCCCTCTAATTCAGTTCTATCCTCCACACATGACAAGGAATTCTTGATAAATCGACAAGTTGCTATACCTGTAGTTCTTCTGTTTTTCTTCCAGTTATGGTACACTTATTCTTGTTGGGAGAAGAACAATCTTGTTCTACTTTAAAAAAAATTGATTCCTATCTTCTTCTCCCATCCTTGGTCCTTATACATGATGATAGAGTTTTTTTTTTTTAAAATATGGCCGTACCAAAAGGAGAAGGTAGGGGCATCCTCCCAAAAGTGAGAGGGCCACTACCAACACCGAGAGGCTGAGATTTCTATTATAGATTGCAAGAAAGGAAATAGAGAGGGGGGAGGGGGGATTACATGTGACAAGATCTAGGGCCTAAGTGTGGGGCATCCTACCTTATCCAGTCGGTAGGAACCCTTCACTACATGTGGTAATGCAGCCCTAGAATCCCAAAACCTGAATTGGTTGATGGAACAACCATAACTGGCTAAAGAGTTGGCCACTTGGTTTGCTTCCCGTGTCATGTGCTTGATCTGCGCCTCGAGTTTCTTGCTGGTTACAACCATTTCTTGGATGATACATATTAGTTCCCATGGGGGTGGGGTCTGACCAGTGACAATCTGCATGAGAGTTGTGGAATCGGTCTCCACCATAATGTCCAAGATCCCCTTATTGCAGCATGTTGTGAGTCCGTCCTGGAGAGCACGAGCTTCTGCATCAAGGGCAGAGATAGCCCCCTGGTACTTTTTAGCAAAGGCGAAAAGACAAGTCCCTTGGTGATCCCGGAGGATTCCTCCCCCTCCAGCACTACCTGCTGCGTTTTTGAAAGCCCCATGAACACTCAGCTTTAGCCTTCCTGTTGGGGGGTGCATCCATTTAACCACCTTTGGCTTTGCGGTTTTGAAGTGCCCATGGATGTCTCCAACCTGTTTAAGAGCTTTTAGCCACTGCTGGGGTAGCTGCCGAAGTTTAAAGAATGTGCCCGCAACACGTACTAACAACATGGCCCTGTTGACAATATGCTTTGCCGACATGATCTGGTCTTGGAACCTTGCTCGGTTTCTGCTGCACCATATCTCCCACACCACTGACATGAAGGTGTAGCGTGCCAGTCATCCCTCAGTGCTTGAAGTTGCCTGCTATGATAGGAAGGTGAGCAGCCCATCTGCCATGGTGGTGGCCGCTTTATTGTGGAACCGCAGGAGATGAAAGAGTTCTGCCCATACTTTACTTGCAATCTCACTTCTGAAAATTAGGTGGATGGCACTCTCTTCCTGAGGGGAGGAGCAACAGGAGCATTTGGAGCATAGAGGTACTCCTTTTGTTTTTACAGTGTCATCAACTGGGGCGCAATTGGAGATCAGTTTCCATAAAAACACGGACCATTTTATTGGGATGTAGGACTGCCATACAGTATTCCATTTCTGGGATGCAGTAGGCTGGAGCAGGAGGCGCACAGATTTGGTAGTGAAAATTCCATTTGTAGTGGGGCACCATATCCATATGTCTTTTGGCTGATCAATATACAAATGCTGGGCTAGAATATTCCTGGGGCAGGACTGGGCAGCAATCAGTAAGTGAGTGTTGTTTGGATCGCTGAATACCTGTTGTATGGAGTTGTGCTTGCCATTTAGATTTTGCCACACTTCCTCAGTGAGGTAAGTCTTGAGTGGAGATGTTCCGGTCCATGTATCAAGCCAAAAGGAGGCTACAGATTTTTCCTTTGAAGGGATGACTCTGTGGTTTCTGTGGATTAGCTGGGCGGCCTGCTACCATAGGGTTCTATCCCTGGCCATCATAAAAGGGAAATGGGAGTTAGAATAATGACAATTGAACAAATGCTTCCCTCTGAAAAATCTGGCCCATATAGAGTTGGTGGATATTGCTCTCCATAGAAGCTTTGTTCTGAGTGCAACTTGCATGTGTTGTAAGTTTGGAAGACCCAATCCCCCACAATTCTTTGGTTTAGATATAGTATCCCAGCTGCGCCAATGTCTTTTTGGTGACCCTTCATACGACCCCCAAAAGAAATTTGGTAGTATCCTGTGGAATGCTCTCATGACTGTGACTAGAATGGAGAGGGCGGTCATGGTGTAAACAGGGAGAGCAGATAATATATGTTGTATCAAGATCAGCCTTCCCCCCGTAGACAAGAATTCAGTTTTCCACCCTTGGAGTTTTCTGGTTGTCTTGGATATGATGTTAGCAAAATGGGTTGGTTTCTGTCTTCCCAGATGGATAGAAACACCAAGATAAGTGAGAGGCAGTTTATTCCTGCTGAAACCAGTGATTCCATTGATCTTCTGAATCAGATCTGTAGGTGCATCAGCATGTGTGTAGTATGAGCTCTTGTGCTTGTTGATGAGCTGCCCCGATGCATCTTCATAACTTTTTAGGAAGCCCATCAGCCTTCGAAGATGCCTAGCTGACACATTTGAGAAAATCAAGGTGTCATCAACGAAAAGAACATGTGAAACCGCTGGGCATCGAGCATTGGTTTGATACCACCCCCCACTGCTGTGGTGGAACAAGTGGGTGAGACCCCGACTCAAGGCCTCTTCAGCAAGGATGAACAGTGCGGGTGCAATAGGGTCCCCTTGTCTAAGCCCCCTTGATGATTTAAAGAAGCCATGAACCACACCATTTAGAAGAATGGAGAACCAGCAATTAGATATCAATGGTTCAATATTAGATATGGCCTGGATAGAAAAACCAAACCTACGGAGTACATGGTATAAGAAATCCCATTCCATACAATCATATGCCTTTGCCATATCAAGCTTTATAATCATGTTCCTTCCCCTGCAAGATCTTCCTAGATGTTGTATCATTTCCTTTGTGAGGAGAATATTTTCTGCTATATTCCTTCCTTGTGTGAATGCCCCTTGCTCTTCCGATATCAAGGTGGGCAGCAAGGTACCAATTCTGTCCGATATCACCCTGGATATAACTTTGTATATGAAGTTTGAGAGACTAATGGGCCTGAATTCAGAACATTGCTTGGGTTTTTCCACCTTAGGAATGAGAGTAATTAATGATGATGTGAAGCTTGTTGGCAAGCTATGCCCACAGAAATAGGCTTGGACTGCATAAGTGACCTCAACATGGATAAATTCCCAGCATGCATGGAAAAAATATCCCGAGAAACCATCGGGTCCTGAGGCACTATCCGGGTTCATACTAAAGACAACCTTTTTGATTTCATCCACAGTAGGAACCGCACAAAGCATGTCATTATCACTGTCTTGTAGAATGGTTGGAATGTGTTCAAGGATTTCTGGTTTTACCTAGTGTGGTGCAGTGGTGAAAGCTTCTGAGAAATGGTTTATGGACATAGCCGCAATCTCCTCATTTCTGTCCTCACAAGTGCCATCCTCTTTGTACAGAGTTGATATTGTGGATTGCCTTCTTTGGGACATAGCGTAAGCATGAAAAAATTTTGTGTTCTTGTCTCCCTCTTTCAGCCACTTTATTCTGGATTTCTGTCTCCATAATGTTTCTTCTTGTGCAAATGCATGTTCTAGCTTTTCCTTGGCCAGTATGTATGCATTGTGCTTTTCATTAGTGGGGTTCTCATCATAATCATTCTGAGCAATGGAGAAATGAGTTTCAGCTTCTTGTATGTTTGTGAAAACCTTGCCAAATACATCCTTGTTCCATCTTCTATAGAAAGATTTCATAAACTTCAGTTTTCCGGCCATATTAATCAAGGGAGATGAGGATGCAGGGGCCATCCTCCACGCAGCAGAAGAATCAGAAATAAAGTTTTCATGGGAGCACCACATGTGTTGAAAGGTAAATCTAGATGGACCTCTTGTTCTCTCCTTCTTGTTGGAAATAAGTAAGGGGCAGTGATCACTGCAAGATCTGCTCAAGTGCTGGACCTGAACCGCTGGACAAGAGATAGTCCATTCTGCATTGAAGAAGTCCCTGTCAATTCTGATCTAGATTCCATTTTGTTGTTGTCCATTGAACCAAGTGTATTTGTTACCCACATAGCCTGCATCCTCAAGTCCTACGGCTGACACACATGCTTGAAAGTCCATGATAGATCTTGTGTACTTCCTCTTCCCCCCCTTCTTTTCTTGGAGGGCCAAGAAACTGTTAAAATCCCCACCGACGAGCCATGGTTCCTTGCAACTTGTTGAAAAATCCATCATGTAATCCCACAGGGTCCTCCTTTCAATAACCGAGCGGCTAGCATGCACCACGGTTAAGTGATAAGTTCTGCAAAAATTAGACGAAATTGAAACAGTAATAAACTGGTCGCTATAACCAGTCTTCAAAATCTGAACATTATGATCCCAGAACAGCCATATGCGGGCATGGTCATCAACATTTGCTATACAGTGTGCCATATGTAGTTTGTTCCTATACCTCTCAATGTATGATGTTGTTTGTTTTGGTTCTATAATAGCTATAATGGACAGTTTGTGTCTATTCTTCAACAGTTTTAATCTGCTTATAGACTGTGCATTCCCCACTCCTCTGATGTTCCATATCAAAAGACTAAGGTTTGTTTGTATTGACATCAAAATTTGATTGAATACGGCGCAGATCCTGTCGGGTGCACACACCCTCTTCCTTTGCCACCTGTGCTTTTGGTTTTCCAACAAAAGTGTCATGAAGTGTGCTTAGATTATCATCTTGTGATGACTTTGTATAGTGCAGGGATGGATATTCTCACACCATCATCATTGGAAGATTCTTTTTGCTGCCTTTTTCCTTTGTTTGCATGGGCTTCTTTGCTGGGTTTGTTGTGTGTCTCCAGTGGTTTGCAGACTTCTGCAGTGAGTTCTGTTTCTTCTGTGCTTTCCACGGGTTCATCATCTTTCATACAATCCTTTTGATTTGCTTGGTGATAGTCCTCCTGGACTGTGGAAGGCTGATCCCCATCGTGCTCAGTTTCTTTGACTGCAGCCCCAGCGCTTTGATCTGAGTGGCTCTGAATTGGTGTGGGCCTTTCATCAAATACCTGGTCAGCACTCTGACTGGTGCTGGCCGAAGCAAAGTTTAGTTGAATGGGAGTCGGTAGAATTTTTTCCTTGTGCTAGCAAGTGGAGACTGAACTATCCTCAGCTTCTTCCAGTCGAGGTGGGGTTTTTATCATGTCATGGTCCCTTGAACTTTGGTGATGTGGAACCTCCTCCAGAGGCATGCCATAATTTATGTGGGACGATCGTTGCTGTGCATTTATGGCTGGTGTGGAGTTAGGTGGCCCATGCAGTTGGCCATCCAGGTTCGTTTCTTTCTCATGCACTGACTCCTTGTTTTTGTTCCTGTTATTTTCCATGGATTGCATCTTGTTTCCAGCCTTGACTGGTCTCCAGGTAGTGGCCTTAGCATTAGATGGGTGTTGAGAAGTATCCTTTGCCATAGATTCTTGTTGCTGGGTACGATCTTCCTGTTCCCTCTGTCCCTTTGTTCCATTATTCTCCAGGGCGGCCTATCTGCAATTCTTTATAGAGTGGCCTAATCTTGAGCAGGAGGTGCAAAAGAGCGGTGGGGCTGGGTATACAATAGGTTGCCAAAAGCCTCCTGCTCCAACTCCAACCCAAACACGATCTGGAAGCTTTTTAGAAACATCAAGCTGAATACACACCACTGCCGCATCTGCTTTGATCATTCTGGAGGTGTTTTGATCAACCTGTAGGAGAGGTCCAATGCTACCCGCAATGGACTTTAGCATGGGTTCACTGAAAAAATTTGCAGGGAGTCCTGGCATGATTGTTGGTGAAAACTCCATGGTCCATTTTGAAAATCTAAATATCCTCCCATGGACAAACATCGCTTCCTTTAGCAGCACCTTGTAGTAGTCCACCTCATTCCTAAACCTGATGATCAAGTGTCTTCCATCATAGGCACTGATTAAGAAATCCTCCTGGAGTTGGAACCTTTGTGTTAGGTGGGTACGGATATCTTGAAATGGAGGCCGGCCCTGTGGGGTTTTTGCAATGACCGCTAGGCCCATGGCTTTGCAGGAGAGCTTAACCTCCTCTGCGGAGAAAAAGGCTGCTGGTTCGCCTGCATCTGTGGTGGCTGGAGCGTGGGCCTGAACAGGGACAACATGTGGCTGGGTGGATTTGAGAAGTATCTGTGCAAACGTGAGAGGTGTTCCAGAGCCCCGAGCTCCTTTTCTTGCTGCTGTAGTGGGGGTGGAAGGGTCTGCAGAGGCTGTTGCTGGTGTGGGTCTGACAGCAGGGGGCGCTGGGGGAGGAGAAGAAGCCCCCCCCACGGTTGCCATGGGGAAACACCAGGAGAGAGAAAGAGCGGGACACAAGAGACACCTCAGCCTCAAGAAGATCTGTTTTGGGGGCAAGAGACTGCCAAACCCTTATTGGAAGTCGCAGTACCTTTAGAACCCTGTGGTTATTTCTGTTCAGATGCTTGGTACTTCATGCCTTGATTTAGATCCATGAAATACTTTGAGATTTAGTAACCATCTTGTAGGAATTTTCCAACAAACTATTGCTATCAAGGTTATACTTCCAGCACTACTCCATGTTTAGTTTCTAGCTAGGCAAGTTTGGATTGCAAACCTCCTGTTTCATCTTGTTCGTTTAGCTTACAAATCACTGTGAAAACTACAATTAGATTCTTCTAATTGATATAAATCATGTCTTGGTCCATAGGTTCCATGATTAGAGTTTTTAGGATGAATTTAAAGTCATTTCTGGAATAAAAACCAGCAGCTGTCGACAGGGAGAAGTTACCTGTCGACAGACTTCACTTTCACAGAACTGTGAACTGCTGGGACAGTAGTAGATGTCGACAGCCAGCCCCTTGGCTGTCGACAGGTACTGTCCCAGACCAGCAAATCCAGTTATGGAAGCCTCTATCTGTCGACAGCCACTTCCTGGCTGTCGACACATGTTGTCCTGAACTGAATTTCAGCAATCTTTCTTGTACCAATCCTTGTCAAAACTTCAACCTATTAGCATAGCAAGCTACCCACTTATTTACCTTGGTATTTACTGTCATACTGCAACAAAGTTTACCCACATTGTGTACCTTAACCTCCCTTGAATTATTCTTAAAGTGTCAATTACGAATAGTACTCCGATTGAGTCTATTCTCCAGTATTTGGTAATTGAGTTTATAAAACCTGACCACCTAAGAGTTCATATACTTGAACACCTTATGAGATGAGAATAATTGATGATGACATTTATTGGGTCCTTGGACCCCTTGATTAATATGCATGTGCAAATAGTGCTGGTTCAGTCCTGGGAGGATCACCCAAATTCATTTTCAGACCACGTGGAATGATAAAGGGCGTCGGGATGTCTGGCATTGCATCAAATACTTTTTGACTATGGTCATCATGATTCATGTACTGTGTAACTGATATATGAACCAATTTTTGAACTATATACCTGAGCATGCCCTGTGTTTTACTGTCACCTTATCAAGTTACCGTCCTGATATTTGATAATGTCTCTTGAATATCTGTTCTATCCTTGTCTTGGCTATCATGTGTTCACCTTTGAATTATGGATTTGAATTCTACTGAGCTAGTTAGCTCACTATTTCATACTCTTTTCAGGTAACTCAGATGGGGGTGAAGTTTAAGGGCATGTGTGATGAGTGAATGGACGTGTTAAGCCGAGCCAACTTTTACTGTTCTTTTTAAGTAATATGAGACAAGATGTATTGAGTAGATTTTGTTTTTAATCTACTCCTCTCTTAGTTGTAATGAGGAGTACTTGTGTAATAAGACTCCCACGCTTTATGTTATGAATATACAAACTTAGTATTATCTTTTGTGCCTATTTTCTATCACTTCCAATAAATAGCCTTTTATTAGGACGTGACAGATAATTTGGTATCAGAGTATTAGTTCGATAAACCTAGGGATAACCAGTGAGTTGGGGTAGAAATTGGGATTAGTTAGTATGATTTTGTAACCATATAAATGCTTAACTTGATATTTTTTTCAGTATGGATATGAATGCCCAAGAGAGGATGGTAGCAGCGCTAGAAATGCTACGTCAAGACATTGAGTTGTATGCCCAAGCCCAGCAAGAATCCCATATACAAATTTAAGAAGAAGTGCTTAATTTGATTGCGGGTGCTTTCTTTGCCGGCAATCCTGGTGCTTCATTGGACGTCATGACTCAAGTTATGTGTAGGTTGGACAATTTAAGGCTGGGGCAAGACATGTTGCTCCATCAGTTTGAGGGCTATTGGGAAGCATTGACGAATGCGGCAAGGGAACTATACCATGGGGTCGGAGGAGAACAACAACAACCATCAGTGGAATCTATTATAGACCTGACCCAAATCTAGGAAGGGATTTAGGCAGCTTGTCTTTTGTTAACCTCTCATTTTGTATAATGTTGAATGTGTATATAACTCCCATGTGAAGGGAAGTGAGAGGTTAGTAAAGGTATGTTTTGCATTTTGGAAAAGTTGGAAGGAGGAGATGACTGGTCTATGACAGTATGTTTTGATGTAAATATTTAACTAATGAATAGAAATGGTGTGTTATATGGATTTGAAATGTGTATGTGATGAATGCAAGTTTGGGTGGATTGTGGAATTAATGTATGTCCTATTGAATGTTTCAGATATATTCCCAATTTAATTATGGAAGGAGGTGACGCCAATTGGAGGAAAATGGAAAGTACAATGCATGACTTGACTCGGGTGATGAAATCAGTGGCTAGAAATAACAGCCATAACGGAACAAGTCTATTCAAGGATTTCCAAATCTTAGATCCTCCGAGATTTGCAGGAAGCACAGACCCGGATGAGGCTGAAAATTGGCTAAAGGACATTGAAAGAATATTCACAGTGATCAAATGCACCAAAGAAGAAAAGATTCGGTTGGTGACTTTTCAGTTGGATCGAGATGCAAGAGCTTGGTGGGAAACAATAGAATCCATGTTAGAGGATTCGACCCAAATTAGTTGGGAAGAATTTGTGGAGTTCTTTAAAGATCAATACTTCTCTGAGGTAGTTCAAGAGAAAAATTTGAATGAATTTTCCAGTTTGAAACAACTAAGGATGTCGGTATCAGAATATGAGGCTCAATTTGCCCGGTTGTCAAAGTATGCCCCACATCTTGTATCCACAAAGAAATTGAAGGCTAAGAGATTTATGAATGGATTGCGTCCCAATTTTATTATGCAACTAACTCCTCACCTGATCACTACTTATTCAGAAATGGTTAGGAGAGCCTTGGCACTGGAAGCTGCAAATGAAGCTGTGGATAAAATTAGAGGGAAATCTGGAGAAGGATCTTCAGATCGAAAAAGGAAGTATGAGTCGGGGAATGCCCCGAAGGTTCAGCAAACTACTAAGAACGCGGGCAAAGCTCCGGTAGGGAGTAAGGATGTTTGTAAGCATTGCCATCACATCAGGCATAAGGTTGAGAATTATTGGCGTAAGTTGGGTGCATGTTTCCATTGTGGAAGCACTCAACACCGAATCCTGGATTGCCCAATGCCCAAAACATCACCAACAAATAAGAACCCCCAAGTAAAGCAAGGTAGACTGCAAGCCATTCAGGATGTGGAACCTGAATCCCCACAGGAAGGCGGATTGATTGAAGGTACATTGCTAGTAAACTCAAAACCTGCGTATGTGTTGTTTAATTCTAGAGCTACGCATTCTTTTATTAGCTATGAGTTTGCTAAATTCTTGGAAGTAAAGTCAGTTCCATTACCCACACAACTGGAAGTTGCAACTCCTTTAAGTGAGGGTAAAAAGCTTAAAGAATATTACCCTACTAGTCAGATCATGGTCAATGTACATGATTTACCCAGTGATTTGATATGTTTAGAAATGTGGGATTATGATATAATCCTTGGGGTTGATTGGTTATCTAAATACCGTGCAAACTTAGATTGCCAATTGAGACAAGTGACTTTCTTAGAAGAGGAAATTCATTCCATGACCTTTGATAAACCCCACACCAGGAGAATACCGATAATTTCAGCAGTTAAGGCTTGTAAATTAGTATAGAAAGGTTGTCAAGGATACTTGGCTTCTGTAACCCTATTAAATCAGGATATCTCGGGATTGGAAGATATTCCGGTAGTAAGGGAATTTCTTGATGTTTTCCCTGAAGAGCTACCTGGCATACCACCTAATAGAGAGGTGAATTTTTCAATTCAATTGGTACCAGGAGCCACGCCAATTTCTAGAACACCCTACAAAATGTCAATAGAAGAGCTGAAAGAATTAAAAAGACAATTGTTGGAATTGATAGAGAAGGGATTTATTAGACCCAGTACCTCACCTTGGGGTGCTCCGGTACTGTTTGTTAAAAAGAAAGATGGATCTATGCGGTTGTGTATAGATTATCGACAATTAAATCAATTGACTATAAAGAATAAGTACCCACTTCCGAGAATTGATGATCTATTTGATCAGTTGTCTGGAGCTCAGTGTTTCTCCAAGATTGATTTAAGGTCCGGATATCATCAGCTTAGAATTCAAGAATCAGACATTCACAAAACGGCTTTTCGGATAAGATATGGACATTATGAATTTGTAGTGATGTCGTTTGGATTAACAAATGCACCAGCTGCATTTATGCGTCTGATGAATGATGTGTTCAAATCTTACTTGGATCAGTTTGTGGTTGTGTTCATTGATGATATACTGATCTATTCTAAAAGTATGGAAGAGCATGAAACTCATCTACGGATCACTTTGCAATTATTACGGGACAACAAGTTATATGCAAAATTTAACAAATGTGAATTTTGGTTGAAGGAAGTGATGTTCTTAGGGGACATTATTTCTAAAGAAGGTCTATCAGTAGATTCTTCAAAAATTGAAACTATACAGAAATGGGAGCAACCTAAGAATCTCACTGAGATTAGAAGTTTTCTGGGCATGGCTAGTTACTATCGACGGCTTGTCAAGGATTTTTCTAGAATTGCCTCACCCCTTACGCAGTTACCAGAAATAGAACTGCATTTGTGTGGAATGAGAATTGTGAGCAAGAATTCCAAGTGTTAAAAGAATGTCTATCATCTGCACCAATTCTAGCGTTACCGGTAGAAGGAAAAATATTTGAGGTGTATACTGATGCTTCCAATATTGGACTGGGATGTGTACTAATGCAAGATGGAAGAGTTATTGCTTATGCCTCTAGACAACTAAAAACTCACGAGAGGAATTACCCAATATATGATTTAGAATTGGCCGCTGTGGTCTTTGCTCTTAAGCTTTGGAGACACTACATGATAACCAATTTATAGTGTACTCCGATCATAAGAGTCTCAAATACTTATTTTCACAGAAAGAACTGAACATGAGGCAAAGAAGATGGATGGAATATATTAAAGACTATGATTTCAAGATTGAATACGATCCGGGAAAAGGAAACACTGTGGCTGACGCACTCACCAAAAATCCTATAGCCAGGATATTTCGGTTACAAGTTAAGGAATGGAAATTGTTGGAGGAATTTTCCACCTTGAGCTTGAAAGTTGAAACACAAGAAGAAAGAATTGTGATTAATAACCTGACAGTGCAGTCAAATTTACTGAAGCAAATTGGAGAGCAACAGGACAATGATCTTGCATTGGCAGAAATCAGAGAAAAATTGGCTTCTAAACCTGATTTTAATGAAGATGTTCATGGGAATCTTCGATTCCAGGACAAATTATGTGTACCAGATAATCCTGAAATCATGAAGCAGATTTTGGAAGAAGCTCATAGATCACATTATACTATTCATCCCGGAGCTGTCAAGATGTATCAGGACTTAAAGAAGCATTTCTGGTGGTGCAACATGAAAAAGGATATTGTGGATTTTATTGCAAAATGTTTGACATGTCAGAAAGTTAAAGCAGAACACCAGAAACCGGAGGGAAAACTAAAACCACTTGAAATACCAGAATGGAAATGGGGCAGTATCGGTATGGATTTTATTGTGGGATTACCTAAAACTCGAAGTGGATTTGATGCTATATGGGTAATCATTGACAGACTTACCAAATCGGCTCATTTCTTAGCAATAAAGACAAAGTGGTCTGTTAATATTTTGGCAGTACTATATATGAAAGAAATTATGCATTTGCATGGAATCCCAAAGAACATAATTTCTGACAGAGATGCAAGATTTACTTCACATTTCTGGAGAGAGTTACAGGATGCGTTGGGAACTAAATTAAAATTTAGTATCGCATTTCACCCTCAAACTGATGGACAGACCGAACGGGTGAATCAAATTATTGAGGATATGTGCCGTGCTTGCGTACTAGAGTTTGGAAATGACTAGAACACTCACTTAGCTATTATGGAATTCACATACAACAATAGCTACCAGTCTACTATTCGAATGGCACCTTTTGAAGCTTTATATGGTCGACAATGTAGATCACCATTGTGTTGGGTGGAACTAAAAGAAACGCATATTCTTGGACCATAAATGATCCAAGAGACAACAAAAGTTATTAAGTTGGTACAAGATCGGATGAAAGCTGCACAAGACCGACAAAAAAGTTATGTCGATCGACATAGAAGAGAGTTGGAATTTCAGCAAGGGGAACACGTATTTCTTAAAGTGTCACCCCGGAGAGGAATCAAAAGATTTGGTATCAAGGGAAAATTGAGTCCAAGATACATTGGACCTTTTGAAATACTGAAGAGAGTTGGAGAAATGACATACCAACTGGCACTTCCACCACAATTGTCCAATGTTGTCACACCCCGACACAGAATATCGGAGTGCGAAGGCAGTTGCAAGTGAACGGGTATAGAGCGAGTGCTAGACAACAAACCATTGCACAATGAATAATACTAAAACAAATTCATTTCATTAATACATTCTGATGCCTAGTTACAACCACTAATATTAGAGCCGATCTATAGGGCCCGATTACATTGAAATAAAAGCAAAAGACTAAACTTCAAACCTAACTACTACAACGCTAAATATAGCAATAGGACGCTAGGGTACTCAAGACATCACTCCAGGTCGTTCCCGTCCTCTTGAGTGTATGGTTCATCCTCGGTCTCACCTGAGAACACAATGACAAATAACGCAGGGTGAGCGATAACACCCAGTAGGACTTAAATCTCAGAATCAAGCATGCTTTAAGTGTTTAATGTCTTGTAAAGAAGGATAACTAGAGAGAGTGACGAGAAACAGATAGAAAGTACTGGTACATGATAACGAGAAATAATAGCACACTGCACGAGAGTATAGCACAACAAGTATTGATATCGGATTGGCCGTATAACGAGATAACAAGTAAAGTTGCACAACAGTGCACAAGTCACGATAGCAAGTGTTTGGTCGATATTCTTTCAACCACGAGATTCAAGTAAACCAATAATTGACTGTTTGATTAATTGATTGCCATAGATCAAATCTTGCGTGTCATGCGTTAGGTGTATGCCATCACCCTGATCATTAGACCCCCGCGAGTTATAGCCTTTTAGATGCTCCTCCCAAGGACCAGATCGGGCCCTTATAATGTTGCCTAGCATAGTCATGTTTTTATCTTAGACAATCAATCATTTAATGGCCAAGTAGAGTACTAAGAAGTAGATGAGAGTACTAGATGAATAGACGAGAAAGTAGAGTGAACGTGAATAGATGAGCGAGTAGAGTATAGATGAGAGCTAAGGGACAACACACGTAACTTTTCGAGTAACAGGCGATAGTAACAGTTGCACAACATGTGCACATGGTGTTGGCAGTCAGGTGGAACTTACGATCTTCCCGCTGGCCATGTTATGCACAAGTCTAGAGGTCTGACGTGATTGAAGGTAAGAGTGAACTTCTAATAGCCGTTTGGATCATATCGATCCCTAAAAGTGTAATGGGTGTTAGGGTACAACTGGCTCGTCGACCATGTGGGAATCCATGATCAGAGGAGACTTACAGAGGCCTTGTGCAAGAGTTCACTAGTCCGGCAAAAGGAATATCCGACGGAGAGTTCACCATAAGCCAAGTAAAGTGTGTATATAAAACAGGTGCTCAACGTTCTAGAGGAATTCTAGGACAGTGGAGCGTCGATATCGGTATTATAAACAACGCAAGAAATAAATACAAGTCCTTTAAAATAGGGCAATTAATGTACTTTATTTCAATAAATTACCAGGTACATTGTGAGATATTTTCTGCAAGATTTCAGCCATAAATGGATGGTTTATGTGTGTGCAAGTGCAAGAGGAATAATAGATAGAAATAAGTCGTGAAGATGTATTTAAAATTATTCAATATTGCTCCATTTTTAGGCAAGGTTTTGACCGGGGGTATAACGGTAAAAAGGCAAAAATATTTTTTTATGGGTTTTTCACCAAAATTTCTATGAAGGCGACATAGGGTTGTACGGATCGCGACAGGTACCAGGTAGAACGCGACAGGGCATGAAAAGGGTGGCGACAGAGCTGTCTGCTCAGGCAGCCAGAATGCGACGGGGTCTCCTGTTGCGTTCAGAACGCGACAAGACGGGCGTCACAAAGAGCTTGAGAACGCGACAGGTGGTCTGTCACAATCAGACCCAGAAGGCGACATATCGACCTGTCGCAATCTGGTGGTCTGCTCCTGGCTCTGACAGGAATCAGAACAGGCTTGGGATTGCGGGCCAACATGAATCAAATTGATACAGGGTCGTTCATAAAATCATAACTAAATATATATGTGATGAAAAATCATGAAATCAGTGGCAAATGAAACTAGACATGCGAGAGTACTTCCAGTAAGTAGGAATTAGAGAGAGAGCATGGTTTGAACATAGTTTGAGAACAAACAAGAACGAGTAACATAGAACATGACACAGGGAGCAAGATGGATTTAATTCGAGTAACATGCTCAACAGAAATTAGGGCTTTTAGGGGCAAAAGATGCCTATCATGCATCAGCATCTCCCATTAAAATTTGGAGGCAGGAGATAGAGTATTCAATGAGATATGAATTAAGCATGAAGGTTCGGGGTCATAAGAGTTGCAGAACTTCTAAATTCAAGAAGAAAATATTGGCTCGAGAGAAAATTATGAAATTTGAGGGTTTCATTCCTGATGTATGGAACAATCTACAGACGAAATATTAGGATTTTAGCTTGTGAGAATTCCTACCTTTGGATTTATTTGTCTTTTAGGGTTGAAACTCCCAAAAACGAGGAAGAAGTTTCAAGAACACCTTCTTCCCACGAGATCCTCTCCTCCTTGACCTCTTCCCCACATCCAGCAACCTTTGGCAATGAGCTAGGGTCGGCCAAGAGGGTTTATGAGGTGTATTTATGCATGCATGAATTCCTATTCCTATTTCTACTCTAATTCCTCTAAATTCCGAGATTTCCTAACTCCAACCTTCCTTCCTTGCTTTCCAATTTCTATTTAGGCTAGGAAGAGATCCAAATTCGTGCTAAACCATATGGGGTAGGTTTAGGAATCCAATTCCAACTCTAACTTCCTATTTAATGCATTAAATACCCCTTTTCTATTTAGGTAATAATTTAGTTACGAATTTATGGTATTTTTCTATTATTCGCTCTTTGTAAATTCATATTTTTGACCCAATAAATTCTAGAGGATCCATTAAGCAAAGCCCATTACTCTTTTCCATTTAATGGGTTTTATTTAATGCTCTTTTCATTTAAATATCCATTTAGCTAGGTTTTAAATTCTTTATTTAAATTTTTATTTTTCTTAAAAATTCAGGTTGCTACAAATGTACATGATATCTTTCATGTGTCAATGTTAAGAAAGTATGTATATGATCTGGAACACATTATTGAATACCAAGATCTGGATGTACAAGGAAATCTGGCATATGAAGAAAGACCAGTACAGATCCTCGATCGAAAAATCAAGCAACTTCGGAACAAGGAAGTTCCCTTATTAAAGATTCAGTGGAATAAGTGAGGACAAGAAGAAGCAACATGGGAATTAGAAGATGCCATCAAGAACAAGTATCTAGAATTATTTCCAGGTCAGTAACCATACCTTATGTATTAAAATTTGGAGGACTAAATTTCTTTTAGTGGGGGAGAGTTGTAACACCCCGAAAATCGTTATTTGTTGTAAAACTTGAGAAATAAGGTTATTGGACTTAACCATAATTCTTAGATTGACTTAATTAATATTTGGAAATGCTTAGCATTAATGAACATTACCCCAGTGTCGTACTCGGACGTGCGCGGTCCCACAGGGCGACACTGAAAAACTGTAACGAAAATGAAATCTGAGAACACCATAATTTCTAGAAAAATGTGGAGATATCAAAAATGTAAATATCCAAATTTTTCGACATTCGGATTTTTAGATTAAGTCGACGCGACATTTTCCGGGTGATTTTTCACCCACTGTAAAATAAATTCTAAAAATTAAAATAAAATCACCATAATTTTTAAAACCATCACATTATCCTATGGCTGAAATTTTAGCACAAATGGATATCATTTGGATACATTTGCATAAGGATTATTGGGTCAATTGATTTATGGCTCAATTACGTAAACTATTTATGGGATTTTACATGATGACGTATCTTGGGTGACGCAAGCTCATGTCATGGTGGGTTAAACCTCTTACACGTTGGTGATTGAGGTGTAGGTGTGAGGTTGGGAGCATGGGCCATGTGTAAACAGTAAAAACCAAGGGGTTTTACTGTTTACACCTGCGCATGGAGGTGTCACCATGCATGGATTGAACGATGGGTTATAAAAGCCACTCATCTTCCCTCATTCGTACCTTTCCACACCCTTTGTTCTAGCCCCTGTTCTTGTCTTTCCCTATTCCTTGCTGCTAGAAGTGCTGCTGGAGTTCCTGGCTTCATAGCTTCTGCAACTATTTCGGTTTCTGCTCTTGCTGAAACTATAGCTACTTCTAGCTTAGAGTCAACTTGCTATGGAAGCTACTGACGTTGCTAGCAAGTTATTTACTTTGGGAAGGAGTTTTCTTTTACTGGGTTAGGCTCTTTCATCAAGATCACGTGGAAGTTCACTTGTTTAGCAAGGTAGGATTCATTTCCCTCTAATTCAGTTTCGACAAGTTGCTATACCTGTAGTTCTTCTATTTTTCTTCCAGTTATGGTATACTTATTCTTGTTGGGAGAAGAACAATCTTGTTCTACTTTAAAAAAAACTAATTCCTATCTTCTTCTCCCATCCTTGGTCCTTATACATGATGATAGAATTTATTGGAAGTCGCAGTACCTTTAGAACCGTGTGGTTATTTCTGTTCAGATGCTTGGTACTTCATGCCTTGATTTAGATCCATGAAATACTTTGAGATTTAGTAACCATCTTGTAGGAATTTTCCAACAAACTATTGCTATCAATGTTATACTTCCAGCACTACGCCATGTTTAGTTTCTAGCTAGGCAAGTTTGGATTGCAAACCTCCTGTTTCATCTTGTTAGTTTAGCTTACAAATCACTGTGAAAACTAAAATTAGATTCTTCTAATTGATATAAATCATGTCTTGGTCCATAGGTTCCATGATTAGAGTTTTTAGGATGAATTTAAAGTCATTTCTAGAATAAAAACTAGCAGCTGTCGACATGGAGAAGTTACCTGTCGACAGATTTCACTTTCACAGAACTGTGAACTGCTGGGACAGCAGTAGATGTCGACAGTCAGCCCCTTTGCTGTCGACAGGTACTGTCCCAGACCAGCGAATCGATTTCTGGAAGCTTCTATCTGTCGACAGCCACTTCCTGGCTGTCGACACATGCTGTCCTGAATTGAATTTCAGCAATCTTTCTTGTACCAATCCTTGTCAAAACTTCAACCTATTAGCATAGAAAGCTACCCACTTATTTACCTTGATATTTACTGTCATACTATAGCAACGTTTACCCACATTGTGTACCTTAACCTCCCTTGAATTATTCTTAAAGTGTCAATTACGAATAGTACTCCGATTGAGTCTATTCTCCAGTATTCGGTAATTGAGTTTATAAAACCTGACCACCTGAGAATTCATATACTTGAACACCTTATGAGATGAGAATAATTGATGATGATGTTTATTGGGTCCTTGGACCCCTTGATTAGTATGCCTGTGCAAATAGGGCTGGTCCAGTCCTGGGAGGAGCATCCAAATTCATTTTCGGACCACGTGGAATGATAAAGGGCGTTGGGATGTCTAGCATTACATCAAATACTTTTTGACTATGGTCGTCATGATTCCTGTACTATGTAACTGATATATGAACCAATTTTTAAACTATATACCTGAGCATGCTCTGTGTTTTTCTGTCACCTTATCAAGTTACCGTCCTGATATTTGATAATGTCTCTTTGATATCTGTTCTATCCTTGTCTTGGCTATCATGTGTTCACCTTTGAATTATGGATTTGAATTCTAATGATCTAGTTAGCTCACTATTTCCTACTCTTTTCAGGTAACTCAGATGGGGGTGAAGTTTAAGGGCATGTGTGCTGAGTGAATGGACGTGTTAAGCCGAGCCAACTTTTACTGTTCTTTTTAAGTAATATGAGACAAGATGTATTGAGTAGATTTTGTTTTTAATCTACCCCTCTCTTAGTTCTAATGAGGAGTACTTGTGTAATAAGACTCCCACGCTTTATGTTATGAATATACAAACTTAGTATTATCTTTTCTGCCTATTTTCTATCACTTCTGATAAATAGCCTTTTATTAGGACGTGACATCCTTCCTGT
Source organism: Colocasia esculenta (assembly GCA_014218235.1). Classification (NCBI taxonomy): domain Eukaryota; kingdom Viridiplantae; phylum Streptophyta; class Magnoliopsida; order Alismatales; family Araceae; genus Colocasia; species Colocasia esculenta. The sequence goes on along the minus strand of CM024764.1, from coordinate 61,392,577 downwards.
TCTCCGGCTGGCCATAAGACAAGAGCTCCTCGTGAGGTGTTGCCTGAATACCTGCCAAAACAACGAAAACAAAGAAGAAAACCCTATTAGAACAAGCTAAGCATAGTATCTATTCGAAGTTGAAAAGAAAAGGTGAAGCATGGTGGGAATGGACCTGGGGGTGGTTTTAAACCCCTTCGGGGTGTGTGGAAAACGCGGGAAGGAAAAGGGAAAATGATTCCTATCTAACAAAGCAATAAACATGCATGAAATAAGAAAGAGGAAAGAGAGGAAGAAGGAGCCCCGTATGGGGCGACTCCCTGGCTCCAAGTGGTGTCTTCAGTGGGTGTAGAAGCTCCAAGGGTCGCCTCCTCAAGCTCCAAGCCTTGTAGATGGAGAAATGAGCATGGCTTGGTGAAGGGAATAGGAGAGAAATGAGGGGAATGGAAGAGCTACGAGCTAAGTGTTGATCAAGGGGAAATTCGGCAGCCCTTTGGGGTGAAAATGAGGCTCCTCCTTTCTGAAAGAAAGGCCCTTGCTTTTATAAGAAAAAAGAGAAAATATCTCATCCATGGGAGATAATGCTCAAAATAAAAGGGATAAATCCCATGAGAAATCGTATTGGAGAGTCCTAGCAAGCCCCTAGGGTGTCCCATGAGCTCAAACCACGCTTAGGGGATTGGGGAGTTGCTTAGAGATAGGGATATGGCCATAGGAGGATAACGTGGAGGTGGTTGCGGAGGCCTGTATGCGCGGCTGTAGTCGCGATACATCGTAGGGACGCGACAAGGTTGAACGCGACGGTCTTAGGCGTCGCGACTCTGAAGCCACGTGCATGGATATGCATGGGCTGTCGCGACGGCCAAGGAGGTCGCGACAAGCTAACGCTGTGCTACGATACGACGTGTTAAGGAAGTAGATTATTTTTTAATTATCAGCCAATCGCAAAAGGAAATAATGATCTTTAAGCTCAAGGACTCTTTTAAATTGATAATGGGCGGGATTTTATGGAATTTTGGGCTATCAATGGGCTCAAAGCAAGGTTAATGGTGGGCTCAAGGTGAGTGACCAACTTGGGGCTCACTTAAATAACAAGAAATGTGGTTCAACTTGTAAGCCAGAATCGGGTGTCTACACTCATGTGCCTATTAGTGTTTTGCAAATCATTTTAAAGACATTCAGTATTAAGATGACACAACCTTGATATGAAAATGAATCTTTGAAATTAAACTAAATGTACAATGAGTTTATTTGAAATGTATTAAGTCTCTCATATGAAAATAGCACCGAGACTAAAAAATTATGATGATTTGGGGCTCAAGACTGACAACCAATGTCAAGAATTTTGATATCAGATAAGAGAAGAATTGACAAAGAGCACAATTTCTGATATCAAATGACTCCCTTTTTTTTTATGAAGCTCCCTCTGACAAGGTGAAAAATTATTGAGAAAGAAAGGATTCAATGAAATGAAAGTATACCAAAGTGAGAGTAGAATCAATAGGAGTGTTTTATTGAAAGACAAGGCTCCCCCTCAATAGTTGCATATAAAAGCTCTTGATAATTGACGGAGACATATACTCACGAATAGTGAAAGTGTCCAGACAAGTCTGACTTGCCTTTCTTCAAATCACTATTTGATATACCAAGAATGCCAATGCACTGTGAGAAGTGGGAATTTATTTGCAAGAGCAAGAAAAATTTTTATTTGAAAGACTCAAAGATTTTATTTACAAACAGAAGATGGAAGAGATCAATGATGTGGAAGTTTGCACAACCCAAGCTCTCTCCTTAAGGATAAAAATCTATTTTCTTGAGGAGGCTTAGTGAAAATATCAGCAACCCATTTTTCAGTTTCAATAAAGTGAAGCTCAAAAGATTTCTTAGCAACCTCATCCCTTAGAAAATGGTGCCTTATTTCAATGTGTTTTGTCCGTGAATGCTGAATTAGATTTTTAGACAAATTAATAGCACTAGTGTTATCACACAAAATAGGAATACAACCCAATTTGTGATTATAGTCTAGGAGCTAGTGTTTCACTCAAAGTACTTGGGTGCCACAACAACCGGCCGCAATATATTCAGCCTCAGCAGTGGATAGAGCTACTGAATATTGCTTTTTAGAAGCCCAAGAAATTAGGCATCCACCTAGATATGAACACAAGCCACTAGTACTTTTTCTATCAAGCTTACAACCAGCATAATCAACATCACAATAAGCAATTAAATCTAGTTTGCAATCAGTAGGATACCAAATTCCAAGTTCACATGTTCCAACAAGATATTTAAAAATTGTTTTGACAACTAACATGTGACTTTCTTTAGGATTGACTTGAAATCTAGCACACATGCACACACTAAATTGAATGTCAGGTCTAGAGGTTGTGAGATAAAGTAGAGAGCCAATCATATCTCTATATGTCTTTGGATCTACTGACTTACTAAATAAATCTTCCTCTAATCTTACATTTATTGCCATTGGTGTGCTTGAGGTGCTGAAAGTCAAATCCTTTCAAAAGTTCTTTCACATACTTTGTTTGACTTATGAAGATCCCTTCACTGGTTTGATGTACCTACAATCCCAAAAGGAATTGTAAGTCTCCCATCAAACTCATTTCAAATTCAGTTTTCATGTGATCATCAAATTCAATACACAGTTCTTTATTTGTAGACCCAAAAACTATGTCATCAACATAGATTTGAACATCAATAATCAGATTATTGACAATTCTTGAAAACAAAGTTTGGTCTACTTTACGACTTGTGTATCCTTTATTCAGTAAAAATGAGCTCAGACAGTCATACCAAACTCTTGGAGCTTGCTTAAGACCATAAAGAGCATTATTAAGTTTGAAAACATGATTAGGAAATTTTTCATTTTCAAAGCTAGGAGGTTGTTCTACAAAAATATTTTCTTTGATGTAGTCATTCAAAAAAGTATTTTTCACATCCATTTGATAGACTTTAAATTTCAAGGATGATGCAAAAGCAAGAAATATTCTCACAACTTCTAGTCTAGCTACAGGGGCATATGATTTTTCAAAGTCAATACCAAACTCTTGATTGTACCCCTTAGCAACTAGTCTAACTTTATTCTTGACAACCTGCTCTTTTTCATTCAATTTATTTCTGAATACACATCTAGTGCCAATTACAGATTGATCACTAGGTCTAGGTACTAATTCCCACACTTGATTTCTGTCAAATTGATGAAATTCATCATGCATTGCATTGATCCAATCCTCACTGGTAAGAGCTTCATCAATGGACGTATGTTCAATTTGGGAAATTAGTGCCAGTGGGTCTTCATTTAGTGCATTCAGAAAGGATGATGTAGTTCTAACTCTATCATGCACATTACCAACTACATTCTCAATTGGATGATCTCTTAAAAATCTGTTTTCAAGAATTACCTCTTGAGGTTCATTTAGTTCTGAAACAATATTACTTGATACACTTGTGGTAGGTGATTGATTGTCCAGATTTTCAAATGGATCTCCATTCTCTTCAACAGTTGGTGAAGATTAGACAATGAAGTCATCTTCTTCATTACTTTGAGGACCCTACAAGATGTAGAATCATCAGTTTGATATGAATTTTTATCAAAAACTACATGTGGAGATTCTTCTACAGTTTTATTCTTGAGAATGTAAACTCTATAAGCTCTAGAAAATTTTAAATAGTCAAGGAAAATGGCTTCAAGACTTTTGGCATCAAATTTACTAAAAAACATTTATTGTTGTTATGTACAAAGCACTTGCAACCAAAAACTTTAAAGTAAGACAAAGTTGACTTTTTGTTTTTCAAAAGTTCATAGGGGGTTTTTCTAATTTTTGGTCTGACCAATGCTCTGTTCAAGATGTGATTTGCTGTGTTCATAGCTTCAACCAAGAAGGATTTGGGCAATTTACTTTCTAAGAGCATGGACCTAGTCATTTCCACCAAAGTTCTATTCTTCCATTCCACAATTCCATTTTGTTTTAGAGTTCTTGGAGAGGAGAATCTATGGAAAATGTTCAGTTCAGCACATAAATCAGAAAAAGCCTTTGTTCTCAAATTCCCCCCATGATCAGCCAAAATGGATTTGATTTTATATGAAAAACCCATTAATGCAGTGGTATAGAATTTTTTGAATTCTAAACAAGTGTCACTTTTGTGGGATAGAAAGGTGACCCAGGTGTATCTAGTAAAATCATCAATGATGACAAATCTATATCTTTTGTCACTAAGATTGAGAATTCTTGTTGGCTCAAAAAGGTCCATTGAAGTAATTATAGTGGCTTAGAAGTGAGTACATCATTGAAAATTTTAAAAGATTTTCTGGTTTGTTTTCCTTGAGCACATACCCCACAAAGTTGATTTTCAACATTTGGAAAAGATTCAGGAAGTCCTTTAACCAGATTTAGCCTTAAGAGTTTATTTATTGTGTTGAAACTTGTATGACCAAGTCTTTTGTGCCATGTCCATGCAATTTCACTTTTATTAGCAACCAAACAAATATTTTCAGCAAAGTTTTTATCCAGATTGATCATGTAGACATTGTTTTCTCTTTTTCCAAATAATTTTATTTTTCCAGATAAGGAATCAAGTATTTTGCAAAAGTCTGATTCAAAAATAACTTTGTGACCCTTGCCATACAATTGGCTAATGCTCAAAAGATTATAATCCAAACCATCAACTAACAGAACATTTTCAATTGAATTTGAGGAGGATTTACCAACCTTTCCATATCTAATTATTTTTCCTTTGTTTTTACCTCCAAAAGTAATAGATCCTTCTTCCTTTTCAATCAGCAATGAGAATTTTGTTTTGTCTCCAGTCATGTGTCGTGAACACCCACTGTCAAGAAATCACACATTGGAGCTGGGTGCAAGACCTTCCTATACAAATCAGATCAGAGAAGAAAAGATTTTGGTACCCAAACATTGTTGGGACCATCAGTTTGTTTAAACAAAAATAGTAAGTCTTTTCTGATCCACACTTGAGTTGTTTTTGACTTTTGTTTTATTTCAAAATTGATTTCCCTTTTCGGTATTTTAACATTCTGATTTGGAATGAAAACACCAGTGTTTTTCCTTTCATAAGCAGAAAAATTATGCATTCTGGAATGATTGTTTATGTATGGAAATCCAGATCAGGAGTTTTGTTGAAATCTTGGAAATTTTGGATAGAAAGATTGTGAATGGTACCAATGAGGATTGTGATACCATTGATTCCAAGAATTGATCCAATTGGATTGATATGATGTCCTAGATCTCCAATAATCATCATGAAAGTGAGTTTTTATGTTTTTATAATTTTTCAGATTTTTATTTGAATTTTTGTGAAACATTCTTTTGTTGTTCAGAAACAGATAGGACGACGTATGATGAGGTAGTGTCGACTCAGTGGCCACAGATTTCAACTTATGGTCAATTGGTGTCGACCTCTCAACAGCATGTGTCGACCTGTTTTGTTTCTTCTGATTAGACACTTTCTTTTTATTTTGATTTTTGATTGTTTCATATGTTTTCTTTGACTTGTTTATTTTTGTTTTCTAGACTAGTGTTTTTGACAAATTTTATGAAATGAATTTTTGAAGGTTTTTTTTTTTTAAACAGGTTTATTTTTCACTAATTTTTCTGTGGTGAATCCTAGTCCATGTTTTTCAGCATTCATTCTTAATCCGAACAAGGCATCTAGATTTTCTTTTCCATTTGTGAAATTTTTTATAACTTGGTCATTTTCAGCCAGCAACTTCTTAAGTTTCTGAATTTCATCAATAGCTTGTTGCTATTCTTTTTGTTGTAATTCCATTCTTTCATAAAGCTTTTCAAAATCTGTGTTGGCCTTTTGAGATACAATCTTAAATTCATCCATTTCATTCAGAAGTTCTTCCTTTTCATCATGAAGTTCAGATATTTTATTTTCAAGTTTAGATATTCTTCTATTTAAGGAAGTGTCATGCATAACATTTTCAATTTTCTTTTTCAGATGTTTATTTTCTCTTCTTATTTCGGAATACTTTTCAACTAAAGCAGCATATGCATCTTCCCAATCTTCAATAGTCTACATTTCAAAAGAAGAACTTACCTTTCCATCACTGTTGTTAGCCATAAATCATAACTCTTCATTTTCTGAGCTCGAGGACTTCTCTCCTCACTTTGGTCTTCATCCGACCAAGTCTCTATCATTGCTTTTGGCTTCTTCATTTTGTTGTTCTTCTTGTATTTGTCCTTCTTGACCTCAGGACACTCAACCTTCATGTGTCCTGTCTTGTTGCACCTGTAACAAATAATACCTTCATCAGCTTTTTGATTTCTGCTAGGATTAAAGTTTGAAAAAGAAGCATTCTTTTACCAGAAGAATATTTTTTCTTTCCATTGAATTTTCCTCTTCTTGATTTTAAAATTTTTTTGAATTGCCTAGTCGTGAGGGCAAGTTCATCCTCATCAGACTCAGACTCTTTAGAACTTGATTTTTCTTGACTTTTCTCTTTGTTGTTTGATGAAGCCTTAAGTGCTACTGGTTTAGCTTTAAGCATATGTTCTTCAGTTCTTTTCAGATTGATTTCATAAGTCATTAAAGATCCAATGAGTTCATCAAAAGATATTTTGGATAAATCCTTAGAATCTTCAATCACTGTAGCCTTGGTGTGCTAGATAGATGATAGAGAGCGCAAGATTTTTCTTACCAGATCAACATCAGTGTACTCTTTACCTAGTGCCTTCAGTCCATTGACGATTATCATAAACCTGGCAAACATTTCAGAAATTGGCTCATCAGTTTTCATCATGAACAATTGATATTCAGAAACGAGTATGTTTGCTTTGGTTTCCCTAACTTGAGATGTTCCTTCATACATTAATTCAAGTTTATCCCACATTTCCTTAGCGGATTTGCAAATGGATATTCTTGAATATTCTTTAGGGTGGACAGCACACTGAAGCATTTTCATGGCACTGTAATTAAGAGTGGCTTTCCTAATTTGCTCTCTAGTCCAATTTTCCTCATCTCTATGATTTTCATAAGGACCCTTGTCAACTATTTTCCAGATGTCATAGTTTTGTGCCCTTAGAAAAACTTGCATGCGATTCTTCCAATAGGAGTGATCAGACACATCAAAAAATGGTGGTCTATTAATGGAATGACCCTCAACTACAAATCCTCGAGAATCCACCAGTCAAAATAATAGACAGCGAATGAGCAAGCAAACAGTTCAAGCAACAGGACTAGTGTAGACACCCCAGTCCACCACGACAGTTGAAAGAACCACGCCACAAGCCATATAGACCAACCACTGATCGAGAGTAATGAGACTGACAACAAAGAGCCAGTCCACCACAAAACGAACCAGTGATGCAAGGCCACATAGACCAACTGTAATGTCGCGTGTTTTTCGATCCTTTGTCGGACCTCTACGGATCCTTTGTTTAGAGTTTGTGGTGGGCAATGCGTGGCCAATGTGGCGTGTTTCAGTGTGTGTACAGATTGGGTGTGGTTGTGGGCCGGCAGGCTGGGCCCAAAACACTAGCCTGTTCACTGTCTGAGAACGCGACAGTGAGGGTCGTCGCATTCTGAACGTGACGGTCTTGCATGTCATGTTCTTGTGACCGCCGTTGGGTGAATGTCATTTGCATGCGTGGCGCATGTGCGCGCTGAGCTGCATGCAGACATCAGTTTTGGGAAGGCGATGCCCTAGTCCGTCGCGTTCAAGTCACGACAGGGGGGTATGTCGCGTTCCCAACCGCTGTGCATTTTTAACCTGCTCTGGCCAAGCAGAACTGCAACCAGTTCTGCTCGGCCAGGGGAGGGTGCTGTGGCATTTTTGCTGGGCGATTTAACTGTTTTGAGGTGTGTTTGGCATGTTCTCGCCGCGGGGATCCTGCGTGGAGCAGGGGAAACGTCGGGATAGCCTCGTTCTTCGCGTTCTTCACGAAGGTAGGGGAATTCTTCCTGTTTTACACCGTGTGATTGTGTGGGATGCATGTATGTTTGGTTTTTGGTGTTTAGAACGATAGATACCATGTTAGGGTATCCATTAAAGTATGAAAAATGTGAATTAAGCGCGGTTTGCATGGCTTGGGGTGGTGATCCGTGGAGTTCCTCCCAGATTAGGGTTTTTGCCTGAGAAGGCGACAGAGCCCCTTGTCGCGTTCTGAATGCGACAGGCCGACCCGTCGCGTTCATGGTGTGAACGCGACATATCGTGGTGTCGCGTTCTTAAGGCGACACTAGTCTATGTCGCGACCTCAGCCGAGAGGTCCTATTGTGCACGGTTTTAATGGTGGAATTATCTGATTATTACTATATCTTGTACATGGTAAGTATATGCGGTCCATTGGCACCTGTTGCGCTCTGGGAGCGTGTTTTCGAGGTTAGCAAGTGGTACACGTGACTGGCGTGTTGTTCACGCAGTCAGTGTACGGTGTTCATGTGGTTGACATGGGGTTTCACGTGGTTTGTGTGGTGTGCATGTGGTTTGTGTGTGCGTGGTGAGTAGTACGACGCCTACCGTTGTTACCTCTTCAGTTAGGTGCCCCAGGTTCTGTGTGAGCCAGGCTTGTGCTCGGGGCTTGTCGCAGTACTTGTGTTGTACCGTCGAGGTATGTGTCGTCTGTCCTGGACACCCTCACTCCTTAGCTTGAGTTGTACGTCTGGCTGAGGGAAAGACGACAGTGGGACAACGACTTGTGAGAGTTTGTTGTTTTGTCACTTGTAGTGCGCTCGTAGTTGGGGGTACGGACACTAGTAGACGTCACTGGTTCCCAACTAGTCCTGTTACTAGTGCCTCACTCTAGGGCGCTCAGGCCAGAGTCCCTAAAGGTGCTAGGCATGGGCTCGCGGCAGTGTGGACCGCGGTTGTGGTGTTGGTTGGTCTCCACAATTGTTTGACTTGTTCCCGTGGAGCGGCAGCTGGACCTCTCATCCGTGGCTGCGAGGCTGAGAGGTAGACCTATGTGGTTTGTCTGAGTCAGTTGCTGGTGTTGCGAACTAGTCTACATGGCTTGAGTGTGGCAGTCTCTACTTTACCTCGTACACCGAATTGTGGTTTTGCCGTTTACTTATTTAAATTGGTTTGTGTTAACGACAAGTGGTAAGTGGTATTTACAGCTTTGATATCCTACTTAGTTTACTTTATGAATTGCTAGCGTAGCTTCCTGCTTACGTACTTGAGTTTAGTTTACTCGTTTTTTGGGGGAGTTTCCCTACTGAGCTAGTGACTTGCGAGGCTCACCCCTACTCCCTCCAGGTGAAGGAGAACAGGAGGTTTCTCTACTGTCTTCCAGTTCAGAGTCGCATCGCAGCGGTGTTGGGCCGACGCCTCCAGCAGTGTAGTTTCTTTTCCTGTTGTACCTCGGGGTATGCCCCAGGGTCTTGTACCTTACTTTGACTTTTGTTGAAATTTGGCTATGTAAATCCAATGTAGATTTATGTAACATTGTGAATTCTATGTATATATTAGTGTGTTCCTTTATGATTTCACGGACATGTGTGTGATATCCCTTGCGAGGCTACGGCACGTTCGCGGGAGATGGAGTCGGGTCAAGCTCATTACTGGGTTAACAGGTTTGAACGACGTGGTCCATCACAGTTGGTATCAGAGCAAGGTCCATGTAAATATAAAAGAACTGGGAGATTACATAGCCTTATTTCTACACTAGCCCACTGCTGGTAGCTGGCCTTAGTTTTGTAATGATTTGCTTTCGTGTATGTGGGTTGGAATGTGTTTGCGCAGGAATTTGAGATGGCTGATAGGAGGGATTAGGGTGGTGGAGGAGATGAGCCTGAGGAATCTACTCAGCGCATGATAGAAAGGATATGTGAGAGTCTTACGGAGATTCAGATGAGAATGGACCAGTAGGCACCGGTACCGCCAGCAGCAATACCACCAGTTGCAGGAGAGGCTATACCAATGGCACCAATTCCACCACCACCCGACGTGGAGGTACCTTTTGTAGTACCTACACCACTGCCACTGCCAGTGAGGGTAGTAAAGGAACCAATGATGCAGGTTGAAAAATTTTTGAGATTGCAGCCGCCAACATATACAAGAGGACCGAATCCAGACACAGTGGAGCACTAGATTCATGAAGTTGAAAGAGTATTTGTGACAATGAGATGTCCACCAGCAGATAGAGTTGTGTTAGCTGCATATCAGTTGAGGGGTTTTGCTCAAGAATGGTGGAGGTTAAAGATGCAGACTACTTTTGCGGGCAGGACAGAGGAGACCATCACCTGGCCAGAATTTCTCGAGGTATTCAATGACACATTCTTTCCATTGCAAGTGCACCAGGCAAAAAGGGAGCAGTTTCGAACACTTCAACAAGGGAATTCTTCTGTTTTGGAATACCAAATGAGGTTTATGGCACTCAGTCAATATGCACCCTATGTTGTAACAGATAATGCTATGATGGTCGAGTATTTTATCTGAGGCTTGAGGGTAGAGTTGCAGAATGTGGTGATACCGCTGATGTGCAAGACTGTGGAAGAGGCAGCCTAGAGAGCAGCTACACTAGAGAGGTCTGTTTGGACTCGACAGGTAGGAGAGTCAGGTTCAGGTAGTTTTCGGCTACCATAGCAATCCACGGGGATTAGCAAAGGAAAGGTGCCAGCGGGAGCATCTTCCTCAGGTTTCAGTAAGTGGGGACAAAAGTTGAAGAAGGTATTCCAAGGCCGAGGAGGAAGAGGAGGTCACCAGCAAATGTTTCAGCAGGGGCGTGGCTACAGGCCAGAGGTGGAGGAGTCGCAGTAGAGCACCGCTAGGCCGCCTACTATTCCACCAGGATACATGTGTTATAATTGTGATCAGCCGAGGCATTTGATCTGCAATTGCCCCTATCCTCGGGAGTATGGGTATGGCAGAGGAGTACAGCAGCAGCAGCCCCAGTAACCACCAGCAGGTCGTGGTAGGGGAGCACCGCATCAGTGAGGTAGAGGCCGGGTTATGGCTATCACCTGAGCCCAGGCAGAGGCGTCAAATCTGATAGAAGGTATATTACCTATCTGTGATTTTTCAGCAAGAGTTTTATTTTATTCGGGTGCTTCTCATTCTTTTATTTCCAAGGAGTTTTTGGATTGTATGGTGCATCCACTAGAAGAGAAATTGTGTGAGTTGGTAGTAGAGGTTCCCTCGGGTGAGTTTATGCTCACCTCCTGTTATGTAGATGAGGCCCATATTGTGATTCAAGGGAATCAGATGCTAGGTAGATTATATGCTTTACAATTGAGAGATTATGATATTATCCTGGGTATAGATTGATGATCAGTCTATCTCCATGTAATTTAAATAAATTACACATCTATTTTGGTGATTAACAAAACTATGATAAAGGTTACTAACACGTTTTCTATGAAGCCTAAGCACAGGAAATAAAACAAGGGAAAACAAGCCAATCAAGTAAGTATTCATCACACTACAATAATGTAAGATTCAAAGCATCAATATTTGTCTAAGTACACATCAATTTCCACTAGAGATATAATGATTTCCTTAGTTTCATGACGATTTCATACTCATAAGGATTCGTTATGTGTTTTTAACGATTCGTTAAGTGATCACAACGATTTGCCCTCACAATGATTTGTTAAGTGATCGCAACGACTTGCCCTTACAACGATTCATTAAGTGATCGCAACGATTTGCCCTCACAACGATTCGATAAGTGTTCATAACGATTTCTTTAGTGATCGTAACGATTTGTTCTCGTAACGATTTCTTTAGTCATCGTAACGATTTGCTGTCGTAATGATTTCTTTAGTCATCGTAACGATTTGCTCTCGTAACGATTTCTTTAGTCATCATAACGATTTGCTCTCATAACGATTTCTTTAGTCATCGTAATGACTTGTTTTCATAACGATTCATTAAGTAATTAACAACGATTTATACATTGATTTACTCATAACGTCATAACAATTTATACATCGATTTGTTCAGAACATCACAACGATTTGTATATCGATTTATTCATAACATCACAACGATTTGTATATCTATTCGTTCATACCATCACAACGATTTGTATATCAATTTGTTCATAACATCACAACGATTTGTATATCGATTTGTTCATAACATCACAACGATTTGTATATCGATTTGTTCATAACATCACAACGATTTGTATATCAATTTGTTCATAACATCACAACAATTTGTATATCGATTTGATCATAACATCACAATGATTTGTACATCAACTTGCTTATAACGTCATAACAATTTGTTCATAACTTCATAACGATTTGATTACTAATACATATAACGATTTGTATATGCATCTCATTACTTATGAAGGCACAACGATTTCATAAATCATGTGTATAACGATTTCATGGAAAACAACGATTCGATTTTTGAATTCGTTGAAAAGTCAAAATCTTCACGTATATCTTTTTGACAGCCATGCATTTATTATGATAGTACGTATCACTGCATGCATGCAGACAATATCTTCCATTATCGTATCTTCTCTGTGAACATCTTTTAGAACAACAAAATGGCATTACTATTTTTGATGAACTTTCATTCTGACGTTGACTGACAACAAGAAACAACTTAGCTGTCTATTGTTCAAGCTTTAAATATGTGCAGGTCTCTGACAGCATCTGTCATACAATGTTGGACAAAATAGAAGCCAAGGAAGACTAGAGAAGATCCTCTCTCTCTTTGCGTGCATGAAAAGATAAAGGACTATTGACTGGAAGCTTCCAAGTGTCAAGCAGTCTAACATACACTTATGCATAGAGACAACGGGCACTTCAACGTTCGAATTTCAAAAGATGATATATAAATAAAGGTAGAACGGTTAGAGAACGACGAGTGACAACACTTTCAACCTTCTGCAAGCATTTCTTAGAGCCAAGCAAAAACTCCCATTAGTTTTAGCTCTTGCTCTCTATGCCGAGTTCAGATCTGTGAGAGATCTTTTTGTTCTAAGAAGAGTCCTTGATTGTAGATCTCTTTCTTCTCAGTCCTTGCGTCAGATCAAGCAGTGCTCTATAAGCTTGATCTAGGGGCATCATCTCTTTGAACACATTCTCTTGTGTTGTTCCCTTCGGTTGTGAAGGAAGACCTGGTGGGGTATCCAGGGTGTTGTTCCCTTCGGGTGAAGGAAGACCAGTTGGGGTGCTGGGTGATGTAGTGTCCTTAAGGGGGACTGTACCCTTGTTAGTGAAATCCTGAGATATTGCTCAGGGACTGGACATAGGACTCCTAAGGAGAGGAGATCCGAACCATGATAATTCTTTGTGTCGTGTGATTACTTTTGTGTGTTTGATCTTTCGATTCACTAACACTAACAATCTGCAAAGTGTGTTTTGTGTGACTATTTTGTGAACAGGTTTTGAGTGTTAAATAAATTTTTTTTAAGAATCCCATTCACCCCCCCCCCCTCTGGGCTTGCTAGCTGGGCAAAATGGATTGGCTTGAGGCCTATGGAGCTATGGTAGATTGTAGAAAGAAGAGAATCAGGTTTTGTCATCCTGGTGGAGTAGTGTTTGAATTTCAAGGTATGCCTTTCTATACCTCCAAGATTATAATTTTGGCAATTAGAGCTAGAAAATTGTTAAATGCAGGATGTATAGCTTATTTAGCTTCTGTGAGCTTGGTTGAGACTGGTAAATCAATAGAGGCACTTCCAGCAGTTAGGGAATTTTCAGATGTGTTTCTAGATGATTTACCAGGTCTAGCTCCATAAAGAGAGGTGGACTTTACGATTGAATTGCAACCAGAAACTATGCCAATTCTTAGAAAGATTTGAATCTCCGCCAGCGTAGATGGGTAGAATATTTGAAAGATTATGATTTTAGTTTGACTTACCATCTGGGTAAGGCCAATGTGGTAGCTGATGCACTGAGTAGGAAAGCATATTTGAGTCATATGATGATTAAAGAATGGTAATTATATGAAGAAATAACAGAAACTTCCTTGTATGTTCCAAGCAGTCAGCGGCGAGCAGTACTAGCCAGTAGTGCTGTAGAGCCATCTTTATATTGACAGATTGTTGAAGCCCAAAGAACAGATGGGAATTTAGCGGAAATTGTAAAACTGGAAGGTATTACCATTGATGATAATTGTGTAATCAGGCTCAGAGGCAGGTTATATGTGCCAGCAGAAAGAGAGGTAAAGTAGAGGGTACTAGAAGAAGCCCATAAATCAAGATATACAATTCATCCAGGCAGCACTAAAATGTATCAAGATCTGAAAAAACACTTTTGGTGGCCGCACATGAAAAGAGAAATAGCAGAATTCGTTGCAAGATGTATCGTTTGTCAGAAAATAAAGGCAGAGCATCAGAAGCCTATAGGTTTACTACAGCCGTTACCCATTCCACAGTGGAAATGGTACGACATTGCTATTGATTTTGTGGCAGGGTTACCAAGAACAGCTACATGGCATAATGGAATCTGGGTATTTGTTGACAGATTAACTAAAGTATGGAGATTAATAGCAGTAAGTATGTCCTAGACAGTAGACAGATTAGCAAGGATTTATGTTGACAGAATTGTTCTGTTGCGTGGCATCCCGAAGACAATTGTTTCTGATAGGGATCCAAGGTTTACTTCTGATTTCTGAAGAAGCTTACAAAGAGTAATTGGTACGGAATTGAGATACAGTTCAGCCTATCATCCACAAACAGATGGTCAGAGAAACAATTGTCTTCGGGATGCCATGCAACGGAACAATTCTGTCAACATAAATCCTTGCTAATCTGTCTACTGTCCAGGGAACCAAGGTTTACTTCTGGTTTCTGAAGAAGCTTACAAAGAGTAATTAGTACGGAATTGAGATACAGTTCAGCCTATCACCCACAAACAAATGGTCAGACAGAAAGAACAATATAGACAATTGAAGACATGTTATGAGCTTGTTGCTTAGTGTGGGGAGGCAGTTAGGAGCACCATTTGGGCATGGTTGAGTTTGTTTATAACAACAATTATCATACCAGTATTGGAATGGCACCGTATGAAGCATTATATGGTAGGCCATGCAGAACTCCATTAAATTGGCATTAAATGGGAGAGAGGTAGGTAATGGGTCCCGAATTGATTCAAAAAACAACAAAAATGATCAGATTTATCAAGGAAAAATTACAGATAGCCCAGAGTCAATAGAAACGTTATGCAGATAATCGTCGCAGGCCACTTCAGTTTGAAGTTGGAGACTTTGTCTTTCTGAGGGTTTCTCCTACTAAAGTGTTTTGAGGTTTAGTAAGAAGGGGAAGTTGAGACCAAGGTATGTGGGGCCCTTCCAAGTGCTGGAAAGAATTGGGGAGACAACCTATAAAATTGATTTGCCAGCTGATTTCACTGATGCCCATGATGTGTTCCATGTGTCTATGTTAAGAAAATGTATTGAAGATCCAGCATAGATAGTCAGTTATCAGCTGGATGATTTGAAACCGGATATGTCTATGCCAGAGTACCAGTGTAGATCACAGGTCGCAGAACATAGAAGTTAAGAAACAAAGAAATTGACTTAGTGAAAGTCAGGTGGGAAAATAGGTAGGGAGGAGAAGATACTTGGGAATTAGCTAAGGAAATGGTTAAAGTGTATCCTTATTTGTTTGAGTAAGTTTTTAAATCTTTTTAGAAGATAGTACTTGTTGTAGTGTTTAAAGTTTTAATTACTTGAATTATGTTTTGAATTTCGAGGTCGAAATTTCTTTTTAGATGATAGTAATGTAACGTCGCGCGTTTTTCAGATCCTTTGTCGGATCTCTGCGGATCCTTTGTTTAGAGTTTGTGGTGGCCAATGCGTGGCCAATGTGGTGTGTTTCAGTGTGTGTACAGATTGGGTGTGGTTGTGGGCCGGAAGGCTAGGCCCAAAACACCAGCCTGTTCACTGTCTGAGAACGCGACAGTGAGGGACGTCGTGTTCTGAACGCGACGATCCTGCATGTCGCATTCTTGTGACGGTCGTTGGGTGGTTGTCCTTTGCATGCGCGTCGTGTGTCGCGCGTTGAGCGGCATGCAAATGTCAGTTTTGGGAAGGCGACGCCCTAGTCCGTCGAGTTCAAGTGGCGATAGGGGGGTATGTCGCGTTCCCAACTGCTGTGCGTTTTTAACCTGCTCTGGCCAAGCAGAGCTGCAACCAGTTCTGCTCGGCCAGGGGAGGGTACTGTGGCATTTTTACTGGGCGATTCGACTATTTTGAGGTGTGTTTGGCGTGTTCTCGCCGCGGGGATCCTGCGTGGAGCGGGGGAAACACCGGGATAGCCTTGTTCTTCGTGTTCTTTACAAAGGTAAGGGAAATTTTCTTGTTTTACACCGTGTGATTGTGTGGGATGCATGCATGTTTGGTTTTTGGTGTTTAGAACGATAGATACCATGTTAGGGTATCCATTAAAGCATGAAAAATGTGAATTAAGCATGGTTTGCATGGCTTGGGGCGGTGATCCGTGGAGTTCCTCCCGGATTAGGGTTTTCGCCTGAGAAGGCGACAGAGCCCACTGTTGTGTTCTGAACGCGACAGGCCGACTCGTTGCGTTCATGTTATGAACGCGACATATCGGGGTGTCACGTTCTTAAGGCGACACTAGTCTATGTCGCGACCTTAGCTGAGAGGTCCTATTGTGCACGGTTTTAACGATGGAATTATCTAATTATTACTATTTCTTGTACATGGCAAGTATATGCGGTGCATTGGCACCTGTTGAGCTCTGGGAGCGTGTTTCTGATGTTAGAAAGTGGTACATGTGACTGGCGTGTTGTTCACACGGTCAGTGTACAGTGTTCACGTGGTTGACGTGAGGTTTCACGTGGTTTGTGCGGTGTGCACGTGGTTTGTGTGTGCGTGGCGAGTAGTACCACGCCTACCGTGGTTACCTCTTCTGTTGGGTGCCCTAGGTTCTGTGTGAGCCAGGCTTGTGCTCTGGGCTTGTCCCGATACTTGTGTTGTACCGTCGAGGTCTGTGTCGTCTTTCCTGGACACCCTCACTCCTTAGCTAGAGTTGTACGTCTGGCTGAGGGAAATACGACAGTGGGACAGCGACTTGTGAGAGTTTGTTGTTTTGTCGCTTGTAGAGCGCTCATAGTTGGGGGTACGGACACCAGTAGACGTCACTGGTCCCCAACTAGTCCTGTTACCAGTGCCTCACTCTAGGGAGCTCAGGCCAGAGTCCCTAAAGGTGCTAGGCATGGGGCCGCGGCAGTGTGGACCACGGTTGTGGTGTTGGTTGGTCTCCATAGTTGTTTGAGTTGTTCCCGTAGAGCAGCAGCTGGACCTTTCGTCTGTGGCTGCGAGGCTAAGAGGTAGACCTGTGTGGTTTGTCCGAGTCAGTTGCTGGTGTCGCGAACCAGTCTACATGGCTTGAGTGTGGCAGTCTCTACTTTACTCCATACACTGAATTGTGGTTTTGTCATTTACTTATTTAAATTGGTTTATGTTAACGATAAGTGGTAAGTGGTATTTACAGCTTTGATATCCTGCTTAGTTTACTTTATAAATTGCTGGCGTAGCTTCCTACTTATGTACTTGAGTTTAGTTTACTCATTTTTTGGGGGAGTTTCCCTACTGAGCCAGTGACTTGCGAGGCTCACCCCTACTCCCTCCAGGTGAAGGAGAGCAGGAGGTTTCTCTACCGTCTTCCAGTTTAGAGCCGCATCGCAACTATGTTGGGCCGACGCCTCTAGCAGTGTAGTTTCTTTTCCTGTTGTACCTCGGGGTATGCCCCAGGCTCTTGTACCTTACTTTGACTTTTGTTGAAATTTGGCTATGTAAATATAATGTAGATTTGTGTAACATTGTGAATTCTATATATATATTAGTGTGTTCCTTTATGTTTTCATGGACATGTGTGTGATATCCCTTGCGAGGCTACGGCACGTTCACAGGAGACGGAGTCGGGTCAAGCTCGTTACTGGGTTAACGGGTTTGAACAATGTGGTCCGTCACACCAACAACCAACGAAAGGTAACGGGGCTAACCACAAGGGTTTGTCCACCACAATACCCATGATAACAAACACATTGGAGAACTACTCACATAAGAGTACAACACCACAAATGGAAGGTCACACAATGCGACTTCCACAGAAACTGATCCACCTCAACACTTGATAAAGCTAGCACATTGTGTGCCACAATAGCCAGAAACCTACACATGGTACAGGTACCTAATGCCACGAGGTACCACGACAAACCACCACCACATACAAAACCGCAACACAACTGTGCCTCTTACAAGGCACACCAGAACGAGTCAAACCACAACCGGTGGGTCACCACTCAGAAGCCACAACCACTGGCAATGTATGAGTCGGAGGGAACGGCGCCACCATACGGGAACAGACTACTGGCTCATGACGCCAGTATCCAACTCGGACAACACAACACAAGAACTACCTCTCAGTCTCGTAGTCACAGACGAAAGGTCCAACTGTTGCTCCACAATCACACAGTAAAGCCAAAGAACAATGGAGACCAACCAACACCACACCTGCAGACCGCACACAACTGTAGGCCCATGCCTGGCACCTTTAGGGACTTTGGCCTAAGCTCCCTAAAGTGAGGCACTGGAAAATAAGACTAGCTGGGGCCCAGTACGTCTACTGGTGTCTATACCCCCAGCCATGAGCGCGCTACAAGCGACCACACACCCACAAACACAAGTCGCTGCCCACTGTCGTCTTTCCCTTAGCCAGACGTACAACTCAAACACAAAAGTGAGGGTGTCCAGGAAGACGACATAGACCTCAATGGTACACATAGTACCAGGACACGCCCCCAGCACAATGTGCCTAGCTCACACAGAACCTGGGGTACCCGACTGGATAGGCATTTCGGAATAGGCGCTGGATCACCAAACTCGGCAAAAACACAAACCATACCGGTCATTTAGCATAACTGTAAAACTTATACCACAGTACATATACCTTAATTAGCTTATCACGGGTCACTATGTGACCTCCAAGTAGTAATAAACCTATATACACATGAACCACATAAACACATAATAATTTTGCCTGTCATTGGTCATCTCATGACCTTCATAGCAACACTAAACCACAATACACATTAACCAAATAATTAGCATAATAACATAATTAACTAACTTCACTAACTAATCATGATCCAAACCATTAAGCCTATAACATGTTTTACTAACATAAACCATCTTAGAATAACTTAAAACAACCTTAAATAGCCAAGGCTCGGTCTACAAAGAACCATCATAGCCCAACCTGAGCACGATGACTCCAACCTGAGCACGACGGCTCAACACACAACCATGAGTACGATGACTCACAAACTAGAGCGTGACGACTCACAACACACCATGAGTGCGACGACTCACAAACTGAGCACAACGGCTCAAACACAACTAGAGCACGACGACTCCAAACTAAGCACGACGGCTCAACACAAGCTAGATAAAAAACATAAGAGATCAGATCCTCTAGCAATGATCTGATTCACAGACTCAATTGCACATAGAAATCTACACAAAATTTCATGTACAGGTCTCAGAGTTGAAAGTGAGATGAACACTCCAAGAAAATAAGAAAAATAGATGTTGGTTGGATGTTCCTCGGTGAAGAATTCTTGCAGAAGTTTGAATTGAAGAGCCTTGAAAGAGTTCGATGGAGATCCTCTTCAATTCTCGATGCTCTGCTCCAGTGGCATCTAAATTGCGAGTACTTCTTCTGCTCAATCTGCTCCCTTTTTCAGCACATCACAGTTTGGCCTTGATCACCACGTCCCTTTGGATGTAATTGCTGGAAGACTGGAGGCTTGTGGGCTCTGGATTGCTTGTTAGGCGCTTCTTAGCTTCACAAGATAGGAGCTTTTATAGCCTCCGTGCAGTCCCTTTTTACGTGAAGGGAATGTGCACAGAAACCTACAAGGCATCTTGGGCTGCCACGTGTCCAAAAGGTCTTCATCATATTGCCACTTGGATGAAAGGGCAATTTAGTAATTATAGCATCTCCCATAGAGACCTCAGAACGAAATCACAGCCATCGGATTCATCCTCTGCACAATTCTGGATTTGCACAGAAAGACAGAGTCGACCTCATTCTTCAAGAGAGTCGACCTACTGACCAGTCATCAGTCCAAGGCTGACTGTCAGAACACTAGTGTCGACCTGTTAGACAACTAGTGTCGACCTAACCAACAAGTAGAGTCGACCTGATCAACAGACAGAGTCGACCTTTGTGCATTCCTCCAAAAACTGGTTCACAGGATGGATGCTAGTGTCGACCTTATCTCCAACTAGAGTCGACACCACTAACCAAGTGTTCTTCAGAAACTTGCTGAGTAGACTATGTGTGTCGACCTGACTGATAACTAGAGTCGACCTGACGGATCTAGTGTCGACCTGTTTGTCAAATGGAGTCGATACAACTGTGACTTTTTCTTCAGAAGTTCGCTGGGCAGTCTTATAGAGTCAACATGACTGTCAACTAGAGTCGACCTACTTTTACAGAAACTTTGTAAATCTATACAAATGAAGAGTAGACCATCAAAACATGTCATAAACAGTAGGATATGAGATATTTAGTATCAAGAACATGTTGTTTGAGAATTATTGTAATATATTCAATATGTACAATATGTTCACTGTGTCATCATTAAAATCAAACTGTGAGTGATGTTAATTGGTCATCATTAAGAAATTCCAATACACACTCAACACAACAAGCATGTGAGGGCGCCTAGCACTCGTCCGCATGTAGAATATCAGGGACCTTCGAGGTGCCTCGTGCACATTCACATGTGGTTACACTCCCCTTTCTTTTTTAAATGAAAATTTTTGGATCTCAATCCAATCTAATAGGTTTTGATAGAGTAGGCTGTCACAAAGCAGACATTACATATCATCTTCCTATATATTTAATGGCTACAGTATGAACAATAATTCTCAAACTTAGAATTCTTTAAAAACTTACAAATCGTTACCGCGAAGCTCTAGCTTGGAGCTGTTTACCTCCCCTTTCACCCTGGAAGTCCTCTACAACACTTAAACAGGAGAGTACACCTGTCAACTCCAATCAGCAATTGACTGGAGTTGGGGTTGGGGCGTGCGACAAGCTATGTACCGTCGTCTGTATATCCTTCAATGATTGGGGAGAAAAGGGAATAATGTGAACCTGAGAGATTGAGCAATAGTTAGTATATATATATATATATATATATATATATATATATATATAAGCCATTTACTTTCCAAAACATGGGATGTGAGAACCAATAAGTAGACAAGAGAGCATATGCTCTCATCCAATAGAGATTATCCTACATATGAAAAAAGCCTTGCTACCCGGCAAGCCAAGTAATTAAGTAAATATAATTGGTGGACCGCCCACCCCATGTATGGTGGGGTCGGGCACCCCACCAATCAACGTGGGTACCGAGGATCCCATGTCAATTTTCTACCCAATTTGCTGGTAGAAAGAAGTGCTCCCAAGAAAGAATCCTTTTCTAAACTCACTACAAGAAATAGGACATATGTCAGCGGCTTATAGTCGTTGACAAAAGATCTAAAATCGTTGACATATCTTTATGTCAACGGCCTTCAAGTCGTTGATAAAGTCGTTGACAAATTGGTCGCCGACTAATGTTTGTCAACGGCTGTCAAGCTGTTGACAAATGCTCCATATGTCAGCGGTTAATATTCGATGACATATATTAAATATGTCAATGGATATCAGCCATTGACATATAATACATATGTCAACGGCTGGAGTGTGTTGACATATTAAGAATATGTCAGCGGCTTCCTACAGCCGCTGACAAACAAAATTTTTTTAAGAAAAAAAAAACCCTATCGCCCTCCCCCCGGTCGCCTCCTCTGCCCCTGCAACCCCCCTCTCCCTATCCCGACGCTGCTCCCTCTCTCCCTTCCCCCCCTCCCCAAAGGAACTGTACGTAGCGGTGACTGGCAAGTCCACGTTGGTACTTGAATTGGGAGCTCCATTCCGACCTCGAAGCCGTAATCGTTGAGGGATCCTAGTGAGGGGCCTCTTCCTATAATCCAGTGCATGCTGGGGTCTTTGCTTCGGGGACAACTGGTCCGTCCTGAGCAAGGCGGACCTGCAAATAAGCCAGGAGAACGACATTGCAAGCACCATAGCCGTGCACTCCGTCTTGAGGGCCGCCGCATGCCGCCTCCTCGTGCACCATGGCTGGAGCGTCTCCACGTTCGGGGCGAAGCTGGAGTGCTAGGACGTGGAGGGGCACACACCGCTGCACCTGGCCATGGAGGGCGGGTGCGTGGACACGGTGGAGGCACTGATCGACCTGGGTGCCGACGTGAATGCCAAGAGCCGGTGCGGGGCGACGCCGCTGTACATGGCCTGGTCCATGGGGTACGACGCCGTCCTGCAGCTACTCCTCAGAAGGGGATGGACTAAAGGGATGGAAGGAGGTAGGGGAAGCAGGGAGGGGGCGGGGCAGAGCAAGTAGAGAGCAGAAATGGGGAGGGGGCGGGGCAGGTGTGTGTAAGAAGAAGCTTGAAGTATTTTTCAATGACTTCTATAGCCGCTGACAAATATAACATATGTCAATGACTATACATAGTCATTGACAAATATTAAGAAGGGTGGGAAATATCCCGCCATTTTTTCATCAATATATGTCAACAGCTACTTAAGGCCGTTGACATATGATGAATATATGTCAACAGTTTTTTTAGCCGTTGACATATGTTAAGGTTATGTCAATAGCTCACATTAGCCGTTGACATAACTGTAATATATGTCAACGGCTGAAAATATCCGTTGACATATATTCATCATATGTCAACGGCCTTAAGTAGCCGTTGACATATGTTACCTTATGTCAACGACTATAGTCGCCATTGACATAAGTTACACTTATGTCAACAGAACAAACTAGCCGTTGACATATGTTCATCATATGTCAACGGCCTGCAGGAGACGTTGATATATACTTGATATATCAATGGCTATTTTTAGCCGCTGACAAAAAGTCGTTGACAAATCACAATTCTCTTGTAGTGACTTAAAGAGTACTCCACCATGTAATAATTCCTTCATATGAAGTTGGGATCATCTTGCAGTAATTAGGTGGACTATCGATCTTACTCGATCGAAGAAGAGAGAGCAGCCATGCATGGTCTCCAATAAGTGTCGCTAGCTCCTCGATATCTTTTCCCTTGTTCCTCTGGAAGATGCAATATTTATGCTAATGGATCTTTGCCACTTGTGATGAACATAGGGATATATACATCTATACGGCGCATTGAGAAGTTGTGATAACTAGTTTTTCCTCTCCAAATTACACTATGAAAAGTAAAATTTGTCGCAAGATCTCCATAAGATGAAATTTCCGCTAAGTGATGATAGACATGCTCTCTGCAGTATACATATGGTCCATGATGATGGGAATCCAATAAATGAGAAGGGTGATTTAACTAGATCTCCAGATCAATGTGAATAGTTGTCCATATTCTTTTCTACTTTCGACGCCTTAGTCCTGGTTTGGGAACATATATTGAAGAGATTTTATTCAAATTCAGGTTTTGGGGTCCCATGCTAGAAAAGTATTGATTTGTATATGTGAAGATCAATAGTAAGTATTTTAATTATTTGGAAAAGTTAGAGACACAAATTAAGGAAGTTTCTTCATTTGCATCTTTACTTTTCCATAATTCTGATGTCTTCAGTGAGTATTTGGCCCACATGTTCCCTAGAAGTACTCTTTTAAAACATTAGAATTCATCGAAGAGTTAACTTCACCTAACTTTTGGGAAAGAAATCCTTTTCTTTACCTCTATCATGTTCAAATCTCTCTCTCTCCACTCCAAGATCTTGAATAATTGAAAACCCAAGTACGTAGATCCTAGATTCTCTAACAATGAAATATCTTGTGCAGCAAAGAGTGCTAGATTAATTGGTAGCCAATGTAGCACACCTGAAATTTTAACGATATAGAAATTCGAATAAATGGAAATAAATAATTTCCATAATATCAAGGTGTTTAAAACATACGTATCACTATCGTATATGCTAAATCACATAGGAAAAATTCATAAAAATGGGAAATCAACCCTACACATTATCCTTAAGGGTACCACGAAAGAATTCGTGCGATGAAAATTCAATTAACCAAGTGAGCATCACATGGTGACTGATTATTCAAATTAGAAAATAAGTCGGAAAACCGTTAATAAGGAAATACGATGCAATCATAAATTAAATAAAAATGTTAGAAAGGCTTCTAACATTATATATTAATGACCCAATATCATAATTGGGCTAATGGACCACATATGGCCCAAAAATCAAATGAAGTAAGAAAATGCATAGAAATTCGTAACCATAAATAAGCTGAAATTAAAAAGAGGCAATTAGAGTTGAATTGGGAAGAGAACTTGCATTCTTGGCAACTCAAATTCGTGCCTACCCATCCATGGAAGTTGCTTGATGGCCAAGACTCTCTAATGGAGGAAGAAATCATCAAAAATAGGAAACCAACATGCCAATCCCGCAACCCTTCTTTCCTAGTCATAATAGGACTCCTAAACACCATGGTTGCTTAAATACTCTTCACCCAAACCCTAGGGACGAGTTTAGAACTTGTTGGGGTCGTGAGGAGGAGCTTTTGGAGGCTGGAGAGTAGGAGATCAAGCATACCAAACTCATCTTCTTCCCCCGTTCATGCTACGACCTGCACAAACCACCTTCTTAAAGCCGGTCAAAGGTAGGCCAAACCTAAATCCCATCATGCAAGGCTTATACCCCTGGAAAGAGGGTCGAGTCTACTTCCTAACCCAAGTGGAATTCCCAAATTCCATGCAGTATACACGGAGTATTAAGGGTTCTTCAAACAGTGGTCTGAACACGAGTTTTCTAAAGAACGAGACTTCATCAACCCAAGAGGTAGGTTTTCTCGGGGTAAATCTTAATATCTCCTATACCAAATGTGTAGAGCATAAAGTTAGCTTTCATTGCCCTGTGGTTTCATCGAATTTCATTAAGTAGATTTTGAACTATAAGCGTTTTCCCAAAGTCGTGCACTGTTAGGGCTTTTCCCATTCTTTATATGTTGCACTTGATTCAAGACCGAATTAGAGTAAACCCACAACATGAAAGTTGTTCTACTAGTTGTCCTCGTCAGGTCTTGTGTTGAATATTTTGTCTAAATGTCATGGGTTAGAGAGTTATAAGCATGGTAATAGAGTTGCTGCCAGAAACTATGGTTTCAGGTTACACTTGGTCTGGTGTTGTGTTCGGCTTGATCAAAGCTTATCGAAATCATCCTTATTTTCTAATTCTGATTTACTGGAAGTACCCTTGTATGTCTAGGTTGTTTTAAAATTAGTTTCGTTATTTTTCATACACTGTACGATTTGTTCTCTATTTCGGAAGCACCCTGTGTCCATATATGGCAGTTTTGGACCGCAATCCAAGAACATGTCCTTGCTCTGTCAAAGTCTGGCGCAGAACCTGTGAACGCGACGGCCCGATAGGTTGCGTTCTAAGGTCTCTTCGCGACAGCCTCACCGTCGCTATCTGATAGCGACGAGTCGATCCGTCGCGATCATGCTGCCTGATCTGACCACCCAGTCGCGTTCTTCACAACCCCCTGTCGCCTTCTGGTCCCGACCCGTCGCGACCCTTGCTGTGGCCTGTCATGACCTGACCCGGGCCTGACAACACCCTGTCGCCTTCCTTATATGCCCTGTCGCGACCTGACCCCGTGCCTGACAAACCCTGTCGCCTTCCTTATATGTGCCTGTCGCGACCTGACCCCGTGCCTGACACCCCTGTCGCTATCCTTATATGCCCCTGTCGCGATCTCGGGATTTTTGCAGAAAACTCCACTACTGTCTTGCAACCTAACCACTATACCCGAGGTCTGGTTAATGTAATATTTAGTGTGTATTTCATGTGTTTTGGGTCTGATTAAGGCATGGTGGTTATTTTAATGGCTTAAAAGTGTTAAACCCATTTAAAAGCTTTAATTACATGAATGCTATTCTAAGTGCTCCTTAAATGTTATGATCCATTCGTGCTACTTATGATTGATCTTCCTTGTTCTACTATGTTTAAATGATAAGGGCTATCATAAAATCTTGCAAACCATGATTTGTTAAAGTGCATAGTTTTATTCCATGTATTATTGTCAAGTGTTTCCCACGAGTTTGAGACCGATGGTTCGTGAATTGAGACACGCGTACCGCACTACACACTAGCACTGTTAGGTAGCCCCTTTCTTGGGAAATTGGAAACTCTCTACCGGTCATTCCGAATCGGTAGACTAGCGACCTTTTCCCCAAGGCCTTCGTAAATCTCCTCTGACCATGGATTCCCACATGGCCGACGAGTTGGTTGTACCATTGAAGTTCCCTGAAGATAGCGTGCACTTCCTTTCTCTTCTTGTTCTCGTGAGTGTGATTGACAATCTAGACTAAAGCCATTAATGTAAAGATTTAACTAAAGTACAAATCCTACCGTTATGCTGCCGAATTTATCTCTTGACCATTGTTATCATGAAATCATGTTCAATTACTTATTACTTGTTCCCATCATCATCATGAACATGACATTACACATGCTTACTTATTGAAACTCTCATTGGCCATTATTAATGACTGTGGGTATCTACATTTAAAAATTTACACGAGATGCTGACAGGGCATGGCGTGTGTCCAAGGGCTCTAATCTAGCCCCAATGACGGCGACTCATAGATATACTGTTAACCATGGGGTATAATGATTACGTACTGGCGTTGCATCTGCGCTGGGAGTCTTGCTTGCTTGTTGAATGATAGATACAATAACCACATACACGTGTCCTAGTGTGCATTCTTGATGGATCTTTTCTCGGTGTACATTAGTGTCTACGTGCCTGATTAGTGTTACTTGATCATGCTCGTACATTCTTGCTTGCTTGCTTGCGTGATATGGCCATCCTGCATTTAATGCAATTAGTGATATCTTGCATTCTTGACATCAAGTGAAATCTTGCGTGCTTGTACAAAGTGATATATTGCTAATTCTATCTAGTCATCTTGTTCACAAATCTCGTTCTATCATAATCACTCTCTCTAGCTTGTTTTTATATATCATGTTTTAACTAGTTTTATTCGTACTTGCATATCATTCATCGTACTTGCCTAGTTTAAAAATGTTAATCACTTATATCATTGCCCGCACATTGAGATATAAATCCTACTGGGCTAGTTTGCTCATCCCCTACTTTTACCTATCTAGGTGACTATGAAGGTCAAGAGGAAGACCAAGTCGAGGATGGGAATGCGTTCGAGTAATGAGCGTTCGAACTATGAGTCTAGTTATAGTAATTTGCTATGAGAGTTAGAACTTGTAGTAGGAAGTGAGGTATTATGTAATTTCCCTTTTTATTGAGTCTTAGTCCTGTACTAGTTTCTATTTGAATACAAAGAGTTGAGATTTGAATACAATTTATATTGAGTTCAACATATGGGCCCTATTATGATGTTGTGTTGATTCACAATTAGTGCGTGCTAGCTAGAGGCTTATTTGTCGACTGTCCACGTCTCGAAATATCGACTCGAATTCTTCGAACTATTATCCGCTGCGTAATTCTCAGGACTTGATAGTTTAATGGTATCAGAGCCTAGGAATACCAAATAGGATATATGTCTCAGGAATAGGATATACTTATGGAACCTAGGTCATGGAAATTGAATATAGTACCTGGTGAGAATGGGTAGAGACTGGGAATATGATAGAAAGAATTAAACACTCCTACCCATTGACTCTTATAATGTATCTAGAGACATTAATTGGTTTCCATCCTTTTCTCAGGAACCCTCATAACACTCTCACTCAACTGCAATGGCTCGCAACCAGTGGCAAGCTATGCAAGACACTGTGGCTGGACTTACTCAGTCCCTGCAAAAATTAGTTCAGGCTGGAAATCAAGCTGGAGCTGCAAGGAATGGAGCCGGTGACCTGCACCGCAATTTTAGGAGTTTAAACCCTCCACGTTTCTCTGGATCCCCTGACCCAGACGAGGCAGAAAACTGGCAGGAAGAAATAGAAAGGATCTTCCAAGTAATGCAATGCACTAATAGGGAGAAAGTGGTACTGGCCACTTTTCAATTTACCAAGGATGCCCGAGCGTGGTGGAAGGCCACATCGGCCCACCTGCCTAATATAGCTGAACTGGAGTGGGCCGGATTTCTGGAGATATTCCGGGGAAAGTATTTCTCCGAGAGAGTCAAGGAGAAGAAGGCAGCGGAGTTTGCCACACTAAAATAGAAAGGGATGTCCGTGGCTGAGTATGAGGCTCAGTTCGCATGTCTTGCTGTGTACGCCCCACACTTGGTGGGAACAGAAAGACTTAAGGCAAATCGGTTCATGGATGGGCTCAGGCCCATGTTCATTGAAAGGCTCGGACCACACAATATCCAAACTTACACTGAGATGGTCCAAAGAGCTCAGCTGGTAGAAGACACCATGGCCAAAGTGGAGGGCATGAGGGGCAAGGACAACTCCAAGCCGGTCTTCGTC
The DNA here is from genome assembly GCA_014218235.1 of Colocasia esculenta. Taxonomy (NCBI): domain Eukaryota; kingdom Viridiplantae; phylum Streptophyta; class Magnoliopsida; order Alismatales; family Araceae; genus Colocasia; species Colocasia esculenta. Next base: position 61,364,147 of record CM024764.1, on the reverse strand, counting down.
AAGAGTGGAGCACCTAATATTGCTCCAACATTTCGTAACAACAACGTCAACAACAACAACAAGAGGCCAAATGTTGGAAGAGATGTTACTGGGGACAAAAGAGTCAAAATAGAAGGTAGGCAGTTGGCTGAGAACTGCAAATTCTGTGATAAACCAAGACACCGAGCTGAGGAATGCTGGAAGAAGCTCGGGGCATGCTTGAGATGTGGTGGTCGTGACCATCGTATTCCTGACTGTCCAATGATGAAAGACCAACTAGGTAGAGCTCAAAATGCACCGCGGCGTCAGGGACGTCTTAATGCTGTCATAGAAACCGACCTACCCGAGGAAGGGGGTATGGTGGAAGGTACCATTTCCATACACTCTCAACCTGCTTTTGTGCTTATTGATACTGGAGCTGCATATTCGTTTATTTCCACCACATTTGCTGCAACTCTACCTGTCAAACCTGTACCCTTGAAATCCAAGATCACTGTAGCCTCTCCACTAGGCTCAGAATCTGAACTCACTCACTACTTGCCAAAATGCGAAACTATGATTGGAGGACACAATCTCCCTGCCGACCTTATTTGTTTAGACATGAAGGGTTATGATGCCATTCTGGGTGTCGATTGGCTAATTGAATATGACGCCGATGGAAATTGTCGCCATAGGAGGGTTACTTTTAAAATACCAAAACTTCCAACTCTATCACTACTTGGCACCCGATATCACAAACACCCTATCTTGATATCCTCCCTAAAGGCCTCTAAGCTGATCAACCAGGGTTGTGATGCTTTCCTAGTTTCTGTCTTGGCAATTGAAAAGAAGAAACCTACCTTAGAAGACATTCAAATAGCCAAGGACTATCCTGATGTATTTCCAGAGGAATTACCCGGCATACCGCCTGAGCGGGAGGTAAACTTCACCATTGAGTTACTCCCTTGGGCAGCCCCTATTTCAAAGGCTCCGTATCGCATGTCCCCTGTGGAATTGCAGGAGTTGAAGAGGCAGATCCAAGAATTGTTGGATCAGGGTTTTATCAGGCCTAGCACATCCCCGTGGGGAGCGCCAGTGCTATTTGTCAGAAAGAAGGACGGGACAATGAGGCTATGTATTGATTACCGTCAGTTAAACCAGTTGACAATAAAGAATAAGTATCCACTGCCCCGCATCGACGAGCTGTTTGACCAGATCTCCGGTGCACAATATTTCTCTAAGATAGATCTAAGATCAGGCTACCATCAACTAAGAATAAAGGAGGAGGATATTCACAAGTCTGCATTCCGAAGTAGATATGGTCACTATGAGTTCGTAGTTATGCCGTTTGGTTTAACAAATGCTCCAGCGGCTTTCATGCAACTTACGAACAATATTTATAGGCCATACTTGGACCAGTTTATAGTGGTGTTCATTGATGACATCCTTATTTACTCCAAATCCAAAGAAGAACATGAGGAACACTTGAGGGTTGCTTTGCAAGTGCTCGGAGATAATCAACTCTATGCTAAACTTAGTAAGTGTGAATTTTGGATGGAGGAAGTGTCTTTCCTTGGTCACATCATATCCAAGGAGGGAATCTCTGTGGATCCATCTAAGGTGGAGGTGGTGAAGAACTGGGAAAGGCCGACAACGATGTCGGAGATTAGAAGCTTTCTGGGTTTAGCCGGTTATTATCGTCGCTTCATTAAAGATTTCTCAAAGATAGCTGTACCATTGACCAGGCTTACCAGGAAGGAGAATCCATTCGCATGGACTGATGAATGTGAAGAAAGTTTGAAGGCATTGAAAGAGCACCTTACCTCAGCACCCATACTGACCCTGCCAGTGGCTGAAGGTATTTTTGAAGTATACACTGATGCATCTGGGATCGGCCTTGGCTGTGTGCTGATGCAAAATGGGAAGGTTATATGCTACGTGTCTAGAAAATTGAAGAAGCATGAGGACAATTATCATGTACATGATCTAGAGCTAGCTGTTGTAGTCTTCGCCTTGAAGATATGGCGTCATTATCTATATGGTGAGAAATTCATTGTGTTTTCTGACCATAAAATTTTGAAGTATCTATTTTCTCAGTAGGACTTGAATATGAGACAACGGCGGTGGTTGGAGTATCTCAAGGACTTCGACTTCACGATCCAATATCACCCAGGAAAAGCAAATGTTGTGGCAGATGCTCTAAGTAGGAAGCCAATGATCACGTTGTCGAGCTTAATGGTAGACGAATGGAAGTTATTAGAAGACTTTGCCAAATTAAATATTGATGCTGACATCAAAGAGAAGGGATGCTTTGTTGCTAGTGTTAGAGCACAACCCACACTATTGGAGGACATCACAACACTCCAAGACAATGACCCTGTACTTGTGGAGATTAAGGCTAACCTGGACTAGAGGCTAGATTTCTCATTAACTGAAGATGGATGGCTATTGTTCCGGGATCGGGTCTGTGTACCCGACCATGCGGAGACAAAGAAAATGATTATGGATGAGGCTCACAAGACCAGATATACTATTCATCCAGGAACTACCAAAATGTATCAAGATTTGAAAAGAAGCTTCTGGTGGCCTAATATGAAGAGAGAGGTGGCAGAATATGTCGCCCATTGTCTAACACGTCAAAGGGTCAAGGCGGAACACATGCGACCCGCAGGTAAACTCAAACCCCTAGAAATCCCGGCATGGAAATGGGAAGGTATAGGGATGGACTTCATTTTCGGACTACCTAAATCTAGAGGTGGATTCGATGGTATCTGGGTTATTGTCGACCGCTTAACTAAGTCGACACACTTCTTGCCAATGAAGAATAAGTGGTCAGTAGATGTTCTGGCTGCATTATATGTGAAGGAAATAGTCCAATTACATGGAGTGCCGGTGTCTATCGTGTCTGATAGAGACCCTAGGTTTACATCCCATTTTTGGAAAGGACTGCATTACTCCTTGGGATCTAAACTAAACTTTAGCACGGCTTTCCATCCACAGACAGATGGTTAGACGGAGAGAACCAACCAGGTGATTGAAGATATGCTTAGAGCATGTGTCCTAGATTTTGGAGGTAGCTGGCATGAACACTTACCTCTTGTGGAGTTTGCCTACAATAATAACTATCAAGCTAGCATTCAAATGGCACCATTTGAAGCACTCTATGGTAGAAGTTGTCTGTCACGTCGCGACATTTAATATATCTATAAATGCCGGAACGTGAACGAACGAGTATTCAAGAGTAAAATTATACTAATTGAACAGGACATTTACTCAGAAGCTTCAGTAAATAATAGGTATTATTTGCCATTCAATAGGTGTTACATGATTCATGATTTACAATCTCAAATTATAAAATGTCGCCACGGTTGTTCTCTCCACACACAAATCCCAAAGTTTTCGCCTTCTAGAATTGTAGGTACCTGAAATAGTAGGATTGGGTGAGCTAACTAGCCCAGTAGGGTTCAACTTCTCTAAAAGGATTCAAACGTAAATATATATATCTAAGGTAGAATGAGCAAAGATCATTAACATGGTGTGTTCCAAGAACGAAAACACGAGATCAGTCAATAACATGTATTGAACAAGTGCAATGTTGGAATTAGAATTAATAGTTCAGGATGATACTTGAGTTCATAATCAAATACAAAATCACACACACAAGCATGACATGATAACTAATCAAGTACGAATTGATGTAATGTCAAATATCTCGATGTCCTCAATGCCCCCGCACGGCCACTGACAAATTTGCCCCCGTACGGCCACTGACAAATTTGCCCCCGTACGGCCACTGACAAATTTGCCCCCGTACGGCCACTGACAATCAGACATATTTTCACGCACACAAGTATGATATGATGACTAATCAAACACGAATTGATGTATGCCAACATCCACGATGTCCTCATCGCCCCCGCACGGCCACTGACAAATTTGCCCCCGCGCGGCCACTGACGAATTCGGGCGCTCCCCCCAGGACTGAACCAGCCCTTTATTTGCCAGGCATATTTCTCGAATGAGTTTCAAAGACTCACAACTTGTCATCATCACACACTTATCATTTTAATGAGTCAAGGACACATAAGGGTTCATTCAAAGTTTACACACAAGAGTGAAGAAACTATGCTTTCTTACTGATTTCAAAGATTGGTAGCCTTTCGAGGTCAATGTTGTTCGAAACTTTGGAGAAATAATTCATGGTACAAAGAAGGGTACATGACTGGTTTTAGTAAGTTTTTAGGTAGTAAAAACCATAAGATTTAGGTGGACTATTAGTTGGGACAATTGGGTAGGATTTGCATCAAGAAATGGAGTAAAACAATGGCTGAAAACATGCACTGTTGCCACTTGTCGACAGGCACAAGGTTGCTGTCGACAAGACTGGCTAACCAGTGAGCATATCTTTAGGTCTGTGTGCATCTGTCGACAGCAAGCAGTGGTGCTGTCGACAGCAACACACAGGTGAAGAAATCAGACTTCTGTCTGTGGGTTCCTGTCGACAGTAAAGGGTTCGTCTGTCGACAGAACTTGATCAAACTTTCTGAAATGCTTCTAAACCAGCTATAAATGGTACTAACAACCTCTTCTATCATACCTAACATGATTAGGACTGAATCTTATCATAATCTTAGCCTCATTCTTGAAGATATCAAAGCATAAGAATAGAAGATATACACATGGAATGTGGTCATATGGCTGATTTTTCTCAAGAAGACACATTGAAAGGGAGTTCAAGGAAATTGAAATGGAAAGTCAACTCTTAAACTTTCTTCTCTTTTTCACTTAAAACTTGTCAAGTTTACACACTTAAGATCTCCACGATCTCTCAAGAAATCAGTTTCACGACAAGAAAGATCCATCATGGATCGGTCTACATTACGCAAGAATATCGATAACACTCCAGAGTTATGAATCAAGTTAAGAAAGAATAAATTATCTATAAACTCTCATGGATGACCATTAACTTAAACATGACAATTAACTAAAACATGATGGAAAATGTAGTCCTGTGAAGAACATACTTTCAGAATTATAGGGTGAGAACCACATGATGACATACAAGGTGAGATCCCCTTCAAGCTAGTAATCCACTAGTGAAGAGAAGGATAGAAGGAATTGAATCCTACAGGCACAACTAAAACATGCTTATAAGGGATAAATACATTGTTTCAAAAGAGAATCCACAAGTGTAAGGCAAGTAAGGGTGATCATGACTTCTTTAACATGAGTTGAAATCAAAGACTTAGAACAGAGAAGAGATAGGGAGAGGGTTCTACAACCACACATGATGCACACAAGCTTCTAGAGGTACTTACGGATCTCAAAAAAGAATTGAGAGCTTGTACACTTAGCAATAAGTTCTATTGCTAGATCAAGGGTAAGAGTAAGAGAGGAAGGAAATAATTGAATCCTACCTAAATTTGAAGGATGTTACTTTCATTCTGATGGTCTTGATGGAACCAAGGTGCAGCTATCCCCAACAGCTATAGTTCTCACACTTCTAATCAAACAAGGAAAGCAACAGCTCCAGTAGCTTGCCACCCACGTGAAGGTGCAAGACAGTACCTCAGCAACTCCAGCAGCAGCACTCCAACTGTAGCGAGATTTGCAAGCACTATCAACACGAACAGCAGAAACAGCAGTTCATGCGGCAGCAACTTCCATTAAAATAAAGCAACACTCATGGCAGGGTGGCCATCAGGTGCAGCCGCAACAACCCAAAGCAGCAGTAGGCACAACAAGGGCAGGAGAGAGGCAAGAGCAAGAAGTGGAAAATCTTACACGCTGGGTGTTGGGAGGTTTTATAACCCTCCAAACATCCATGCACGATGGCACGTCGGCCATCAAGGTGTCAAGCTTTTAAACCTCTTAAACCATGCCAAGGACACCTGCTTCATGCAACCCATCCAACACTTACACATAAGGCATAAGCATAGAAGCTTCTACCCATGTGTTGTGGCCTTCACAACACTTCACACGTGGACACACCAAAAATTCCCATAAAATCATCACCGTAAATAGTCCCTAATTCTGCTGGCCCAATGATCACTAGACAAACACCTCTAAATGGTGTCCATTTGTCCTAAAATTTCAACCATAGACTAATTTGATAGTTTTACAAATTATGGTGGTTTTAGTTTTATTTTAGAATTTATTTTACAGTAGGTGAAAAATCACCCGAAAAATGGTCGCGTCGACTGTACCTTGAAATCCGTACGTCGAAAAATTTAGATAATTACATATTTGATTTCTCCACATTTTTCTGGAAATTATGATCTTCTTGGATTTTTATTTCGTTGTCGTTTTCCGGTGTCGCCCTGTGGGAGCGCGCACTTCGATGTACGACACTGGGGTAACGTTCATTACCACTAATTAAGTCTATCATCTAATTATCACAATTTAATAACAACCCTATGGTATTTTAACCAAATTATTCCTATTTTCTTAATTCTTTGAATTTCTGGGGCGTTACATTGTCATCCTCAGCTAGGAGAATTCTTTGAAAAAGTATGTACGAGATCCATGGCACGTCATAGAATATGAGCTACTGGAATTCAATAAAGACGGAACATATCAAGAGAAGCCAATTAAGATCGTGGACCGGGAACTGTGCCAACTAACGAACAAGGTTATTCCACTAGTAAGGGTTAGATGGAATCAACGCACGGATGAGGACGAGACGTGGGAAACCGAGGAAGCAATGCGCAAAAGATACCCGGAGCTATTCACAAGTACACCTCACTTGCACAATAATTTTCTATACATGAATTTGGGGACCAAATTCTCTTAAGTGGGGGAGGGTGTAGCACCCTAAAAATTTTAACGATATAAAAATTCGAATAAATAGAAATAAATAATTTCCATAATATCAAGGTGTTTAAAACATACGTATCATTATCGTATGTACTAAAGCACATAGGAAAAATTCATAAAAATGGGAAATCAACCCCACACATTATCCTTAAGGGTTCAACGAAAGAATTCGTGCGATGAAAATCCTATTAACCAAGTGAGCATCGCATGGTGACCGATTATTCAAATTAGGAAAACAAGTCGGAAAACCGTTAATACGGAAATATGACACAATCATAAATTAAATAAAAATGTTAGAAAGGCTTCTAACATTATATATTAATGACCCAATATCATAATTGGGCTAATGGACCACATATGGCCCAAAAATCAAATGAAGCAAGAAAATGCATAGAAATGCGTAACCATAAATAAGCTGAAATTAAAAAGAGGCAATTAGAGTTGAATTGGGAAGAGAACTTGCATTCTTGGCAACTCAAGTTCGGGCCTACCCATCCATGGAAGTTGCTTGATGGCCAAGACTCTCTAATGGAGGAAGAAATCATCAAAAATAGGAAACCAACATGCCAATCCCGCAACCCTTCTTTCCTAGTCATAATAGGACTCATAAACACCATGGTTGCTTAAATACTCTTCACCCAAACCCTAGGGACGAGTTTAGAACTTGTTGGGGTCGTGAGGAGGAGCTTTTGGAGGCTGGAGAGTAGGAGATCAAGCATACCAAACTCATCTTCTTCCCCTGTTCATCTGCTACGACCTGCACAAACCACCTTCTTAAAGCCGATCAAAGGTAGGCCAAACCTAAATCCCATCGTGCAAGGCTTATACCCCTGGAAAGAGGGTCGAGTCTACTTCCTAACCCAAGTGGAATGCCCAAATTCTATGCAGTATACACAGAGTATTAAGCGTTCTTCAAATAATGGTCTGAACACGGGTTTTATGAAGAACGAGACTTCATCAACCCAAGAGGTAGGTTTTCTCGGGCTAAATCTTAATATGTCCTATACCAAATGTGTAGATCATCAAGTTAGCTTTCATTGCCTTGTGATTTCATCGAATTTCATTGAGTAGATTTTGAACTATAAGCGTTTTCCCAAAGTAGTGCACTATTAGGGCTTTTCCCGTTCTTTATATGTTGCACTTGATTCAAGACCGAATTAGAGTAAACCCACAACATGAAAGTTGTTCTACTAGTTGTCCTCGTCAGGTCTTGTGTTGAACGTTTTGTCTAAATGTCATGGGTTAGAGAGTTATAAGTGTGGTAATAGGGTTGCTTCCAGAAACTACGGTTTCAGGTTACACTTGGTCTGGTGTTGTGTTCGACTTGATCAAAGCTTATCGAAATCATCCTTATTTTCTAACTCTGATTTAGTAGAAGTACCCTTGTATGTCTAGGTTGTTTTAAAACTGGTTTTGTTATTTTTCATACACTGTACGATTTGTTCTCTATTTCGAAAGCATCTTGTGTCCATATATGACAGTTTTGGACCGCAATCCAAGAACATATCCTTGCTCTGTCAAAGTCTGGCGCAGAACCTGTGAACGCGACGGCCCGATAGGTTGCGTTCTAAGGTCTCTTCGCGACAGCCTCACCATCGCTATCTGATAGCGACGAGTTGATCCGTCGCGATCATGCTGCCTGATCTGACCACCCAGTCGCGTTCTTCACAACCCCCTGTCGCCTTCTGGTCTCGACCCGTCGCGACCCTTGCTGTGGCCTGTCATGACCTGACCCGGGCCTGACAACACCCTGTCGCCTTCCTTATATGCCCTGTCGCGACCTGACCCCATGCCTGACAAACCCTGTCGCCTTCCTTATATGTGCCTGTCGCGACCTGACCCCGTGCCTGACACCCCTGTCGCTATCCTTATATGCCCCTGTCGCGATCTCGGGATTTTTGCAGAAAACTCCACTTACTGTCTTGCATACCTAACCACTATACCCGAGGTCTGGTTAATGTAATATTTAGTGTGTATTTCATGTGTTTTGGGTCTGATTAAGGCATGGTGGTTATTTTAATGGCTTAAAAGTGTTAAACCCATTTAAAAGCTTTAATTACATGAATGCTATTCTAAGTGCTCCTTATATGTTATGATCCATTCGTGCTACTTATGATTGATCTTCCTTTTGTTCTACCATGTTTAAATGATAAGGGCTATCATAAAATCTTGCAAACCATGATTTGTTAAAGTGCATAGTTTTATTCCATGTATTATTTTCAAGTGTTTCCCGCGAGTTTGAGACCGATGGTTCGTGAATTGAGACACGCGTACCGCACTACACACTAGCACTATTAGGTAGCCCCTTTCTTGGGAAATTGGAAACTCTCTACCGGTCATTTCGAATCGGTAGACTAGCGACCTTTTCACCAAGGCCTCCGTAAATCTCCTCTGACCATGGATTCCCACATGGCCGACGAGTTGGTTGTACCATTGAAGTTCCCTCAAGATAGCATGCACTTCCTTTCTCTTCTTGTTCTCGTGAGTGTGATTGACAATATAGACTAAAGCCGTTAATGTAAAGATTTAACTAAAGTACAAATCGTACCGTTATGTTGCTGAATTTATCTCATGACCATTGTTATCATGAAATCATGTTCAATTACCTATTACTTGTTCCCATCATCATCATGAACATGACATTACACATGCTTACTTATTGAAACTCTCATTGGCCATTATTAATGACTGTGGGTATCTACATTTAAAAATTTACACGAGATGCTGACAGGGCACGGCGTGTGTCCAAGGACTCTAATCTAGCCCCAATGACGGCGAGTCATAGATATACTGTTAACCATGGGGTATAATGATTACTGGCATTGCATCTGCGCTGGGAGTCTTGCTTGCTTGTTGAATGATAGATACAATAACCACATACACGTGTCCTAGTGTGCATTCTTGATGGATCTTTTCTCAGTGTACATTAGTGTCTACGTGCCTGATTAGTGTTACTTGATCGTGCTCGTACATTCTTGCTTGCTTGCTTGCGTGATATGGCCATCCTGCATTTAATGCAATTAGTGATATCTTGCGTTCTTGACATCAAGTGAAATCTTGCGTGCTTGTACAAAGTGATCTATTGCTAATTCTATCTAGTCATCTTGTTCACAAATCTCGTTCTATCATAATCACTCTCTCTAGCTTATTTTTATATATCATGTTTTAACGAGTTTTATTCGTACTTGCATATAATTCATCGTACTTGCCTAGTTCAAAAATGTTAATCAGTTATATCATTGCCCGCACATTGAGATATAAATCCTACTGGGCTAGTTTGCTCATCCCCTACTTTTACCCATCTAGGTGACTATGAAGTTCAAGAGGAAGAGCAAGTCGAGGATGGGAATGCGTCCGAGTGATGAGCATTCCAACTATGAGTCTAGTTATAGTAATTTGCTATGAGAGTTAGAACTTGTAGTAGAAAGTGAGGTATTATGTAATTTCTCTTTTTATTGAGTCTTAGTCCTGTACTAGTTTCTATTTGAATACAAAGAGTTGTGATTTGAATACAATTTATATTGAGTTCAACATATGGGCCCTATTATGATGTTGTGTTGATTCACAATTAGTGCATGCTAGCTAGAGGCTTATTTGCCGACTGTCCACGTCTCGAAATATCGACTCGAATTCTTCGAACTATTATCCGCTGCGTAATTCTCGGGACGTGACAGCCAAAGTTCATTATATTGATGAAGGTTGCAAGTGATCGAGCCGGCACTACTAAAAGTTTACATATCTAAGGCGGAAAATAAAAGGCAGAAGTCAATTGTGACTTATATTTTAAAGATTAAAAGGCCAAATAAAAATCTACCTTCTATTCATATTTACTATACTCTATTAAAGGCAACATATTAAATTATGCCTTCTAAAATTTAATAATAAAATGCAATAGTAAAGTTTTACCTTTTAGTCCCTAATTTTAGAAACTCCATACCGTGATGATTTGCAATTTCCCTCCGCAGCTTTTTTTCTTTCCTCCACCTCCTCACCTCTCACTCTCCTCTTTCCCAACATGAAAGGTGTCCTTCACACAATCGCACCCCACCCAAGTTTTACTTTTCCATCTTTCTCTAGCATATTCCCTTCCTCTTCTCCTCCTGCTGTTGCAAACTTCAAAGTCGCTCGTGCGACCACACTGGCCTTCAATGTACCTGCCGCCCCAGCAACCACACCCGCCTTGATGTAACGCCCCGACACGGAATATCGGAACGGAATTTACAGTTATTTAAATAGTACAGAGCGAGAAATAAATAACAACCATTGCACAATTGGAATAATACTGAATGAAATCTAACTTCATTAATAATTCATCAACTAGCTATTACATTCTCTAATCAGAGTCAAAACTAGGGCCCAGAGTACTTTATCAAATCTAAAATATTACATAATGACTAAATGATGACTAACTAACTAACTACTAAGCACGAGTTGACGAAACGGGTCACTCTTGAACATCATCCTCATTCCCCTCCTCGTGAGTGTGGTAATCTCCATCAGACTCACCTGAAACACACGAAATAATAACACAGGATGAGCGAATAACGATCAGTAGGACTTAATATCTCGTATGAACAAGCATGCTTTAAATGATTATTGTCTTAAATGGCAGGATAACTAAAGAGCATAATCATGTAGAGAAAGGTAAGGATAGCAAGAGAATGATAGCACTAGTACATGGAAAATAGCACAACAAGTACGATAAAGGATTGGCCATGTAACGATATAGCATGTAAAGTTGCACAACGGAGCACTAGTAATGATAGCACTTATATAGATAGCACTGATTGATTGTCATAGATTTAAATCTTGATAGTATAATGGCACTGGATTTATGCCAACATCCTGATCATTTTAACTCCCATGGGTAAATAGCACTTTTCGGGCGCTCCTCCCAGGACTTGATTGGGCCCCATTACACTAGCATAAGTTATGTTTCTTATCTTAGACAATCATAGGGATGACCAAATAGAGTACCAAGAATAGATGAGAATAGTAGATGAATAGACGAGAGAGTGGAAAAATGTGAACCGATGAGAGTTATAAAGATAATAGATGAGATAGGGGTATAATCATAAAACAACGTTAAACCGACGATAGTCACAGTTGCACGGCACTAGGTCGGGTGCCGACAGTCTGATAGAAATCACCACCACCCACTAGCTGTGCTAAAGCACAGACTAGATGGTCCGGCGCGATCATAAGGTAAGAAGGAAACACACTAAGGCCATTGGATCGTACTGATCCCTAAGGGTGTAGCGGGATTTAAGGGTACAACCAGCTCGTCGACTAAGGACGTGCGCCAAAGCCAAAAAGACTTATAGAGGCCTTGACAAGGAGTTCCTGGTCCAGTCAGGAGTATTCCTAATGGAGAGGTGGTTCATGCCAAGAGAAAGTGTGTAAGGAAACGTTGTCCGTCTTGCCTCGAGTGCTCGAAGGCAGAGATACACGATAACGGTGTACAAAGCACGCGAATAAAATGAAGACAAGTGTCATTTAAATATTAGGGAAATTTAAGTGAAATAATTACACTTAATAATTACCAGATACATTATTGAGTAACTTAATAAGGTTTAATGGCAAAAATTTGTGTTAAGTGTGTGCACGTGTAAATAATCATGAGAGCATGAAAGATTGTGCACTTGGCTTTTAATTAATTAGATTTATAAAATTATTACTCATTATTAATTAATCAAGTCGAAATATATATAACAGTATGTCAATTGAGGCTAAACAATGGTTAAATAGCATAAATAGCAGGGGCACAAGCGCAATTTACTGTTCTGGCCAAATCTTGAAATCACGGCGGGTTCACCCATCGCGATTCAAGTCGTGACAGGCGGTTCGAGCGCGACCCGCTGACCCGGTCGGCCTGGCACGGGCCAGGAGAGAATCGCGACGGCACGGGCCATCTCGTTTATAACGCGACGGACCGGCCGGTCGCGACTCCTCTGATATCGTGACGGGTCGAGCCGTCGCGATTTCAGAGGAGCGGCTCGACCAAAAAAAGGGGATTTTCCCTTTTTGGGTTTGGTCCTTCCCTCCCATGCATGATACAGACCACTTCAAAAATGATATAAAATCGCACGATGATCCAAAAATTATGAAACTAGTTTTAAATGAAAGTAGACTCATAGATCTATCAACAAGCATGAGTAATTAGGAAATGAACAAGGGTTGTGCATGCTTTAATAAGGTTACATTTCTATGACCTAAACATGCACAGTTCATTAAAAATGAATTAATTTGCAAAGGATACATGATGGAATTTAGGGAAACTAGAGGCATTTGAAAGCTAACAGGATGTAGTGTTTATGAGAATTTTTGCATGGCATGGGATCAGGTGCATGTGTGGATTGAAAATAATCATGAGGGTTTGGGTGCATGGTATGGATAGTACTTAGAACATTTAATACTCCTTCATGGAGCAACGAACAATAGGGCAATCATAGGGCTTTGCAAGAGGGGATCATGGTCTACCTAGGGTAAAATTTGATTAGTTCGTGCTTGAGAGATTGCCTACCTTTTCTAGCTGATGAGAAATCCTAGGTTTGATGACGAAAAAGAGAAGAACTTCTCCTTGCTCCAAGCCTTCTCCTCCTTGCTCCTTCGTTCTTCAGCCTCTCCCTTTGTCTCCCAGAGCTCCAGCAAAGTTCTATGGGTTGATAGGGCCGAATTGGGGGGTGTATAACTTGTTTAAGAGTCCATACTTCCTAAAACTCCTTCCTTTCCCTAAAACTCTGAATTTCCTCATTTATCATCCTATTTCTTGCCTTTATCTCCTAATTAGGATTGGGAAGGGATCCAATTTCGTTGGTAAAAGGTTAGGATAAGTCTAGGACTCTTTTTGAAGATATATATGAGTTATTTAATATTTATCTTAACCCTTTTACTAATTATTACTATTTTTAATACGAATTTCACTTAATTAGCTCCCATCCCATGATGGGCTCTTCACATTTGGGCCCAACAATCCATGCTAGGACCATTAGTAAAACCCATTACTAATTTAGCTTAATGGAATTAATTTAATTTCCTTTTATTCCATTTACTCTCCCTTTATTCTAATTAACTTCCATTTCACATTTATTTATAAAAATTTTATTTATTTAAGATTTTAAAAATCAAGGTTGCTACATCCTTTCCCTCTTAAAAGAATTTAGCCCCCAAATCCATACGATCGTGAGAGGAAGAGTTACTTACTGAATAATTCTGGGTAATTCTGTTGCATGGTTGCTTCGGGTTCCCATGTGGCTTCCTCAACTTCATGATTTTTCCAGAGTATCTTGACCACAGATATGGGTCGGTTCCGAAGTTGCTGTATCTTCTTGTCCAAGATTTGCACCGGCTTCTCTTCATAGGTCATATCTTTGTTTAGAATGATGTCGTCGTAGATGATTATATGTGATGGATTGTACACATACTTCCTTAGTATTGATACATGAAAGACATTGTGCACAGTGGAAAACTGGGGAGGTAGTGCTAGACGGTATGCCACCTCGCCAACTCTTTCCAGTACCTCAAATGGACCTATGAATCTCGGCCTTAACTTGCCTTTCATCCCAAACCTTTGGAATCCTCTTGTCGAGGATACCTTAAGCAACACATGATCTCCAGTTTGGAATTCTAAGTCCCTTCTTCTTTTGTCAACATAGCTTTTCTACCTGAACTTAGCTATCTTAATCCTGTCCTTGATGATCTGTATGTCTATGCTGGTGTTCTGTACCATGTCTGGTCCCAGCCATTGCTGTTCACCTACCTCATTCTAGCATACTGGCGATCTACAGCTTATTCCGTACAGTGACTCAAATGGTGTCATCTTGATGCTGGCCTGGTAGTTGTTATTGTAGGCGAATTCTATTAGTGACAACTGCTCATTCCAGTACCCCTCAAAATCAATAGTGCAGGCTCGCAGCATATCCTCTACGATCTGATTAGTTCTTTCCGTCTGCCCATCTCCCTGTGGGTGGAATGCTGTGCTAAAATTGAGTTTGGTGCCTAAAGCAGTCTGAAGCCCCTTCCAGAATCTAGAAGTGAATCTGGGGTCACGATCTGAGACTATGGATACTGGGCCTCCATGTAATCTCACTATCTCCTTTACATACAATGCTGCAAGTACATCTACACTCCAGGTACTCTTAATTGCTAGAAAGTGTGCGGACTTAGTCAAACGGTCCACAATGACCCAGATAGCATCAAGTCCACCACGAGTTCGGGGTAAACCCATGATGAAATCCATGACAATACTCTCCCACTTCCATTCAGGTATGTCTAGGGGTCTAAGTACACCAGCAGGACGTCAGTGTTATGCTTTTACCTGCTGACATGTGAGGCAGTGCGCAGCATGCTCAGTCACCTCACGCTTCATATTTGACCACCAAAATGACCTTTTCATGTCTTGGTACATCTTGGTTGCACCTGGGTGAATTGTATACTTTGTCTTATGGGCTTCATCCATTAGTTTTCTCTTCAACTCTTCATTGTCAGGCACACATGTCCTGGTTTGAAATAACAGTCTCCCATCCTCAGTGATGGAGAAATCGGGTCTATCAGCTATGGTCTCCTTTACTCGGATTAGGAATGGATCATTGGCCTGTTGCTCCCTGATCTCGACAAAGATGTCGGGTTGCGCTCTAAGGTTAGCCTCTAACATATGGTCACTTATCTGCTCAATATTTAAATCTAGACTGGAAAATTGTTCAAGTAATTGCATCTCACCCATGACTAAATAGTATAAGGATGCCATAGGTTTTCTGCTAAGCACATCTGTTACTGCATTACCTTTACCTGGGTGGTATTGGATATTGAAATCAAAGTCCTTCAGGTACTCCAGCCATCTTCTTTGTCTCATATTGAGCTCGTTCTAGGAAAATAAGTATTTTAGGCTCTTATGATCAGAATAGACAATGAATTGCTCACCATACAGATAATGCCTCCAAATATTGAGTGCAAATACCACAGCAGCCAATTCTAAGTCATGGACAAGGTAATTAACTTCATGAGGCTTCAACTGCCTTGATGAATATTGTAAGACCCGGCTTCCCGGCGTTCCTTCCAGTGTCTGGGATGACTCGTGTCGTGTCGGGGATGCCCGACGTGATAGTCATCCGTGTCGCAGCGAGTCTGTGCGTCACGTTCTTGTCGCACCCGGGTTGCCTGTCGCGTTCTTGTAGCGCCCGGTCAACGGGCCGCGTCAATGTTTTGTCGTGTTGCGGTGTCCGGTCGTCTAACGCCTGTCAGGGTGGTAGGTGTTTCAGTACGGCCTGTCAGGTTGTCGCAGCACCCGTGGGGGGCGCGTTCATGTCGCGGTCGGTGGGCCCGTCGCGTTAAGGTCCGTAACTCAACAGGGCGGTCCGTCGCGTTCTGGGTGCCGGGCGCTTAAGGTGTAGACCGGCTACCCCTTCCCCCTCTTTTCCCTCTTTCTCCCTTCTCCCTCTCCTCCAGCGGTGGGGAGGCTTCCCTCCGGCGTCCGGGCGTGGTGGAGGCCGGCGGTTCGTGCGGAGCGGCGTCGTGGTGCGTGCGTGGAGCGAGGAGGAGGTGGCCAACCGACGTGAAGGGCCCCTCATGGGTTCGTTCTTCATAAAAGGTAGGGATTGCTTGAACTCTTCTCGATCCGGGTGGATCGGGAGCTCCTCGTGGTTAGTAGTTAGTTTTACTGCTTTCCCCATGCTCCCCTCCCCCGTGTGCGCTTGTGTGTAGCTCGTGGGCGGCCCCGGGATTGAGGATCCTGACGGTCTGCCTCCTGGCTGATGTCGCGGCCGTGCGACGCGCCGCGACATCAGTAGAGGTGTCGCCCCGGTCAGGCGCGACCTTATTGCGGCGCACTGGGCGACCGCGATAAGGATCGCTGTCGCGACCTGGTTTCCTGTCGCAACAGGGTTGCTGTCGGAATGCGCCGCCCCGTCGCGTCAGGCTATCGCGGTGCCCTCCCCCGTCGCGATGGTGTCGCGGCAGCCTTGGGGGTCGCGACAGTGCCTGAGGGCGCCTCGGGTGCTTTCGTTGCCTGGTTGTGTGTCGGCGTGTGCCCCAGGGCAGGCTTTGCCCTTAGGACCTTCTGGTAGGGAACGCGGTTGGTTGCCTCCCTACGTTCAGTGACCGAAGGTGACACCTTCGGGGCCGTGTCCTGGCAATGGCGCCAGGAGGGTCGCATCTGTCTAACGATCGATTGTCTGGCGGTCAATCGATTGTTAGCAGAGCGACAGGTTTTCTGTACTTCTAGTAGTGCTCCGAGGTTTTGGGTCGCTCATGCATGTTTGCTAGGCCGACGACCCTCTTGAGGGTTCGTGTGTGCCTCTTGCCTGCTGGGCTTGTCGTGTGCTACGAGCCAGCAGTTCGGCGTAGTTTCTGGTAGTTGCCCCGCCTGTTCTCTGTTCGCTCGGTGCTTGGCACTTGAGGGCTTGTCCCGTTCAGAGGTTGTCTCTGTTTTCTAGGACCCCCATCCTTGGGAGCCTGTTGAGGGAGTACTCCGGGCTACGAGCGTGCTCGAGTTGGCTGCCCACGTGAGCGGACTCGGAGCTGAGGGGAAAACGAGATTTGGGCAGCGACGATGAGCTGTTTGTAGAGCTCTCTTGTCTGGGTCTGGGACGTCGAGGTGTTTGGAGTTCCTGACGCAGACCAGACAGTCCTTGTCTCATTGCCTCTCTCTACGTTGGTTCCGGAGCCACGTAGTGGTGCTAGGTGTGAGGCCGCAGCTTGGCCAGGCTGCGGTGTTGCGTGTGTTACGTGTTCTTGGCAGCTCTGTCCACCCTTCGTGGGGGCGGAGGTAGGAGCTAGGCTAGTGAGTATAGGGCGCGGATGGTGCGTCCCCCCTCTTGGCTGCTAGCGGCGGTGGCTTGGTTGTTGTTGTTGTGACGGTGTTTCCTCACGACGTTCCTAGGTGTTATCCGTTGCCCTAGCTCGCACGGCGGTCATAGCCTAGTCGTGCCTAGTTTCTGTGGGCGTCGTTGGTCTGGCCTTGTGCAGACTAGTGCTTCTGGTGGTTTCCACTTCGATGTCCTCTCGACTCCGTCGTTCCATTCTCATGGTGCCAGTCCGTGGTGGCACCAGCGTAGGTGGTTTCCCGACCTATTGGCGTGTCCAGGGTCCGTGGTGGTTCTGCTTGTTGGCCCTCGACCTTGTGGAGGTTGAGGTGGCCGTGATTGTGGTGAGGCATCGTTCTCACTTGGTTGTTGCGTAGTCTCGGCTGGTGTGCCGAGCGTTGTTTACGCTGTGTGTCCGACTCCATTGGTTTCTGCGGGAGTTGTGTGTGTGGCCCGACCTCGTTGGTGGTCGCGGTGTTGCGCTATTCTGTTCCGCTGCTTAGTAGTACCCTGCTGTAGGTGTTCCTCGCTTTACAGCTTTCTAGGGTAGTTTCCTGTTTTCGGAGTTCCTGCTGCTCTGGCCGGTGAGGGACTGGTAATTCCTACTGGGCCTTCTTCGCGAGGCTCACCCCCCTACTTCCTTCAGTTAGGGGCTCGTCGTTGCGGGAGCTCGGTGTCGGACGGGTTGTGGAGGCGGCTGTGGCGCTGTGTTCTTGTCAGCAGCAGTGAGAGCTGAGTGTTGTGAGCTCTTGTAACCGAGTGAGCTGAGAGCTGTGTTTTGCAAGTCCTCGGGGTATGCCCTTTAAGGACTGCACCTTTCTTCTTGTACCTGTGCTTTTGCTTGGGACACGTTGTACAGACTTTGGTATATTGTACAGATTGTTATAGTTGTTTTAAATTTAGTACATATCTCACTAGACTAATTCTTCTAACCCTTCCGGGTCTTCGGATCCGTGGGTGGCGACGCGAATTTCGGGCCCTGGCGGTGTCCAGAAGGTCGGGTTGTTACAGTGGTATCAGAGCGAGGAGTCTACTGAGATTTGTAAGGAATTTGTAACTATAGATGTCCCAAAGGAAGGTTCTAATGTGTTGCTTACACCGTCCGACTAGTGTTAGGATTGTGCCTTTGATTGTTTTGCAGGTGTGCGGCTTTCCTGCATGTTGCGTGTGCGTGCTGCAGTGTATTGCAGTTGTTGCTGCATCGCGTGCGCGGCGAGTGTGGTCGCCCGGTGTGTTCGTGCCGTAGCGGCATGGTTGCGGTGGACTCGCCGGCAGTGGTCCTTCCGTATGGAGGATGCTTGCAAGCAAGTCCAGGTGCAGTGCTCCTGATCGCCTTCGGCGCTTTTGGGTGTGTGCGTGCCGCTGAGGCTGAGAGAGTCTGCGTGTTGCGGGGCCTTCACCGGTGCAGAGTTGTGGTCTGTGGAACCAGTGGAAGGTGTCTCTACCTTGTTGGCTGCCCCTTGTTGTTGGGGTGTGTGTTGTCATTGTTGTGTGTTTGGCCTCCTGTGCCTGTGCGCCGTTGTGCACTGTGCTCGGGACGCCGAGCTAAGCAGGTACTTTGTGTGCCGTGTTGCACCACTAGTTGAGCACTGCGACACTTGTCTGTGGTTGTTGTCAGCCTGGCGCTGGCTGGTTGTGAACTCTAGTGAGGTGCTCCTGGAGTTCTTCTCTGTTGGTTCTGGTGGTAGTGAGGTTTCCCCAGAGCTATGCTGTGTGTGTTTCTAGTTGCTGTTGTGCTGCCCTCTGCGTTGAGGTGCATCGCTTGGTTGCCCTGTGTTCTGGTGAGGTTTCCCAGAACCGTTTGTTGTTGTCCTGGTGAGAGTTGCTCTCAGGACTGTTCCACGCTCGTTTCTTCCGTTGCAGTGCCGCCTCAGGGTCTGAGGTGTGCTGCTTCTGCTGGTTTGGCTGGTGCGTTCTGGAGGGTTTTCCCAGAGCGGTCCCTTGGTGGTTCTGGTGGAGGTTCTCTCAAGACCGGCTTGTGTTGCTTCTGCAGTTCTGTTTGCTACAGTGTTCTCTCTGATGGTCCGTATTATTCGGTCATTTGGGGGTTGTGCATCCTGGTGAAGGTTCTTCCCATGATCGCCCTTTGTCACTTCTGGTGGAGGTTATTCCCAGGAGTGCTCTGTGTTTGTTTCGGGCCGCCGTTGTGTTGCCCCTGTGGTTTGAGGTGTTCCGTTTGGTTGAGCTGCGTCCTGGTGAGGTTCTCCCAGGATGGCTCTTGGCGCTTTTGGGTGGAGTTTCTCCCCAGGACTGCTTCGCATTGTTTCGGTTGTCGCTGCTCTCTCGGTGGAGATGAGTTGTCATTGTTGCCGGTCAGACTATCTGTGTTACAGTCTGTCTGGGCATTGTCAGTCAAGGCGTCGTGCCCTTGGCTGTGCGTCTGGCTGCTGCGTTGGCCAGCTTGTCTCGTTAGTTGTTTCCAAGTGTTCTCGACTGCGCCGGGGTACTCTTTGTGTCCCTGGGGTGCGAGCGGTCTACTTCGTCTCCTGCGCTTGGCATGCTCTCGCAGATGGTGGTCTGGTGAGTGCCGTAGGAGCTCGGTTGACTGTGCTTCTTGTGGAAGCGTCAGTCTCGCGTTGTGGTTTTGCCTCTCGCGCGTGGAAGAGACTCGTTGCGATGCGTGTCTTCTTCCTCTGTTTTTCGTTGGCTGCTCAAGGTGGTGATGCTCCACTGTGGTGTTGTGTTGCCGGGGTGCGCATTGTTGCGACCTTTTGGTGGAGTTATCTTCCCTTGAGTTGTTTTGGGTTGAGCTGTTTGCTCCCCTCGTGCCGTCGTTCCGTGTGGCACCATGGGTCGGTGGACCTGTTCGTGCCGTTTGTTGTGGAGATGAGTTTTGCTACCTGCCTAAACAGTTGGGGCTTTGGGTCACTGTCGGTTTAGTGCGAGGTGGTATTCGTTCCTGTTGAATTGCTTCTGTGAGTGATATTCCGTTGTGCATTATTTTCATGATTGGCTTGCTCGTGCAAGCGTTGTTCCGATGTGTGTTCGATTGTGCCTCGGCTTGTGCCTTGGAGGCTTTTCATGTCGTCGTTTTGGTGGTTGGCCTCTCTATCGGTCACGATAGAGGTGGTGCTTCTTGCTCTTGCGCGCCAGGGAGTCGTCGTGGTTTTCACTTCCCGTGCGGCAGAGTCGGTGTTCTGTGTTTCGTGTGCTTCTTGGAGCGGACGTGGTTGTCGCGCTCTTGAAGAAGTTGACGGCTTTCCGTGTGCTTCTGTTGTGGGTCTCTGGTAGAGAGTCCCCTTCGGTGGGCCCTGTGTCATCTCGGGCCGTTGGTGCTGCACCTTGAGCGTCTTTTTTCGGTGTTTCGTGTTTTTGTGCCTCAAGGGCTGGGGCCGGCGTGGCCTGTTGTGCCCTTTTGGCTTGTGGTTCTTTGCGCGTGGCTCTTGGTAGGTCTCTTGTGGAGACTCCTTCCTGTCAGCCGCGGTGTTATTTCGGCCGCTGGTGCGCCTGTGTTGCACCCCGCTGAGTTTTAGTGCTGGTGGTAGCACCGTGTGCTCGTGCTCGAGCGTTTCAGTTTGTGCTGTCTGGAGCCTTGGTGCATTGTGTTGTGCCTTGGGTGGCTCCTGGTGCTTGTGATAGCACCATGTGTTGCGCTGTGTGCCTTGATCGTGAGACTTGGGTGTTGTTTTGCGAGTTGCTCGATGTTGGAGGCGTTGAGCTTTCCGCCTCTGGGGCACGTGTGCTAGCTTGAGCCTTGTGGTCGTACCGTTACCGCTGTGGGGTGGCTGCTTTGCCTTGTCTAGGTAGCCCTATTGGTGGTACACCAGGCTTTGGTGGTGGCCAGTGTCTCAGTTTTCCCTCTCGCTTTGGGAGCGAGTGCGTTCGGTTGTGGTACCCTGCTTCGGTTTGGGTCCTCTGAGGTCGGCGTGTTGTCCTTGACCTCTGCAGTTGTTTCAGTTCCCGTGCAGTTATGTGACTTTCTGGCGGTTGGCATGCTGGTACCTGCGCTAAGCCCTGTGTGCGCTTGGTGGGCATGCTGCCAACTCTTCGTTGATTCTCCGATGTGCGTGGTGTTGGTGAGTCTGGAAGCCGATAGCGGAGTCTTCTGTCGATTCATCCAGAGACAATGAGGCTTATTGGCTTTCTAGTACTCGACCACGTGGTTTGTCGACGTTGTGAGGCGCTCGGGTTTGGCTTAACCTCAGACGTCTTCCGTTCTTCTGTCGTGGTGTGCCACGTTGTGGAGCTCGTGACTCCCAGTTTTGTGGCTCCATGTGCGTTTGGTGTCCTTGTCGGACCACGAGGAGGGTCTGGTTGAGACCGAAAGGTGACAGTGGATGTCGTTTCTGCGTGTTGAGGATTCTCCGCGAGTCTGTCCTCGCTCTGGTTGGTGTCTCTCGCGTGGCTACTCGGTCAAATTGGTGACCGATGCTAGCGGTTGGTTGTGGCATGAGACCGTTTCCCTGAGTGTTGTGCTCGACTCTCAGATGTTTCCCCTTGTCGTTGTCGGCAACGGTGTACTCCATCGGGTTTTGCTGGCGACGGAGTGAGTTGCTGACCGGTGTTTCTCGTGTTACTACTGGCAACGGTGCCCTCTGTCGGGTTTTGATAGTGACAGAGTGGGTTGCTGGGCGGTTGGTCCCAACAGCGAGGTCTGTTGGTGGCTGCAGCCGTGTAGTTTTTGGCTGGCTTTTTCCGCTGATCGAGCCAGATTTGGCGTCGCTCGGCACCGGTGGGGTTGTCGTTCCGTTTGGGCGCCCCTTCGTGTGGCTGGAGTGAGTCGTTGGTTCCTCGGCTTGGTACTCCAGGTGTGTTGGAGCATGTTGTGAGCTGTTGGGTTTTCGATTCTATGCTTCCCATGTGTTTGAGGCTCGTTGTGTGAGCCGTTAGTTTTTCCGGCTTCACGTGCCCGCGCGTGATGGCGCTGTGGTTGTTGCCACGAGGAAGTCGTGTTGAGACTTAGTGGCTTTTTTTTCGTGCTGGTCTTACGTTTGCTCCCTGTGTTTCGTTTCGTGCCTCGGGATCCTTTGGGCTTGTCCCAATTTCGAGGACGAAATTGTTTTAAGGGGGGTAGAATGTAAGACCCGGTTTCCCGGCATTCCTTTCGGTGTCTGGGATGACTCGTGTCGCGTCGGGGATGCCCGACGCGACAGTCATCTGTGTCGCGGCGAGTCTGTGCGTCGCGTTCTTGTCTCGCCCGAGTTGCCCGTCCCATTCTTGTAGCGCCCGATCAACGGACCGCGTCAATGTTTTGTCATGTTGCACTGTCCGGTCGTCTGACGCCTGTCAGGGTGGCAGGTGTGTCAGTACAGCCTGTCGGGTTGTCGCGGTGCCCGTGGGAGGCGCGTTCTTGTCGCGGTCGGTGGACCCATCGCGTTAAGGTCTGTAACGCGACGGGGCAGTCCGTCGCGTTCTTGGTGCCGGGCGCTTAAGGCGCAGGCCGGCTACCCCTTCCCCCTCTTTTCCCTCTTTCTCCCTTCTCCCACTCCTCCGACGGTGGGGAGGCTTCCCTCCGGCGTTCGAGCGTGGTGGAGGCCGGCGGTTCGTGCGGAGCGGCATCGTGGTGTAGGCGTGGAACGAGGATGAGGTGGCCAACCGACGTGAAGGGCCCCTCGTGGGTTCGTTCTTCGTAAAAGGTAGGGATTGCTTGAACTCTTCTCGATCCGGGTGGATCGGGAGCTCCTCGTGGTTAGTAGTTAGTTTTACTGCTTTCCCCATGCTCCCCTCCCTCGTGTGCGCTTGTGTGTAGCTTGTGAGCGGCCCCGGGATTGAGGATCCCGGCGGTCTGCCTCCCGGCTGATGTCGCGGCCGTGCGACGCGCCGCGACATCAATAGAGGTGTCACCCCGGTCTGGCGCGACCTTATCGCGGTGCACTGGGCGACCGCGATAAGGATCGCTGTCGTGACCTGGTTTCCCGTCGCGACAGGGTTGATGTCGTGACGTGCCGCCCCATCACGTCAGGCTGTCGTGGTGCCCTCCCCCGTCGCGATGGTGTCGCGGCGGCCTTGGGGGTCGCGATAGTGCCTGAGGGCACCTCGGGTGCTTCCGTTGCCTGGTTGTGTGTCGGCGTGTGCCTCAGGGCAAGCTTTGCCCTTAGGACCTTCTGGTAGGGAACGCGGTTGGTTGCCTCCCTGCGTTCAGTGACCGAAGGTGACACCTTCGTGGTCGTGTCCTGGCAAAGGCGCCAGGAGGGTCGCGTCTGTCTAACAATCGATTGTCTGGCAGTCAATCGATTATTAGCAGAGCGACATGTTTTCTGTACTTCTGGTAGTGCTCCGAGGTTTTGGCTCGCTCGTGCGTGTTTGCTAGGCCGAAGACCCTCTTGAGGGTTTGTGTGTGCTTCTCGCCTACTGGGCTTGTCATGTGCTACGAGCCAGCAGTTCGGCGTAGTTTCTGGTAGTTGCCCCGCCTGTTCTCTATTCACCCGGTGCTTGGCACTTGAGGGCTTGTCCCGTTCAGAGGTTGTCTCCGTTTCCTGGGACCCCCATCCTCAGGAGCTTGTTGAGGGAGTGGGCTACGAGCGTGCTCGAGTTGGCTGCCCACGTGAGCGGACTCGGAGCTGAGGGGAAAATGAGATTTGGGCAGTGGCGATGAGTCGTTTGTAGAGCTCTCTTGTATGGGTCTGGGATGTCGAGGTGTTTGGAGTTCTTGACGCAGACCAGAAACTCCTTGTCTCACTGTCTCTCTCTAGGTTGGTTCCGGAGCCACGTAGTGGTGCTAGGCGTGAGGCCGCAGCTTGGCCAGGCTGCGGTGTTACGTGTGTTCCGTGTTCTTGGCTGCTCTATCTCGCCCTTTGCGGGGGCGGAGGCAGGAGCTAGGCTAGCGAGTCGAGGGCGCGGATGGCGCGTCCCCCCTCTTGGCTGCTAGCGGCGGTGGCTTGGTTGTTGTTGTTGTGACGGCGTTTCCTCACGACGTTCCTAAGTGTTATCCGTTGCCCTAGCTCGCACGGAGGTCATAGGCTGGCCGTGCCTAGTTTCCGTGGGCGTCGTTGGTCTGGCCTTGTGCAGACCCGTGCTTCTGGTGGTTTCCGCTTCAGTGTCCTCTCGACTCCGTTGTTCCGTTCTCAGGGTGCCAGTCCGTGGTGGCACCAGCGTAGGTGGTTTCCCCACCTGGTGGCGTGTCTAGGGTCCGGGGTGGTTGTGCTTGTGGGCCCTCGACCTTGTAGAGGTCGAGGTGGCCGTGCTTGTGGTGAGACGTCGTTCTCACTTGGTTGTTGAGTAGTCTCGGCTGGTGTGCCGAGCGTTGCTTACGCTGTGTGTCCGACTCCATTGGTTTCTGCGGGAGTCGTGTGTGTGGCCCGACCTCGTTGGTGGTCGCAGCGTTGCGCTGTTCTGTTCCACTGCTTAGTAGTACCCTGCTGTAGGTGTTCCTCGCTTTACAGCTTTCTAGGGTAGTTTCCTATTTTCGGAGTTCCTGCTGCTCTGGCCGGTGAGGGACTGGTAATCCCTACTGAGCCTTGTTTGCGAGGCTCACCCCCCTACTTCCTTCAGCTAGGGGCTCGTCGTTGCGGGAGCTCGGTGTCGGACCGGTTGCGCAGGCGGCTGTGGCGTTGTGTTGTTGTCAGCAGCAGTCAGAGCTGAGTGTTGTGAGCTCTTGTAGCCGAGTGAGCTGAGAGCTGTGTTTTGCAAGTCCTCGGGGTATGCCCTTTAAGGACGACACCTTTCTTCTTGTACCTGTGCTTTTGCTTGGGACGCGTTGTACAGACTTTGGTATATTGTACATATTGTTATAGTTGTTTTAAATTCAGTACATATCTCACTAGACTAATTCTTCTAACCCTTCCGGGTCTTCGGATCCGTGGGTGACGACACGAATTTCGGGCCCTGGCAGGGTCCAGAAGGTCGGGTCGTTACAGATATGCTATCACTTTCTCATTCTGCATTAACACGCAGCCTAAACTGATTCCAGATGCATCAGTATAGACTGAGAATCCTTTGCCCTTGACTGGTAATGCGAGGACAGGTGCTGATGTAGTGGCCCTTGATATTTATGCCCAATAAGGCTCCATATGCAGATCCGCCTCCCGCGAACGGACCGAAGTCTCGCAAGGGATAGCTCACACACGTGTCCAGTAAGAATATAAAATTAAGACAATCACAACAGTATAAAACAAAAGAAAGTACATGTGCTCATATCTGCATATAACAATTTATAACTGTCCCAATACATTATTACATGTCCAATTTAAAAGTACAACTACCTGGGGCATACCCCGAGGGAGCACAAACTCACAAAACACAACTAACGCTACTGCTGGTGGTGCAAGTCTGCCACAACGCCTTTGCAAGACATATAAACGGTAAGCCCTGAAAAGAACTATAGGGGAGTGAGCCTCAATAAGTTACTGTCTCAGTGGGGACCACCCAAAACAACACACAACACTGAAGAGACCTCAACCCCAGAAGGTCTCACTGGCAACACTGAAAGTCAAACCATATCATGCTCACAGTAAAGTATAATTAATAACAACTAAATACAATTACATCGGCTAATACCAACCCCGGAAAGGAAGAGGGACAACAGGACTAGTACATCACCACTAGTCTGCTAAACAATTGAAATGCCTAGGCTACATGCCTCACAGGCAAACCACTATAACAATTAGTCGCCTAAGCTATAAGTCACATAGGCCAACCGTTGCCTAGGCTACGAGCTTTACAGGCAAACCTCAAACACCTGGGTAATAGGACCGCTGACCAAGAGTTATTCCAACATACCCCAAATCATGATATGTCGAAAGCCACACACAGGGTAGCAGGACTGGCTACAACGATGCCAATCCATCACACGCTAAAATCATAATCGGAATTTTACCCGAGGAAGGGTAGAACACAACGAGTGATAGGTCCTACCACACGACCTCCACAGAGCACAGCTCCACCACACCACCTAAAAAGACTGGTACACAACGTACCACGAGAAACCGATACCCACGAAGGGTAAAGGTACCTACCACCATGAGGTACCACCACAAAGTCTCAGTACAACCTATGCCTCCTACCAGGCACACTACAACGGGTCAAACCACAACCAACGAGTCGCTACACATAAACCACAACCGGTAGCAAAGTACGAGTCGGAAAGGAACGACCCCACCACACGGGAATGGACTACTGGTTCATGACCTCAGTATCCAACCCGGATAATACAACACAAGAACTACCTCTCAGTCTCGCAGTCACAGGCGAAAGGTCCAACTGCCGCTCCACAAGCACAAGCCAAAGAATAGTGGAGACCAACCAACACCACACCTGCAGACCACACAGCTGCAGGTCCATGCCTGACACCTTTAGGGACTCTGGCCTAAGCTCCCTAAAGTGAGGCACTGGAAAACAGGACTAGTTGGGGACCAGTGTCGACTACTGGTGTCCGTACCCCTAACTACGAGTGCGCTACAAGCGACCAAACACAAACTCTCACAAGTCGCTGCCCTCTGTCATCTTTCCCTCAGCCGGGCGTACAACTCAAACATAGGAGTGAGGGTGTCCAGAACAGACGACACAGACCTCAACGGTACACATAGTACCGGGACAAACCCCGAACACTAACGTGTCTGGCTCACACAAAACCTGGGGTACCCGACTAGAGAGGTATTCCGGAATAGGCGCCGAACCACCACACCCGACAATGCTCAAACCACAATACTTACACATATTATCTTTATTACAAACCACGGTACACGTGTGAGGAATAGCTTGTCTCGGTCACTCTGTGCCCCACAAGCTAGCCTACACAGACGCATACATAAATTACATTAACCAGTAATAACTTGACCTATCATTGGTCACGAGGTGACCTCCATGGCTGCATTAAGCTCATTACACAATAACCACTTAATAATCATACTCACACTTTACCAGTTAAACCATCTTAAATAAATAATCTATAATAAACATTAAAGGACCAAGGCTAGGTTCACACTGGAACCTCACTGCCCAGTCACCACAAACCGACCATATATATACCGCTCAAACCATACAAACCGTTTGTCAACCACATAAACAACACGTCCAACACATGGACAACACGCTCATTGAGCGCTACAGATGCCAATGCACCTCTCACACCAATCATGCACATAAGACATCGACAGCCAAATAATCGTACCGTTTAAATCATGCACAATAGGACCTCTCGAGTGAGGTTGCGATGTAGGGTAATGTCGCCTTCAGAATGCGACACCCCGATATGTCGCATTCAAGAACTTGAACGCGACAGGTCGGCCTATCGCGTTTAGAATGCGACAGGGGGCTCGGTCGCCTTCACAGGCAGGAACCCTAATCCGGGATGCTCTTCCCAGATCACCCCCACAAGCCATACAAACCACGCTTAATTCCACCTGATTGCCCTAGCATGATATCTACTGTTTATAAAGCGATAAACAGCCCAAACATGCATCATACATGATCCATGCAACAAAACCAGGTGGGATCTCCCTACCTTTGCGAAGAACACGCAAACCAACCACGACACGGCATCTCCCCCGCTCCATGCAACATCCTCGCGGCGAGAGCGCGCCGAAAACCACTCTGAAACGCCAAATCGCCCGAAAATCCACCGCAGCAGCCTCCCCTGGCCGAGCAGAGCTTGTGAAAGCTCTGTTCGGCCGACCTTACATAAAAACGCATCACAGTTGGGAACACGACGTACACCTCCATCGTGACCTGAACGCGACATCCTAGGCCGTCGCCTTCCCAAGGCCGACGTTAGCAAGTCGCCCTTCGTGTGACATGTGGCGCGCATGCAGATGAGGACCGCATCTCAGTCGGAAAGCAGAACGCGACCGCCAGGGCCGTCGCATTTCAGAACGCGATGCACACCCCTGTCGCATTCACAGGTAGAAAACCTGTGAGCGCCTTGAGCCCAATCTGCCGGTCCACAAAGCCTCACAACCAGCGAAAACACCTGAAACACAGACCAATGGACCACACACTAGCCACCAAACCCGCTAAGCCAGGATCCACGAAGATCCGAAAAACGCGCGACGTTACAGCTGAGGTCAAGCATTGCTTCAATGTCTGAAAGCTCTTCTCGCATTCCTTGCTCCAGAAATAAGGGTTCTCTTTTCGCGTAGGGCGAGTTAGAGGTACAGCAATCTTGGAGAAGTCTTTTATGAACCGTCTGTAGTAGCCAGCCAGTCCAAGAAAGCTTCTGATCTCAGTGACATTGGTCGGTCTTGCCCAATTAAGTATAGCTTCTACTTTGGAAGGATCAACAACGATACCATCTTTTGATATGACATGGCCTAGAAATGACACCTCCTTGAGCCAGAATTCACACTTGCTCAATTTGGTGTAGAGTTTGTTGTCGCGCAAGATCTGCAGAGCGATCCTCAGATGCTCCTCGTGCTCTTCCTTGGTCTTGGAATATATAAGAATATCATCAATAAAAACCACGACGAATGTGTCGAGGTAGGGCTGATAGATCTTGTTCATCAATTGCATAAAAGATGCAGAAGCATTGGTTAGTCCAAAAGGCATGACTACAAATTCATAATGACCGTACCTGCTCCTGAAAGCCGTCTTGTAAATATCTGCATCCTTAATTCTCATCTGATGATATCCCGATCTCAGGTCAATCTTAGAGAAGTACTTGGCACCTGATATTTGATCAAACAACTCGTCGACACGAGGCAAAGGATATTTGTTCTTGATAATCAGATGATTCATGTAAGGCCCTCGAATTTTGTTGTATTACTTTATTACGTGTAAATAATTCATGCTTGTGTATGCATAGGTGTACATATCTACGTGCGTATTAACTAGTTGTATTTATGTGCGCATGTGTATAATTAGTTGTAAATAGTGTATGGATTGCATGGTCGTAGTGTGTACATGGTAGTATATATATGGCATGTATATATATGTATAAGTTAAGCATGGTTTCTACATGTTTTAAGTTCTGGCCGAAGGGCCAATCTGGTGTCAACATGGATGGACGTCCATGATGAGTCAGCATCCGCCTCGATGGACGCTAATACTTAAGTCAACGGCCATGGATGTGGACATTAATATCTCAGACCTGCATGCGTTGCAGACCCCGAACTCCGGGGGCAAGCAAGCCCAGCCATTGGGGAGATGTCCCCAACGGCTATCAGGCCATCCCATCACCCCTGCGTGATGTCCCAAACCTCTTCTCCTATAAACTAAACCCCTTCTGCACCAGAAGAGCTCTCTTGACTCTTTGAGAAGAGGAGAGAAACCCTAGCTCTGGACTGAAGGAAACCTGAACTTTGGAGGCTTTAATCCGGCGACTGAAGGCTTCTCCCGGTGATCTACACTGACTGGAGGATAGCTGGGACATAGGGGAAGGTTTCTCCGACGTTGGTTTGGCATCTACATCAACCAAGAATCCGGAGCAAAAAGAGTTTGGAGGCTTCTTGGGACTGCCCAAGGAGAGCTTTATCAACCTCTTTGATCCCTTTGAAGATTTGTTTAGAGGCAAGTAACCCATTCACTTCATCCATGTAGATGTCTAGTAGGGTTTTACCATTTTTACAGATTTTCCTCGTGTCCTGGATCCTCACACTTCTCCTTCTTTTGGAGCTCGGGTCTGTGTTTTGCACAGACCTGAACTTGACGGCAAGACCCCTTGCCGTTAAGATCTTCAATTAACGGCCAATGATGTTTCCGTTAAGCTCCGTTAACGGCCAGACTGTGCCGTTAAGTTTTTCAGGACAGAACAGTGAGCTGTCCTCCCTTCTATATGATTAATTTCCGAAGTGTTTTCGCATGAGGATATAATGTAATCGTATATGTTATGTAAAATAGACAATGTGATGTGTGTGGAAATTTTCTGTGCTTTTTGGTGAATGGCATGAATTGTTAGACTTATTGAAATACATGTTGGAAAACTGGATTATGCATGTTTACCTACTGTCTACATGATCCCTAAGGAATGGAATGCCCTAAATTTTTCTAAACTATGTGTATGCGTATCAGTCCATGCCCTGCAATTTTGAGAATTTTTCCATGATTGTGGGATTTACTGTAATTTCTGTTTTGGAAATAGAAGACATGCGTAGGATTTGTAAAGTTTACAGTAAATTGTGTGTTGTGCAATAAATCCGGGAAAAAATCCTGTGATAATGTGTATGTTAGATTCAGGGCTGTGAACTGTCAAATTGGATATTCATGTTATGTTCCATAATAATTTGAATTATGAATGGCATGAAACTGAATGATTTAATTTCTGTAAATGTAATACGACTCAGAAAAATCTGAAAATTTGCATGTGGGGTCATGAACCTACAATCAGTGTGTGGTTAAAATTTCATGATATTTGGATAACAGAAAAGTGTATTATAAAATTTCTATGTGAAGACATGTGATAAATGCATGCTATCATGAATATGATTTGATGATGTGTTTGCCAACCTAATTAATGTGAGCTACTGAATGTTTGATTTCTGTCAACAGTAGTATCATGATTAGGAAAACAGAGCCATGTGTATAACTGAGAAAATGTAAAGACATGTGTACATCATGTGTAATATGTGTGTTAAAAATCGGAATGTATAATGTGTAAGAATGTGCCATGTGTGACATTGCTTCCATAGAGGGCTGTGGAACCGTACCATGGAAAAGTCCCCATGGGAAGGTTCAATGTGTTAAGATCCTAAGGGCATTAGGATGAAATCCTGGAGGTGGACAAGTACCACTGGTTAGGGTGGAGACTTGTTCTCCCGGTCTGCGCAGTCCAAGAGTCGTCACTGTATTGCCTAGGTGACGTCTATGTGTATGTGTTGTGTGATGTGTCCTTCTAATGGTGGTTTGGACTATGTGTCACGGCACTAAATTGTGAAATGTGAATGTGACTATGTGTAAATTGTGTAGTGTGAATATGTGTAAATGTGCAATGTGTAAAAAGAGAACTATGTGAATGAGAAATTGTGTAAACATGTGAAACCATTATGTTAAATTGTGAAATTGTGGTTCATGATATGTTAATGTGAAGTTATGTTATAACAGCAACCTAAAGGTGTTTATAAGAATGTTTTATATGTGTAAAAATTCATAGAATCCATGCTAGGAACAATTCTTACTTATATGTAAACGTTTCCATGTTTAAGTGCTATCACATTGTAGTTTAATCGAGAATGTAGCTCTCATGTGATAGGATGTGAATTGTCAAATCCATGTCAAAACAGCAACCTTAAAGTGTATAAAATGATAATGTGCATGTGTAGGAATGTGTAGAAACTATGATAGAAATGTTCCTTTTTATGCATGCAAGAATCCCATGTTTGGTTGCTTCCATGTTATAGCCTCTTTTGAAATGTAGCTTTCATGTGATTACATGAGTAGAAAGCATGTGATAGGATATTTATTTTGGAATGGCTTAAATCATGTACCATGTGTTTTAAAGTTGTAGAATTATCATGATAGGTTGTCTTTATCAATGTCCAAGCATGCTATATGTTTTGCTTGGTGAATTGGAATGAAAAAAAAAACCTACTGTGATATATGCATGTATGAGGTGTGTGGTGTTATTTGCTGAGTCTTTGAGACTCATTCCTTGCTTCGGCGTACAGGTTTAGTTGGTGACCCTACATCGTTAGAGGAGACCATGGAGAGTGACTATGAGCGTGGCGAGTAGCCTGGTGGAGTCGTCATCGTGACATTTTGCTTTCATTGTATGTAATTGAGGCACTGTAATGAAACTATTATGTAATTGTGGACAAGCTATGTAATCTGATTTTTAGCACTTTATTTACGTGGACTTTAGTTATCTTTAAATTGTCATTTGAATCATGTATGTTAAATGTGGATGATGAAATGAAGACAAGTAGTTCATTTGTTTCCGCTACTCTGTATTTATATTTATGAGCATCTCAATCGTATGTTATTGTTTGGGTAAATGTCCCACTGTGATGACATTCATTATACTGACGTGGATTGGTATAATCGTACCGGTATAAATAGGGTCATATCAAAGATTGGTATCAGAGAGACCGGTTGAGATTGCACATGAATATATATAAGGCATCATCCCCATTACATGCTAAGTCTACATAGGAATGTCCACATGTGTAGAAATCATTAATAATGAGTGGAAAATAGATAAGAGAATGGTTAGGAAAATTAAATAGCATAGTTCTAATAGTGGCTGAAATTTATTGCAGCCATGGCTTCGAGAGGTAGACGTGGTGGTGTGCCTGCTCGTGAGGGCGAGCAGAGGCGTGAGGAGCGGGCGGAGCAGCAGGCCCCGGCACCTCAGGGTCCTGTACTTCCCCCACCGCCGCCTGTGGATTATGGAGTGTTCATGCAAGGTTTGGTGCAGGCCATGCAGACGCAGGCCCACACCCAGGCTGCACTCCAGGCTCAGTTGGAGGCTCAGGTTAGCATAATCAATCAAAGTGTAGTCTGTTTTATTTAATTGTATGATGTTATGTTGAATGTGTATTATTTGGTGTTTGATGTAGCAGGCTCAAGTTCCAGCTCAGTACCATGGTGGACCTTCCATCATGGAAAGATTCAAGAGGATGCTGCCACCCTTATTTAAGGGGGAGAGCGATCCATTACTAGCTGAGAGTTGGATGAGGGAGATTGAAAAGATCTTCCGACCTATTAGGTGTGCGGATGAGGATAAGGTTACTTTAGCCACCTATATGCTTCAGGTTTGTGTTAGTTTTGTATGTTGGTATGTTCTATTAAGTTAGATTTATTTAGATGGTGCTTATGAATGGGTACTGCAGGAAAGAGCTGATGTATGGTGGGCTTTATTACTACGTACACAGTTTGAGGATGGCACGGTTGATGTTGCTTGGGACGAGTTCGTGAGGCTCTTTCGGGCCAAGTTCGTCCCCGAGCATATTCAAGATCGGATGGAGCAGGAGTTCCTCTCTTTGACTCAAGGCTCCATGACCGTGCTCGAATATGAGGCCAGGTTTGCAGAATTATCTAAGTATGCACCTCATATCGTGACAGATGAGCGCAGGAAAGCAAAGAAGTTTGTGATGGGCCTGAAGCCATCACTGAGGACGAGGCTAGTGGCGTTCGACCATCACACTTTGGACGAGGCCCTTAGCGCTGCCTGTAGGCAGGAGGGTGAGATGGAGCAATACCTTGAAGAGAAGAAGGCTTCGCAGAAGAGACCTGCAGCTACGTTCCAGCGGCAAGACAAGAAGAAAGCGGTGTACCAGACACAACAGCGATCAGTAGTAGTCAGCAGTACTTAGGTACCTTCTGTACGTTCCCCTAGTGTGAAGAAAGAGTGTCCCCATTGTGGGAAGACACATGGTGGTTCCGAATGTTGGATGATTGCGGGAAAGTGCTTGAAGTGTGGAAGCAGCGACCATAAGATCAAGGATTGTCCGAGACTTCAGAAGGGAGTCCAGCGCAGAGCGCCAGCCCCAGCAGCGGTAGCAGCAGCAGCGCTAGCTACAGGAAGACCAGGAAGGCCTTTAGCCCCAGCTCGAGTGTTTGCTCTAGCACGAGAGGATGCCGAGCAAGCGGAGCATGTCATCGAAGGTACGATTCTTCTCCTAGGTGTGCACGCTCGGGTTTTGTTTGACACAGGTGCCACTCACTCGTTCATTTTCGAGCGGTTTGCTAGGCAGTTATCCCTAGAGTCAGGCATAGAGTCTGGGGATTTAGAGGTCCCTTTGTCTGTACACACCCCTATAGGTACGGTATCGACTAGGAAGTGTATTCCGTCGTTACTTGTGTGCATTGAGGATAGGGTCCTAGAAGGGTGTTTCTTCTTGCTAAAGATGAAGGACTTTGATGCTATTCTTGGTCTGGATTGGCTAGAGGAGCACTACGCGTTAGTAGATTGTCGTGGGAAGAGGATTGTTTTCCGCATTCCTGGTGAGGACGAGTTCTCTCATCCCTTACCAAGGAACGTGGCGGGAAAGTTGGTCATCTCTGCCATGAAGGCGATGTGCATGGTAAACAAGGGTTGTGACGCTTTTCTTGCCAGCGTGGTGTTAGTACCCGAGGCTGATGAGTCACCTACTCTTGCAAAGATCGAGGTAGTGCAGGATTTTCTAGACGTCTTTCCCGATGATTTATCTGGATTGCCACCGGATAGAGAGATAGAGTTCACCATAGAGTTGCTTCCGGGCACCTCTCCTATCTCGAAGGCTCCATATTGGATGGCACCTGCGGAGTTAGCCGAGTTAAGGAGGCAGTTGCAAGAGTTGCTAGATAAGGGATTTATTCGCTCTAGTGTTTCCCCTTGGGGCGCACCTGTCTTATTCGTGAAGAAGAAGGATGGATCACTTAGGTTATGCATCGATTACAGGAAGCTAAACCAAGTGACAGTGAAGAATAGGTATCCCTTACCTCGTATTGATGATTTGTTTGACCAGTTGCAAGATGCGTCAGTCTTTTCTAAGATTGATTTACGATCTGTTATCATCAGTTGAGGATTCGGATTGAGGATGTGTCCAAGACGGCATTCAGATCCCGTTATGGACATTATGAGTTTTTGGTTCTTCCTTTCGGATTAACCAACGCCCCTGCATCGTTCATGGATCTCATGAACATGGTGTTTAGGTCGTATCTAAATAGCTTTGTCATAGTGTTTATTGATGATGTGCTGGTCTACTCTCCGGATGAGGACACACACCGTCAGCATTTGAGGGTAGTGTTAGAGGTTCTTCGTGAGCATAAGCTGTATGCTAAATTCAGCAAGTGCAATTTCTGGTTGCGCGAGGTTCATTTCCTCGGGCATGTTATCTCCGGTGCTGGTGTTGCAGTTGATCCAGCAAAGGTCCAGGCAGTTATGGATTGGGAGATTCCCAAGACCCCTCCAGAGATTCGTAGTTTTCTGGGTTTGGCTGGTTACTATCGGCGATTCATTGAGGGATTTTCATCCATCGCCGCCCCATTGACTTAGCTCACCAGAAAGGGAGTGAAGTTTGTTTTGTCCGAGAAGTGTGGGAGTAGTTTTCAATTGTTGAAGACTAAGCTTACGTCAGCTCCAGTGTTAAGCTTGCCGAGCGGTATAGAGGATTTTGTTATCTACACGGATGCTTCTCGGATTGGCTTAGGCTGTGTGCTCATGCAGCAAGGAAGGGTAGTAGCGTATGCTTCTCGTCAGTTGAAGGAGCATGAGCGTAACTATCTGACTCATGATTTGGAGCTTGCAGCAGTGGTTCATGCACTAAAGATCTGGAGGCACTATCTTTATGGTGTCAGATTTGAGGTGTTTACCGACCACAAGAGCTTGAAGTATCTTTTCTCCCAAAAGGAATTAAACCTGAGGCAGAGAAGATGGATTGAGTTCTTGAAGGACTATGACTTCGACCTTCAGTATCATCTTGGAATGGCGAACGTCGTAGCGGATGCTCTGAGCAGGAAGAGATCAACTCTCCAGCAGGACTGGAAGATGTTGGAGGATGCGGCTTGCGCGTTGACTGAGTTAGAGCCATCGCTGTGCCAGGCTTTTGTAGCTCAGTTATCCCTTAGGTCCTCAGTTTTGGATGAGGTGATCGAGCAACAGAAAGCCGACCCTAGACTCTTAGAGCTAGTGGGCAAAGCGGGCATTGCTTGTGATGAGGACGGCGTGATTAGATTCCATCACCGAGTGTGTGTCCCTGACTTGGTAGATGTCCGTGAGCATGTGCTAGCAGAAGCTCACAGATCGAGATTCTCTATTCATCCGGGTAACACTAAAATGTACCAAGATTTGAAGAGGTCCTTTTGGTGGTCTGGCATGAAGAGGGATGTGGCAGATTATGTATCCCGGTGTTTAGTATGCCAGCAAGTGAAGGCCGAGCGACAGCGACCATCCGGCCTTATGCGAAGGATGGAGATCCCAGTGTGGAAGTGGGAAGCTATCACTATGGACTTTGTTTCGGGTTTGCCTCAATCTAGAAGGGGCAATAACTCGATTTGGGTAGTTGTAGATAGATTCTCGAAGACTGTGCATTTCTTGCCTATGAAGAAGAAGCAGTCAGTAGAGAGCTTGGCTAGATTGTATGTCAGTAGCATCATTAGATTGCATGGTGTGCCGAAGTCGATCATTTCGGATCGAGATCCGAGATTTACTTTGAGGTTGTGGAAAGGTCTTCAGGATGCGTTAGGTTCGGAGCTGAAGCTCAGTTCGGTGTTTCATTTCCAGACAGATAGGCAGTCTGAGAGGACCATCCAGACGCTCGAGGATATGTTGAGAGCGTGTGTGCTGGATTGGAAGGATGATTGGGAGAGTCATCTACCTCTAGTGGAGTTCGCATACAACAACAGCTTTGATGCGAGTATTGGTATGGCTCCATTTGAGGCGTTGTATGGAAGGCCTTGCAGATCTCCTTTATGTTGGGAGGAGACCGGTGATTGGCAGCTGATCGGTCCGGAGTTAGTTCAGGAGACTTCGGATAAGGTCCAGCTTATCAGGAAGAGGCTTGTTGCGGCACAGGATAGGCAGAAGAACTACGTCGACAACAGAAGGAAGGATTTGGAGTTCGAGGTGGGTGAACATGTCTTCTTGAAGATATCCCCTACTCGTGGTGTCGTCAGATTTGGAAGGCATAGTAAGTTGAGCCCTAGATTCATTGGCCCGTATGAGATTCTCAGACGATTGGGCAGCGTGGCATATGAGCTAGCTTTCCCCCAGCTTTAGCTAGTGTTCATCTCGTTTTCCACGTTTCTATGCTAAGGAAGTATGTCCGAGATCCATCTCATGTGATTAGTCATGAGCCAGTGGAGATTCAGCCAGATTTGTCGTATGTGGAGCAACCAGTATCTATTCTTGACCGGAAGGTTCAGCATCTCCGGAACAAGGGTATTGCGTCGGTGAAAGTTCTATGGCGGAACTTCTCGCGAGAGGAGGCTACTTGGGAGCTTGAGGACGCGATGAAGAAGAAGTATCCCTGTTTGTTTGAGTAGTTTTGTTTAAACTTCGAGGACGGAGTTTCTTTAAGGGGGAGAGGGTGTAAGACCCTCGAATTTTGTTGTATTACTTTATTACGTGTAAATAATTCATGCTTGTGTATGCATAGGTGTACATATCTACGTGCGTATTAACTAGTTATATTTATGTGCGCATGTGTATAATTAGTTGTAAATAGTGTATGGATTGCATGGTCGTAGTGTGTACATGGTAGAATATATATGGCATGTATATATATGTATAAGTTAAGCATGGTTTCTGAATGTTTTAAGTTCTGGCCGAAGGGCCAATTCGGCGTCAACATAGATGGACGTCCATGATGAGTCAGCATCCACCTCGATGGACGCTAATACTTAAGTCAACGGCCATGGATGTGAACGTTAATATCTCTAACCTGCATGCGTTGCAGACCCCGAATTCCGGGGGCAAGCAAGCCCAACCATTGGGGAGATGTCCTCAACGGCTATCAGGCCATCCCATCACCCCTACGTGATGTCCCAAACCCCTTCTCCTATAAACCAAACCCCTTCTGCACTAGAAGAGCTCTCTTGACTCTTTGAGAAGAGGAGAGAAACCCTAGCTCTGGACTGAAGGAAACCAGAACTTTGGAGGCTTTGATCCGGCGACTAAAGGCTTCTCCCGGTGATCTACACCGACTTGAGGATAGCTGGGACATAGGGGAAGGCTTCCCCGACGTTGGTTTGGCGTCTACATCGACCAAGAACCCGGAGCAAGAAGAGTTTGGAGGCTTCTTGGGATTGCCCAAGGAGAGCTTCATCAACCTCTTTGATCCCTTTGAAGATTTGTTTAGAGGCAAGTAACCCATTCACTTCGTCCATGTAGGTGTCTAGTAGGGTTTTACCATTTTTACAGATTTTCCTCGTGTCCTGGATCCTCACACTTCTCCTTCTTTTGGAGCTCGGGTCTGTGTTTTGCACAGACCTGAACTTGACGACAAGACCCCTTGCCGTTAAGATCTTCAATTAACGGCCAACGATGTTGCCGTTAAGGTCCGTTAACGGCCAGACTGTGCCGTTAAGTTTTTTAGGACAGAACAATGAGATGTCCACCCTTCTATATGATTAATTTCTGAAGTATTTTCGCATGAGGATATAATGTAATCGTATATGTTATGTAAAATAGACAATGTGATGTGTGTGGAAATTTTCTGTGCTTTTTGGTGAATGGCATGAATTGTTAGACTAATTGAAATACATGTTGGAAAAATGGATTATGCATGTTTACCTACTGTCTACATGATCCCTGGGAATGGAATGTCCTAAATTTTTCTAAACCATGTGTATGCGTATCAGTCCATGCCCTGCAATTTTGAGAATTTTTCCATGATTGTGGGATTTACTGTAATTTCTGTTTTGGAAATAGAAGACATGCGTAAGACTTGTAAAGTTTACAGTAAATTGTGTGTTGTGCAATAAATCCGTGGAAAATTCTTGTGATAATGTGGATGTTAGGTTCAGGGCTGTGAACTGTCAAATTGGATATTCATGTTATGTTCTATGATAATTTTGAATTATGAATGGCATGAAACTGAATGATTTAATTTCTGTAAATGTAATACGACTCAGAAAAATCCAAAAATTTGCATGTGGGGTCATGAACCTGCAATCAGTGTGTGGTTAAAATTTCATGATATTTGGATAACTGTAAAGTGTATTATAAAATTTCCATGTGAAAATATGTGATAAATGCATGCTATCATGAATATGATTTGATGATGTGTTTGCCAACCTAATTAATGTGAGCTACTGAATGTTTGATTTCTGTCAACAATAGTATCATGATTAGAAAACAGAGCCATGTGTATAAGTGAGAAAATGTAAAGACATGTGTACATCATGTGTAATATGTGTGTTAAAAATCGGAATGTGTAATGTGTAAGAATGTGCCATGTGTGACATTGCTTCCATAGAGGGCTGTGGAACCGTACCATGGAAAAGTCCCCATGGGAAGGTTCAATGTGTTAAGATCCTAAGGGCATTAGGATGAAATCCTGGAGGTGGACAAGTACCACTGGTTAGGGTGGAGACTTGTTTTCCCGGTCTGCGCAGTCCAAGAGTCGTCACTGTATTGTCTAGGTGACGTCTATGTGTATGTGTTATGTGATGTGTCATTCTAATGGTGGTTTGGACTATGTGTCACGGCACCAAATTGTGAAATGTGAATGTGACTTTGTGTAAATTGTGTAGTGTGAATATGTGTAAATGTGCAATGTGTAAAAAGAGAACTATGTGAATGAGAAATTGTGTAAACATGTGAAACCATTATGTTAAATTGTGAAATTGTGGTCCATGATATGTTAATGTGAAGTTATGTTATAACAGCAAACTAAAGGTGTTTATAAGAATGTTTTATATGTGTAAAAATGCATAGAATTCATGCTAGGAATAATTCTTACTTATGTGTAAACGTTTCCATGTTTAAGTGCTATCACGTTGTAGTTTAATCGAGAATGTAGCTCTCATGTGATAGAATGTGAATTGCCAAATTCATGTCAAAACAACAACCTTAAAGTGTATAAAATGATAATGTGCATGTGTAAGAATGTGTTGAAACCATGATAGAAATGTTCCTTTTTATGCATGCAAGAATCCCATGTTTGGTTGCTTCCATGTATATAGCCTCATTTGAAATGTAGCTTTCATGTGATTACATGAGTAGAAAGCATGTGATAAGATATTTATTTTGGAATGGCTTAAATCATGAACCATGTGTTTTAAAGTTGTAGAATTATCATGATAGGTTGTCTTTATCAATGTCCAAGCATGCTATATGTTTTGCTTTGTGAATTGGAATGAAAAAAAAAACTAATGTGATATATGCATGTATGAGGTGTGTGGTGTTATTTGCTGAGTCTTTGAGACTCATTCCTTGCTTCGGCGTACAGATTTAGTTGGTGACCCTACATCGTTAGAGGAGACCGTGGAGAGTGACTCCGAGCGTGGCGAGTAGCCTGGTGTAGTCGTCATCGTGACATTTTACTTTCATTGTATGTAATTGAGGCATTGTAATGAAACTATTCTGTAATTGTGGACAAGCTATGTAATCTGATTTTTAGCACTTTATTTACGTGGACTTTAGTTATCTTTAAATTGTCATTTGAATCATATATGTTAAATGTGGATGATGAAATGAAGACAAGTAGTTCTTTTGTTTCCGCTACTTTGTATTTATATTTATGAGCATCTCAATCGTATGTTATTGTTTGGGTAAATGTCCCACTGTGATGACGTTCATTATACCGACGTGGATTGGTATAATCGTACTGATATAAAGAGGGTCGTCGCAATTCAGCTGTCTGAAGTCGATGCATAATCTCATGGATCTGTCCTTCTTCTTGACGAACAATACTGGTGCTCCCCAAGGAGAAGTACTTGGCCTAATAAATCCCTTTTCTAATAGTTCTATCAATTGCTCCTTTAACTCCTTTAATTCAGCAGGGGACATTCTGTAGGGTTGGCGTGACACCTGTGCAGCTCCAGGTGTTAGATCAATCGAGAAATTCACATCTCTTTCAGGTGGGATGCCTAGCAGCTCATCGGGGAATACGTCGGGGTACTCTTGCACTATATGTATGTCAGATATCTTGGATGGTTTCTTTTCAACTACAATGGCGGCAAGAAATGCCACACAACCCTTTCATATCATGTTCTATGCCTTAATAGCAGAGACGAGAGACAAGTGCCTCTTGTGTCTACGTCCCAAAAAGGTCAGTTTAGGAAATTCACTAAATGTTATCTTTCCTCTTCTACAGTCAACGCAAGCCCCATAGGTGGATAGCCAATCAGCTCCCAGAATGACATCGTAGCCCTCCATGGGCATACAGATCAAGTCGGCTCTAAGATTGAGTTCACCAATCATAACATCAGCTAATGGAAAGTATTTGTTTAATTGAGCTTTCTCCCCCAAAGTTGTAGTGACAGGCAATTCAAATTCCATGGATGCAGGTTTTTCATTTAATGTATTAGCAAATGCTTGCGATATGAACGAATGTGTTGCGCTAGTATCAAACAAAACAAATGTTGACTAGGAAAAGACAGGTAGTGTACCTTCCACAACTCCACCTTCCTCGGTGGCTTCCACTTCTTGTAGGGCCTACAGTCGGCCAGGCTTCTTCTGTCCCATCGGACGCTTCTCGTTTTCCTTAAGCAAGGGGCATTCGGGAACACGATGATCTCGACTCCCGCAGCGTAGGCATGCGCCTGCCCTTCTCCAACATTCTTCCACAGTGTGACCTAGCTTGTCACAGTGCTTGCATCTGGGCTTGTTGGGGGCAATAGGGGCAAAGACTTTAGGCTTCCGCTCTTGGCTTGGCCCATCAGTGATGCTTAACGGCCTTTTCTTGCCATTAGTGGGCTTGCTTGGTGCTCCAGATGTTTGCTCCTTCTTGACCATTCTTCCTTTGATGCGATCAGTGAGGTCGGTCGCATCCTCCAGCAGTTGTGCTTTCTTGACCATCTCCGGATAAGTCTGAATGTCCAGACGTGCAAGTTGAGTAATGTATGCGGGACTGAGACCATTAAGAAAGCATTTCACCTTCATTCTTTCTGTGCCGAATAGATGAAAGGTGTATCGTGCCAATAGAGAGAACTGAGCTTCATACTCAGCAACAGTAAGGTTCCTTTGTTTCAATGCAGCAAACTCGGATGCCTTCCTCTCTTGGACCCTTTCAGAAAAGTATTTGGAGTTAAAGTGCTCCTTGAACTCATTCCATGTAAACTATGCATCAGCTCTAGTCGCTGCGACGGACTCCCACCACACACGGGCATCCCGCTCCAGCTGAAAGGTTGCTAGAAGTAACTTGTCACCATCCACGCATTGCATCACACGAAAAATACGTTCAATCTCTTTTAGCCAGTTCTCGGCCTCGTCGGGATCAGTGGTCCCACTGAAACGAGGTGGAGTCAAATTGCGGAAATTCCTGTGTAGATCTCTGGCTCCTCGATTATTATTGGCTCCAGCAGCCTGAAGTAATGCCTGCGTGAGCTGCTGAATAGTGTGTTGCTTATCACGGAGTTGAGCACGCTCTGCTGCCATTGTTATGGTTTAAGTTCCTTCAAAAGAGAATTTTAATGTAAGATATTTGAGATTGCACTAAGTTTGTGTGTGTGTGAATTTATTTTAACTTATTACCCTTGGTTCGACCCATCTCACATAGGTACGGAATTAGACTCTAAGTCAAAGCAGGTCAACCTAGATTATCCTATACTTAAGAATAACCTAGGCTCTGATACCATTTGTGACGACCTAACCAGCAAACTGGCCCAACAACTGTACTAGTTGGTAGACTTCCCAAGAAGGTCACCCATTCTGGGACTACTCCCAACTCAGCACGCTTAACTTCAGAGTTCTTTTCCTGCTTGAGCTTTGAAAATGACTAGTCCACGTTGTTGGTAGTTTTCTGATTTAGTCTATTTAACATATTCTTATATGGGATGTTACAATCTACCCCTATTATATAAGCGATGTCATCGTCACTGCTCACATATAGCACACAATCAAACCCTAGGCAAGCAGGATTCTAGAGGTGGCCCCCACAGACTCAAGAGGTGGCTCCCACTATGTAGCACTTTGTGCCATTATGGCCTCAAGAGGTGGCACCTATAGCCTAGCACTTTTCCCTGTGTGGCACTTAGTTCCTGCACTTCCGGCTGGGCAAGGCTCTGATACCACAAAACTGTAACGCCCCGACGCGGAATATCAGAGTGAAATTTACAGTTATTTAAATAGTACAGAGCGAGAAATAAATAACAATCATTGCACAATTGGAATAATACCAAATGAAATCCAACTTCATTAATAATTCATCAACTAGCTATTACATTATCTAATCAGAGCCAAAACTAGGGCCCAGAGTACTTTATTCAAATCTAAACTATTACATAATGACTAACTGACGACTAACTAACTAACTAACTACTAAGCACGGGTTGACGAAACGGGTCACTCTTGAACATCATCCTCATTCCCCTCCTCGTGAGTGTGGTAATCTCTATCAGACTCACTTGAAACACACGAAATAATAACGCAGGATGAGCGAATAATGCTCATTAGGACTTAATATCTCGTATGAACAAGCATGCTTTAAATGATTATT
Source organism: Colocasia esculenta (assembly GCA_014218235.1). Taxonomy (NCBI): domain Eukaryota; kingdom Viridiplantae; phylum Streptophyta; class Magnoliopsida; order Alismatales; family Araceae; genus Colocasia; species Colocasia esculenta. Next base: position 61,320,682 of record CM024764.1, on the reverse strand, counting down.
GTCTTAAATGGCAGGATAACTAAAGAGCATAGTCATGTAGAAGGTAACGATAGCAAGAGAACGATAGCACTAGTACATGGAAAATAGCACAAGTACGATAAAGGATTGGCCATGTAACGATATAGCACGTAAAGTTGCACAATGGTGCACTAGTAATGATAGCACTTGTATAGATAGCACTTGTATAGATAACACTGATTGATTGTCATAGATTTAAATCTTGATAGTATAATGGCACTGGATGTATACCAACATCTTGATCATTTTAACTCCCATGGGCAAATAGCACTTTTCGAGTGCTCCTCCCAAGACCTGATCGGGACCTATTGCACTAGCATAAGTTATGTTTCTTATCTTAGACAATCATAGGGATGACCAAATAGAGTACCAAGAATAGATGAGAATAGTATATGAATAGATGAGAGAGTGGAAAGAACGTGAACAGATGAGAGTTATAAAGATAATAGATGAGATATGGGTATAATCATAAAACAACGTTAAACTGATGATAGTCACAGTTACACGGCACTAGGTCGAGTGCCGACAGTCTGGTAGAAATCACCACTGCCCACTAGCCGTGCTAAAGTACAGACTAGATGGTCAGGCGCGATCATAAGGTAAGAAGGAAACACACTAAGACCATTGGATCGTATTGGATCATGGGGCTTTGCAAGAGGGGATCATGGTCTACCTAGGGTAAAATTTGATTAGTTCGTGCTTGAGAGATTGCCTACCTTTTCTAGCTGATGAGAAATCCTAAGTTTGATGACGAAAAAGAGAAGAACTCCTCCTTGCTCCAAACCTTCTTCTCCTTGCTCCTTCGTTCTTCAGCCTCTCCCTTCATCTCCCAGAGCTCCAGCAACGTTCTATGGGTTGATAGGGCCTAATTTGGGGGTGTATAGCTTGTTTAAGAGTCCATACTTCCTAAAACTCCTTCCTTTCCCTAAAACTCTGAATTTCCTCATTTATCATCATATTTCTTGCCTTTATCTCCTAATTAGGATTGGGAAGAGATTCAATTTCGTGGGTAAAGGGTTATGGTAAGTCTAGGACTCCTTTTTAGGATATATATGGGTTATTTAATATTTATCTTAACCCTTTTACTAATTATTATTATTTTTAGTACGAATTTCACTTAATTAGCTCCCATCCCATGATGGGCTCTTCACATTTGGGCCCAACAATCCATGTTAGGACCATTAGTAAAACCCATTACTAATTTAGCTTAATGGGTATTAATTTAATTTCCTTTTTTTCCATTTATTCTCCATTTATTCTAATTAACTTCCATTTCACATTTATTAATAAAATTTTTATTTATTTAGGATTTCAAAAATCAAGGTTGCTACAGACATAGCTGCCACTGGCCGTAGCCCCTGCTTATTGCGATCGCGGCGTCAACATAGCCTGCCTTGCACCAGCATCTTCTCCAATCAAGGTAGGCCGGCCAGCCACTCTCCTTTGGCTCTCTTTGATCGGTCGCAGCAGATCGGCGTGACAGTAACCACCGTACGTTGCCCCTTTCTTTTTTTTACAAAGCCTTGGTAAGCACTAAGCACTTCATTCCCTTTGTTATTTCACTTTGCTAAGATAACTCTGTCAATATATATTTATCACATGATTTGAGTTGCTGCAAATAAGGATTCCAAGCGTCCTGTTCCCCATCACTGAACACAGTTGAAGCTCGGTAACAGTAGCTTCCCTGCGTTGGACTACTCACTATGCCCAATCGCAGGAGACAACCGAAGCCTGTTAGACTCCCTACATTTGACTGCTTTTATGCCCCATTGTCAAAGACAGTCGACACCCTCACCCCTGCAACTCCCAGAGTTGACGACAGGGCCTCTTTGTTGTCACTTTCTGTCCTGTATAACCATTGCTCTTACATTGTTAATAGTTAATTAATTTGTTAATCATGGCTTTAATTTTTTTTATTTGAAGATCTATCATGATGTCATACATTGCATTCGATCTTCTTAATATTCTAATGTCCTTCTCATCACATTTTTTAGGGATTTAAATAATGAGTACATGACTATTTTTTTGGGCATTTAACAACATTAAGAATATGCAACCAGAAAGAAACACACAAGTCCCATAGTTTACCTAAAATAATTTAATCAATTAATTTAGCATCTCTTAAAACATCAAGAGGTGTTGGCAAGTCCCTAAGGACATATGTTAAATCTTCCTCTATATTTTTCTCAATTTCTTCTGCTGTGTAAGATGCCTCATTTGAAATTCCTCAAAAATAATATCAAAACAAAAGAGATGAAAGACCTTCTTGAACCAATTAAGGTTAGATATATCAGTTTTCCAAATAAAATATACCACCATTACCACATAATCCCAATTATGATGACAAGGGTCACAACGTATCAAATTAGATGACTTGCAAAAGTAAAAACGCTTCGTCCAAAGAGGTGATCACCGTTTACTTCGAGGCTCTCCTCACTTCTGATCAGTTGAATTCTCATTAGGATGAGATTGGCTAATACTCGCTGCACCCCATGATGTTTCAGTAAGATTGCATCTTGCCACTCTATTGATCTAAATTAACTCCATGCATTTTTTTCGGGAGACTTTTCTCGCCAATTACTCTGAAACTATTTTCAAAAAACTCAAGATTCACTATATGCTAAACCAAATGGATCAAATGATGACTGGTATGGATTTGACTGAGCAGACAATTGCTTACAATACTTTTGTGGGTATGTGTCGCTATTCTGTGAACTATTTCCTCTAATAGTTAGTTATTTTACTTAAATTTTAGTGGTTTGGAAAAAAGAATAGTATATTGGATCATTTTTTTTACTGCCATTTTTGGTTTCATCACATTCTTTATGCATTCATGAGTTATCTAATATTAGATGTTTTCTTTATTAGCTTCTTTCATACTTCATTTTCTTTTTATCTGTACTTTTCATTTCTTTGGGTTTGGAAACTTAGTACCCTCTCTATGGCAGGTATTGGCGTTATGCATCAGTAAAATTCAAATGCCTATTTGTAATAATTGATGAAATGAGAGATCATATATTTTAACTTCTAGGGAGAGATTTCTTTCCCAGGTGAAAGGAGAGACATCAAGTATGCACTTCTAAAAGACACAAGAATGTATTATTTGGTTAGATATCTTTCCCTATTTTTTTATGGCTCCTTTCATTCTCTGTGCTGAATTTTTTTTCAAGTTATTGTCACTTTAAATTTCTATTTTTCTTTCCACTTTGCTATCTAACTTAAGTAGGCATTGCCCTATCTTATAATAGATTCTTTACCATTTCATGTAGCAGTAGAACTTCATTATGAAGCCCATCTCGATTAAACTAAGGCACACGTGTTTGTTGGGTCCTTTATTATGCTAAATTGTAACGAGGGAAAGGGGGTTTGGAAATGCACCAATTTGTTGGTTGAAGCAGAAAATGGTTGAAAGATAACTGAATATTCATTTTCCATAGAGCTTGCATTTCTTCACCACCCATATCTTTGAATCTCTTATATAGGGTATCTCCTTTTACTTTCTATCCTCTCTTTTCATATATAACTTTCACTTTCATTTTCAGTTTGGAAGTGGAAATGGATGCAGAAATGTGACTCCCCATTTTTGTTTCCACCTCTATCTCTGATAAAGTTCTTTACATGAAATGGGACTGGAAGGTGCCGATTCCATTTCCAACTCTAGGTTGGCTGCAACCCCAGTCTAGAGTTTGTTTCTTAAGTTTCTTTGCTTTGATATTGTTCTTGATTGCTCTCCAGTGCGCTTTATCAGAGAGTTCTTTGGGTTTATCTTTTCTTGATTTCTGTGCTCTTCATTTGCATCTCAATTTGTTCTTATCAAATGAAGTTTCACCCAAAGAATAGCTACTCAGTCATCGCATTCCCATCATCATAGGGGTAGTTCATGAATGAAGGAAAGATCATTCCATGGAATAAAAATCTTGTAAGTTCTTACTGTTTTTATTTACAAAATTTATATCTTATTTCTTGTATATTCTTGTTATCAATGTTTTATAACTAAATTGCATTTCAGTTAGTACAGGAGAATGATTAACTAAGAGATATGTCGGTATAACTACATACTCTCTTGTGCCACTGTAAGTATTTTATAAATTTATATAAATTTATCTATTTCTTAATAATTTTTACAATGTCTTTTAATAATAGTTGTTGATCTTTTTTTGTAGGTGATTTCAAGAGAAGATGACGAAGGATGCTTATAAAGTTATAAAGATTATGCCGTTATATTTGGATAGTTGTAGACATTTTTCATGCCATTTATAAATGGAGTTGTGTATGTCAAATGCACTTTGAGTGCATATTATCAGATTCATATGGATGCCATATTGTGGATGTCATATTGTGAATTATGACTTTGTATTTTTTGTCATTTGATACTACATTTTAAAATTTGTAATCTTCTTTTTGAGGAAATATTTGCATTTTATATTTGGAAGAAATTTGTATTTGACATTAAATTTTATTTGTGAGAAGTTTTTTGCGTTCTATCACTAAATATAACAGGTGATATGAGAATGATACTACTTTGAAAAGATGGTAGTTTATATTCTCATGTTAGTGTAGAAGGTATATATATAGTCTTCTAGTGACCTCTTTTGACAATTTAGAAGGCAAAAAATTTTGCCGCCTAAAAAGAATAGAAAGCAAAAAAATATTTGTCATCTATGTAGATTTGAGAAGGCTGAAATTATCATCTTCTAAAGAATAATAGAGGACAAATTTTTTTGTCATCTAATAGGTATTACAAATGCCTTCTATCATGAGCTTATATGGCGGTAATAAATGGCCTTTTATAATTATAATTTTCCATCTTTTAAAGTTTTTGCCTTCTAAAGATCACTTTCTACTTTTTATTCGAATAGAAGACAGTGAAATAAAAAGCAGAATATAATTCGCCCTTGTTCCACCTTCTAATAGAATAGATAACAGATATTTATATTTTAAAAGGTAAAAAATTTTTACCTTCTATTATTATTTTGTTGCTAGTGCGGGCTCAAAGAGCAAGGGCTTGCTGGTGCGAGCAGTACCACATGCAGCGATCACATCTACAGCCTGGACAGGTCCCCACCACTGCTAACGAAGCATGAATCATGCTTTTTACCGCAATGGATTGATGAGACAATGGATTCATTTTCACATTATTGAAGTACAGACACACACAGTTTCAAAAGTGCACTTATTGCACTTTGGCGAAGTTCTTATTGGTCATGTGACATTATACCCGACAAAATAAAAGTTATAAGTGTAATAAATATTTCTATTATGGTAATTAAAACACTTCTTAATCCGGCTCTTATCTTATCATCTTTATATAGAATTAATTATGTAGAGATGTACTTGTCACTCATCGATTGCTTCACAATTTAAGTGAGGAATACGGTATTACTGCATGAAACATAAATGTGAAACTACTTTCTCAACTTGATTACTCGAGGCATCCTATGATGTCACATTTTTTACTCCTTCCTAATTTACTATCTCCAAAAAATAAGTACCACATAAGTTTATTAATGATCCCATGTGGTAAACAACCTTGGAAATAGTTGATGTGGCGCTTATTTTTATATATATATATCATGTATGTGACAAAAAAATGTAATGTACACTATATATATATATATATATATAACACATTAATGATCTTCAAATATGCCGAAGCTCCGAGAACATCGATTGCATTTTTCACCGCGGCCGGTAAGAAAATTAAGAAAGAGAATCTCGTACGTTTTCTACCCTCCGGGAAGCCATATATAATTATCGTGGACAGACAAACAGCAAGAGAAGCATAGCTCCCCCTTCAGCTGCTTGCCTGCGCAGGTTCTTCGAGGGTGGTAGTGTGGGGGAGATGGCGCTGGTGCAGATCGAGGAGACGCCAAGGTGGAAGAAGCTTCTGAGCTACGTCGGTCCCGGATTCTTCGTTGCCGTGGCTTATCTCGACCCTGGAAACCGTAAAGACCTCTCATCACAGATTTGCATGCCTCCATTTATTTGTCAATATATGTGTATATATCTATATATATAATAAGGGATAGAGACACCAAATTCAGAAGCTAGCTAGCTCTCTCTCTCTCTCTCTGAAAATATGGTATGCCAATATAGAGAGAGAGTGTTGCTACCTTTGCTAAAAGCACTGCCAGAGATATTTGTATATGTTCTGCGAGCAAAAATAGAAGAGTTTTGTAGGTCTTGAGACTGGGGAGTTTAATTGTGGGTTTTGTGTCCACTGTAGTTTCTCAGGATTCGATTGACAGAAAATCACAACTATATATGTTTATGTACACAAAGACATGATACGATCATATGTAGCAGGGGTTTTCTTTTTAAGTTTTTATATTCTTATTATGCTTTCAATAGTGTTTTTTTTTATAACGAGGAAATTTCGCTCCGTGTGACTTTGCGGGCTCAGGAATTGGTGTTCGTGAACTTCAAGATCAGGATTTGACAGCTCCTACTTTCCATATACCCGTATTGCCCTTACCCCACTTGACCGAAAAAACTCTGAATTTACACACTTCGAGAATTATATGTAAATCAAGTAAGCCCCTCCCAAGAATCGAACTCGGGACCTCTTATTTTTAAGTAAGAGTTCTAACCGATCGACTCAACCGAGGTCCTCTACTTTCAATAGTAGAAAAACCAGAATTACACAACAGTAATTATTTATTTAAATATGTTAATGATATTTCTGACATATTACGAAATACAGAGAATATTTTTATGCTCACACATCGGCCGTATTTGAAGCGTTTTGAATGTGCGCTATGTCATTGTATAGTTTCTTCCTAACTATTAAAAGAATAACTTACTTTTACATATCCTGAAATTGTACTTGTACCTTCTGTACAGTACAAACGGATCTCCAAGCCGGGGCAGATCACAAGTTCGAGGTCTCTCTCTCTCTCTCTCTCTCTCTCTCTCTCTCTCTCTATATATATATATATATATATATATATATATATAAAGATTAACCAGTTTAAATGGCAGCTACTATGGATCGTGCTTATTGGGTTAACCTTCGCTCTCATAATCCAGTCGCGCTCGGCAAACCTTGGAGTGATCACAGGTTAGCATCCCTTTAATCTTTCTTTCTTCTTATATCAAGGGGAAGTAGTCAAGCGACCTAGCTACATGCGTAAAGTTTAACTAAAAGGATAGAGAAATGCTTACAATCTGCTCTTTGATATCTACCCTCACATACATGTGAAGTCTATTGGATCATTAGATTAGGTAGGCCCCATTCACATATGCGAGTAGATATCCATGGTGGATCCATCTGCATGTGAGAGCAGATACGACTAGTACAAAATCATTCTAAAAAATATATGATTAACATAGTGTGTTGTGGGTCAAAATATCCAAAATTAGTATAAGCAGTGTATAAAAATGATTGTCGAATCATCTTGTGGTTCTTAAACTCAATTGGCTCAACATTTACGAGTTCTGAATTCAAGTCATTCAATTTAAGACATTCATGACTGTTTTCCTTCACATTAAGGGATTCTTTTTTCCCATCTTGTTTATTTCACTTTTAAATTTATATATACATATGAAGATCGCTTGACCTGCTGAATAATATTATTTATTTATTTATTTGTATACAAGTCTAGATCGTTGTAAACCTATAAATAAATTCTTCCTCCGTGGCACCCTGAAGAATAAAATTTGAGCCAAGACCTGCCCTATAATATAAAAAGAAGAGAAATACTTATTGTTCTCTAAGTAGGAAAATTGGGCCCAAGCCCAGTTAGAGTCCGCTGGTCTTGGGTCCAGTTGGGCCAGTTTTAAAGTCTTGAGCCCGTAAGCAAAAATGGAAACTAATTACGTACTAACACAAGTACCATATCTATGTGCCCACCGAGAAAAATATGAATTTCACTTATATCTATATTTTAGATTCTCAATTTCAGAGAAAACTTTGCAAATAGAGAGTCACCCTTAAACTTAGACATTAAGGAGATAAAAACGATACTATAAGAATAGACCCACTACTAAACTAATCAATATGTAGGACTATTCAGTACGCCTAGCTCTTAATATGATGATATGGGATCCAACCTCAAAGGAATAAAACGTGCTCCGATATAACATATGTGAAACATAAATATTGAGAGGACAAAGATAATATTATATAAAGATAGACTCAATATTAAATCAGCTGATCATAAGGGACTACCAACAAAAGTGCATATATTTTATTAGTTTTGTTCTTTCTTATTTGTTATCTCCAAAACAAACAAATACCAATTGTGCGCATGCGTTTTTTTCCTTCTTTTTTGCCTTGACATTTCACTTGTTCATTTACTTAACCATAGTAGTTGCTGTTAGGCCTTCTCTCCCTCAGTACTACGATACGCTTTCCCATTTGGACGCAGGGAAACATCTTTCGGAGCACTGCAAGCGGGAGTATCCAAGGCACCTCAACTACTGCTTATGGATACTAGCTGAGGTTGCTGTCATCGCCGCTGACATCCCGCAAGGTGGGGAGTGCTCGAAGTCCATCTCCAGCACTGTGGGAATTAATCAATAACTTCATTGCTAATAATGTTCTTAATATAATTAATGGAATGTCAGGATTTGCCACAGTATAATATGTTGCTAACATACAATGGTGGTTTAATTGGATTGCATGCAGTGTTAGGCGCTGCCTTTGCCCTGCATATACTCTTCAATGTGCCCATCTGGGGTGGTGTCTTGCTTTCAGGAATAAGCACTCTTCTCCTGCTCGGACTGCAGAAGTTTGGGGTAATAATATTATTATTATAGGGTTCAAATTTTTGCCGCGAAGATAAATAGTATTACTCTGTAAACCCATACCCATGGTCAGAGGTCGAATACTATCACTTCTGCATTTTGAAATAATTCATAAAAGAAACTTACGTACGTATGTGCAGATTAGGAAGCTGGAGATGGTGATAGCCATTCTGATATTTGTGGTGGGAGGCTGCTTCTTCGTGGAACTGGCACGCTCCAAGCCGGACATGGGTGAGATAGCGAAGGGGATGTTCGTGCCCAGGTTGGCAGGCAACGGAGCTGCAAGAGACACCGTAGCGCTATTGGGGGCCTTGGTCATGCCGTAAGCCTGCTTCTGCTTCAAATTGTGATGTTCTTTTTTCTTATATATATGTTTAATTTGTGCCCGCCTCATTTGGGTGGACATGTTTGTTTACGTATATTGCAACCCGACTTCATGCGGTGTGTTTTCATAGTGAATGCAAAGTTATACCTGGCCACCAGTACCAATGGCGCCCATGCATCTGCAGCTAATTACGAACCTAGCAAATTAATGACATCAATCCCATTAGCTCTATATCTCTATGTCTATATGTTTTGTCGCTAGATCTCGAAATTTCAGTTTCTCATGACATTAACGGAAGGACTCCCTCGCGGAGCTTAAGGTTAGAGTACCTGAATCAGACAAGGCTAAAATGAAACTTTGCCTGGACTTGATAACTCATCATCACACTAGCTAATAATATAAAGGTGATGATCTGTCAACTAGAGAAGGAGGTCTGTAAAAGCATGGTTCTTTTCTCTTATGTAATCCGACAATACATGCAATCTGACTGTTCTTATGCGTACGTGTGTGTCAGACTTCTGTAAGGATGAATTCTTATCGAGTTTGTTTTGTGATGCTGCAGCCACAACCTCTTTCTTCACTCGGCTTTGGTCCTTTCTAGGAAGATACCCCACACTTACCATGGAATCAGTGTGAGTTTTATATGGAACCAAAATGAAGGCAGCTGTATCACTAAGGAATCATCCCAAAATTAAGGCAGGCAGCTGCGTTCTCACTAACATGCCATGTGTGCATATACATGGCTTTTTCAGAGTGCATGCAGGAACTTCCTGATCGAAGGCGCTTTCGCACTCTTCGTGGCGTTTCTGGTGAACGTCTCTGTTGTTTCGGTCACTGGGACCGTCTGCTACAGTCCCCATCTCACGACCCTAAACATGACCAGCTGCCGAAACATTACTCTGGAGTCTGCAGCAACCTTGCTCAAGGTACGATATCTTTGTATATATACCATCGTCTCGGAGTTCTCTCTTTGCGGCAAACTTCATATGTGGGGGAATTAATATGGTTCCAAAAACCAGAATAGTAATTAATGTACCATCAATTATAACCACAGATACAAATTAAGCTTTAAAAAGAGAAAACTAAGTTAAAATTGGTTTGCAGAAACCTCGTTTACTGTAGGGACTCCGTCATTCTTATAAGTACCAGAGGCAAGTTTTCTTATCCAAACAAAGATACTGAGCACCATGGTTATCTAAACAAAGGTCCTGGTTGTGGAATACAATTAAACTGACAAGAGATCTAGTACCCCTTGTTTTGACCTGATGTTTCTTGGAGAGAGATTATCCCAAGACAATGTTTCATCACAATCTCAGCTACGTCATTATATTTATATATACAGTCAACTATACACTACTTGAGGATTTCTCTGCAGACTGCGCTGGGCACATGGAGTTCAAAGATCTATGCTGTATCCTTACTCGCTTCAGGGCAGAGTTCAACAGTTACAGGGACCTATGCTGGCCAGTATATCATGCAGGTCTGCCTAGTTATCTAGCGAGCTCCACATCAATTGACGATTCCATTATATAATATAAATATACTCTTTCCTTAGGGTATCAATACTAAGGTCATGCTTGCTTTTCCTTGCAGGGGTTTCTGGACCTAAAGATGAAGACTTGGTCAAGAAACCTTCTCACTAGAAGCGTCGCCATCACCCCAAGTTTAGTGGCCTGCATCATTGGCGGCTCTTCTGGTGCTGGAAAGCTCATTATCGTTGCTTCTGTAAGCGCGTAGTTGGAGAAGTATTCGTTTTGGTATTTTTGCTTGTCTAATTTCATTTCCTCTCAAGGGGAGCGAGCTCTTCTCCTGCTATATATTTCTGATTACGTACGTACGGGGGTATTGTCCCTTTGGCGCAGATGATCCTAGCTTTCCAGCTCCCATTTGCGTTAATCCCTCTTCTCAGATTCACCGGCAGCGAGACCAAAATGGGGTACCACAAAAACTCCATGCCAGTAAGCTCTCTCTTTTCAAGTCCCAAAAGTTACTAGCCTAACATTAATGGTTCCTGCAGTGCATTCATCAAACAATATATGCTATATATTCATTACGGGGACAATTACAGAATACCCTTCTCATTTATTTATTTGTAGACTTCTTGATCTTATTTTCATTTGTTTTTTGTTAGGAAAACATACGAGGAAGCATGCAAATATAGAAAGCAGATTGACATGCCCCATATATGATATGTGATTATCATATCACTATTGAAACAAAGGCAACATCCATATAGATACCAAAAGAAAAATACATGCATGGTTATACAACCATGGAGAAGCAATAAGAGATCAGAGAACTTAATCAAGCCACCCAAAAAGACTGCCCTTAGAGAAGATATTATCTCCATCATACCAGTGCAATGGAGTCCATGACTTTCTCCTAAGATAGAATGACTTCAGCGAACACCTTTGCACAGAGGTTCACACTTTGAAAATGACCCTAAGAATCTATCACTTGCCAATTTGTCTATGCAACAAAGAAATGAGAGAGAGAGAGAGAGAGAGAGAGAGAGAGAGAGAGAGATGCAATGTAGGCACCCTAGAACCCTAGGAGCATGAGCCTATCTTAACCCTCAATTTTCAATTGAGAAGGGACATGCCTCTTGGATCCCCCCCCAAAAAAAAATGCCCCAATCAGGTAAGGGGACACTTTCGTAACCGACGCGCCCTTAAACCACTTCCGATTAAAAAAAGAAGCTTAAAGTCCATTGGTCCTTTGGAAGGAAAAGGAAGGAAAATCCATGATGCGGCCCGACCCACGCCTACATTCGTGCATCTGTGTGTGCTATGTGGGCTAGCATGCATGGCTTCCTCTTGTTCCTATGAAGAAGCTAGAAAGCTACTCATATTTAAGCCACACAAAAAAAAATAGATTTTCAATATGTGACAAAAACCCCAAACCAAATTAATAACACATCTCATACACATAAACATTGGATTTCCTCATAGATCCTTCGAACACTCATTTCTAGCATTCCCCCACAAATTCAATGTTAGAATGTGGACGAGCAACATAGGTGAAGGTCAACACATATCATGCTTTCAGTAAAGCCACCTTCCAAGTTTGAACAATTACCTAAGTTACCAAGTGATTATCCTCATAGGATCGAGGTGAGTTATGTCTTAAATCTAATTATTTATTGTGAGAAGGTTGATTGGAAGCAAGAAGATAAAAATTCTGGTTGAAATCTTCAAGATTGGTGCTCTTCTGGCACCATTATCTTGATTCATGAGTGTTACTTAATGAAGAACCCACTTCCTCTTAACTACAACCTCACTGCCATACTCACATAAGTAGGCTTCTATAAGGATACACGGCTAAGCATCCCCCTAATAGAGGCTCGAACCCATTCAGAGTTTCTTTAAACTCTTCATTCACTTGTAGTTCAACTTGAATTTATTGGGGATAGACTGATATATAAGTATAAATTTTATTTAAAGTGTCATTTAATTCTTCCTATGACTTGTTGTTACCATATTGAATTTTTTTATGGGATCTCCGCTCAAATGGGTTAGGTTGCCACCAGAGAAGACTTCTCAATAGGTTTTACTCCCATCCCCATTTAAAAATTTTCGACTTGTTTTCTATCGAGTCCCTTTATAAGCTGATCTACTGTATTATCTTTGGTAGCAATAAAGTCAACAATTGATGATCACACCTTAAGACACAAGTTCCCTTACATATTTTAATTTGACTTGGACATGTCTTGTCTATTTTTTGTTGTACTTTGAACTTCCAATCTTAAATATGGTAATACTGTCACAATGCACTGAGATCGTAGGAATAGGCTTATCCATCTGAGGGAGTTCTGACAAAAGTTTCTTGATCCACTCAGCCTTTGATCAAGTGGTATTCAAAACACACAACGCTGCCTCAAAAGTGGACCAAGACAAAATGGTCAGTTTGACACTACCTCCCAAGGCAAAAACTTACCTTGATACACCTCCCTAAAATTTGGGCAATCTAGCTTACATCACTATACCCTTTTAGTGTGACAGGATACTTTCCATAATCCAAGTCTAGGGAAGTAGTTCCTTTAAGATATTTTAGTAACCTATCTAAGCCCTCCTAGTGAGTATGATTAGGATAGCTAGTATATCTTCTGAATTTAGTTACTACATATGAAATGTCAGACGTAGTACAATTTGCAAGATACATAGACTTCTTATAGTTTGAGAATATCTGAGTTGAGACACTTGAACACCACTTTTGTTCTTGCAGTATGTTTTAGATGGATCATATGAAATGATTATAGATTTACTATTTTGATAGCTAAATTTATCCAAAACTTTCTCAACATAGTGAGACTAATAAATTGTTATCCCTTCAATTGAATGAATCAATTTACGGCCCAACATCAAATTAACAATGCTCATATCTTTCATCTCAAACATTCTATTAAGACGGACTTTGCCCCATTAATAATCCCAATAGGAAGATATCATCTACATACACACATACAATGATACATGTATCTCCTTTAACTTTAGAATAGATACATATCAAAATGATTGACTATAAAGCCAAATGATAAGATGGTCTTGTCAAGTTTCTTATGCCATTGTTTAGGAGTTTGTTTCACCCCATATAGAGACTTAACAAGCTTACAAACTTTCTTTTCATTATCAACTTCCATAAACCTTTTAGGTAGATCCATGCATATCTCTTCTTTAAAATAGCCATTTAAAAAGTTGGTCTTAACATCCATTTGATGGATAATGAGAACATACACAGAGGCCAATGCTGCAAGCACTCTGATTATGGACATCTATGTAACATGAGAATAGGTGTCAAAAAATATATATTCTCTCTTTTTGTTTAAACCCTTTAGTAACCATTCTGACTTTATATTTGTCAATACTTCTATCCAGTTTCAGTTTCCTTTGAATATCCACTTACATTGAGAACTAAGAGGTAGATCAACCAACTCCCAAGTGCTATGAGTCTATCTCACTCTTGATGGCATCCTTCCATTGTTTTGCTTTGGATAAGCCATAGCATCTTGAAAAGTAGGAGGATCACCCTTAATCTGATAAGTGAAAAAATCAGTCCCTAGATCCTTGACAGTTCTTAGTCTCTTAGTCATTGGTACCACTAACTCCTCTTGATCAGATGAGTTAGGATGTAAATTGGAGCCATCAACCTACATTTGTAGTCCTTTCTACATGATTAGTAATTGTCCTAAATGTGTTGGAACTTTTTTAGAAGAAAAATGATGAAGTACACTAGTTTGCATGAGAAACACATCCTCATAGAATGTTGTGTCAAGAAACTCAAACTATGGAGTAAACAATCACCCTAGATATTCTAGACTTGATTACCAAGAATTTTGTATCCATAATTGCTAACAGTATAGCCTATAAAGACCACATCAATTATTTACGATCCAACTTCTTCCACTTGTGTTCTGGAACTAGTACTTTAGCAAGATAGTCCCACACTCTAAGATATTTTATGTTGGATTTCCTATTTCTCCAAATCTCATATGGAGTAGTATCTTTACGTTTTAGAGGAACTTTTTTTAGAATATAATATGTTGTTTCAAAGCTTTTTCCCACATATAGATAGGTAACCTAGCTAGAACCTTGAATAAGGGAGTTGATCATGTCTATAAACATTCTATTAATAGTGAGCAGAAACCTCGTGAATTATGTCTTGATTTTAACAAAATTTCACAAACAGATTCTATGTATACTTCCCTCCTCTATCAAACTTTACCCTTTCTAGAACTTTGGAAGTTTTTGTTTCTACCTCATTCTTAAAAATGATAAACTTTGTTAAAACTTTATCCTTAGACTTAAGTAAATACACATAGCAGTATCTACTGGCATTATGAGGTGATAAAACATATTTTTTTGGTCCCATATTTACACAACATTAAATTCACATATATCAGTGTGAACTAACTCCAAAATTTTAGAATCTCTAACAACAGAGTTGAAAGGTTTCCTTGGTTGTTTATCTTGCACACAAATATCAAATTTATTGATTTTATCAATAACATGTTCAGGAATCATATTGAGATTCATCATTCGATTCAAAGAATTGTAATTAACATGTTCTAAATGACCATACCATAAAAAAGATGATTCCACAGCATTTACAGAATGAGAAGTAGAACTAAAAGAAATACCATATGCTTCCTTACTTAAAATGTTTCCAACATAAAGTTTAAACAAACCATTAGATAAATAACATTTTATAATAAAAGTCCCTAAATAAAGGAGCATCAGTTTATTACATTTAAAGTTTATTTCATAACCTTGCTCCACTAATATAAAAGCACTCAAAATATTTCTCTAAATAGCAAGGACATTGTGCAAACTGTGTAGAGAAAGAACACATCATGAACGAAGCCTCATGTCCACATGTCCTATCCCAAACACTTTAAAAGTAGAAGAATTCCTCATGGTCAAAGATCTGCCATGAATGGCCTAATAAGACACAAACTTGGACTTGTCAGCACATACATGAACATTGGGCTCAATGTCTACTATCCATTCATTAGGTTCATAAATAGTGAGAATTTGAGAATAAAAGAAACATACATCCTACTGATAGAGAAACAAGCATGCTCAGATCCTTCAGTCACCATGTTGACTTGGGATGTAGAGCCAAAAGCATGTCTTTTGGCCTTCTTTATTTTCATTACTAGACAAACTTTTACAAAATGTCCAATTTACCCACACTCCCAGTACGGTTTTTTAGGACTTTTTCTGAATCTTACCTTTGATATTACGTTTAAACTTCATGTTTTTATTTTTCTTTATCCTTTATAATCTATTGTCTAATTAGCCATCACCACATTCTCATTGGGTTCTACAGGCATCATGAATTTCTGAGTTCTATGCCCTTCTTCTACGACTATAACTATCATCAAATCATCTAGATTGAGAGCCTCTTTGCAATGGTTAAGAGACATTCGAAAGCCTTCCTACTACTTAGGAAACTTCTCAATAATGGCCATCACTCGGAACTTCTATAAAAGTTTCATCTCAGTATCTGCCAACCCATGAAGTAGTAGAAGAAACTCATGAGCATGTTCAGATGCTAACTTGCCCTCTACCATCTAAAACTTAGCAACTGAGTATTTTTCAATACCATAATCCTCAACCACCCACAAAGCTTTTGTAGTCAGAGAGGAAGAACTATGTACATCAAATAACACATTGGACAATGGTAATAGAATGCATCCGTGACCTATAAGATCTTGTTGCTTCCACTCCTCAACCACTTTTGCATTATTAGGGTCATTTTCATCTAATTTAGGATAGTCAGTATCTACCATTATGATCAACTTGATAGTGGTGAACTGTAATGACCCGACCTCTCGGACCCTCGCCAGGGGTCCCGAGGGTCGCGCCGCCACCCACGGATCAGAGGATCCGAAAGGGTTAGAAGAAATAGTCTAGTGAGATATGTACTGAATTCAAATAACTATAACAATATATACAATATACAAAGGTCTGTACAACATGTCCCAAGCAAAAGTACAGGTACAAGAAGAAAGGTGTAGTCCTTAAGGGGCATACACCGAGGACTTGCAAAACTCAACTCTTAGCTCACTCGGCTACAAGAGCTCAAAACGCTCGCTCTCACTACTACTGACAACAACACGGCGCCATAGCCGCCTCTACCACCCGTCCGACACTGAGCTCCCGCGACGACGAGCCCCTAGCTGAAGGAAGTAGGGAGGGTGAGCCTCGCGAAGAAGGCCCAGTAGGGATTACCAATCTCTCACCGGCGAGAGCAGCAGGAACTCCGAAAATAGGAAAACTACACTAGAAAGCTATAAAGCGAGAAACCCCTACAGCATGATACTACGAAGCAGCAGAAGAGAACAACGCAACGCCACGACCACCAACTGAGGTCGGGACACACACACGACTCCCACAGAAACCAACGGAGTAGGGCACATAGCGGAAGGAACCCTCGGCACACTTGCCGAGACCACGCAACAACCAGGTGAGAACGACGTCTCACCGCAAGCACGGCCACCTCAAACCTCCACAGGGTTGAGGGCCCACAAGCAGAACCACCCCGAACCCTGGACACACCACCAGGTCGGGAAACCACACTTGCCGGTGCCACCACAGACTGGCACACAAGAACAGGACTACGGAACCGAAAGAACACCAAGCGGAAACCACCAGAAGCACGGGTCTGCACAAGGCCAGACCAACGACGCCCACGGAAACTAGGCACAGCCAGGCTATAACCGCCGTGCAAGCTAGGGCAACGGATAACACTTGGAAACGTCATGAGGAAACACCGTCACAACAACAACAACCAAGCCACTGCCGCTAGCAGCCAAGAGGGGGACCCGTAGTTCGCATGCTCTACTCACTAGCCTAGCTCCTGCCTCCGCCCCCGCGCAAGGTCGAGACAGAGCCGGCACAACAACACACAACACACGCACTACCGCAGCCTGGCCAAGCTGCAGCCTCACGCCTGACACCACTATGTGGCTCCAGAACCAACATAGAGAGAGGTAGTGAGACAAGGGACTGTCTGGGCCGCGCCGGGAAGAGAACCGCCTCAACGACCTCAGTGTCTCGCCCCAGACAAGAGAGCTCTACAAACGACTCAGCGCCGCTGTCCAAACCACCATTTTCCCCTCAGCTCTAAAGTCTGCCTCAAGTCGGCTGCCAACTCGAGCACGCTCGTAGCCCGGAGCACTCCCTCAATAGGCTCCTAAGGATGGGGGTCCCAGGCAATGGTAACAACCTCTCAGATCGGGGACAAGCCCTCAGGTGACTAGCACCGAGCGAATAGGCGAAGCAGCACAACAGAAACCGCACCGAACTATTGGCTCGTAACACACGATAAGCCCAGCAAGCGAGAGGCACGTACGGACCACTACAAGAAAAAGCGGAAATAGCGACCGACAAGTTCGGTCTCTATTCGGTCTTTGTTCGGTCGTTGTATGCATCTGCGACGACTAACCACCGAATTGCGACCGAACAAATCGGTCGCTATATATTGGTCGCTAGCCAGCAACCGATTGTTATCGGTGGCAAAATCTGTCTCTGATAGCGACCGAAATATATCGGTCGCAAGTTTCGTCGTAAATAGAGACCGCCCTTTTTGGTCACAGGATGGTCGCCCATAACGACCGATAGTTGGTCACTGTTACGGTCGCTAACAACGACCGATATTTATGGTCGCTAAGGCGGTCGCTAATGTAGAGACCGACTTAGCGACCAAATATGGTCCGTCACTATCGGTGAAGCGACCAACTTTAGCGACCGATCAGCTATCGGTCGCTAGTTTGACAATATTTTTTTTTATAAATTTACATAAACGACAATAAATCACCTGATAAATAACAATACCATAAAACCACAATAAATCAACTACACAAATCACAATCTCCATGAACCTCAAATTTATCACATAAAATACAAACACACAAACTAATCATACATCCATAACAAACCTCAAATTCATCACATAAAATACAAACACACAAACATCATACATCCATAATAAAATGACAACATGCACATAACTAAAATGAAATCACAAATCCTCCGCATATGTGTCATCCTGGTCGTCGTCTCGTCCAACATCTCGCGACGGATGATCCTGCATATTATTTAAAAAAATTAAAATTAAGTACTTAATAAAGAAATCAATTTTTCTTGAAAATTAAAAGCAAGATATTTTTCATTTAATTGAAATTGACGAATGATAGTTTTAAACATTTTGCTCAAATCGGTAGTCCAATTTAGACTCCGTCAGTTTCTACAAGTCATTCTCACCTTCCCGGTCATGTTGGAGTCATTGACAAATTAATCGGACATACATTTTTTTTTATTTTTGACCCTCTTAAACTCGATTAAGTTGGTTCTTTTTAGGAAATATAAGTTTGAGCATCGAGCTCAAATTTGGAGTCCAATTTGAACTCCGTCAGTTTCTACATGTTACTTTCACCCCCCATGTCGTGTTTAAACAATCGATAGATTGATTGAACATTTCTTTTCAATTTTGGACCCTCAAACCCAAGTTCATAGATTTGAAACTAAAGTTGTTAAGAAAATGCAAAATTGTTTGTCCATGCCATATCGGGAGTCCAATTTGGACTCCGTCAGTTTCTACAAGTCATTCTCACCTTTCAGATCGTGTTGGAGTCATTGACAAATTAATCGGACCTATTTTTATATTTTTGACCCCCTTAAACCCGATTAAATTAGTTCTTCTTAAGAAATGTAAATTTGAGTATGGAGTTCAAATTTGGAGTTCAATTTGAACTCTGTCAGTTTCTACGGGTTACTTTCACCTCCCATGTCGTGTTGGAACAATCGATAGATTGATTGGACCTCTATTTTCAATTTCGGACCCTCAAACCCAAGTTCATAGATTTGAAACTAAACTAGTTAAGAAAATACAAAATTGTTTGCCCAAGCCATATCGGGAGTCCAATTTGAACTCCGTCAGTTTTTACAAGTCACTCTCACCTTCCCGATCGTGTTGGAGTCATTGACAAATTAATCGGATCTATTTTTTTATTTTTGACCCTATTAAACCCGATTAAGTTAGTTGTTTTTAAGAAATGTAAATTTGAGCATTGAGCTCAAATTTGGAGTTCAATTTGAACTCTGTTACTTCTTACGGGTTACTTTCACCTCCCATGTCGTGTTGGAACAATCGATGGATTGATTAGACTTTTCTTTTCAATTTTAGACCCTCAAACCCAAGTTCATAGAGTTAAGAAAGTGATATTTTTTCCTCCTCAATCTAAATTCTTATATTTTGTAAGATGATATTTAGAGTTAACAAATAGAAAATCAATAAAAGAAAATACTTACTGGAGGCTGCTGTGCAGGAGGTGGGGAGGTGCTCTATTACCAGGAATTCCCAATTCTACGAGCATCTGGGAGACAGTCTGAGAGACGATGGTTGAGGTATTCTGAGAGACGATCTCGTTGACGATCGCCCTAAACATATCCGAAGTCATGGTCGGGCCGGCACTGGAAGAAACACCTGGGGCTGCTGGTGTGGTAAATGGAGAGGTCGCATGTGAGACCGAACTCGAGCATGATGATATCACCCTGGTCGTGCCCAAGCTATGTCCAAAACCATAGACATGGCCTT
The DNA here is from genome assembly GCA_014218235.1 of Colocasia esculenta. Lineage (NCBI taxonomy): Eukaryota > Viridiplantae > Streptophyta > Magnoliopsida > Alismatales > Araceae > Colocasia > Colocasia esculenta. The sequence continues at coordinate 61,300,491 of CM024764.1, read as the reverse complement.
TCGTGGGTGCCCCAGATGCTGCAACCCAAATGTCAGGATCCAACTCTGGACGCTGATTGTCATCCCCGTACCTCTCATCCATTCCTCTACTATATGACTCCTGCAAAAAACAAAACAAATAAAACAAAATTATTCTACAGTTTAATCTTAAATGAAAACTATTAGTGTATACACTTACCGCTACCTCCCGAGCTTTCTCACTAATGCAATCATTTGTCTCTTTCTTCTTATGAGTTTCATCAAAAAGTTCTTGAAATTGAGGTGGCCGCTTGAACTGTAATTCCTGTTATTCAAATAAATCACAGTTTATTATTAGATTAAAAAAATTCACAAATGTAGAAGTATACTTACCAATCTCGCTTTATGCGTTGCAAAGGAGACAGAGCCACTCGTGTGTAGATTCACTTCAGGATGCGCTGCTCTGTTTTGCTTTGCTTTGTTTGAATTTTCATTCCATTTCTCCGCTCCCCAAATGTCGCACAGCTCCGTCCAATACTCCTTTCTCATCCACACAGGCCCATGCTCCTTCCATTCGTTCTTATCTGTACTTGCACATGCTCTTTCTGCAGTTTTTCGGACATTGTACATAAGATGTTTGAAATTTGCTCTTACAGTACTTGTCCATGCAGATCTAGCACGTAACTCATGTGAATGCTCTGTGAATCGATGATTCTTCTACATATTAACAAAAAATAAATTATATGTTACATAACAATAAGTGTGTTCAAATAAGAATTGAAAATGACTTAATATGATAAAATAAGATACATACCAAGAACATAGAGAACAATAAATCCTGAACATCCATCGAAAAATCAGAAAAGCGATGGATGGGGCCTGGAATATGTGCTTGAATTGTCTTTGTAATAAATTGTGATGCTTGGGCTGGCTGTATTTATTCTTGAAATTGAGAATATTAATACCACAATGACGAATAGATAACAAAAATAATGCATTACATACCCTTCATTTATCCACACTGCCCGCATCGTCTCATTATAACTGCCCTCCCCCTCGTGATGACTCGTCTCGTCATCAGCATGTACTATATGAATTAAATAGTATAAATAAAACAAACTATAAAAAAATAGAAATGTAAATGAACATACCTGGCTCAGATGGAGGAGGTGTAGATCTACTCGCCATGTGTGATGGAGATGCAGAGACTGTCACTCTACCGGCTACCGGTGGTAAAAGTGTTGGCCCTTTGGTACGGCAGCAAGCAAACCTAGAGGGGGGGTGAATAGGTTTTTCTGAAATCTGAAATAGAATCTTAAACACAGAAAATAACACTTGAAAGTTTGGTTAGTTTAGTGTGATAAAGAGTAGCAGTGCGGAAGCAATAAACAATCACACAAGGACACAGGAGATTTATCCTGGTTCGGCCCTTCCCACATGGAAGTCCTACGTCCAGTCCCAAGCAAACTCTTGGGATTTCACTAACCAAGGGTACAGTCCCCCTTATGGACCTTACAACACCCTGGATCCCCCACCAGGTCTTCTTCTCTTTCCCGGGCAAGAAGGCAGCCCACTTCTCTTACAGGTAAAGAAGCCAACCTCCTGGAACAAACCCCAGTGCGGTTCTGCTAGACACAAACCCCTAGCTGGGTTGACAACTGGTACAAACCCCAGTTAGGTTCTGCTAGACACCAACCCCTAGCTGGGTTAACAACTGTATACAATCCTACAGCTGGACACAGATCTTTCTTAGAAAGATCAGACTGAGAGACCTTACAAGATGAACACTCATGTAAAGCTCACAGTCCCAAACTCTCCCCAGATATACAATAAGCTCGGAGAGAAACAGAAGAGAGAAAAGAAGGCTCGAATGCTTGAAAGCTTGGAAGCTTGAGAGCTTGAAATGCTTTGAATGCTTCTTCTTGGCTCAGGCTCTTTCTCTCTTTCCTTGAGTGTATGTGGCGTGAAGGTGCTTCTCACAGATGTACACTCCTTCAAAGATATTCAAGAAAGGTTCTTATTGTTCATCAGCAATGCTCCATCTTTTATATTGAGCAGCTTTAGAATAGATCCGTTGAAGAGATCCGTTGGAGCTCTTCTAGTCGTTGCTGATCTTTCTCTTCATCTGTCTTAATCAGACTCTGATGGTCTTTGATGTCTGAGAGCATAGAAGAGAGTGTTAGCATAAAAGAATGTTTATGATAAACGATGCAAGGTACTGTGCTTCTGCTAACATACTGAAAATAGTAGGTCATATCTTTTTTTTGACAGGATTCTGAAATATGCATGCAGCTTTTTGTCAGAAGATATTTGACTTTTTATTTAAGCGCCAAGCATATTTGAAATATAAAGGCAATCTGTGTTTCAACAGAATCCATGAAGAAATCGATATGGGCATGACTTATGAAATCGTTATAGGAACGATTTCTTAACAAATCGTTATGGGAACGATTTCTTACCAAATCACTGCGCTCAAAGAAGAAATCGTTAAGGCCACTTATCAATCGTTATGGCATCGACTTCTTAACAAAACGTTATGGCTTCTAAAGAAATCGTTGCGAATACTTATGAAATCGTTATGGCATCGACTTCTTGGAACATCATTTCGGTCACTTAAGGAATCGTTATGGGAACGACTTCTTATCAAATCAATACGCTCAAAGAAGAAATCGTTATGGCCACTTATCAAATCGTTATGGCATCGACTTCTTAGAAAATCATTTCGATCACTTAAGGAATCGTTATGGGAACGACTTCTTATCAAATCAATACGCTCAAAGAAGAAATCGTTGCGAATACTTATGAAATCGTTATGGCATCGACTTCTTAGAAAATCGTTGCGGCGCTTGATACTTTGGCACTTTAAACAGAAATCGATGTATATTGATTAAACATCGATTTTATCATTTTAGTGCGCCAAATATTGCATCAATGAAAGACTTAGCTTTTGCTATGAGATTGATGCGACACAGATGAAACAAAATATTCAATTTAAGTTACATCATAAATTTTATTATCACCAAAATACAAGAACAAATAGAAGTGGTTCAACAATCTCCCCCTTTTTTGGTGATGACAAAATTTATGTGAATTTTCTGATAAAAATATATATAGCATAGAGGTTAGCATAGAGGTTTCAGAAAATTCATACAAACTCTCCCCCTTTTTGTCACTAACCAAAAAGGAAGGATCTTACCATGCATTCTCTCCCCTTTGAGAAAATTTCTTACCATTAAGGGGTTCAACATAATAGATATTCAATGAATAACTTCCCCTTAGTGAAGGCTCCCCCTGAGCATGAGACTCCCCCTTAGTCTGTGCTCCCCCTGAGCATGAGAGACTCCACCTGAATGAAACTTGAAAATAATTATTAGTAATATTTAAAATTTATGAATAAATTAATGACTACTCCCTCTTCAGATATGAGATGGATGAAGAGTTGGCAGTCTTCAGTGCCTTGAGCATCCTTTGTTCCTGATGCCCCAAGGCTATCCTGCAAATGAGCTACTCAGAAGTAGGTACCCAAATAATCTTGGGTCCTTGATCGTTAGATGCATAAAAATAGCCTTTAGGTATCCAAACTAGGTGCTTAGTTGTGCAGGTGTTTACTGTGTGACCTAATTTATTACAATGAGAACAACAATGAATATAATCTATTTGTAGTTCTTATTGTTTTTATGATGTCTGTTTAGGACATAACTTTTTAAAACATTTTCTTTTACAGGGGCCATTTTCTGAGGCAACTTGGTTTCTTTTACAAATTTTGGTAAAGGATATTTTCCTGAGTTTATTACTTGTTTTCCTTTTTCTGGAGGTGTATAACCAAGCCCTTGTTTGTTATTTCCAGATTTTGATCCGTTTAAGCATAAAGCTAAAGAAGTTTTTCCTTTTGTTAACTTTCTAACTGATTCTTTTAGGTAGAGATTTTCTTCAGTTAGAATTTTTAATTTTTCTTCTAACTCTAACTTTTCATTATTTTTGCTTTTCAAACCTTCATTCAAAAGATGATTATTTTCTTTACTATCTTTTAATTGTTCCTCTAATTGTTCCATTTCTGATTTAAGATCAGAATTAGTGTTTTCCAAACAAGTAAGGTTGTTCTTGATATTTCTCAATTCTTTTACAACAACCTTGTGTTTATCATAAAGTTCATTGAAAACTTGTTCTAAATCTTCAGATTCTGATCCTGAATCTGTGCAAGGATCAAAAGATGAGTTAGAATGTACCTCATCTAGTCCTACCATGAGGGCTAGATTTACCTGCTTTTTCCGAATCTGAGCTTGATGATTCTGAGCTTGTGACCTCATCATTTTCCCAAGCAGCCGCCATGGCTCTTCTTTTAAATTTCTTGTGCTGTTTCTTGGGTTTTTCAGTTTGACCAGTCTTCTTGAGTCTTTGACAATCCGGTCTCAGATGTCCAGGTTTTCTGCATTCATAGCAGACTGGTTCTTTCTCTTTTCTGTCTTTCTTTTGAATCCTTTTCGATCCATTTTTCTTCTTCTTGAAAATTTTCCGAAGCTTGGACAGAACTTCATCTACGTCACTGTCTTCAGAATCTGCATTTTTGGAGCTAGAAGAAGAAGTGGAAGGAGCAGCTACAACCTTAAGAGCATTAGTACATTTCTTCTTAGATGAGCTTTCAGACAATCGCTCCATATTTATTTCATGTGCCATGAGAGAACCTATTAAATTATCAATTGACAATTTGGTTAAGTCATGGGCTTCTCAATAGCGGTTACTTTAGGTGTCCATGAAACGGTTAAAGACCTAAGTATTTTTCTAATAGTTTCTTCATTGGAAAGAGTTTTACCAAGAGAATTTAAGCCTACTACTATGCTTGAAAATCTATTATACATAGTAGTAATGTTTTCGCTTGAAAGCATTTTAAATTGTTCATATTGTGAAACAAGAATATCTATTCTAGTTTGTTTCACTTTATCGTTCCTTCATAAGTTATCTGCAGTTTATCCCAAATTTCTTTAGCAGATTGCATGCAGACACTCTACTAAATTCTCTTTTGGATAAGGCACAACATAAGTAGTTCTTAGCTTTAAAGTTAAAGATAATTTACTTTTATCAGCTATTGTAATAGCAGTAGTGCCTGGAACAGGAACAACAACAAAATCACCTACCTCTATTACCTGCCACAGATCGAAGTCTGTGCCTCGAATGAAGCATTCCATTCGCATCTTCCAATATGGTAGTCCTCTCCATCAAAGAATGGAGGTCTGGTGACTGATTGTCCTTCAGCATATCCTTGAGCTGCCATGGATCTTTACTCTAAGATCGTTGGATCTTCTTTGAAAGTTCAGAGACTCGCTCTGATACCACTTGTTGGCCCTTTTGGTACGGCAGCAAGCAAACCTAGAGGGGGGGTGAATAGGTTTTTCTGAAATCTGAAATAGAATCTTAAACACAGAAAATAACACTTGAAAGTTTGGTTAGTTTAGTGTGATAAAGAGTAGCAGTGCGGAAGCAAATAAACAATCACACAAGGACACAGGAGATTTATCCTGGTTCGGCCCTTCCCACATGGAAGTCCTACGTCCAGTCCCCAAGCAAACTCTTGGGATTTCACTAACCAAGGGTACAGTCCCCCTTATGGACCTTACAACACCCTGGATCCCCCACCAGGTCTTCTTCTCTTTCCCGGGCAAGAAGGCAGCCCACTTCTCTTACAGGTAAAGAAGCCAACCTCCTGGAACAAACCCCAGTGCGGTTCTGCTAGACACAAACCCCTAGCTGGGTTGACAACTGGTACAAACCCCAGTTAGGTTCTGCTAGACACCAACCCTAGCTGGGTTAACAACTGTATACAATCCTACAGCTGGACACAGATCTTTCTTAGAAAGATCAGACTGAGAGACCTTACAAGATGAACACTCATGTAAAGCTCACAGTCCCAAACTCTCCCCAGATATACAATAAGCTCGGAGAGAAACAGAAGAGAGAAAAGAAGGCTCGAATGCTTGAAAGCTTGGAAGCTTGAGAGCTTGAAATGCTTTGAATGCTTCTTCTTGGCTCAGGCTCTTTCTCTCTTTCCTTGAGTGTATGTGGCGTGAAGGTGCTTCTCACAGATGTACACTCCTTCAAAGATATTCAAGAAAAGGTTCTTATTGTTCATCAGCAATGCTCCATCTTTTATATTGAGCAGCTTTAGAATAGATCCGTTGAAGAGATCCGTTGGAGCTCTTCTAGTCGTTGCTGATCTTTCTCTTCATCTGTCTTAATCAGACTCTGATGGTCTTTGATGTCTGAGAGCATAGAAGAGAGTGTTAGCATAAAAGAGTGTTTATGATAAACGATGCAAGGTACTGTGCTTCTGCTAACATACTGAAAATAGTAGGTCATATCTTTTTTTGACAGGATTCTGAAATATGCATGCAGCTTTTGTCAGAAGATATTTGACTTTTTATTTAAGCGCCAAGCATATTTGAAATATAAAGGCAATCTGTGTTTCAACAGAATCCATGAAGAAATCGATATGGGCATGACTTATGAAATCGTTATAGGAACGATTTCTTAACAAATCGTTATGGGAACGATTTCTTACCAAATCACTGCGCTCAAAGAAGAAATCGTTAAGGCCACTTATCAAATCGTTATGGCATCGACTTCTTAACAAAACGTTATGGCTTCTAAAGAAATCGTTGCGAATACTTATGAAATCGTTATGGCATCGACTTCTTGGAACATCATTTCGGTCACTTAAGGAATCGTTATGGGAACGACTTCTTATCAAATCAATACGCTCAAAGAAGAAATCGTTATGGCCACTTATCAAATCGTTATGGCATCGACTTCTTAGAAAATCATTTCGGTCACTTAAGGAATCGTTATGGGAACGACTTCTTATCAAATCAATACGCTCAAAGAAGAAATCGTTGCGAATACTTATGAAATCGTTATGGCATCGACTTCTTAGAAAATCGTTGCGGCGCTGATACTTTGGCACTTTAAACAGAAATCGATGTATATTGATTAAACATCGATTTTATCATTTTAGTGCGCCAAATATTGCATCAATGAAAGACTTAGCTTTTGCTATGAGATTGATGCGACACAGATGAAACAAAATATTCAATTTAAGTTACATCATAAATTTTATTATCACCAAAATACAAGAAGTGGTTCAACAAAAAGTGCAAAGGTCGTGGGTCCTGTAAAGATAAGAATAAGATACCACAAAAACATAAAGAATTATATTAAACAAAACATACAGTGCATTATACATAACATATTTACCTGCTACAGGTAGTAGCGGTGCAGAGGTCGTCAATCTACCTGCTGCCGGTGGTAAAGGTGCAGAGGTCGTGGGTCCTGTAAAGATAAGAATAAGATACTACAAAAACATAAAGAATTATTTTAAACAAATACTACAATGCATTATACATGAAAGTATACATACCTACTGCCGGTGGTAGCGGTGCAGAGGTCGGTGGTACCGGTACAGAGGTCGTGGGTCCTGTGAAAATAAGAATAAGTACCACAATGACATAAAGAATTATATTAAATAAATACCGCAATGCATACAAATCAAAGTATACATACCTACTGCCGGTGGTAGCGGTGCAGAGGTCGGTAGTAGCGGTGTAAAAAAGGAAGTAAATCTCCTCCTACTACCCTCTCCCCTCCCACTACCTCTCCCCTCCCACCTGAAGAAGTCCCACGCCGTCCTCGAACCATATCTTCAACTGGTAATAAAATACATGCATATTCATCAAATAGTGGAAGAAAAATGTGCAGACACAGGAGTATTAAAATTACAGAGTATTAAAATTTTAGGTAAAATTGTATACCATTAATCAAACATTCTCCATTTCATCTTCAGATGTTGGAGATATATCAAATTCAGCATTCACATCTTCATTATATGATTCATTTTGATCACTAATATATTCCTCCTCATCGGAGTCCCCCAACTGTATTTCAAGTTGTTCTAGATCGACTTCTTCCACTTCATTCTCTTTAGATAAAGACAGTGCCTCCACAGATTCATCACTAGAAGCAGGCAACTCTACATCATCACCCAAATCTGATTGAAAGAATTCGGTATTCACATCCAACTCTACTGTTTCAGTCAAATCCAACTCATAATCCGGGAAAAGTCTTGTCTTAACCTTGCAAACTGCCCACCAATCTTTTCTTTCTTTATTTCTAGACGATGGATACTTTGTATAATAGACCTGTTGGGCTTGTGCGGCCAAAATGAATGGATCATAAGTATTCAATTTGGACTTATGTCTGATATCGACAATCTCATATGTTGTGTCATTTCGAACAGAATTTGGATCAAACCAATGACACTTGAACAGAAATATATGGTTCTCATCTCCAAGATATTGCAATTCTAAGATCTCCTCAATAATACCATAATAATCACATTCATTTTCACTATATGTACTTCTTTTCACACATACCCCGCTGTTCATTGTTGACTTATTCTGCCCATATTGTCTAGTGTGAAATCTATACCCATTCACAATAAATACTGGATATGTATGTGCAACTTTCGATGGGCCATAACTGATCTCTCAAATTCTTTGATCAGTAATAAAACCATTTTCAACCTACATATGGAGAGCACACTAGTCAAAATTAGTCATTAATTGGCCTAACAAGGAGAAAGATTAGTAATAATACTTACACGATATTTCAGCCAAGAAGCCAATGATTTTTCTCGTTCTTTTTCAACCTCCATGTCAGTGAGATATGGACATCTTTGGATTAATTCTGAGTCAAATTATATGTATTATGAACATTGGAGCATTAGTGATGGAATGAAAAATAACAAGTTATGGACATAAACGTAATGTGAGCAGAGAACTTACGCAACATAAGATTCAACCTCCATACAGTTTAAATGGATGTAAATTTCTGCACAGTGTAATTCTCTATCATTTAGCATCCGACACGAAGAACATCCATACGCACGTCCAGGATACTTAAATATAGAGAGTCGATCAGAGTGAAAGGAGTCTTCTCCCTCATCATTACGTGGTGGCCGAGTACGACGAGTTTGCATCTCAGGTTTAAAGTACATTGAACAGAAATTTGATATTTCTTCCATAATGTACGCCTCCGCAATGGAACCCTCTACTTTTGCCTTGTTGCGAACTTTCATTTCCAATTCATGCATGCACCTACCAGAATGTTCATAGGATAATGAAAAACACATCAAAAGAAATTGAATTATGAGGAGAAAATATATATAAATTACCTCTCAAATGGATACATCTATCTAAATTGTACTGGCCCTCCTACTTTAGCCTCATATGGTAAGTGTATAAGCAGGTGCTCCATTGAATCAAAGAATGAGGGTGGAAATATCTTTTCCAATCTACAAACTGTCGTGATCACATTCTGTTCAATAGTTTTCACATCTTCATACCTGAGCTCTGATGTACATAAAATTTTAAAAAACTGACTTAACTCAATCACTGCTCCCCATATCGGCTTCGACAACATATCACGAAATACAATAGGTAACAACCTCTGCATGAACACATGACAGTCATGACTTTTCATTCCATATATTTTCCCCTCATTTGTATTCACGCAATGAGCAATGTTGGACACATAACCATCTGGAAATCTCAATTGTTTTAGCCAAAAGCATACTTCTTTAATCTGTGCAGCTCCAAGGGTGTAAATTGCTTTCGGTTTAACTGTTGTACCATTTCTATCAAGAAGTTCTAGTTCTGGACGTTTACAATGTATTTTCAAGTCTAAACGAGCATTCACATTGTCCTTTGTTTTGCCTTTTATGTCCATAATGGTGTTGAACACATTATCAAAGACATTCTTCTCAACATGCATGATGTCGAGGTTATGTCGTATAAGAAGAGTTGACCAATAAGGCAATTCCCAGAAGATACTTTTTTTGACCCAGTTGTGATCCTTCCCAAATCCAGGGAGCTGTCTTGTGCTGCTCGACAATTGTGCTATATCTGGTAAGTTTTGTACCCTTGCTGCTAAATGTGGACCAGACATGCGTTCAAAATCAGCTTCTTCCAATTCAATTTTGTTCTTTAAGAATGCATCTTTTTGCCTTCTAAGCGGATGGTCCCCTGGTAGAAATCGTCGATGACAATCAAACCAGCATGACTTACCACCATGCTTAAGTACAAATGATTTGGAACTGTCCATACAGTAAGGACATGCTAGTTTTCCATGGGTGCTCCAGCCAGATAACATTCCATATGCAGGAAAGTCATTTATTGTCCACATCAATGCAGCCTTCATAGTGAAATTTTGCTTTCTGGATGCATCATAAGTAGTAACCCCATCGGTCCATAACAATTTCAACTCATCAATCAACGGCCTGAGATATATGTCTAGTTTTTTCCAGGATTTTTTGGACCAGGGATCAATAATGATAGAAATAAATGCTCTCGTTTCATGCACATATTTGGCGGAGGATTGTATGGTGTCACGAAAACTGGCCAGCAAGAGTAGGAAGTCATTGAACCTCCAAATGGATTGAATCCATCAGTACATAAACCCAGTCTTACATTACGCGACTCTTTTGAGAAAGTAGGGTGAGCACGGTTAAAGTGACTCCAAGCTTCGGCATCTGCAGGATGACTGATTACATTATGTTGTCGACGTACTCTTTCCGCATGCCATCTCATATGTTGAGCTATCTTTGGTGACATATACATTCTCTGTAATCTCGGTGCAATAGGAAAATACCGCAATGACATATATGGTATATCTTTTTGCTTTGAATTGTCCCCTTTCTTAGGCTTGAATCTATCATGACCCCATATGGAACATGATACCTTACTTTTATCCTCATTATAATATAGCATGCAATGATTAGGACATGCATCTATTTTCTCATATCCAAGCCCTAAGTCAGTGACCATCTTCTTTGCACGATAAAAATTTTCAGGTAACTTCTCATCTTGTGGTAACATACTTTTGATAATCAGTAACAAACAATCAAAACAAATATCACTGATGTGAAATTCAGATTTCAAGTTCAATAATTGTGACACCGCAGACAGTCGAGAGTGATTTTGACATCCATTCCACAATGGCTCATCAACATCTTTGAGTAGCTGATAAAATCTTTTAACTATCTTGTTTGGCGGTTCTTCATCGTGTACATGCTCCTCATGTACATTGAATCCTGGACCAGCAGCATCTATGACCATATCAACATATGAACTTCCACTTCCAACATTGGCAGGCTCGAAGGACCACAATGTTTCACCATGACATATCCAGTTTGCATAATCTTTAACAAACCCCTTTCTGTATAAATGACGTTGTACATCCCATGTTGTCAGCCACTTCAAATTCTTACAGACTGCACAAGGACATCGGATACGACCCTCACAATCTACAGCTTCAATAGGATTTCTCAAAGCAAACTGAATGAATCTCTCAACTCCATTTTAAATTCCGTAGACACCACCTGATCAACTACTCTACGGTACATCCATGACGATCTTCAGACATTTTCCCTGTGCGAATGAAATGTAAACACACAAGACTTTAACATGTTTAACAAAATAAAAAGTCCAACCCTTTCCTCACATCGTCCATCTCTGCCATTTTAAATAGGAAGGAAATATCATTTAGATTTTCACTTTTTAACCCATCTGTGAAGGTTTGATCGCACGATTAATTACTATATGTGTTGTGTTATTTGCTAAATATTTCGGCAGCATCTCCCCACACTCTCCGATATACCACAAAATATTTATTGATTAAGAATTTTCTTAAACACTTACTAATAAGTGGTTAAGAAAATAATCAAAATCAATAAAGGTATATCAGAGAGGAGTGAGAAGACGCAACCAAAATTTTTAACAAACAACACAAACACATATAGTAATTAACCACCTAAGTGCGATCAAACATTCACAGACTGTCCAAACGGGACAATTCAAGACTTTGAGTTAGATATACACGTTCTCATCATTCAAAATGAGAACGTGCACATCAATCCCAAAGTCTTGAACAGGTAGGTTGATTGACACGGGCTTAACACGCTCTCCTAAGATGCGTGCAATGTTAGGTTGCACCCACGCATCTCAGCTCACATACAACACCCAACTAATTAATTATTGACAAGATAATAACACATTCTAAAAACATAGCAGTAACATGTGAAATTGGCAATACATGTACACAATGAAAACATGAATTTTATTTTAACATCCAACACATTCATAAACATGCTAATAAAAATGTTTGAACATTATTAAAACAATTACATAATAGATTTATCATAATTGTCAACAATCTTTTAATTGATATATAGAGATATAAATGTTATTACAAAATGCATATAAAACTTCTAGACATTAAACTATTATTGACATGAAGCAACTTAAACTGTGCTGGACGACTGGTTATAGTAAGAATATACAAAAAAAAAATTCTAGTTAAACATCATAAAAAATCGTAGAAAATCTGAAAAAATAAAAAATACCCAAATCTACGCTGATTATGGCAAGAACATTCGTAAAATCTAGGTAAACGTACCATAAAAATATGGGAAAATACAAAATATCCAAATCCATGTTGGCTATAGCAAGAACATCATAAAATACGGTTAAACATATATAAAAAATCTGAAAAAATCTAGAAAAATAAAAAATGACCCAAATCGCTTGTTATCGGGTGGCCACTGTGCCGGCCCTAGCATCGCCGCCATCGATCGCACCGGAATCGGACTAGATTATTCTTGTGACTAACTTCAACAACAAAGAGGAAAAAGGGTACAGATCCAAGCAGTCAGTTTCGAACTTGTCTATCTGCAAGGGAGATCAGGCTTTGGGGGTAGACTACATCGCATGAGAATTCTTGCAAACATGGACTCCTTCCCGGTTCTCCACCCCAAATTCATGTCCTCCTCTATAGAAAACCCTACCTGCTGCCGGGTGGTGGAGTGGGCATTCTGCTGAAGGGCAAGGGCGGCGCTGGATGCGAGGAAGTGGGCGTGGAGGTGAGGTAGGCGCTGGGAGATGTCGACCGGCGGGATTCTCTGGCGCAGCTCTTGGATCGAGCGATGAGAGATAGAGAGGTCCAGCACTGCAGGGAGAGAGATAGAGAGGTCCAGAGAGAGAGACAGAGGGACAGAGGGAGGGCCGGAGGGGGAGAAGGGGAAGCTAGGTGGGGGGAGAGGGCAGGGAGGGAGGGAGGAGGAAGGGGGAAATGGGCGGGGGCAGGGGGCAGCAACGAACTTGGGAGGGGAGGGGGGGGAGTGGGACTTACCGGAGATGGAGAGGCGGGAGTGGCCGGCGACTGGGCTCCACACGGCGACGGCGACGACGTCGACGGTGGCGGCCAGAGTCGACAACGGTGGCGGCAGCGGCGGCGGCGAGCTCCTCAGCGACGGGAGGGAAAGGGGAGGGAAAGGTTGGGGTCGGGTCGACGGGATGGAAAGGTGGGAGGGAAAGATTGGTCGCGGGGGAAAATAGGGCGACAGAGACCGATTTTGCGACCGACATGAGTTCCGTCTCAAAATCGGTCTCTGCAATGCGACCGACAGTATCCGTCGCTAGTCGGTCGCTTACAGAGACTGAATTTGCGACTAATTAAATCGGTGGCAAATGCGGTCGCTATATCCGCTTTTTCTTGTCGTGGACCCTCAAGAGGGTCGCCGGCCAACCAAGCATGCACGGAAAAAGCCGGATCCTCTGAACACTACCAGCCAACACGAAAACTCATCACTCTACTAATAATCGATTGACCGCCAGTCAATCGATTATCAGACAGACGTGACCCTCTTGGCACCACTGCCAGGACTCGGCCACAAAGTTGTCACCTTCGGTCACTAAACATGGGGAGGTAACCAGTCACGTTCCTTACCAGAAGGTCTTAAGGACAAAGCCTGCCTTAGGGCACACGCCGACACACAACCGGCCCACGGAAACACCAAAGGTGACACAAGCACTGTCTCGACCCCCAAGGCCATCGCGACACCATTGCGACGGGGGAGGTCACCGTGACAGCCTTTTCGCGACTGGGAAAGGCGACGCGATAGGAGCCCTGTCGCGACCGGGAATCGCATCGCGACAGTGACCCTGTCGCGACCGGAGAGCGCGCTGCGACAGCCTTATCGCGACCGCCAACTGCGTCGCGATAAGGTTGCGCCCAACTGGGCCGACGCCTCTTCTGGTGTCGCGACGCGCCGAGCGGTCGCAACATCAGAAGAGGGGCAGACTGTCGAGATCCTAAATCCCGGGGTTGCCCACGAGCTACAAACATACACACACGGGGAAGGGGAGTATGGGGAAAGCAGTAAAGCTATCTAAAAACCCCGAGGGGCTCCCAATCCACCCGGATCGGGAAGGGCACAAGAAATCCCAACCTTTCACGAAGAACCGAACCCACGAAGGGCCTTCACGACGCACGGCCACCTCCTCCTCGCTCCACAATGCCGCTCCCACACTCTGCCACGAGCCGCTGGCCGCTCCAAGCCCGGATCGCCAGAGAAGAGGGGAAAGGGAAGAAGAGGAGAGAGAGATAAGGGAAAGGGGTAGCCGGCCAGCGCCTTAAGCCCCAGACTTCCAGAACGCGATGGACCGCCCCGTCGCGTTAACAACCTTAACACGATGGGTCAACGGACCGCGACAAGAATGCGCCCCCCAAGGACGCGGCGACAATGCGACAGGCCGTACTAACACGCCTGCTACCCTGACAGGCGTCAGATGACCGAAGCGAATTAAAGTAGTCGCGACCCGCTGACCGGTCGTGACATGAAGACGTGACGGAGAACCCGGGCGTGACAAGAACGCAATGCACACCCTCGTCACGACACGGATGACTGTCATATCGGGCACCCCCGACGCGACACCAACACGTCGCCCAGCCTGGAGGCGTCAGTGGCCAGTCATCCCACGACACCGGACGGAAGCCGGAAACGGGATCTTACATGAACCAAATCTTTATGCGATATTGTCATCACATGAAGTGTTGTCAAAAAACTTCTCGGGCATTCTAGTCGTATCGATCAGTGTGATTGCAGATGACATGGTACATATAGCAAATATCTTCCCTAAGATTGTTGGGAAAATATACGAAAAAGATGCACATATTAAAAGCCAATCGGCATGCCCCATAGATGATCCACGATTCACTACAACAAAAATGGGTTTCACTTACGTCGAAAAACCGTAAGTGTAATTGTCAAAACCGTAAGAACAGACGTATACTTACGAAACAGCCTACGGTTCTTTTTCGTAACTACAGCAAGAGTGGCTATAGTTATGGTTACAATACGTAATAAATACATTCGTTTATGAACCGTAATAATATAGACTTGGCCTACTTTTATAAAGCGTAAGTATACATATGAAAGACCGTAAGAAATAACCCAATAGAAGATGACATTTGAAAATTAATCACTACGTTAGCAACCGTAGCTATTATCCATAGTTACGCATCTCTGAACCGTACGAAAACTCCCAGTGCAAATATATATAATCCATAATTTGACTAAAAATAAAACCTATATATTTACATACATCCACACACATAGCATACAACCTGCATATTTACATACATACACACCACATTTTTTGCACATCATCAATGTATGACATTTAATACAACCAACTTTCTCAAATTTACATTACACAACTTACACTGTTTGAAAAGAAACATTCACATAATTACACCGCCAAAACAAGTGCATATAGCACTGATTTATATCACACCACAAATCTACAACATAAAATTTAAACATCACATACACATCATTGTTTGTCCCGAGGATAAGACAATCATAATTGTTTTGGTCATAACATAAATCCAATGGCCATAATTGTTTCATAAGGTGAGAGTGGACAATGTTAGTCCTCTGCTTAAGGGAGGAGAGCTGTTCTGTTGGCACAATAAAAACTTCAGGTGTCATCTACCTCAACCTGCAAAATAAAAATCATTCAATTAGTATACATATAAACAAGTTCATTTATGTTCTGTAAAATAAAACTTTAGGTGTCATAAACTTACAAAGTCTCTGAACCACATAATGTGACTTCCAACAGCATCTTGGATGGTTTTTTGTTCATTATCTTTCACAAATAGAGGTGCATTGGGTTTGTAAGCAAATAAAATAGCTACCTTAAAATACTCCTCACCCAAACTCTTACCCATAACCATCTTAGATTTGTCTAACGACATGATTATGGCATTGGCTACTGGGTGTCCTTCCATGTCACACAACTTCGCTTTCTTGCCCAACATCAAACTTTGTTATTTAATTCATTTTATAGATCACACATCAAGACACAATTGAGTTTCTAATGAGAATATAGAACATAATGAGATATGAACATATTACCTCTTTTCCTTTAGGTTCTATTACACTTGCAGATGATTGCACACATCTTTCCATATTGGGAGTACTTTCTACCTGTTTTGACTGTCAAGAAAGAATACTAGTAAAAAAAAAATATTTCACATACAAGACTTCAAAAAAAATCTAGTAATCCACTTTAATGCAACATGCATTAGTGAAAAATAGCCACTGGCTAACGCATGTTCTCGAACCAAAGTGGAGCATCACTGAGTATTAATTCGAATAACGTCTGGGATTACTTGAAATTGGACCTGTGCTAGGTTCAGTAGTGATTCATTGGGTAGTGCTATAGTTCCCGAAATTTCAGTATGAATGTTTAGGCAGATTCAGAGTTTCTGGATCCAAAACTAGAGACAGTGGTGTGTATTCTGCTGAAGATAAAGCTGCAGGAACCTTTTCATGCCCAGGACAACAGGGACACGCCCACAAGTATGGCTACTAATTTTAGTCTAGCAAAACATGGTGCCATTAACGTTGAAACCAACAGTAGCAGGGCAAGGGCTACCAACTCACCTGAGTCTGCCACCTCGCCTACCACCTCCATACCTCCCTTAACGCCCCAGACCAACAACTTAAAGCATCATCCCATTAATCCCACAACGGGATACCCATCTAGGGACCTTTAGGAATACATCCATCAACAATTTTCCAGAGATGCACAGAAAGTTTGGTGGGAAGATATTTAGGTGGTGTTTAATAAGCACCTAAGTCTAAAATCTTATTTCTCATCTATTATCTAAATCTGAAATTTAAAACACTTCCAGCATGAACCAACAGACACACCAATATACACACCAATCTGAAGCCGATCATAGTACTATTTTTCCAATGCCAGAAAGCCAACTGAAAAAGTATTATGCAAATGAAAAAAAATTAGAATTACCTCAACAACGATAGACTCAACTTTACCCAATCTCTCTGCCAATTCTTTAACCATAGCATTGAGTTGAGCATTTTCTGCTCTTAATTGGGCTTGACATTGGCTTGAAGTACCCCACAAACTTGTTGGTGTCGGGCCTGTGCCCACTCCACGTACTCGGCCAGGCCTATCTTTCCCAAATACTTGTGAGTAAATATCATCTGCAGTTGCAATTGATGAACTTGAGGATGATGATGGTTGTGTGATTTTTACATTCTGAAGTTTTGTCTACAATAAACACATATATAGTATTAATAAAATAAACGCATAGTAGACATAACATAAAATTGGAAAACAACCAATAATCTATATGTCATACAATCATTACAACAGTCTCTTCATTAACAGGTTGCCCACTTTTTTCACACAGATCCTTATAAACAGGTCCCCGCGATCAAGTTTCACTCTATTTTTTGCAAACTAGAAGACAAATTGTAGAACATAAAAAAATGAGAACAGAAAGTAAGTGTTAGAAAAAATGAGAACAGAAAACACAGAGATAACTTTTAGCAAAAACACAGGGTTTGGATTACCTCCTCCTCATTGATGTCTGCAAAGCTCTTTGTCCCAACACAATGAAAATACTTATGATGACTTTTACTTTTCTTGTTTATGTCACTATACCTCTATAAAACGCAGGCATGACTTTTAGCAAAAAAACATCATGAGCATGTCTACAGTAAAAATTAAATTTACCTTCTATAAGAAAAACATCATATGTATTTTACCTTCCAACTATTAGAAGACCATGTTTAAACAACTCTTTTCCATTGTTCCACATTAACTCTTGGATCAGGTGGTATTTGTTGCTCATTTTGCTTCAAAGTTGGGTTGAAGTATTTGTTTCTCAATTCATATTTCCAAGACCTCCACTTTTGATCCAAGTCCTTCATCACCCACTCTTTTAAATATGCTGTAATATCATATTTTCTCTACAACACATACTCATATAATTAATATATAATAGATTAAACATAGAAAAGAAACATATGTATTCTAGAAATCACCTGGACATACTCCCACACATCATCCTTATGGGTGGCAGACATTGCCCTCCAAGTTGGAGCATCAATTGGCATTTTATCACCAAGATGGGCATTTGTTCCTAAAAATAATTTCAAAGAATGGCCACCCTCTCCAACTGGTTGTCCAAGTTCATTTATCTGGACAACAATTCGTTTACTATTATCTAAACCATGCACAAAACTTAGTTTTGTTGGTCCTCTATGCTTCTTTTTAGAAATTTTCACCACCACCTCTTGCACCTCTATTTTTCTTAAGATCAAGTCATCTACAAATTTCTCAAATTCTGCTCTACAGAACCAATCACATGTAAGCTGAAAATTACACTTCATTAGTATGTTGGATGAAAAATCAAGACATGTAATTTGAGAGAGGAGCATAACTCACAAAAGATGGGTAATCATCCAAGGAAAATGAGGGTGGATCATTCTGTATGAAATGGTAGATGTAGTATAATACAAAAAACCCACATTCAGTGCCATTGGTTTGTTGTGGAACCTATGAAAAAAAAATGACATATAAACAAGTTGCAAGAATATAAAATAGCAGTTAGATCATGTAGCATATATGTCTCTAATCATTTACCGATGGTATTGAAATATCTATAGAAGACATTGCATCAGCAATCACTGTCTTGTTCTTTGTAGCATATATGTCCTTCAAAAATCTAAAAAAAAATGAGTCAATATATTAGAGATAGGGAACCAATATATTACCTATGAATCATAGAACTAATGTAGCACCAACCTTTGAATTGGCCGAACAAGTTTTGTTGGGTCAATACTATGGAGGGAATCAAGAAGCATGATGAATGGCAAATCATATTCTTCCTCATGACACAAAATTACAAGGCTCCAATGCCCCCTATATAACAGGAAAATTCTAAGGCCTATCTTTTTATAGAAACATTTGTAAAGACATGCTATTTTTTTTAACAACTTACCACATGCATATCGGCACGAATGAGTACATATTTAGAAATACCTCTTTATCTTTGACCCATGTCATTGGACTTATAATATGGAAACCATAAACAATCCCAATAGTCATAGTTTTTCAAATGCTCAACTGAAAGAATACTCCATAGATAACTACAATTCTGTTTATTGTTAGAAATTCTGTCAATTATAATGGATGGCTTCAAGTTAAAAAAATTAATTAGAAACTCACTCAATATGTTGTTGGAAGGTATTTGTATCCAATTTTTCAGGTGCTCCAGTTGCTCCAGTTTCTTGGCTTTGTCTATCTTCTTTGGAAACCCCATAACATTTTGACAAGTCTTTCTTCTTTGCCTTCAGAATATCTGCACTTGCAATAGGGCCAGAAGGCTTGCTCGTCTTCATTACATTCTGACTTTTATCATCTTCACCTTCAATGGGTTCTACATAGTCCACACTTCTTTTTCTCCCCATGCAAACAATATGATATTAAATATTATAGGCACAATTTAATCCTCTTTCTCAACATTAACATGAAGACAGAAATAAGACTTACATGTCTCTTTATCAGCAATATCTGAAATTGAGATCAAATTTGAATAATGGTTAAGATCAAGTTAAATAATACTAAAAACATATAACATCAATATCATCACCAGAATTGTATTAAAAAAACCATTACAGAAATATTTCAAAAAAAAAAATCTCTTGCCCATCAATTCCCACTGAAAGCATATAACATCAATATCATCACCAGAATTGTATTAAAAAAACCATTACATAAACATTTCAAATAAAAATCTCTTGCCCATCAATTCCCACCCTTTCCCATGTAACATGAATATCATCTAAATTATCAATATCAACATCATCACTGCCCAGTATTTTGTTTTCCACATCATTCTCAATGCTCTCCTTATTTTGCAAATCAAAATAATTTCTTGACTTTGTCTTCCTCACCACACACCGTCCTTGCTCTTTTGAATCATCTATGTACCATACTTGCTCCACTTGAGAGGCTAAAACATATGGCTCAGTTGTACGTAACTTATATTTAAAGTTGACCATTGTGAAGTCTTCTTCTTCTCTCACTCCTCGCTGAATATTCACCCAGTCACATTTGAAGAGTAACACTGTTCTGGTAGCATAATAGTTCAACTCCATAATTTCATCTAAAATGTCGTAATATGTCACTTCCCCTCGAATAGGAGATTCATCTTTTAAACTTGAAAAACTTGAGGTTTTTGCAGACATGACAACTCCACTATTTTGTGTGACCCTATGTCGTTCCATATGTTGAGTTTGAAAGCGAAACTTATTTACTAAACAAGAGTCAAACTTCTTCACCATATTTATTGGTCAATCCTTTATGCAACGTATATTTGTATCCAACACATCTCCACATTGTGCTTGCAAAGTGTCAACCTACATAACATGATGCATGTGGGTTATCATCACGAAAATGAATACACGTGGGTGAAAACCTATATTAAAATGAGAATGGTCTACATCACTCACTTTAAATTTAAACCATTGCTGAAATTCTAATGTATGACACCTCTTGATCTTCATTTCTGTTGATTGTGGTCTTCCACTCTGTATAGAACCAAGGTGCATACTATATAAAACACTTGTTATGAGATACACATATAAAGATGTACAATTAGGAAACATATAATATACAAGTGACCATCTTACTTACTCGATAAAAGGAGCAATTGCCTCACAATTGAACAAGACATATCGATGAGCTTGGTTCAACTCTTCATCACTAAGATAACAATTGGTGTCGGCACCTAAAGGTCGGCCTCCTTCAGAAAATATCTCCCATCCCTTTTCAATTGGAATGTTACCATCATCTTCATTTCTTAAGGGTTGATTAAGCCATGTCTGAACATCATCATTTAAATACCTAGCAGAAAATGTAAGTGTCTCCTCCGCGACATAGCCTTCGGCCATTGAACCTTCTGAGCATGCCCTATTTCGAACATAGGACTTAAGTCTCACTAAAAACCAAACAAATTAATATTAGACAAAATTCAGATTATTAATAGCAATAAATGTTTTATAAATTTAGGCTAGACACATACCTTTCAATGGGGTACATCCACCTATAATGTATAGGGCCAGCAAGTCTTGCTTCATTAGGTAAGTGGATGAGAAGATGTACCATGATATCAAAGAAACTTGGTAGGAAAATCATCTCCAAATCACACAAAATGTTTGCAACTTCTTGCCGTAGAGTATAGAAATCATTTGAAGATGATGTCTTTGAACATACTTGTGAAAAAAATTTGCAAAGATCAGTAATTACAGACCTCAATTCCTTTTGTGCCACTCCCCTCATTGCCACAGGAAGTAATTGTTGGATGAGCACATGACAATCGTGACTCTTCAAACCCCAAATCTTCTTGCGATCGTTGGGGTTCACATGCCTTGATATGTTAGATGCATAACCATTTGGAACTTTCACATTTTTAAAGACTTTACAAATGGTTTGTCTCTCAATGTTGCTCAATGTAAATATGGCAGGCAGCAACAACAATCTATTAGAGCTCAAAGTTTGTGGCTGAAGTGCAGTCCTTATACCCAAATGTTGTAGATCATTACGAGCTTTCAAGCCATCCTTAGTTTTTCCATCAATGTCCAAAAGAGTACCAACAATACTATCACAAATATTTTTTTCAATATGCATTACATCAAGATTATGTCAGAGAAGTAGCAACTTCCAATATGGCAATTCAAAAAAGATATTTTTTTTCTTCCATGATAAATAGTTGGCAGAACTTTCAACATTACTCATAGATGTGTCTTTCTTATGTTTTCCCTTTACCTTTGTTTTTGTTTTAGGAACCTTGCCAAAAGTAAAGGCCAGTCTATGTAAGTGCTCCAATATATCAATCCCAGACAATGAAATTGGTCTACTTCTCATTTCTTCTTTTCCATTAAACCGTCGTTTTAAAGAACAAAATTTGTGATCATCTTTCAGCCATCGACGACGATTTGTGTAACAGAACTTCCCACTTGCTTTCAACCATTGTGAACTTGTCTCTACATTACATGTAGGACAAGCTAGTCGACCCTTGGTGCTCCAACCAGATAGATAAGCATATGCAGGAAAATCATTAATGGTCCACAGTAATGCAACACGCATACAAAAGGTTTCGCCTTTAGAAGCATCATATGTTTCAACTCCATGCCATAGTATTTGAAATTCTTCTACAAGTGGTTGAAGATAAACATCAATATCATTTCCCGGTCCATTAAGGCCAGGAATGATTAAAGATACAAAAATATTTTGTGGCTTCATACACTGCCATGGAGGTAGGTTGTATGGTGTCAATACCACAGGCCATGTACTATGACTCGTACTCATTGTTCCAAAAAGATTGAAATCATCACTTGAAAAACCTAAACGTACATTGCGAGATTCTAAACCAAACTCATCTATGACATCTAAAGCTTTCCAACAAGGGGAATCAGCTGGATGTCTCAATATACCATCTTCTTGCCGCTCATCGCTATGCCATCTCATATTTGCTGAAAATTTGCTACACATATATAATCTTTTCAACCTTGGAATTAAGGGAAAGTGCCGAAGAACCTTCTTGGTTATCTTTTTTTTTTTTTTATACCCACTCTTTTCCCTTGTAGTCCATCTAGATTCTCCACATTTGGGACATTGCTCATGAGATTCATAGTCTTTCCAATATAAAATGCAATCATTTGGGCATGCATCAATTTTATGATAACCGTATCCCAACTTACTAATGATTTTTTTCAATTCATAAAATGTACTTGGAAATACCTCACCTTCTGGAAGAGCCTCTTTCAACAACTTCAATAGCATGTTGAAAGATTTGTTACTCATTTTACCCATACATTTTATGTTGAACAATCGGATTATAAATGATAGTTTGTTGAAAGTCTTGCATCCTAGATATAATGGTTGTTCAACATCTTCCTGTAGATTTTCGAATGTACCATAGTCCCCTTTATTCTGATCGGCAAAGATGTTTTCCATATATATTTTATTTTCCAAGTCAAATACATCTCGCAACATTGAACGCATACCACCATCCTTTGGGACATCTTCACATGTAGAATCTAGGGATGTCAGCCTACTACAAGATGAATTAGGCCCATGAAACTCCCAAAACCTTTTGTCTTTGATGACTCCATTGAAGTATAAATGTTCCCTAACTATGTTCTTGTCCCATTTACACATACATGCACAATTAACATAAGGGCACTTGATAGTTGACAACATATCAGAATACCCACATGCAAAATCAATGAACAAGTCCACTCCATCTAGATATTCCTTTGAGTGCTTTGGCTTGTCCATTCAACTCCAATCCATTTTCTTAATGACTACTTTACACTAACAAAAAAAAAATCTCATCATATACTCATTGACAAAAATAAATTACAAAAAATATATTTCAAGTCCCCAAAAAATGATTTCTACATGTATAATGATCATTCATATAAGCCATACATACTTAGTTGCAGTTTGTTCTGCAGCACCTTCGTGGCTTCTTCAAACAAGAGCTTCACTAAGAGATGCCTACAAACACAAAGAGAAAACATGGTCAAGTAAACTTCACACAGTCGAAGGAGGGGATGGGGAGGGCTAGGAGGCCAACAGAGGCTGGCTGGGGACTAGATTCGAAGGAGGGGATGAAGAGGGTTGGAGAAGCCAACAGAGGCTAGCTGGGGAGTACATTCGGAGGAGGGGATGGGGAGGCCAACGAAGGTGGGGTGTCGCTGGCTGGGGAGGCGAACGGAGGCGGAGTGATGCCGATTGGGGAGACTAGCAGAAATGCAGACATCTAAGAGCCTAATACTGACTCCTGGTTACGAAACTCTCAATAGAGGTGGGGGGTCTGACTGGTGAGGCTAACGCTCAACGGGATGGGATGGAGGGAATGGACGGCCGAGGCACAGATGGTGGAGGCAGACAGGTGGTCCGACGAAAGGAGATCAGTTGAGAGATAGAGAGTGAGAAAGAGAGAGACAGAGAAAGGGAGAGAGGGAGAGAGGGAGAAGGTAGGAGGGAGGGAGAGGCACCTACTGCAAGAGGGTCTTCGTGCAAACTCTGAAATCGTCGGTGGTGGAGTAGCATTCGTCGCACATCGGAGTCGTAGGAGGGGCGCCGAAGTGGCAAGTAGCCTGGGTGGCCGTCGAGGATGGCAGAGCGCGGGGGGTTTTGGATTTGGGACTTCGATCATGGAGGGAAAATGGGATTTTGGTAGCGCGATCTCACCTCGATCTCGCAGGTGGCGATGGCCTCAATCTAGCAGAATGCGGGGGAGGAGATGGGAGATGGCAGAGCGCGGGGGAGGAGATGGGGGACGGTAGAGCGCGGGGGAGGGGGCTTTTGTTTTGAGAAAGGGAGGGGACTGTAGCCGATTGGGGGAGGAGGGTTTTTAGGTTTTATTTTGAGAAAGGCGAGATTTGTGTAAGAGAAGACAGCCAGCAAAATTTTTGGGTCTATTCTTACGGTTTTCAAGTTTTTACGTTTAGCACACAACCTATTCTTACGGTGTAGTTACGATGTTGGAGATATTATATTAAAATATTAATAAATTTTACAAGAACCATAAGTACAGTAGCTAATATACTTACGAAAAGTAAAACCGTAACCGACTTTCCGTAAGTGTTGCCCACTTTTGTTGTAGTGATTATCATACCACCATGGAAATAAAGGCAAGATCCTTATAGATGCCAAAAGGAAAATACATGCATGGTTAGCGAAGACGAAGTAATAAGGGACTAGAGAACTTAGTCGAGCTGCCTAAAAGGACTGTTTTTAGAGAAGATATCACCTCCATCACATCTTCTCCTATGATAAAACGACTTCAGTGAACACCTTCGCACAGGGGTTTGCACCTCGAAGACGACCTCAGGAACCTACTGCTATTGATCTACATATACAGCAAAGTAGAGAGAGAGAGAAAACAAAATTGAAAACGTAGTTGCCCTA
Source organism: Colocasia esculenta (assembly GCA_014218235.1). Classification (NCBI taxonomy): domain Eukaryota; kingdom Viridiplantae; phylum Streptophyta; class Magnoliopsida; order Alismatales; family Araceae; genus Colocasia; species Colocasia esculenta. The sequence goes on along the minus strand of CM024764.1, from coordinate 61,275,340 downwards.
GAACCCCAAGAGCTTGAGCCTCTCTTAACCTTCGATTTTCAATGGAGAGGGGTCACGGCTGTTGGCATGGTTTTATATTATGCCTAAGAACAAGAAGTTTGCTTATTTAAGCCACACAAATAACTTCAGTTTCCCAATATGGAACAAAACCCCCATATCAACTAAAGAACACAACTCACATGCACACAAACATTGGATCGATTTCCTCTGGATCCTTCTCTCATTTATAACATTTTTTATAATTTTTTACATAAACATACCCTATGGTAAACTCTAGTTGAGATATCGGCATCCTCACCTATTAAGTTGAGCTTTTGAATGAAATACTTTTATTAGAACCGTACCTTTGACTGGCACATTGTTCCGAAAAAGTGAGGGAAAACCGGAGAGGTGGAAGCACGAAGAAGAAGAAAAAAGTTACGAGAGATTAAAGGTATTTTAGACTTTTCTTTTAATTTGGTTAATGATTAATCAGGGCTGAATAAGAAACTGTAATGAAAACTAATCAAATACAAGTAATGCAATGTAAAAATAATATAAAAACAAGACGTGTAATTCAGCGAGCAAACACGTAAGCGAAGGATATATAGTTTTTAACTGATCTTCTGTACAACTGATCACCAACTTCCTTTCCAAATCATGATCTACGTATTCAAAATTTTTGTAATTTATTGACTCTAAACATGGGTCTAATGTTTTTACAAACTGCATATGTATGAACGTATGGCAACAGGCGATGATACTCTCATGGATCTTGGGATGCTGCTTGATCGGGATCAACACCTACTTCCTTGCCACCAGCACGATGGGGTGGCTCGCAAGTGGCAAGCTGCCGAAGGTTGCTTCCGTCGTCGGAGTAGTCGTCGTCTTCCCGCTGCTGGTTCTGTACCTGGGGCTGCTGGTTTATTTGGCGCTGAGAAGAGAGGCCCCTCCTGCATCGCCACGCGTGACATCTCCTGCACTCAGCATGACCTCGGCTGGTGTGGGGAACAGGGCGTCGACGGCAAACACCGCTACTGAACTTGAGGATGGCAGCAGCAGTGATGGCAGCTCCATCGTCCAGCTCCAGTAGTAGAAGCCACGGCGCCCGCTATTACATATATACGTGAGGAAAATAACGCAAGAAGTAAACCCTACTTCCTTTTACTGTTATAGATCAGGAAGCAGCTTGTGTATCAACTTGCGGGATCATCGGTTTTAGATGCAGATAGCCTTGAGATGTGAAGGAGCATCCATAAAGTATTCCTCTGCCCACTACGTACTTGGAACCAATTAAGCAATTCAAAAGGTCCAAGTCAAAACGGTATACTTGTGTATCGTCAGATAGCTGGGGATAATTAATTCCCTGCCAAATATTATGGCTATAAGGGTGTTGGGGCATTTGGGGGAGCTGTTGATCATGTACAAACACAACGCTGGAACTGACTAATCTTTGTAAAAGTTCCTCACCGTACGTTGTGTTCCTTTATGCATATGTTCTCTTGGAATTATAAGAACTTGATCATTAAGTGCTCTAAATAGCTTAATCCAATAAAATGATGATTGTGTTGGAGTTATTGCTAACAGAGATGACTCAATATATATATAATTAGCTAGTGCGGGTTGCATGTAATTTCTGATATCTCCGTAATTATACATCTCTCCGCATGGAGGGAGTCGCACGATTATTTGATCCAGCAATTAAGTTATCGCGCTTTCGCTGCTTTGCAGATACATGAAGACTCGCTCTGTCCACAGAGATCGAAATTTCCAGGTCGTGGCTTTCAGAATCTTAAAATAATAGTTCGCCGGAGGCCTCGTATAATTTGAAACTGGAAAAAGAATGGTATATATCTAGCCGCAAAAAGAATAAAAGTGCAGATAATTGCATGCAATTATATTGTGACATGACGCAAACACTAGGATTCTTAAATTATATATACTAAAAGTCTCTCCTCTTTTGGCTGCATTTTACTTAATTTGTCTATTCGTACGTGTTTGTTTAAGTCTGATTGTTACTTGTGGTGGTGTTTTCCTGTTTGGGTCTGAGCCAAACAGGGCTCCACTAAAAGAGATAGAAGACGGTCGCCGGTGTGGACGAAGACCTGTAAAATCAGAAGAGGATCAGGGGGCTCGGTTGGAGAACTGGGGGTAACCCTCCGATGCCTAAGTCAGATGAGACTATCAGAAAGGCTTAAGGAAGAAGGGTTAGCTGTTGTGTGTCTCGCGCGAGGGCATGTGTGTGGTCAGGATTGCCCTTGCCTTTGCATGGGGATTACCTGTGCCTTTTATAGGTGAGGGAGACGAAGAGTCCGGACAGGATCTCTCCTCATGATGATTGAGGAGATGCGTCGGTTCAGGTTCCCAGGTGAGGAGTTGCTTGTTGAGATGCCTGTTGGGATCCTTTGCGGTTGATGCCGCATTATGGGACATGTGCTGCGCCGCCTTATCAACTGCCTGGGAGGCGAACAGTTGCGTTGAGGGCTCTTGATTGGAGGACACTGAACAGGGCCTCTATTCGGTGGCCAACTAGGCCCGCTCGGTGCTCGGATGCGCAGCTGTTGCTTGGTTTGGCCGCTTCAAAGGTCTGCGCAGGGCCTGTTCGGCAGACTGCGCGCGGCCTTGGCCGAATGGGTCACAAAGTGCCTGGAGACCGTCCTGGGACCTTAGGCGCCTTGGTGGCCGGAACGTGTTCGGAAGCTTTTGGGCTAAACCCGAGAACACGTGACACGCTACCTGAGGGCCACGCCAGCGTATTGGGTCATGATGGGCCATGATGGGCCCTGCAAGCTTAGGGGGCTAGAAATAGCCACCACACTTGCCCCCCACGCTCTCAAGCTGGCTTGGGTTCCACAGCACTTGAGAGCGGAGGTTTGCTCGGTTGTCACTCGCATTAAATGTTATGCCGACCGCGATGGGGAGCAGTTCCAGGGCGACGCCGTTAGGCACTCTTTTTGGGGATGGAACTGCCATCATGGCAGAGAAGACGTGTCGCTTGGAGAACGCGGGTTAGCGCGTTTGAACGGTCCGTTTGGGAAAAAATCACCATTTTTGTTTTTTGGATTTCGTGCTCCTCTTTCCTTATAAGGATGAGGAGGGGAGAAGGCGGGGGTTTATGCCTTCCAGTTTTCGTCTGAACCTTCGACATTTGTGCTCGTTGCCTCCTTTCTGCTCCTCTGTTGCCTCTTCTCTTCGCAGCCTTCGTCTTCTTCTCCCTCTTTGTTTCTTCCTCTGTTAGCCATGTCGCAGAAGGGGAAGAGTGTCGCAGTCACCGGAGCGAGCGAGCGGTGCCAGGGGCATCGCAGGGGCAAAAGTACTGCTTCTTCGAGGGCCTCCGCGAGTGGTAAAGGATTGGCAAGGAGTATGATATTCTCCTTGCCAAGGAGGAAGAGTCCTACCTGGTGAACAAGCCAGGTTGCTTCGCCCTCTCCCTCGACATTCTCGAGGCTGGATTCTAGCTGCCGCTGTCGTAAGTGGCGAGGGCGCTGCTGAACACGTGGGGGATTGTCCCCATCCAGTTGACCCCAAATTCCTGGAGGACGATCTGCGCATTCTGCATCGTCTACAAGCTCCGGGGAGTGCGAGGCTCTGCAGACGTCTGTCGGGCGCAGTTCAACCTCACAGCTTCGCCGCAGATGGGGCTGAGCATCTATTACACCAAGCACCGCCCGAACAGGATGCAGATCTTGTTCGGGGGCAAGTACTCCAACAATAAAGGATGGACACACTACGTTTTCTTCGTTGGTCGCAGTGCAGACGCGCCGGAGTGGGGGTTTCCCACTCGTGTTCGGGAGCCTAGGAAGGAACACTACCCCTTCCTAATCCAGGACGAGGTGAAAGTCTTAGACAGCTTGAACACAACGTTGGTGAGGAACGCCAAACATTACTTGACAGAGTTTCTGCTCGTCAAGCATGGCCTGAGCCGACCATGGAGTAAGTATCCATCTCTGCTCTAACCTTTGAGTCATGTTTAAGAAGCTTGTTCTGACTCTTTTCCTTGTGCAGCCGCTGAAGAATTGGCCACTGGTCGGGACCAAGAGGAGATGGCGGGGTTACGCCGAGCAGATCCCCGTCACATCCTACGTGACCTACATGGGCAAAGACGCCCCCGCAGCGGCTGTGGAAGTCGAAGAGCGCCGCCTGGCCGATCCCCGGGCTATTGAAAAAAGACCTCTGAAGATAAATATGAAGAGGAAGTCCGGGGTCAAGGCGGCGTCGAAGGCCGTGGAGAGAGAGGCCAAGGAGGAGGCCGAAGAAGAGGAGGAGGAGGTCCCCCAGCTTCAAACCAAGAGGAGGAAGCTAGTGAAGGTGGCCGAGCAAGCGAGGCCGCACATCATTCCCGAGACATGCCCCCTAACCACAGAGGGGGTAGTCTCCGATTTGGGGTTGGTCATGGTGAGCGACCAGTCTAACGCCGTCTCAGAGGAGCGAGTGAGGATGTCCATGCCTCAAGGCCCCTCTACGGGCCGAACAGTGGAGAAAAGCTCGAAAGGCGTCCAGCGCCACAGCAGGGGTGCTGGAGTGCGGAGCCACTACCGTTCAAGGGTCGCCTTTCGAGGCGGCCATAGAAGTGGCGGATGCAGCGGAAGCATCCAGGGTCGCGGCCCTTCTCCCCAACGTCGACGCGGCTGCAGAAGGCCGACCGCAGACAGTGGTGGTGCCTCCGGAGACCGAGCAGACAGACGTGACTAAGGAGGAAGGACCTCGGGGGTCACCTGCTACAGGGGAAGGCTAGGGGGTGGCGGTTGCCATGGATGCTGGCGACGCAGCTGACGGAGAGGTCCCTTCTGGCGGACAGACGGGTGCCGCCACTGAACACCGAACTTGCTCCGAGGAGGATCGGGTGCCTTTGTCGCGGTCGCTTAGGGCAAGCTTGTCGGCGCAGCCCTCAGCGTCAGTCCTGGAAGCGGCCATGGAACGCCTCCAAGGGGGCCCGTCCAGAGGCCTGCCCCCCTGCCCCAGCGCTTCTCATTCGGAAGTGCTGGCTTGGTGTCAGGGGCTGGGCTCGGAGGACACCCCCGAGCTCTTAGAGGAGGTCCACCAGGGAGAGCTCTGTGCAGATGAGGACACCGAGGTTGATGTGGAGGCGTTGGTGGACGGTGTCTCGCGGTCACTGGGGGTGCTGAAGAGACTCGCTCTACGAGCTCGGGACCACCAGCTGATGTGGGACACTGAATTTGCCTTCTGCGAAGGACTCCAGGAGCAGCACCAGGCCAGGGAAGTCGAGCTACATAAGAAGGTGTGCAACCTTCAGATAGCACTCCGAACTTCCGAGCTTGACCTTGCCGTCGTTCGGGCGGAGAAGGAGGCGCTCGCCAAAGTCCTGTCAAAGGCCGAGGCCCGCGGGGTGGCTGAGTACAAGGTGGGGCCTAAGTTCCATGAAGATTTGGAACAATACGGCGCCACTTTCTACAAGGTGGGTCTTCATGTTGGTGAGGATCGAGGTCAGAGGTTCGCTACAAATGATTATGCTCGTGAAGCGTTTGCGGCCGCCCTTCGAGAGTGCCAGCGCCGTACCAGAGACCCCCACCTGGAATGAGTTCGTTTTGTGAACTTCAAGGCCGGTCGTATGGCCCCTAGGAGTGACGAGGCCGGACCTTCCGAGCAAGCTCCCTGAATTGTATCTTCCTCTTTCCTTGCCCCCTAGTGGGCTCTTTCTATAAACTTGAGGAAATAAAATGTGCCTCTTTTGGGTATGTGCATGGCTCTCTTATCTTCTTCCCTTGCTATGTTCTGTTCAAACCGGGGTTTGGTGGTCGTTGAGAGGCTTTACGGATACCGCACAGGTTTTTGGAAACTAAAGAGTTCTGACCTGGGGTTCGTTTTGGACGCCTAAGGTTTTTTGGGTGTCGCACTAGTCATTCAGGCTGAGGAGCTTCGACTAGGGATGGCCCGAACAACCTTTTGTATAGACCGGCAGAATGGGAGGAAGAGAGGTTAAATGCCGAAGATGAGGCTTTTATAGATAATAAGCCTTCAAGTTAGATACATGACAGGTTCGGGGTATGCCTTCGCCGCTAGGGGTAGTAAGCTTGTAAGAGCCTTTCCCGAGAACCTGTGTGACCTGATAAGGTCCTTCCCATTTTGGGGAGAGTTTGTCGGTTGCTCTTCGGGGGTCCGATGCTGAGCAACGACGTAAGACCAGATCCCCTTCGAAGAAGCGAATATTGCGCGAGGCACTGCTGATAGGAGACCAGTCTTATGCTGGCATCGCTTTGACGTTCGCCGAGCTTGTCTAGGTTCTCCCTTAGCGCACGATTATTGGCTACTTAATCGAAGTGGGTTGTTCGGATTGTGGGGAGAGCCACCTCCAAAGGCACAACTGCTTCAGAACCGTAGGCCAAGTGGAAGGGAGTCTCTCCAGTAGCCACCCGAGCAGTTGTTCGGTGGCACCACAGTACGTTAGGGAGCTCTTCGATCCATGATCCTCCAGCAGCTTCAACCCTTGTGCGAATCCCATGGAGCAGTGTTCGGTTGGCATTCTCTACCAAACCATTCGCTTGGGGATGCGCGACTGAGGTGAAGTGGTTGTAGATGCCGAGCTCTGAGCACTTCTGCTTGAAGAAGGTGCTGTCGAACTGCTTCCCGTTGTCGGATGTGATCACCCTTAGGACGCCAAACCGGAAAAGGACGTTCTTCCAGAAGAACTTCCACGTGGCCTAGTCAGTGATTGAGGCAACGGGTTCTGCCTCGATCCACTTGGTGAAGTAGTTGATGGCGACGATGAGGAATTTCTTTTGCCCCTGGGCCTCTGGGAACGGACCCATGATGTCAATTCCCCATCTGGCGAAAGGACGCGATTCGAATAGGGTGTGAAGCTGTTCGGCCGGCTGCTTGATAAGCTGCCCAAACTTCTGACATTCCGGGCACTTTCTCACATAGAACATACAGTCCTTTTGCAAAGAAGGCCACCAGAATCCAGCTCGGAGGATGCTGTGTGCCAGTGTTCTGCCTCCCAAGTGGCTTCCGCACAGGCCCTCGTGGACCTCCTCGATAGCTGGAGTTGCCTCTGTAGGACTGAGGCATTGCAGAAGAGGTTATGAGAGGGACTGCCGGTATAGTTGGCCATCGATGAGGGTGAATCTCTAGCAACGCATCTTGATTTTGCGGGCTTCACTCTGGTCGGGGGGAAGCTCCCTTCGACGCAGGTAGGCGATGAGAGGGTCCATCCGGCTTGGTGCTGGCGGTCCAGTCTCAATAGCCGCAATATCTACCTCAGTGCTCGGTGTGGCGAGCTCTTCTATGAATATGGAGCGAGAGGGGGCGATGTCGCCTGAAGATGCTAGTTTGGTGAGTGCGTCGGCCCGTGCATTCTGTTCCTGTGGGACGTGTATGACTTCGAAGTAGAGGAGACCCTATGTTTGGCGTTTGACCTACTGGAGGTACTGTGCCATACAGGGCTCCCTAGCTTCGAAATGTCCGCTCACCTGGCTGGCGACCAGCTGAGAGTCACTGAAGACCCGTAGCCGGAGTGCTCTGAGGTGCTTAGCCATGCGGATCTCGGACAGGAGTGCTTCGTACTCAGCCCCATTATTAGAGGCGGCGAAGAAAAACCTAAGGGCGTACTGAAATTCTAGACCCTCCGGGGAGGTAAGAACTAAGCCTGCCCCGCTTCCGATAATGCAAGAGAATCCATCTACATAGAGCTCCCATGGGGGCTCATCTGCTAACGGAGGATCCTTCTCTGTGGGAAGGGTGCATTCCGCCACGAAGTCCGCTAGCGCCTTAGCCTTGATGGCCATTCTTGAGTGGTAACTGATGTCGAATTCTCCGAGCTCGATGCCCCATTTGATGAGCCTACCAGAAGCCTCCGGTCGCTGAAGAATAAGCTTCAATGGCTGGTCGGTGAGGACTGTGATCAGATGGGCCTGAAAGTAGGGCCTGAGCTTCCAAGCAGCTGTCACCAGTGCCAGGGCGAGTTTCTCTGCTCGTGGGTACCTCCTTTCGGCTTCTTGGAGGACCTTACTTACATAATAAATAGGGTGCTGCATCGCTGCCTCTTCTCTAATCAATACCATGCTGATGGAATGTTCGGTGACTGATAGGTACACGAACAGAGGTTCCCTAAGTACAAGTTTTGAGAGAACAGGTGGAGCAGCCAGGTATCCCTTTAGCTCAGTGAAGGCTGCTTCGCAATCCTCGGTCCACCGTACTTGTCCCCCTTGTGGTGAGGCACCTTTGGGGACTCGCAGCAATTTGAAGAAGTTAAAACTCCTTTCTGCTGCTCGGGACATGAAGCGGTTGAGTGCCGCGAGGCATCCAGTGAGTCGCTGGACGTCACGCACGGTCTTGGGGCTGCTCATCTCTAGTATGGCCCGGATCTTCTCAGGGTTGGCCTCTATTCCTTTGTTGGATACGAGGAAACCGAGGAACTTTCCTAAGCGTACTCCGAACGCACATTTTGCAGGATTGAGTCTCATGTTATACCTTCGCAGGGTTGTGAAGGTTTCTTCGAGGTCGGTGATGTGGTCGGCGCTCAGGAGCGTCTTGACTAGCATGTCATCGACGTAGACCTCCATATTCCGCCCAATCTACTGCTCGAACATCTTGTTGACCAGCCGCTGGTATGTTGTGCCAGCATTCTTCAGAAAGAACGACATTCTGGTAAAATAGTAAAGGCCGAGGTCGGTGACGAATGTTGTGGCATCCTGATCTGGGTGATGCATGCTAATCTGGTGGTAACCATAATAAGCATCCAGAGAGCTGAGGAGCTCATGCCCGGATGTGGCGCCTACCAGCTGGTCGATGCGCGGCAAGGGAAAATTGTCTTTGGGCGTAGCCTTGTTGAGGTCCTTGTAATCCACTACACTCACCATTTGCCATTGGCCTTGCATACGAGGACTACGTTGGAGATCCATCTTGGATATTGAGCTTCTCGGAGAAGTCCAACAGCTCGACTTTTGACGACGTAATCCACTACAAGAAAAAGCGGGATTACCGACGGACTGAATCCGTCAGAAATCCGTCGGTATTCCGTCGGAAAAGGCGCCTTCCGACCGCTTTCCGTCCAAAGCTCGTCGAAAACTTTCCGTCGGAAATAATTGGTCAGAACTTTCCGACGGATGAAAATTCCGTCGGAATTCGGTCGAAACCTCCGACGGATTTCATCCGTCGGTAAAGGCGTCAGTATTTGCCGACCGAATTGCCGACGGTCCTTAACCGTCGGTAATTTATCTTTTCCGACGGATAATTATCCGTCGGCCAATCCGTCAGTATTTTCCGACGGACTTGCCGACGGTATTTAGTCGTCGGTAATTTAAGTTCCGACGGATACACATCCGTCGGCCAATCGGTCAGGACTTTCCGAAGGTATTACCGACGGTCTTTTTTCCGTCGGTAATTTATACTTTCCGACGGATACTTATCCGTCGGAAAATACACATATATTTTTTTTTAAATAAACAAATAAAAATACATTGCTACAATGTCAAACCTGCTACAATATTCATAAATTTAACAAATACTAACAATCAACATAAAATAATAAGATACAATAAATATAAATCATATAGCATAATGAATACAAAAATCAACATATATCTGCTGGATCGTCTGTTGTCCCTGCCTCGTCATCGTCTGGAGCTGGATCCTATATTAAAACAAATTAAAATGAGAAACATTAATAATAAATAAAAAATACAGTATTTTCAAAAATGAAATTTAAAACATGTGATTATTTCTCAAACTTAATACAATAATATTTTTAGATCCATCATTTTCTTGGGTGTTTTTAGATCCGTCCTTTGAATGCCCAACCCAATCCGGGGATCGAAATTGGATTCCGTCAGTTTCTACACGTCACTTTAACCCACCTGGTCGTGTCGGAGAAAACGACACGTCGATCCGATCCCTATTTGGGATTTTCGACCCCCGGGTTGTATGTTTTAACTTTTTATATATACTTGGGTGTTTTTATGTCCGTCCTTTGAATGCCCAACCCAATCCGGAGATCCAAATTGGATTCCGTCAGTTCCCACACGTCACTTTAACCCACCTGGTCGTGTCGGAGAAAACGGCACGTCGATCCAATCCCTATTTGGGATTTTGGACCCCCGGGTTGTGTTTTGACGCTTTAAATATACTTGAGTGTTTTTTAGATCCGTCAATTGAACGTCCGACCCAATCCGGGGATCCAAATTGGATTCCGTCAGTTCCCACACGTCACTTTAACCCACCCGGTCGTGTCGGAGAAAACGGCACGCCGATCCGATCCCTATTTGGGATTTTGGACCTCCGGGTTGCGTGTTTTGACCATTTATATATGCTTGGCCGTGTTTTTAGATCCGTCCTTTGAATGTCCAACCCAATCCGGGGATCGAAATTGGATTCTGTCAGTTTCTACACGTCACTTTAACCCACCTGGTCGTGTCGGAGAAAACGGCACGTCGATCCGATCCCTATTTGGGATTTTGGACCCCCGGGTTGTGTGTTTTAACTTTTTATATATACTTGGGTGTTTTTATGTCCGTCCTTTGAATGCCCAACCCAATCCGGAGATCCAAATTGGATTCCATCAGTTCCCACACATCACTTTAACCCACCCGGTCGTGTCGGAGAAAACGGCACGTCGATCCGATCCCTATTTGGGATTTTGGATCCTCGGGTTGTGTTTTGACGCTTTAAATATACTTGGGTGTTTTTTAGATCCGTCAATTGAACGTCCGACCCAATCCGGGGATCCAAATTGAATTCCGTCAGTTCCCACACGTCACTTTAACCCACCCGGTCGTGTCGGAGAAAACGGCACGCCGATCCGATCCCTATTTGGGATTTTGGACCTCCGGGTTGCGTGTTTTGACCATTTATATATGCTTGGCCTTGTTTTTAGATCCGTCCTTTGAATGCCCAACCCAATCCGGGGATCGAAATTGGATTCCGTCAGTTTCTACATGTCACTTTAACCCACCAGGTCGTGTCGGAGAAAACGGCACGTCGATCCGATCCCTATTTGGGATTTTGGACCCCGGGTTGTGTGTTTTAATTTTTATATATACTTGGGTGTTTTTATGTCCGTCCTTTGAATGCCCAACCCAATCCGGAGATCCAAATTGGATTCCGTCAGTTCCCACACGTCACTTTAACCCACCCGGTCGTGTCGGAGAAAACGGCACGTCGATCCGATCCCTATTTGGGATTTTGGACCCTGGGTTGTGTTTTGACGCTTTAAATATACTTGGGTGTTTTTTAGATCCTTCAATTGAACGTCCGACCCAATCCGGGGATCCAAATTGGATTCCGTCAGTTCCCACACGTCACTTTAACCCACCCGGTCGTGTCGGAGAAAACGGCACGCCGATCCGATCCCTATTTGGGATTTTGGACCTCCGGGTTGCGTGTTTTGACCATTTATATATGTTTGGCCGTGTTTTTAGATCCGTCCTTTGAATGCCCAACCCAATCCGGGGATCAAATTGGATTCCGTCAGTTTCTACACGTCACTTTAACCCACCTGGTCGTGTTGGAGAAAACGGCACGTCGATCCGATCCCTATTTGGGATTTTGGACCCCCGGGTTGTGTGTTTTAACTTTTTATATATACTTGGGTGTTTTTATGTCCGTCCTTTGAATGCCCAACCCAATCCGGAGATCCAAATTGGATTCCGTCAGTTCCCACACGTCACTTTAACCCACCCGGTCGTGTCGGAGAAAACGACACGTCGATCCGATTCCTATTTGGGATTTTGGACCCCCGGGTTGTGTTTTGACGCTTTAAATATACTTGGGTGTTTTTTAGATCCGTAAATTGAACGTCCGACCCAATCCGGGGATCCAAATTGGATTCCGTCAGTTCCCACACGTCACTTTAACCCACCCCGTCGTGTCGGAGAAAACGGCACGCCGATCCGATCCCTATTTGGGATTTTGGACCTCCGGGTTGCGTGTTTTGACCATTTATATATGCTTGGCCGTGTTTTTAGATCCGTCCTTTGAATGCCCAACCCAATCCGGGGATCGAAATTGGATTCCGTCAGTTTCTACACGTTACTTTAACCCACCCGGTCGTGTTGGACGCCCGGCCCACTCCTAAGTATATGAAATTAATACTAATACTGACCTGAGCTGCTGGCTGTGTGGGGCGTACTCCCTGCATTATTGACATGAACTGCTGAACCATATCGCTGAACTGCATCTGTAGCTGTACCCGCTACGTCTCTATCTCTACCCGCTGCGCCTGTAGCTCTACCCGCTGCGTCTGTAGCTCTTCCCGCTACGTCTGTAGCTCTGTACGTAGCTCCTCCCGAATGATGCCTCTAATGTCCTCTACACCACTGACGGGCGGCGCAGAAGATGAACTCGCGTGTGCCGGAGGAGCGATCGAACTGGCATATGAGGACAACACTCGATGAGTATCCAGGCTGTCCCTAAGCCGTGCACTCGACCCTTCCTCGGCACTCCCGCTGCCTCGACCCAAGCGTCCGCATCCAAATCTGGCTGGGGAGTGCCCTCTGTGTAGCGCTCCGCCATCGTCTGTCGTACGTCTCTTGTAAAATAATTTAAAATTAAATTATTGAAAACAAATTACTTTAATATCATAATTGAATTCATAATTTAAAGCTTGACTTACAGCAATTGTGCGGGCACTCTCGGTAACATAGTCATCCGTCCCCTTCCGCTTATGAGTCCGATCAAATAACTAGCGGAAAGTAGGGGAACGCTCCAGGTCGTGATGCTTAGAATTCAACAAAATTAGTTAGTTTCACAATAATAATCCATATGTATATATGAATCGAACAATAAAATACTTACCAATTTTTGACTGTGGGTCACATAAGATACGGATCCACTAGTATGCACATTCTTCTCCGGTTGAGTTGCTCTGTTGCGTATTGCCGCCTGTGACCGCTGCTGCCATGGTCCAGCAGCCCAACGCGCGCAAAGGGACTCCCAATAGTCCGTCCGCAGCCAAACAGGGCCGTAATCCACCCAAGCCATAGGATCCCGGTTCCCTGTGGTCTTGATTGCCTTGTCCCGTGCCTCCCACATCGACTTTCTTAAATTAGTTTGGGCCGTAATCTCCCAGACGGCTCGAGCCCGAGGGAGATCCTCGGGTCTCGTGAACGCGAACCTCCGCTGTAAAGAAATAAAATTAATCAACGTTCTGCAATAAACCTAAATTAATAATAATTGAATAATGACTTCAACTCTTCTAAAAAATAAAAATACCGTAAACATGTCAAATAATAAATCCCTGACTGGCACCGGGAAGTCTCTCCATGCATCCACTGGTCCTGGAATATGTGCGTGGACCAACGTCGTAATATAGCGGGAAGCAGGACTAGGATCTATCTTCCCCCTGCAATTCCACATTAATTTTCTACATGAAATGTATATCCTAAATAACAAATACAGTAACACTGAGATGATGAACTTTACCCTGAGATCCAGCATGGTTGTCGTCTTGGTAGCTAGGCCCCTCCTCAGCTGCTAGATGCTGGCTCTCCACCTCTGTTGAAAACAATTTAGTACACTTTTATTGTATAAATTGCAAGAGACCAAACATACTAATCTATTGAAACATATGTTTACCTTGTGGTGAGGAAGAAGACGAAGGTGGCGTGGACGGGGAGGCAGTCCCTGCAAAATTTCATACACATTAGAAATTATGAATTTCAAATAAACAACAACGTAGAAAATTACCTGTCGCTGGGACGACGGCGTGGACGGGGAGGCAGTCCCTGCAAAATTTCATACACATTAGAAATTATGAATTTCAAATAAACACAATATAGAAATTTACCTGTCGCTGGGACGACGGGCGTGGACGGGGAGGCAGTCCCCGCAAAATTTCATACACATTAGAAAATATGAATTTCAAATAAACAACAATATAGAAATTTACCTGTCGCTGGGACGACGGGCGTGGACGGGGAGGCAGTCCCTGCAAAATTTCATACACATTAGAAATTATGAATTTCAAATAAACAACAATGTAGAAAATTACCTGTCGCTGGGACGACGGGCGTGGACGGGGAGGCAGTCCCTGCAAAATTTCATACACATTAGAAATTATGAATTTCAAATAAACAACAATATAGAAAATTACATGTCGCTGGGACGACGGGCGTGGACGGGGAGGCAGTCCCTGTAAAATTGTATGTACGTTAGTTCTCGTGAAATCAATATAAACAATAATACCCATATGGTTTTTTGTGTACATATGCATATACCTGTTGCGGACCTGGAGGCAGACGTGGACGCGGAGGCAGTCCCTCTGCCAACGGACGTGGCAACCGTCCGGCTGCGTCCTCCACGTACCATATCTCTATTGATACAAATAAAGATATAGCAAGTCATCAGCACTCAATTGAAGTAGCAATTTATTATGAACATGTAATGAACAACAATACCAATTTCTTACAAATATGCAGTATATTATCTATATTCATCATCAGATGCTGAAGACATGTTTAATTCAGCATCATCTTCATCATCATCCTGGAATTCATCCTCATCATCTTGGGAGTCTTCCTCCACATCAGACTCCACCTCCCGCTCAGCGACATTTGGGTCAACTTCTTCTTGTTCATTATCCTTATGTAAGGAAATTGTTTCATTTATATCATGAACATTGTACTGCGTAGAAGCTGCCAACTCTCGTGCGTCACTCCGATCTGATTGGAAAAAGTTGTCATTAACACCTTCGAGCTCATCATCAGTCGGGAGAAGCTCATACTCAGGGAATAGTCTTGATTTCACTCTACATGCAGCCCACCAATCTCTTAATTTGAGGGATGTATAATTTGAATAATAAACTTGTTGGGCTTGTGCCGCCAGGATGAATGGCTCATATGTACTCAATTTGGACTTATGCTTCACATCGATTAATCCATATGTTGTGTCATGACGAATAGATGTCGGGTCAAACCAATGACACTTGAACAGAAATACATTGTTGTCTTGTCCCAAAAATTGCAGTTCAATGACTTCTTCGAGAATGCCATAATAGTCAATTTCATTTTCATTATAGGCACTTCCCTTCACACATACGCCGCTGTTCATCGTAGACTTATTCCGTCCATAATCTCTCATGTGAAATCTGTATCCATTCACAATGTAGCCTGGATAGACACGTACAATCTTCGAGGGGCCAAAACTAATCTGTTGTACTCTTGAATCGGGAATGAAGCCTTGTTCAACCTATTATGAGATAAATAGACAAACATTGAATAAATGACTTCAACTCAGTCTGCATAAAAACATAACACTTATGTTTCAAAATAATTAGACACATACTCGAGATCTTAACCAAGTAGGAAAAGACTTCTCCCGTTCCTTTTCAACCTGCACGTCAGTTAGACGTGGATTCCGTCGCAATATGACCGAGTCAAACTCTCTGCAATGTAAATGTCACACAACCGTTAGGTTCTGCAGTAATGCACACAAATGATGACGAATAAGCGTGGAGAGCTTACTGAATGTAAGGGTCTAGTTCTTCGCAATTCATAAACACGTAGATCTCCGCAGCTACCAACTCTCTGTCTTGGAGTGCGCGAGTAGATGAAGATCCGAACGCCCGTCCGGCACCTTGAATACAGAGAGTCGGTCTGACACCTCCGAATCTCCACCATCATCATTACGTGGAGGTTGAGTGCGTCGGGTTCGTATTTCCGTGTCAAAGTACATCGAACAGAAGTTCGATATCTCCTCAATGAGGTACGCCTGAGTAATGGAGCCTCAACTTGTGCTTTGTTACGGACTTTCATCTTAAGATCGTGCATGCACCTACGACAATAATTCAAATGCATACATAAGTAATATAAAAGATCGTCGTAATGGCAATAAATTGAGATGTAGAAATTACCTCTCAAACGGATACATCCATCGAAATTGTACTGGTCCTCCGACCCTTGCCTCATATGGTAAATGGATGATCAGGTGCTCCATTGAATCAAAGAATGTTGGAGGAAATATCTTCTCTAATTTGCAGACTGTCTGAATTATTTTGCTCTATATTTTGCAAGTCATGAATTTTGAGTTCTGATGCAGATAAAATCCTGAAGAATTGACTCAGCTCAGTCATTGCTCCCCATATTTGTTTCGGCAACAACTCACGAAAAGTAAGAGGCATCAGTCTTTGCATGAAAACATGGCAGTCATGACTCTTCATTCCGTATATTTTTCCCTCGTTGACATTTACACAACGCGCAATATTCGAGACATATCCATCCGGAAATCTCAATTGCTTTAACCATTGCAACACTTCCTTAATCTGTTTGGCCCCAAGCACATATGCAGCTTTAGGTTGCACCACTTTTTCTTGAACATGTTGTAGCTCTAGTTCTGGACGTTTGCAAAGTACTTTCAAATCGACCCGTGCCTTGACGTTATCCTTCGTTTTACCTTTGACGTCCATAACTGTGTTGAACACATTATCAAAAACATTCTTCTCTATATGCATGACGTCTAGGTTATGACGTATCAAAAGTGTTGACCAATAAGGCAATTCCCAAAAAATGCTTTGCTTCACCCAATTGTGATCCTTCCCAAAGCCAGGGATTTGTCGGGTACTACCAGCCAGTTGTGTTACAGTCGGTAAGTTCTGGACCCGCCTCGCCATATTTCCACCAGACACCCGTTCCATATCTACCTCCTCCATCACAGTTGTATTTTTAATAAAAGAATCTTTTGCTTTCGGAAAGGATGGTCACTGGGTAGAAACCGCCGATGACAATCGAACCAACAAGATTTTCCCCCAGATTTCAACACAAATGATTTAGAATCCTCCATTCAATAAGGACATGCCAACCTCCCATGTGTGCTCCAGCCAGATAATGCCGTAGGCTGGAAAGTCACTTATTGTCCACATTAATGCAGCCTTCAGATTGAAATTCTGTTTTCTGGATGCATCATAAGACTGCACACCATCTGACCATAACAATTTCATCTCATCAATCAACGGTCTGAGATATATGTCTATATTCTTTCCTGGACTTTTTGGACCCGAAATCAGCAATGAAAGGAACAGATTCTCACGCTTCATGCACATGCCTGGCGGAAGGTTATACGGTGTTAAGAATACTGGCCAACATGAGTAAGATGCCACCGAGCCTCCGAAAGGATTGAAACCATCTGTGCATAAACCAAGCCGTACGTTGCGTGGATCCCTTGAGAAGTAAGGATGAGTACGGCTAAAATGAGCCCAAGCTTCACCATCGGCAGGATGACTCATTTCACCTTCGTCGCGACGGACTCTTTCCGCATGCCATGTCATATGTCCAGCTATCCTCGAGGACATGAACAATCGCTGCAATCTGGGTGTGATAGGAAAGTACCGCAATGACTTATACGGAACATCCTTCTGCTTTGACTTGTCCCCTCTCTTAGGCTTGAACCTATCATGCTTACAAATACAGCATGATGTCTTATCTACATCCTCTTTGTAGTACAGCATACAGTGATTCGGACATGCATCAATTTTCATAAAACCAATCCCCAAATCATTCACCATCTTCTTCGCACGGTAAAAGTCAGCAGGTAACCTCTCTGATTGAGGAAGCATGCTCTTGACCAGTAAGAGAAGCCGGTCAAAAAACTCTCGCTCATATGAAATTTAGATTTCAAATTCAATAGCTGGGACACTGCAGACAACGTGTATGCTTCTCACAACCATCCCATAATGGCTCATCAGCATCTCGAAGTAACTGATAAAATCTCTGAGCTGTATCATTCGGCACTTCTTCATTTGTTTGATCTTCATGAATATTGAACTCCGGACCATCAGCATGACAACCATGTCTACGTACGTACTTGTGGAGGCAAAGTAATTAGCTGGTGCAGACGACTGAATATTCAACTCACCATGACACGACCATAACTCATAATGGCCAACAAATCCTCTCGTATACAGATGATGCTGCACATCCCATGTTGATATCCACTTTTGTTCTTACAAGCCGAACACGGACATCGGATGTTACCCATCGGATCAACTGCTACTGATGTATTACTCAATGCAAACTCAATAAAACTGTCAACTCCGTCTTTAAACTCCTCGGTCACAACTCCATTCACTATTCCACGGTACATCCATGACCGATTCTCCGACATTTTTCCTACATATTAAATGTCATGTCCCGAGTTAAAATCCAACACACCCTCACATCATTCAAGTACCATACATACGTTATATGGAGAGTCCCAGAGCTAATGGGTGAAATAAAGCGTTGACGTAAAAATAAATGAAGAGTAAACATACATGAATATCAAATAAATTTGAGCACTATATAAATACTTAATGGTATTGAACATTAAAAACAACACAAACCGTGATGTCTTCATATTAGGCCACCACCACTTGATCGCTCTTTATTCACCAGCTTCTCAGTAGATTTCTAGGGAGTGAACTAACCACTGATATCCCTAAATATAGTTTGCCAAATACATCTCTTCGTACATAATGGGAAGACATAACTTTGAGAATGTCAAATTCTTTGACACAATTATTTTTCACAAATTTACACCAGTCTTTTCCAATAAACATGTACATACTAGCACACCAACTGCGTCGTAAGATTACAGAATATCGCACTTTTTTCATCTTGAACAATAACAGATAATCCACTTTTATTTTCTAAACTTTGTCTTTCTTCTTTCCGAATAATCTTTATGATTTTCGTCATCTTCTCTTTCACCAAAAGTAAACCATCATGCAATCTTCGAATATCGAGCGGAAATATTTTACGTTCAAACAAACAAGTACTTTGATACGTTGGACATTTGTTCTTCTTTGAGTCTAATTTCCAATCGCGAACTCTCATCACTAATTACAAAAAAAAATTATAACATTTTATTCATGAGTAATTTAAAATATGAAATTAAATCATAATATGGTAAATATGAAAAAATCTCTCAAATGGCTACAAATAAACATACGAATGTTGAATGATTAACTTGCAGTGTGAAATTGTGAAAGTAAACAATATGTTTAACAAAGAAAGTCATTGCATTGTTTATTTTCATGTCAAGCGTAAAAAAATAACAGCGAGCAAGATAAATAATAAATAACTTAATTTACCAAAAGCTTTGAATATAATTAGAAAATAGTCATATCATTAAGAAACATTTAAGAGTATTCATGTCATTACTTTTACATGTGGTTTAACTATTTTAGGTTAATAGTTCAATGACCATAGGGTGTAAATAAGTCTAATAGGAGATATCATGCATAGAAAATAAGGAAAATCAAACCTTTTTAAAAGTCAACTGAATGAGGGGTGCCAATCTCTTCAGAATTGGCGTCCATAGTGTGTGCCACCAATTTAAGCAGAATTGGCATCCACATAGTGGGTCGCGAAGGTCAATCAGAATTGGCATTTTATATGGAGAATCACGATTTTGTGCAAAGCCCTATAATCATGCATTCTAATGGTTTTGGCAAAAACTCCCAACATGAAACTTATGTAAACAAGATATAAAATATTTTTACAATTTTATTGAGAACATGGGTATGAGGCCCATGAAACCGAAGTCTGCTCCCCATGGTTTAAGTTTTAATTCTTCAAAGTAATAAGCTGATTAATGTACATTAATCTGCTTAATAAGTCAGATACAACAAATGTAAGTTATTGTGAATAAGAGTCTGATAACTTATACACAAACAAAAAAACGTTAAAAACCTTGAGTTTTTCTATCTGACCTTATCCTATTTGACCATCAAAGGTCCTTAGATGGTAAATTTGCAAGATAACTTAGCACATCTACAAAGTTTTTTATTTTTTTGTGGGTACCTAATGTGGAGGTGGGTTTGAATTTAGGTCAGTATAAATATATGATAAAATGATCTTAACTACTGAGCAACTCTTTGCATATCAAATTTGCAAGACTTACTTGGTAGAAAATTATATGTTTATGCACATAGCATGTGATATTATACAATAAAAGGTAACTACTGAGAGGACCCTGTAATGTCAAATCCACAAAACTTTAGTTTGTAGAAAATTATATTATTTATGCAAATAGCCTGTGAGACTATATGATAAAAGGGTTAACTACTGAGCCACTCTTTAGTACCAAATCTACAAAATTTTAGTTGGTAAGCCTGTGAGACTGGGGAAGTGGGCCCAAATCCCCAAACATCCCCAAACGTAAGAAAATGGGCTTCCCTCTGTAAATGGGTTTGGGTCGGAAAGCAGGCCCGGTGGATGCAAGGACTTGTCATGAGATCCCATTAAGGACTTTAATATAAAAACATACTGGAAAAAAAATCTGTGAAATATCGTATTTACCCACACAGAATTTTAAAGTGAGGAGAACATAAAAATAGAAAAAAAACTTGGGATTTTTCATCTCAATTCTTGGTAATTTAAATGAAATCTACAATATTTTGGTAACAAATACACACCACTAAAAGATTATATTTTTGTATGTTTTAATATGTTGGCTGTTTATTCGTAAATTAAACTTTAAAAAAAGAGATATTTTGAATGTGGCACGTTATGATTAAAAAAGTACTATTATAAAGTATAAATTCATAGTTCAGTACAGATAGCAACTAGTTCTATGACCGTACTATAGAAATGCCATAGAATTTGAATAAATAGATTTTATAATTAATATAAGTTAAAATATATATATTGAACACACAAAAAATTCAAATAATTTTAAATAGAGCTCTCTTATAAATTATTAAATAATTTATTTCTATAAAAATAAAATTGGGGATTTTCATCTCAATTTTAGGCAATTTAAGTGAAATCTACAACATTAGATAAGAATACACATCACTAAGAGACTATAAATTTGTATTTTTTTATATGTGGCTGTTTATTCATAAATTAACATTAAAAAAAGAGATATTTCGAATGAGAGGCGCTATGATAAAATATAATATATATATATATATATAATTATAACTATAAATTAATAAAGTATAAACTCCTATTCACCTTCTCGAGCATAGATAGCAAATCTCTCTAAACTTGCTTGCAGAGGGGGCAAGTCGGGGGGGAAGAGAGTGGGAAGCTGGGAGAAGAAGACGACGACGAAGGCGCTGGTTTGTGGTAGAATTGGGTGGTTGGACGTGAATTAGGAGCTGTGCGGCCCCTCTTGCGTTCGATCCATCGGAGGCGGGTGCTGCAGCGGGGAAGAGGCGGAGAGGAGGGGCAGAGGGGGGAGGGACAGGGTGAGGGGATGGCGGCGGCGGCAACGATCGCAACGCCGAGCTCGGCCAGCGGGCTGCTGGCGATGCTCAGCGAGCCGCACCCGGCGCTGAAGCTGCACGCCCTCGGCGACCTCAACTCGCTCATGACCTTTCTGGCCGGAGATCTCCACCAGCGTCCCCACCATGTCAGTGAAGACGTGCTCCTCCCCGCCGTCACCTTTTTGGTAGGGGGGTTGACGGGGGGGGGGGAGGCACTGGGACGGGAGGGGAAGGGGGGGGCCGACAGGGAGGGGGGTCGCCTGGGGGAGGGGGGCCTACAGGGGGGAGGGGGTCGCTTGTTCGGGGATGGGGGGAGGCAATGGTGGGGAAGGGAGGGGGTGCAGGGGTGGGGAATGGGACTGGGGGGGAGGGGGAGGGGGGTTGCAGGGTGGGGAGGGGGGTGGGCCGGTGGAGAAGGGAGGGGGGGAGGGGGGCGGCAGGGGAGGGGGGCTGGGACGCCGATGGCGGAGGTGGGGGGTCGCCGGTGGCGGGGGTGGGGAAGGGAGGGGAAGAGGGGCGGAGGGTGTGTACATACGGCGGGGAGGGACTTCCGGTGGCAGAGCACGGCGGCAGCGGCGGGGCCGATCGGGGCGGAGCGCCGGCGCGGCGCAGCAGGCGGGGAGAGCGGCAGGGTGCGGCGACGAGAGAGAGAGAGAGAGAGAGGAGAGAGAGAGAGAGAGAGAGAGAGAGATGAGAGAGAGAGAGAGACGAGAGAGAGAGAGAAGAGAGAGAGAGAGAGAGAGAGAGAGAGAGCGGGAGAGGGAAAGAGGGGGGGTTTCGCGGGACAGGTATAGTAGATTTACCGATGGATATTCCGACGGAAATATGTCTGTCGGAATATCCGTCGGTATGTTTCATTACCGACGGACATTTCTGACGGAAATATTTCGTCGGAACGACCGACGGATATTCCGACTGACATATTGCCGTCAGAATATCCGACGGAATTACCGACGGAAAATAATCCGTCGGAAATTTCCGTCAGTAATCCCGCTTTTTCTTGTAGTGATCCTGGATCACTGTCTGCCGTTCACGATTGACGGGCCGTCGTCTTTGCTGGACCGGTGGTATTTTTGGGTTCAGGCGAAGGTGATGCGTCATCACCTCTGTGGGATGCCAGGCAACTCATCATCCGACCACGCGAACACATCCAAATTGGTTAGCAAGAAAGCCTTGTAGCGTTGCTGCTCGGATTCTGGAAGTAATGCGCCAATATAAAGGACGTGTTTGGGTTATCGTCCACCTGAACAGGAAGCAAGTCCTCGACAGGCGTTCCTCGGCTGGTGGAAGGTTGGTCAGTTGGTGCGGGTATAATTTCTAGGTCTGCGATGGGCTTATCCACCAAAATCCATCGCATAGGGCAATGGTTGATGGTGGCTGACACGACCAGCTCATCAGTGTGTGAGTCGTAACTCCTACAAGATCATCGTCCGAGAAGGTTATAGGCTCCTCCTCGCACCTGTGGCGTGCCGGACTGGAAGGATAAGGACTTGGGCATGGCGCTGGAGGCCTTTCCACCAAATGCACCCGCCGGGCGTAGTCGCGTCAACTCTGACCACTTTCTCCTCCTACGCCGAAACCTCCCGCGATCATGTTGATCTCTTGCCCATTTGGCTCGTTGTTGACGGGCTGTTCGGGGGTTCATTCTCGGCGTCTTGGGCGGTCGTTATTCCGGTGCACGTAGCGCCCTAAGTAGCCACGCTTGATCAAAGACTCTATCTCATCCTTGAGTTGGCGGCACTCTGAGGTGTCGTGGTCGTGGATACGGTGAAAGCGACAGTACTTGTCTTGGTTGCGCCTATGAGGATCAGAGCGCATCCTGGGTGGCCACCGGACATACTGCTCATCCCGGATTTCGGCCAGGATCTGTTCAGGTGCCACCGTGAGGGGAGTGTACTCGGTGAAGGGACGTGGTCGGCGCGGGGAGTCCCCATTATGCCGAGCTTTCTTCCGCTCACGGTCGGAACCGTTGACGGAAGGCCTTTTCTTGTCTGACTGATCACCCTGCTCTGCTCCGCCGGCGGCTAGACTCTCTTCGCATGCAGCGTGACGCTGGGCGGTGGAGAGGAGCGCAGCGAGGGTAGACAGCTGCTGAACCCTGAGCGTCCTTTGGAGGAAGCCATCGCGAGTACCCTGGATGAGGGCACTGGTGGCTAAGGGGACGTCAAGGCACGGGTTGCGGAGTGCTTTAGTCTGGAACCGCTTGACGTAGTCCCAGAGTGCTTTGCCTGTCTTTTTCCGAACAGACAGAAGAGAAGCCACCGTGCGCGGTTGCGATCTTCCACCAGGAAGTTGTCCCGGAAGGATTTCTTCAGCTGATGGAAGGAGGAGATGGAGCCTGCTGGGAGGGCTTCAAACCAAGCCCGCGCAGCTTCCTTCAATGTGGTCGGAAAAGCCCGGCACTTTGCCGCATCTGATGCTCTGTGGAACAACATGTGCGACTCAAACCCGTGGACGTGATCTACTGGGTCAGTGGTGCCGTCGTAGGGCATGATGGATGGCAGGGGCAATTTTGGGGAGACCCTGGCTTCCAGATCTCCGCGATGAACGGGGAGCAGAAGTCCAGGTCGTCGTCCCCCAAAGCTCTGCCTTCTGCCATTTGGACCACCGCGTCCATACGGCGCTCGAGGTCTGCGACGCGGCAGAGGCATCTATTTAATTCTTGGTCGAAGTGTGCCGATCCCTCACGCCTGGACGCGTGGGAGTTGGCACCGACGACGGAGCACAGGGGAGGAACTGCGGCGGAGCGGCAAGGGGAATTGTCCCACCGCTCCGGCGTTTGACGTGCTGACGGGGCCCGCCGCGATCGCCGGGGCGATTCCGCATGCTGTTCTTGTCGGGCCGATGGTGCAGGAGGTCGCCGACGCGAGGATTCCGCCTACTGCTCCGGCGGTGGGGGCACTGCCAGGGCAGGCTGTGGCGTTAATTGGGCCTGAAGGCCCTGACAGACGCCCACAAGTTGCTGCACTTGGCCCCGGAGTTCTGCTACTTCCTGGGCGATTGCTGGAGTGCCGTAGGCCGGTCCGTTATCAACTCCTGGCGGGGAGAAGTCTTATCTTCGGCAGGAGGGGCTTGATCGCGCGAACTGATTGACGAGAACGCGTCGCCCTGCTGCCGGGTCTGGTGAGAGGATCGCCCACGAGGCCATGGGCTGTTGTCGTTCCCACAGACGGCGCAAAATGTTGTGGTGTTTTTCCTGTTTGGGCCTGAGCTAAACGGCCTCCACTAAGAGAAGAAGGAAGACGGTCGCCGTTGTACACGAAGACCTGCAAAACTAGAAGAGGATCAGGGGGGCCTGGTTGGAGAACAGGGGGGAACCCTCCGATGCCTAAGTCAGATGAGACTATCAGAAAGGCTTAAGGAAGAAGGGTTCGCTGTTGTGTGTCTCGCGCGAGGGCATGTGTGTGGTCAGGATTGCCCTTGCCTTTGCATAGGGATTACCTGTGCCTTTTATAGGTGAGGGAGACGAAGAGTCCAGATAGGATCTCTCCTCATGATGATTGAGGGGATGCGTCGGTTCAGGTTCCCAGGCGAGGAGTTGCTTGTTGAGACGCATGTCGGGATCCTTTGCGGTTGATGCCGAATTATGGGACACGTGTCGCGCCGCCTTATTAACTGCCTGGGAGGCGAACAGTTGCATTGAGGGCTCTTGGCTGGAGGACACCGAACAAGGCCTCTGTTCGGTGGCCAGCTAGGCCCGCTTGGTGCTCAGATGCGCAGTTGTTGCTTGGTCTGGTCGTTTCAAAGGTCTGCACAGGGCCTGTTCGGCAGACTGCGGCCTTGGCTGAATGGGTCACAAAGTGCCTGGAGACCGTCCTGGGGACCTTAGGCGCCTTGGTGGCCGGAACGTGTTCGGAAGCTTTTGGGCTGAACCCGAGGACACGTGACACGTTGCCTGAGGGCCACGCCAGCTTATTGGGTCATGATGGGCCATGATGGCTTAGAGGGTAGAAATAGCCACCACATTACTTAATATATGTTTAGTTGTATGTAAAGTATTTTTATAAGAAAAAAAAATTCTACGAAATAACTTTTACATGAAAATTAAAAACACCATCGGTCATTTGGATGTATGTAAAATATGTTTTAAAGAGACCACGCGCTGAGCAGTTGCAGACGAAGGTTCTGCTGCAGGAGGCGGGGTTGTTGCCGCTGTTGGACATCGTGGAGTGCTGGTACTTGGAGGAGACAAGGTTCGTGTGGGTGAAACAGAAGAAGGTCGAGCACTGCTTCGACAAGGTGGGGAGGATGGTATCCTTTACCGCCGAGAACACTGCCTTCGTCGAGGAGTTCCACATTCGGCGTGTAGAGGTTTGTTGGATCGAAATGGCACAATAGATGTCCTAGAGGGGGGTGAATAGGACTTCTTGGCTTTAAAAAATTTTCTTCTGAAATTGCACAACACTAAATAAATTCGTTAATACCTTAGTGTGTGTGTGTGTGATTCAAGTGTGACTACCGCGAAAATAATCACACAAATATGCACAAAGATTATACTGGTTTGACCCTTCCTACATGGAAGTCCACATCCAGTCCTCAAGCCAACCACTTGAGATTTCCACTAACTGCCAATAAACTTGGCCTTCTCTCACCCTTGAGAGGTAATACAAACCCACTTGCTCCCAAGTAAATCTCCCTAACAAGGGTACAACACTGCCTTCCACAAGGCCTTTCCTACACAGGAGGCGAAATGCAAAAAACACCCTTCTGCAGAAATTATAGAAAAGTAAAAGATCAGACTCTTGTGTGTTTGCTTCAAGACGGAGCACAACACACACTTATTCAGAAGGACTAATAGATCAGAGATGTAACTCAAATCCTATATGAATAAACAGGGTGGACTTCATAGCAAAACAATTATAATTGCCACCCGACCAAGACTTCAGAGAAAAATAAGAGAGCTTGAGAAATTTCTGTTGAAAGGAAGGCTCTCTCTTTTTGTTGGAGCTTTGGAAGAACGCTTTTGTAATCTCTTGAAAAAAAACTAAGTGTGCAAATCACAGGAGATGCGATGCTTCTTGTTGTGGGTATCTATCTATGTGTTTCTTTTCAAACTTCAATCCTTTTATAGACTTCAGAAAATAGCCGTTTTAAAGATGGCCGTTGGAGATTGTAGCCGTTTGAAGAATGGCCTTTGCAAATGTAGCCGTTTGAAGATAAGTTTTGGATCCTTTGGATCTTGTCAAGCATGTTGTCCAAGGGTCCTTCTGTTTTGCTTCTTTCCAATGTCTTTAGACGAGGGTTGTAGCTTCACAACTAGGGGTGTACACGTTCGGTTCGGTTTTCCCAAAAATTGAAACCGAACCGAACCGAACTCTGTCAGTGAAACCGAACCGAACTGACCGAACCCGTTCGGTCAAACCGATATTGGCGATTCCCGGGGAAATGAAAAAAAAAATGCGCTTACATGAGAAAATTGTAGCAACCTGAATTTTTAGAAAAATAAAATTTAATAAATAATTAAACCTAGCTAATGATATTTAAATGAAAAGAGCATTAAATAAAACTCATTAAATGAAAAAGAGTAATGGACTTTACTTAATGGACCTTCTAGAATTTATAGGTCAAAATATGAATTTACAAAGGGAAATAATAAGAAAATACCCTAAATTCGGAGTTTAATTATCTCCTAATTAGAAAGGGTTTATTAAAGTAATAAAGTGGCAATTAGAGTTGGAATAGGACTCCTAAACCTACCCCATATCGTCTAGCACGAATTTAGATACTATCCTAACCCAATTAGAGATTGGAAAGTAAGAGAGGAAATGTGGAGATAGGAAATCTCAGAATTAAGGAATTTAGTAGTAGTAGAATAAAACTTGTATTTTATAAAATACACCTCTTAAATCCTCATGGCCGGCCCTAGCTCGTGCAAAGGGGTTCTTGGAGGTGGAGAAGAGGCCAAGGAGGAGGAGAAATCGAGGAGAGGAAGATCCATCAAGCTTCTTCCTTCTTCTTGAGTTCTAAGCCCTAGAAGATAAATCGAGTCAAAGGTAGGCATTCTCATGAGCAAAATTAAATTAAACTCGTCTGTAGGTAGTTCCAATCACCAGGAACAAACCTCTCTTGATTCCCCTCTTTTTCATCGAGCCAATCTTTTGTTCTTGATTTTAGAAGATCTGCAAACATGATAACCCCGAGACATCATGTTTAATTCAAATCTCTATGTATACTTGATCCCATGCTACGAAATTTTTACTGTAGATACTTCATGTGTTAGGGATCTTTTCTCCCCCTAAAAGCCCTAATTTTGTTGAGCATGTTGCTCGAATTAAATCAATCTTGCTCTCTGTATCATGATCTGTGTTACTTGTTATTATTCATGCTAAAACCATGTTCAAACCATGCTCTCTCTCTAATTTCTATTTACTGGAAGTACTCTCACATGTCTAGTTTCATTTGCCACTAGTTTCATGATTTTTCATCGTGTATACTATTAGTTATGATTTTCTAAACGACCCTGTATCAAAATCTGATATTTCTGGACCGCAATCCAATGTCTGGTCTGACTCCTGTCAGAGTCAGGCGCAGACCACCAGAAAGCGACAGCCCGATATGTCGCCTTCTGGGATCCGATTGCGACAGCCTACCCGTCGCGTTCAGAAAGCGACAGGTAAGCCGTCGCTATCCCTGTGCCTGTCCTGTCGCGACCCTTTCCTGCCCCTGTCGCGTTCCCAGCCCTTGGTCTGCAAGTTATGTCGCGCGACCTATACAAGCCACTGTCGCGATCTGCCTGACCCTATCGCTATCCTTACATGGGTACGTCGCCTTCACAGGATTTTGATGAAAACTCATAAAAATTTATTGCTCTCACTTTCTAAAATATTATTACCGCCTTTTTAACAGTCACACACGCAGTAAAAACACCTGTTCTAAAATGGAGCCATATTGAATGCTTTAAATTACATATTCACGACTTCTTTTCTATCTATGATTTCTCTTACACATGCACACACTTGAACCATCCATATATGGCTGAATTCTGGCATAAAATATCTCATAATGTATCTGGAAATTTATTGCAATAAAGTATATGAATTGCCCTATTTTAAAGGACTTGTATTCGTTTCTTGCGTTGTTCATATACCGATATCGACGCTCCGCTGTTTTAAAATTCCTCTAGAACGTCGAGCACCTATTTTTCATATACACACTTTACTTGGCTTGTGGTGAACTCTCTGTCGGATATTCCTTTCGCCGGACTAGTGAACCCTTGCACAAGGCCTCCGTAAGTCTCCTCTGATCATGGATTCCCAATGGTCGACGAGCCAGTTGTACCCTAACACCCATTACACCTTTAGGATCAATATGATCCAATGGCTATTAGAAGTTCGCTCTTACCTTGAATCACGTCGGACCTCTGGACTTGTGCATAACATGACCAGCGGAAAGATCGTGAATTCCACCTGACTGCCAATACGACATGCGCGTGTTGTGCAACGGTTATTATCGCTTGTTTACTCGTTGTTTTACGTAATGTACCTTTAGCTCTCATCTATACTCTACTCGCTTGTCTATTCACGTTCTCTCTACTATCTCGTCTATTCATCTAGTGCTCTCATCTACTTCTTGGTACTCTATATTGGCCATTGACTGATTGTCTAAAGATAAACAATATAACTAATGCCTGGCAATATATAAAGGGCCCGATCTGGTCCTGGGATGTGCGCCGAAAGTGCTAGTGCCCATGGGAGTTAATGATCAGAGTGTTTGGCATTACACTCAGTGCTATCTATCTCGACTATCTATGGGACAATCAAAACACAAAACGTGCTATACTCTCTCGATGTCTAGAATGACAAACAAGTGATATACTCGTCGTGCTATTACCATACTTGTGCTAGTTGTGCTATGGCCATCCTACTATTCGTGCTATACTCGATGTTTGTGCTATTTTTTGGAAACTATACTCGATCTCGTGCTATTGTGCTATCCTGTTACCTGTTGTGCTATCTCTTGCTATATTTTGACTCTCTTGTACCTGCTATCTTTAGATACTCTGCCATTAAATGCGTTATTATTTAAGTCTGTTTGAGCCTGAAATTTAAGTCCTACTGGCGTTATCGCTCACCCTACGTTATTTGATGTTGTGTTCTCAGGTGAGACCGAGGATGACACATACACTCACGAGGAAGGGAATGACCAAGAGTGAAGCCAGAGTACCCTCCGTCATTAGGTATCATAGAATTGTAGTTAGTTATTTCCTTCTATTACAATGTAATTGGGCCCTATAGAATGCTCTGATATTAGTGGTTGTAACTAGAACATTTGGAAAGTTATTAATGAGAAGATTTACTTTAGTATTATTCAATGTGCAATGGTTTGATGTCTAGTATTCGCTCTATACCTTTTTCTTGCAACTGCCTTCGCGCTCTGATATTCCGCGTTGGGGCGTGACAAAAATGGCGCACTTACCTGGGAAAAATGGCACGCATGCGGTGGTCGCAAGTTTCGAACTCGCACCACCGCGGCGTGCACGCGGGGAAGGACTCCCACCCTGCGCTATCGGGTGTTTTTTGTATACTTATATTATTTAATTATATATATATATATATATTCAATTCATTTCGATTTCCCAATCTGAAACTGAACTGAACTGTGTGATCCTCCAAACCGAACCGAACTGGCTGGTTCGGTTTTTCAGTTTGAACCATAATTTGCACAGCCCTATTCAAGCTAGAGGATCAACTTCCATTAAATGGACTGTGAAGGAGGCATGCTGAAAATGTGCTTCAATAAATGTTTGCAGCAAAGACAAGACAAAAAGAAAGAGTATCTCCATACCTTTGAGATAGGTGAGTCAGAGAGTAAAAAGAAAAGGTATGGAAACCTCGTATAGGCATGCTTTCAGATAGAAAAGAGAGGACAGACAGTTGCATGAAAAAAGGTAAAGTATGGGTCTGTCAGTGGTAGGTGTACTCTGTCAAATGCCATGCGCCTGAAATTCAATAAATGCACTATCTCTTATGTATCCACAAAATCCGGATCATTTTCATGAAGCAAACATCTCAGTTTGAATAAAGAGTTGCAGAAATAATCTAACATTTTTGGATGAATGTTGAAGTATAATATGTCTTGTCCTGTCAGAGAAATAATAATATATAATGGATCAATAAAATAATTTAGTCAATGAAGATCTCATTAAAAATTATGTCCAAGATGATTAGGAAACAAGATAGATTAGTTGTTTAACCTCGGAGACCAAAAAGTACAAGTATAGAACTGACGAGAATTGAATCATAAGATCATACAATTCGGCTGTAGAAGTCAGATGGAATAGGAGTGATCGACTTCAATAAGAACTATACTAGAATACAGAGGTCGAAGATGAAAAAATAATAATTCGACTTCAGTAAAGATTGCAAGTCGACTATAGAAGTGAAGAGAAAAATAAGGTGATTCAACTTCTGAAGAAGTTTACAATTCGACTTTAAAAGTCGGCGTTGTCAAGAATGATTCGACTTCTGAGAAAGATTACAATTCGACTCCAGAAGTTGGAGTAAAAAAAAAAAAAGAATAATTCGACTATTACGGAAGATAGAATTTTCTGAGGAAATGAGGCAATTCGACTTTAGAAGAAGATTATAATTCGATTGTAGAAGTCGAATACAGAGGAATTTAGTTATGAAGCATTCGACTATAGGAGTGAAAGTTGACAGTCGGATTATGTAGTTAACTTTATGAAGGATTCGACTGTATAAGTCGGACTTGCCAATCGAATGATGTATAAAAGTGTGGACTTAGAAATTTTTCTGAGTTGTTTTGACTTCAATTCTAAAGGAGTCGAAGTTAACAATCAAAGTCTCCAGTCAGATTCAGTATGACATAGGGAGAAATTGTGGACTTAGAAAATTTCTAGAGATGGAGTTTTGCCATACTTATTGACTGTAGTACATATTTGTAAAATATATATTTTTTTGTGATATGTAGTTGATATATTTACTTTGTAGAAAGTCTATTTAAAAGTTTTGTCATAGAAAAAATATGAAATATGCTAAATCTACAAAATCTTAGATTTTCTTAGGGGTAGTTTTTCAACAAGGTCCTCGTAGAGAAACTTCATGTAGGACTCGAGAGACAACAGATCTTTCGATGTATCACCTTTTCCCTCACCGCCGCTCGTTTCGATAGTCGGAGCTAGAGGAGGAGCCATGGTGCCGGAGTACCATGGTTGCGTGCCGTAGTCCACAGTCAAGGGAGCACGCTGCAGGTGGGGCGCCAACTCGTAGCCGGGACGGCCCCCACCGGCGGAGGCGTCGTCCTCGTTGGGGAAGTTGACTTTGGCCTTGCTGCCGCGGATCCGGTGGGCGACGCGGTCGTAGGCGCGGGCGGCCTCCTCAGGGGTGCCGAGGTGCCAAGCTAGATGCGGACGCCCTTCATAGGGTCCTTGATCTGGACCGCCCACTTCCCCCAAGTGCGCCTCCGGATGCCCCGGTACAGGTTCTTGCGCCCGCGCTTGTTGCCGTGGGGGTGTGGCGCAGCAGGCAGTAGCGTGGGCGGGGACTCGAGGGGGAGGGAGGACGGGGGCCAGAGGTCAGAGGCGGGGACGACCATGGCGCAACAGGCATCGCGCGAGGGTATGAGATCGAAGATGATGGAACCACCGCCTAGGCCATCGAGATCACCCACTTCCGCAGTGGCGGCCCCCTCCTCCAGTCGTCTCCGAAGCTTGTTGCACCAATGGTGGAAGGGAAGAAGGGGGACGAGGTCACGCGGCCTCGGGAAGGGGAGAAGGGAAAGTGGGAGTTGGGGTTTTAAAATTGGGGAAAACGGCATTTGGGGTTTTACATCAGATGCCAAAATCCAAGGATTTCATGAAAATAATTTCATGGATCAACTTTTCAATACAATCAAATGACCAATTTTATAAGTTTTTTCGGAAAAATCTTTTTTTGTGGGAGATTTTACAGAGAAAAATCCCTTAACTTTCTACTGATGTCTGATTGTTTATTCATAAATATAACAATTAATGTAATAAAATAAATTATAGTAACCCACATTATGCTAAAAGTTTCATCTTAAGTAATTGTAATTACTATAATCCTCAGATAAAGTAAAATTTTCTCCTTGCTATATAGGGCCGCTTTGGTTGAGGGTTAGCCTTCCCAGGGGTAGGCTAACTCGGGATACGTTAACCCCAAAAAAGTACAGATCTAATTTGGTTGTTCTTTTCGAGATGTAGATGGTTATTCTTTTTTTAGTCACCATTATCTTTGACTCTATTTTTTTTTTATGTACAAAAATTAAAAAAATAAAAAAATATAAGACATATAATAAATAACATTTAAAATTTTATAATAATTTTCAGAATTTTTTAAAAAAGAAAAAAAGTTATCCCTCTCTACCCCACCTCAAGAGGTGGGGAGACTTAACCCGGGTTACCCGGATTAGCGGGGGTACCCCGGGGTCACCCTACCCCGCTCCCCAAAGCGGGATGAGGCAGTTAACCCGGGTACCCCGGGGTACCCCTCCCTACCCCGCTTATCAAGCGCCCACACAGTGCTCAGACTTATATTGAGACCCATGTGGCGATCATGACCTGCACAGACTACAGAGCAGAGAGAAGGAACTCAAGTACGGCACTCAAACTCGGTGACGACATAGGTTCATAATAGATTGGATCATTAATTGAAAATTTTAACATAAATGAGTCAAAAGAAATGCTAAAGCTGTAAACGGTATGAAATTGAATTTGAAAACAAGATTTTGATAAGTAATTTCGAGTTTTGATTTTGATTTTGATAATTTTGAAATAATTGATTCTGATTTTTTTTTGTTTAGATTCCAATTTTATTACTAAAATCAAAATCAAATTCAAATTTTAACAGATTAATTATTTTTTCTATTATCAATATTATTATTTCTGTTAAAATATCTCCAAACATTTTCTTATAGGAAAAATGACATTCAACCTCGTACCTATCATCTTCTCTCAAAGTTCTATCAAAATTATTTCAAAATATAGACCTCAACTTTATTTTTTTTTATACATGCTCAAATGATATTTGAAGATTACTCTCCACTTCAGCGGTTTCAGATACTCTGATAAAAAAAATTATAGAACACTCTTAACATATGACCATAATATTTAAAGTCAAAGTTTATGATAATTTTTTATACCTTGATTTTGAGAGTCAGAAATATCTTCAGCCATACTTCTGCAATTCTCCAATCTGATCAACGTAAATCTTCTTCACTGAAAAGAAAAAAAATCACAACAGAGATTTTAACATATGACCATTCTTTGTGCTATTGTTTAGTAACACTTTTAAAATGTAGTTTTCAATCATTTAATTATTAAATATTTATTTTTTTCTCTCTAATTATCAAATAAGTAAAATATATTTTTAATTTTGTAAAAATAGATTTTAAGATAGAGGAGAGAGATGGAGAAAAAATAACGATTTTAGACTTTAAAAATTAGTGTATGTGAACTTTTTAAGAGATTTAGAATTTCAAAAAATAAAATCCCTAAAAATGTTACCAAACAATGGGAAAGCAACCTTCTGTGTTCACCACAAATGCATAAAATACTTCAAAAACATAGATTTCCAGAGTTGCAAATAGAAATGGCCATGTAAATTTACAAAACAGTAAACCAAAAAAAGTTAAAAATGCAAATGTAAGCTTAAAATCGAAGGAAAAAAATAAAAAACAAGATCAGTCAAAAGTGCTTCAGCAGAAGAAACTATTGTTCCGGAAATACTTAAATAGATTCATTAACCAAGGAGGTTGCTTTAAGCAATATATCTACTTAGATCCAGCCACTCTACACACAGAAAATTTATAAACACACAACACGCAATAGGAGGCACCAAGAGGATGGAAAGTTTAAACATTTCCGAGCTCAAACTCACCCCCAACTCCAAACACGATCGAAGAAACAAGCAGACGGATAGAACGGGAAGAAAGATGAATCAAGAACAGAGCAGGCGAACATATCCATTCATCCGCCACAAATATAACCACGCAAAAGATCAGACGAGAACAAATCACACCAGATCACTGATGTGTAAGAAGGAGAAGGCATCAAAATGATACCTTGAGGCCCATCTTCCTCACGGGAAGAAAGAGGGGAGGGCCGAGAGGGGGGAGGGTCAGAGGGGGATGGGGTGGGGAGGGGAGGGCAGAGGAGAGACAAAGAGATGAGAGAAGGGGAGGGGAGGGCGCCAGAAAAGACCCTCCCCACCCCACACAGTACAACACACACACCAAAGAGAGAGAGAGAGAGAGAGAGAGAGAGGGAGGGTCGGAGGGGGATGGGGCGGGGAGGGGAGGGCGGCCGGCGGAGGAGAGACAGAGACACAGAGAGAGGCGAGACGGGAGGGGAGGGCTCCGAGAAGAGGGAGAGCCGAGAGGGGGGGGGACCGGCGGAGGAGGCGTCCCGGTGGTGGCGTCCAGCGGAGGAGGTGCCTCAGTGGTGGCGTCCGGGGAAGGAGGTGCCTCGGCGGTGGCATCCAACGGAGGAGGCGCCGGCGTGGCGGCGTGATGGGGAGGAAGGAGGAAGGGGAGGCGCGCTTGGAAGAATTATAGGAGAGGAGAGGAGGCTGAGGAGTGAGGAGTGAGGACTGAGGAGGGGCGTGGCAGTTTTTGACATTTTGTGAGTTTTTATTTTTTAGTTATTTTTACATTTTTTACACTTTACTTCTTGTTATTTTTATTATTAATTTAATCGGAATTCAGAAATCGGTTTCAAAATAAAACAAATAGAATAGACAAAGCCCGTAGAAAAATGAAAGGGACATTAGTCTAGGAATGTGGGATTCAAAAATTCCTGAAGAAAACCTAGCTTATCTTTGAACCTAGGTTATCTTTGGAGAGTGGCAATTCGTCCGTACAAAGCCATAAATACATAATTTTCATATATCTGCAATAACAGATAAAAGAACATGCACCTCACGTACGTGTATTATGCCCACCAAGGATTCTACTATATATGTTATTTCCAAATTTACCACACGGCCCCTCGAAAGCAGCTGCATGCTACCAAGGTTGTTCCATACAAATATAAACTAATCTCTCCATTAATTGATAACTAAAGTCGTGAAAAGTAAGAGGTCTCGAGTTCGATTTTTGAGGGGCTTACTTGGTCTACATGTAATTTTTGAAGTGTGTAGGTCCGAGATTTTTCTGATCAAGTGAGGTAAGGACAATACGGGTACACGAAAAATAGGAGCTGTCAAATTCTGATCTTAAAATTCACGAACATCAATCCTTGAGTCCACAAAACCACACGGAACGGAGTTTCTTCGTTAACAAAAAAAAATAATAACTAAAGTCATGGAGATTTATATAAGAATGACCAATCTATGGAGCAGCTCCCTCCATATACGTATCTAACTACTAAACGTGCATTCGAAATATACACGCGATCTATTAAATGACCTATGCTGTTGTAGTCACTAAGATAAAGACAAGTAAGTATAAGATCCACAAAGTAAATACTTTTTACCTCGCATGTCACCTTATTAGTAGGATGCTTAGATCTCACACGTCTCGATATCTAACTAATCAAATGCCGTAGTTATTTTTACTTATTTCATAGATAGAAAAAGTTTCTCATATCTATTATCTACGGTTTTAGATCTACAAGATGGCTGGCCAAACATGTAGAGAGTACTTTTGGCATTGAAGGCACCGCAGCTTTAGGAACACCTTGAAGGGGTGTCAATCGAGTGTAAATAGATTTATTTTTTAGTTTTTAAACAAATCACAGAAACATAATCACATAGAAAAAAGATAGGAAAGAAGAAATTAATTACACAAAGAGACAAGTTAATTTTTAAAGAGGATCAACAATGTTGTCCTACATTCTTTTCTCAAAAATCTTTGGGTCTAACAACTAGAAAGTTAAGCAATACACACTCTAAACATCAAGATGCTAGTTCACTTTCTACCCACACACATTACACACGTTAAAGTGCAAAAATCTTAGATAAAATGAGTATAATTCACATTCAAAC
This sequence comes from Colocasia esculenta, assembly GCA_014218235.1. NCBI lineage: Eukaryota > Viridiplantae > Streptophyta > Magnoliopsida > Alismatales > Araceae > Colocasia > Colocasia esculenta. Next base: position 61,239,259 of record CM024764.1, on the reverse strand, counting down.
TCTCAATCAAATAATAAAAGTAATAAATTTATATGAGAAAAAATTACAAATCTAAAAATATTATAAATGTGTCCTCCAAGATAATCTTTAAATTCAGTATGACGAATAAGTTTTAGATTATTACAAGATATAATAACAGATTCATGATCTTGACTACAGTAGAGCATGAGAGTTCTTCAAACAATCACCCAACAGCCTACCATCCTCCAAGGGCGACTTTAGGAAGCTTTACATCATGATGTGACAGCATTCTCAAAATGTCGGGTGGAGATCTTTCCAAAAAAAAATCTAATTTTGGTGTGTCCAGAAAATCTTCCTGATTTTCTTCATATCACAAGTGTATTGCAAGAGTGTCAGACACCTTTGCTATCTGACTACTATAACTTTCATTCCGCACAACTATGAATGTGAAACTTGTGCTATTGAAAAGAGTAAAATGAATACTTCAAATACTTTCAAACATGAAACTTTATATTCTAACAAGAACCGAACTTAAATCATCATTCTAAACATGACTTTTGTACAGTTTTATACTTAAATTTTTAAAATTAATTTGTTGATTATACATATATAATTAGAAACTTAATTAGTCTAATATAAATAAATATTGTTGTCGTCAGAATTGCGAGGGATCACAATATATAGACATGTTATTTCTTCCATGCCCGTTCAAAGAATTCTAGATATAGTTTATTATTTTTTGCTCAGAAATGCCTAAAAGAAGCCATAATATTGCATCATTATTTGTGCGCATTATGTTGTCTTGCCAATTTATTTAAACCCAGGTCATACTATACTAAGTTATAATTTATTAAATTAGGTGGTTTAACTCTACTATTGCATTTGCAGATGGAAACAAAATTTGTCTTCTGTGGCTGCCAAATTTAAGGATTAATTGGACCAGAAAATTTGATGTTGTAGCATGCCAGAGGTCAGGTGATCATCGTCCTAAGCATATGATTAATTAATATGTGTCATCCATTTAATTGTATGTGAAAAGAGAAATTATAATGCCAGTCTGCAACAGTACTTAAGTTTTTTTTTTGGACCAAAAAAAGAGCTAGAGTTCCATTTTACTAGAACAAAAGAGATACAAAGTACAACATGTAGAGACTAACCCTAAAAACACACAGATGCTCCAATACAACAACAGAAAATATGGAGGATTGAGAGTCCAAATAGGCAAATGATAACTAACACATGGAACCAAAGCTTGGAAAGTCATTCCAAATGAATGCATCAAACATAGGAAGACCAAGCAAGAACATCACTATAGAGGAACTGAGATAAAGGCAAGCTTTTTTGGAGATAGGCTGCACTTCATAATAGCAACATAACCACGGTAGCTCGGAAGCTCTCCGAATGGAAGTGCAGATGGGCTTCAGAACACAAACTATACCTGAAACTTCATAACACCAAAGTTGGGGAATCTAGAGACTATAAGGCCACGATGTGTATCTTGAAGACTTAGGCAGATCCAAGCGGGTCTCGAGACGATCTTTGAAGAATATAAAGTACTAGGAGTTAGTTGAAAGATAAAACTAGAGCAAAAACACAAAATATTAGTCGAGCACAATGTTGGAGCCGTAGGTTCAAAAAGCAAGAAGGGAGGTGAAGAGAGGGGTCGGCACACAGATGAGAAGATGGAATAAACAAGGGGAGCTCGTACACATCAGGGGTGATTCGGAAGGAAAAGAAGAACAAGTAGGGGTAGCAGAGGTTCAAGAATAGAGGACAGTGAGGCAAAGAGATGCAAAACAGTGCATCAGATAGGATCGACTGACCAAGAGGTTGGGGCTGGCAGAGATCTCAAGGGAGGAGGGCGGCGGACCTAGAGGAAGGGGGGGGTGGCGAAGGATGGAAGATCTAGATCCAAATATGGAGGAGGAGCTATAGGTGACAGATGGTGGGATGGATACGGCATTGAAGGAGACCAAGAGGGTGAAAAATATGGAAACAACATGACACTAGACAAAAGGGTGGATCTAAAGAAAATAAAGGAAGGGAGGAATGAAATTAAGGATAGAAGGGATGTGGAATAGAAGAAGAGAGAAAGGATGGAGAAAAAAGGAGGAAAAGGAAGGCGGAATAGGTGAGGTGCAGGCATGGGTGAGAAGAAGGAAGGGGGGTAGAAGAAAAAGGAAGAAAAATGGAGATAGAATGGTGAGGCACGAGGTGGTGGGAAGGAAATGAAAGGGTGGAAGTGACAAAATAAGGTGAGACAAAGGGGAAATAAAGAGGGGGGGGGAGCATCAGACATCTACTTCCCCCACCATAGATCCGTCGTTGGATGGCGACTATTTTGCTAGCGAGCACCGGGGACAGTTTGTAATATCTTGTATGTTCGGATTGTAGTTTACCAGGTTTGAGGGCTAGTGTGTGGTCCATTAGTTGAGTTGGTATGTACATGTATGTGTTTACAAGCTTGGGGAGCAGGGTGTGAGGTTGGAGGGTTGGAAATTCCATCCCAAACAGACCTCTGGCGGGTTCATTAAGAATGCGACCAACACAGTCGTTGTGATTCTTGCATGAACATGACCACCTGCTCCGTCGTAATTTAGCACCGCTTTTACGTGGGCACGGCTGCATGTGCGCCACATGGCGCATGCAGAGTCGCCGGGGTTTAATTGTGACGGTGGGGTACATCGCGTTTCTAAACGCGATGGCCCGATACATCACAAGTTAACCTCTGTGTGTTTTGAGCTTCTACCCTTGGCCGAACAGTGTAGTTGCACTGTTCAGCTGAAGGGGGAGTTTTCTGAAGCACTTGGGGGAGATTTTGGATTTTTTGCTGTTCGTTTGGCGTGGTTTCGGTGCGAGGAGGTGCTTCGAAGTGCGAGGAACCTCTGGGCGGCGTCGGTTTCATGTTTCACCTATTGGTAGGGGGACTTTCCCTTATTTTCGATTGTATGACATGTGTAGGTTAGAGTTTGTGGATTTTGGTTTGGAAATCATGTAAACATAATAGAAAGCATGTTTAGGGTTTCATATGAACATCTATTTCCTGCTTTATCAGCATATAGAACCATTTGGTATGATTTTTGGAATGAGAGTTTAGGTTAGGTTTCTTCTGTCTAAAAGGTGACAAAACTAGTTGTCGTGTTTTGTAAATGCGACGACCTATTCGGTCGCAATTCAGACTGTAAGGCGACGGGTTGGTCTGTCACGATTCAAGCATCGATTGGCGACCACTGTGTTGGTCGCGATTTAGAATGTGGCCACCCGAGCTCTGGGGTTCTATGGCCAGTATGTCGGGTTTCTGTGGTACATTGCTTGGGCTGTGTTGCTTAAGCAATGTAGGGTTTGTATGGGGTGTGTCGACTTATGTCGTGATTGTGCTAAGCGAGTTGAGTTGTTCACACCTTCCGTGGTTACCTCTCACATCGGATCCCCAGCATCGGGTGCTCGGGGTTTTCCCCGATACGGTGAGTATCGTCAAGAATTGTGTCGTCTTCCTGGACACCCTCACTCCTGAGTTTGAGTTGTACGTCCGGCTGAGTGAAAGACGGCAGTGGGCAGCGAGTTGTTTTGTGGTGTGGTCACTTGTAGCACGCTCGTGGTTGGGAGACGGACACCAGTAGACGTACTCGTCCCCAGCTAGTCCTATTTCCAGTGCCTCACTTTAGGGAGCTCGGACTGGAGTCCCTAAAGGTGTCAGGCGTGGGCCTGCAGCTACGTGGTATGCAGGAGTGGTGTTGGTTGGTCTTCACAGTTTCTTGACCTTGTTGAGGTGGAGCGGTAGCTGGACCTTTCGTTCATGGCTATGAGACTGAGAGGTGGTCTTGTGTTGTTTGTTCGAGTCTGTGGCTGGTGTCGCGAACCAGTTCTCGTGACTCGTGTGTGGCGTGCCCTTCTTTAGCTTGTACACATGTACGTGGTTTGCCGTTTATTTATTTACAGATGTATTATCATGCACAGGTAGTGATATATTTTAATGGCTTATGAGCTCTACTTACTTAAATTGTTGTACATTATTTACTCGGCTTTTGGGGAGTTGCCCTACTGAGCCAATGACTTGTGAGGCTCACCCCTTCTTCTTCCAGGTGAAGGAGAGCAGGAGGGTTCCCGTCCCTCTTCTAGTTCCGGTCAGCACTGTACATAGTGGAGTCAGGCGTTCACTATCAGCAGAGTAATACTTCTACTTGTTGAGCCTTAGGGGTTTGTCCCAGGTTGTTGTACTTTGTTCTATGACTTTGGTTTGGAATTGGATATGTACATTTCATGTGGATATATGTGGGAAATGGAAACTTATATGTGTTCATCATGTTCTTTTATATTTTCACGAACGTGTGTGTGTTGATATCCCTTGCGAAGCTACGACCTATTCACGGGAGGCGGAGTCGTGTCGGGCACGTTATTGGGTCAACAGACCTGAACGGCGAGGACCGCCACAGTTGGCATCAGAGCAGGTCCGTGTAAATATGAAGGAACATAAAATGTATATAGTCTGTTCTCTACTATAGTCTACTGCTGATAGTTGGCCCTATTTTTGTAATGATATGTCTGTGTGCTATGTGGATTGGAATGTTGGTTGTGCAGGTTTATAAATGGCTGATAGGAGAGATTGGGAAGATGGTGGTGATGAGTCTGAGGAATCCACACATCAGATGATATAGAAAGGTTATGGGAGAGTATCATGTTGGCCCACTTTTGATATGGCAGCAAGCTAACTTAGAGGGGGGGGGGGGGAATAGTTTTTTCTGATTTCTACAAATAGAAACTAAAACACAGAAAATTAACACTTAAAGGTTTGGTTAGATTAGTATGATAAAGAGTAGCAATGCAGAAGTAAATAAACAATCACACAAATGACACAAGAGATTTATCCTGGTTCGACCCTTCCCACATGGAAGTCCTACTTCCAGTCCCCAAGCAACCTCTTAGGATTTTACTAACCAAGGGTACAGTCCCCCTCAAGGACACTACAACACCCAGCACCCCAGCTGGTCTTCTTCTCTTTCCCGGGCAAGAAGGCAGCCCACTTCTTTTACAGGCTCAGAAGCAAACCTCCTGGTACAAACCCCAGTGTGGTTCTGCTAGACACAAACCCCTAGCTAGGTTCTACACTGTATACAGTCCAACAGCTGGACAGAAATCTTTCTTAGAAAAGAAAGATCAGACTGAGAGCTATTACAAGTCGAACACTAAGAACTAGCTCACAGTTACAGACTCTCCCCCAAATTTACAATGAGCGCAAAGAGAGAATGAAGAGAGAGAAGAAAGCTTGAAGGCTTGAATGCTTCAAATGCTTGAACAGTTCTTCTGGGCTCAGGCTCTTTCTATCTTTTCCTTTGAGTGTATGTGGCGTTCAGGTTCCTCACTGGTTGTACACTCCTTCAAAGATTTTCAGGAAGGCTCTACTTTGTTCTTCAGCCATGCTTCTTCTTTTATAAGAGCAGCTTTTGAATGGATCCATTGAAGAGATCCGTTGGAGTTCTAACCGTTGCTCTTCATTTGTCTTAATCAACCTCTGGTGGTCTTCGAGGTCTGTAAGCATAGAAGAGAGTGTTAGCACAAAAGAGTGTATATGATAAATGATGCATACCACTGTGTTTCTGCTAACACACTGAAAATAGTAGGACATATCTTTTTCTGATAAGCATGCCGCTTTATTCTGTCAGAAGATATTTGACTCTACATTGACCGTCAAGATTACTTCAAAAGATTATAAGAAATCTATGTTTAAAGTGAAGTGAATCGATGTAAGAATGACTTATCAAATCGTTATAATTATAAGACTTAACAAATCGTTATGAATGGCAAATCGTTATAAGTCTTAATGAATCGATGTGAGAAGCAAATCGTTATGACTAGCAAATCGATGTGCAACTTATCAAATCGTTATGCAACCAAATCGTTGTGAGAGCAAATCATTGTTCTCACTTATCGAATCATTATGAGAACCAAATCGATGTGAGAGCAAATCGTTGTTCTCACTTATCAAATCGTTATGGGCCTTAATGAGTCGTTATGAAAGGCAAATCGTTATGAGGGCAAATCATTACGCTCACTTATCAAATCGATATGAGCCTTAACGAATCGTTATAGCAGACACAAAACAAATCGTTGTGGTGCTTATAAAATCGATTAAAACCAAATCGTTGTAGCGCTCGAATCGTTCTACTCATTTATCAAATCGATGCGAGACTTATCAGTTTGTTATGAGATTGATGCGACACAGATAAAACAAGATATTCTATTTAAGTTAATCATAAATTTTGTTATTATAGGAATATACTTGGTATTATCATAATTTTTGTTATCACCAAAATACAAAGACAAGCAAGGAGTGGTTCAACATATCACACAGATTTAGACACTGTTAGATCAGCAGCCACCGATTTAGCCAGCAATTACAGCACCACCAGTTCAGGAGGAGGTAGTATCGGCATCGCTAGTACCACATTTTGGAGTTGAGGTACCACCTGTAGTACCTTTTCCTCTGGTTGCACCAGTGCGGTCAACTAGCGTGGAGGAGTCTACGGTACTAGTGGAGTGGTTTCTACGGTTGCAACTACCTACTTACTCAAGAGGTCCGAATCCAGATACAGCAGAGCATTGGGTACATGAGATGGAAAGGGTATTTGCTACAATGAGATGTCCACAAGCTAGTAGGATTATTTTGGCTACTTACCAGTTGCGGGGATTTGCACAAGAGTGGTGGAGGCTCAAAATGCAGACGGTGTTTGCAAGACGAGTGGAAGATACAATTACTTGGCCAGAATTCCTTGAAGTATTCAATAATACATTCTTTCCGGTGCAAATTTAACAAGCCAAGAGGGAGCAATTCAGGACATTACAACAAGGGAATTTGTCGGTATTGGAGTATCAAATGAGATTCATGGCCTTGAGCAGGTATGCACCTTATATGGTAACTAATAATACTATGATGGTGGAGTACTTTATTTGAGGGTTGAGGCCCAAGTTGCAAGATGCAGTGACTCCTCTTATGTGTGGGACGGTGGAGGAAGCAACCCAAAGAGTAGGAATACTTGAAAGAACCATGCAAGCGAGGCAATCCAGCAGATCAGGATCAGGTAGTTTCCGACTTCCACAGCAATCACCGGGTGCTAGCAAAGGCAAGGCACCTTCAGGAGGAGTGTCTACATCAAGTTTTGGCAAGTGGGCTTCTAAGCTAAAGAAGATATTTAGAGGCCGAGGAGGTGGCAGGCAACAGGGATTTCAGCAGAGCCAAGGTTATAGGCCGGAGACGGAGGAATCGCAGCAAAGTATAGCTAGGCAGCCCGCAGGATTTAGATGCTATAATTGTGATCAGCCAGGGCACTTGGCAAGGAACTATCTATAAGACCCGGCCCCCTTGGGCCCTTTGGCCCCGTCCTCAGGGTCGCGACATGCTCCCTGGTCACGACGAGGTCGCGACGGGGAGGCCGTCGCGACAAGGTTCAGGTCGCGACGACCAGGGCTGTCATGTTCTTATCGCGACGATATGGCCGTCGCGTTCTGGTCACGACATTCGATGGTGTCGCGATAGCGTTTCTGACAGACGTGACTGGTGTCCTTTCCGTCAGAACGGCTCTATTGTGTGTCAGACGCACGGGTGTGAGTGCGACGTGGTCATCCGTCACGATCGCTTTTCCAGTCTTCGAGGTTTGACCTGCTTTTTGGGGTCGCGACAGAGGCGATCGTCGCGATAAGGTCGCGACGCCTAGGGGCGTCGCGACAAGAGAGTTATCGCGACATGTCGTTTCGTCGCGTTCTGGGGGCCACCGGGTTAAAACCCAAGGCCGCGCCCCCTTTTTCCCTCTCGCCCTCTCAGCTCTCTTTCTCTCCTCTCCTTTCCCTCTCATGTTTCCCTTGCGGATTCTTGCCGGTTCTTGGTGCTTGAGGTGTTCGTGCTAAGGTGGTGTCGTTCCCGCTCATGCAGGGGACGTGTTCGTGTCATTTAGAGCAAGGAGGAGGCATCCTTTTCTACGAGAAGGCCCCAATGGGTTCGTTCTTCATGTGGAGGTAGGGACTCTTGATCCTCTCACCCTAAGCATGCTCCCTCCCCCTCTAGTTCATGGTTTCTCGTTGGTTTGGGGTTTGGCAGTGTGAGAACTCCATGCTTGAGGTTGAGTGAGGTTCCTCTTCGAGTGTAGATCCATGTTTGTGGGGTTTTAAGGGTGGTTTGGATGCTTTACTAGCTTTCTAGCATGTTGAGCATGATTCCCTCCCCCTTGTGTGGTTGTTTCCCAATTTTTGGGGTGGTTCTCGGAGGGGTTGCTCCGGAACCCCCCTCTGTCTGAGAACGCGACGATCGTGGAGGTTGTGATCTGGTCACGACGGCCTGGCGGTTCGTGACGAGATCGTGACGCTCTTGTGTGCTGCGATCTAGTCGCAATAGCCTGGCCGGTCGCGACGACATCGCGATGCTCTTGGGTGTCGCGACCCTGTCGCGACGGCTCGGGCCGCCGTGACGGGATCGTGACAGGGTAGGGTGTCGCGACCTCAGCCGTGAGACAGGTTTGATCTTCGCTGTTTTCATTTCGTTTACTATACCCGTGGCACCTGTGCTAGTTCCCTAGTACGGTCTGCACTAGTCTTTCACTCGGTGCTCGGCACTTGAGGGCTTGTCCCGTGTGAGAGGTTGTTACCGTTTCCTGGGACCCCCATCCTCGGGAGCCTGTCGAAGGAGTACTCCGGGCTACGAGTGTGCTCGAGTTGGCAGCCACCAGGTGGACTATAGAGCTTAGGGGAAAACGGTGGTTAGGACAGTGGCGTTGAGTCGCTTGCAGAGCTCTCGTGGTTGGACTGGGACGCCGAGGTCAGTTTCGGAGTTCTTCCCGACGCAGTCCAACTAGTCCTTTTCTCACTGCCTCGCTCTTTGCGGCCCCAAAACCGCTTAGAGAGGCCAGGTGTGGGACCGTAGTCCGGCCAGACTATGGCGATTACTGTTGTGTTACTTTGTGTCCTACCTCGCTCTGATGAGACGTGAGTGTCAGGACCCGGGTCGAGGATAAGACGTCGGTGGGCGCACCTGACCTTGACTAGTGGTAGTGCTTCTCTTAGCTAGTGTTCTCTGTCCAGGCGGAGTCCCCTCCGTCTGTATTTGCTAGCCGTGTGGTGGTCACGACGAGCAGTAGTATGGAGTTTCCGACCGTGTGTACTTTCTGTACCGTGCTAGTTGTAGTTTCACTTCCGCACTTCCGTTGTAGGTAGAAGATATAAACTATTGTCATTAATGTTATAATTATATTCTTCTGCCTGTTTAGAGCCAGTAGGAGATTGGTAGTCTCTACTGAGCTTCTGTTGTGAAGCTCATCCCTCCTTTTCCCAGGTGAGACTTCTCAGCAGCGGTAGGGCGCGCGCCGGGCGGAGGAGACGGGGCAGTAGGCGGGGTCCCCGTAGCTAGCAGTGGTTCCACTTTTTCAGTTTACGTCACCCTCGGGGTATGCCCCTAAGGGACTTGTTCTTCCCCTGCCTTTTACTTGTACTAGCATGTGTGCGTTGGGACTGTACTTAGAGCGTTATGCGGTGGTCTCGCTCTCTCTTCTGTTTCCGCTTGTACGCTTCTAGCTTAGCAGTTGATGTTTACTTCCGCTACATATCCTATTAGACATGAATTATAGCCCTTTCGGGTCCCCGGATCCGTGGGCGGCGACCGCGAAAATTGGGTCCTCGACGTGGGCCGAGGGTCGGGTTCTCTGGTCATTACAGTTGGTATCAGAGCGAGAGTCTGACAGGACTTGTAATGGATTTAAACTGCAATAGGAAGTCCCAACGGTAGTACAAGTACACTGCTAGCCGCCCGAGTGGTTTTGGTAACCTTTGTTGGTTGTGTTGCCATGCAAGACATGGCTCTGCGGAGGTGCAGGCACGCCAGAGAGTTGATTGAGCAGTAGGATGAGTTTGAGATGCCCGCGCAGGGGTAGGTCCACGAGGAGGTGTCCGCAGTAGAGTCAGTGGTGCAGCCTCAGGTGCACAGGCAGCAGCGGCAGCAGGCGGGCAGCAGCAGCAGCAGGAGTACCAGCCTCAGCCACAGCAGTACGTAGACTGGTTTCCCCTAGCAGAGCAGTTCTTTAGGAACTTGTACCAGGGAGCGTACCAACCTGGGAAGGCAGCAGCAGGTGTTCAGCCTCCAGTACCTCCCCCAGTGATGCCAGAGCAGTAGGTAGAGCCAGAGGTGGAGCAGCCAGTTCGTCAGCAACCGTCGGGTACTGGGAGTACCCGAGCCGGCCAGAGGAGGACGTCAGTTACGGAGGACAGGACCGCTCTCCTAGAGAGATTCTTGCGTCTCCAGCCACCGATGTTCCACAGTGAGTATGATCCATATAAGGTAGAGAGCTGGACCCATGAGTTAGACCGCATCTTCGAGACCATGGAGTGCCCTGAGGATGACCAGGTTCGACTGGCGGTGTATCAGCTTAAGGGAGCAGCCCATGAGTGGTGGAGAGTTCAGAGGCAGACTCACTTCTAGGGGCAGAGGTTGGATCACATCACTTGGAAGCGGTTTTCAGAGGTCTTTCACGGTGAGTACTTCTCTGACTACGCTCGACGTGAGAGACGGGACCAGTTCCATGCGTTGGTTCAGGGCGACCTCATAGTTTCTCAGTACCACCAGAGGTTTGTTCGGTTGTTGAGGCATGTGCCTCATGTCGCTGGCAGCGATCAAGCATGTGCAGAGAGGTTCATAGCAGGACTGAGACCAGACCTGAGGTGGGTGTGATGGCACACATGTGTACCATCTTGGGGGAGGCTGTGGCGAAGGCCACCGCCTTGGACAGAGAGACCTGGCAGCCTCAGCAACAGTAGCAGCAGGGAGGAGCCTCTTCCAGGTCCTCACCTTACCAGCGTCCACCGGGTAGCCACAGTATTGCGACTTCCTCTTCCTCCAGCTCGGGCAGTTCCGGCAGCGCCGGGATTCGCTCGCAGTTTAGGAAGTTGTCTACTCATAGGGGTGGTCGGAGCCGACAGCAGAAGCGCCAGTCCAGGTTTGTAGAGCAATCAGTTGTCTAGGGAGCTGAGCAGGGCCGTCAGGAGGCAGTTTGCTACACCTATGGCTTACCGGACCACTTCAGGAGGGATTGCCCCATGGGGCAAGCCCCGCAGCAACAACAGCCAGTTCAGTACGCTCAGCAGTCGCCTCAGTACCAGTACCCTCCTCAGCAGCAGGCACTGCGTCAGCAGCAGCGGGGGCAGTACCAGCAGCAGGCTCAACAGTTTCCGCAGCCGCAGCAGTACCAACCATACCAACAGCAGCAGCAGTACCCTCAGCCTCAGCCACCGTAGCAGCAGTAGCCCCAGCAGGCGCAGCAGCGTGGGCGTGGTCGTGGTCGTGTGATGGCACTCACCCGGGAGCAGGCAGAGGCATCAAACCTTGTTATAGGTACTCTACCTATCCTTGGTAGAGCTGCTCGTGTTTTGGTCGACCCCGGTGCTTCTTTGTGTTTTGCTTCCGAAGAATTCTATGAGTCCCTAGCTTATCACGCTCCTGAGAGGCAGTGTGACGTGATGGTCGATCTCCCGTTTGGTGACTATATGCGTTCTTAATTTTGGTTACCTGGAGTGTGTGGCAGCCGAGGTTGAGGGGCACCAGTTGCCGGCCAGGTTGTACGCACTGTAGCTTTGCGACTTTGACGTCATCCTGGGCATGGACTGGTTGGAGGGCTCACTCAGCCGTGGTTGATTGCCAGTGGAAGACCGTTCAGTTTAGGATACCTGGAGAGCCCATCCTCTGCTTCTGAGGTATTCGGTCTACCCGTCTGCCATTTATTTCCTTCTGTAGAGTTCACCATTTGATCCGCGATGGCTGTGTGGCGTACCTTGCTTCGGTTTGTTCTTTGGAGCCTAGCGAATCAGCAGTTTCTAATGTGACGGTCGTTTCTGAGTTCTCCGACGTCTTCCCGAAGGATCTACCTGGCTTGCCGCCTGAGCGGGAGGTAGAGTTCTCCACTGAGCTTTTTGGCCGGTACGATGCCTTTGTCTAAGGCACCTTACCGGATGGCCCCGGCGGAGCTGCATGAGCTGAAACGCCAGCTGCAGGAGCTGCTTGAGCTGGGCTTCATTCGCCCGAGTCGTTCGCCATGGGGTGCGCCTGTTTTGTTTGTGAGGAAGAAGGATGGCAGTCTTCATTTGTGCATCGATTATCAGCAGTTGAACCAGGTTACTGTGAAGAACAGGTACCCGTTGTCGAGGATTGATGATTTGTTTGATCAGTTGTAGTCGGCCAAAGTTTTCTCGAAGATTGACTTGAGATTCGGGTACTATCAGATGCGGATCAGAGAGTCAGATGTTGGTTTGACGGCTTTCCGTTCCAGGTAGGGTCACTTCCAGTTCGTCGTGATGCCGTTTGGGCTGACGAGCGCACCCACAACATTTATGGATCTGATGCATAGGGTGTTCGGTGGGTACCTACAACGTTTTGTGGTTGTTTTTGTTGATGATATTTTGGTCTACTTGGCTTCTGAGGAGGAGCACCTGAGGATCGTGCTGGAGGCCCCGTGGAGTCACTGCCTTTATGCCAAGTTCGACAAGTGCGAATTTTGGCTGAGGGAGGTGCACATTCTCGGGCATGTGATCTCGAGTTCTGGTGTGGCAGTGGACCCTGCCAAGGTAGAGGCCATGTTGTCGTGGGAGCAGCCCACATCGGTGTCAGAGGTCCGCAGTTTTCTGGGTTTGGCTGGTTACTACCGGAGGTTTATTCAGGATTTTACCATGATTGCGGTGCCGTTGAATAGGTTGACTGGGAAGGATGTCAGGTTTGTTTGGTTAGAGGACTGTGAGCAGAGCTTCCGAGAGCTGAAGACGAGGTTGACTTCAGTGCCAGTGTTGGTCTTGCCGTCAGGCAGCGGTGGTTTCGTGGTCTTCACCGATGCGTCGAGGTCAAGTTTGGGTGTCGTGCTGATGCAGTACGGTGGGGTCATTGCCTATGCTTCTCGACAGCTGATCAAGAAGTATGAGGAGAACTACCCCACAAACGACTTGGAGCTGGCAACAGTGGTGTTCGCTCTCAAGTTGTGGAGGCACTATCTGTATGGAGAGGCTTTTCAGATCTTCACCGATCACCAGAGTCTGCAGTATATCTTCACCCAGAGGGATCTAAACTTGAGGCAGCGCCGATGTATGGAGTATTTGAAGGACTACGACCTAACCCTTTCCTATCACCCAGGAAGGGCTAACGTCGTAGCTGATGCTTTGAGCAGGCGCGTGCGCTTGAGTTCGCTGATGGTCAGATAGTGGAGGCTGTTTGAGGAGCTGTCCCAGGGAGTGTTCGTTCAGTCGAGGACCAGAGACCGTGCTGTGGCGAGCAGTTTGTCAGTTCGGCCATCAGGGTTCAGGTAGGTGTTGCAGGCACAGCAGGCAGACCCTCAGTTGGCAGACGTTTTGCAGATGCCAGATGTTGAGCTCGACGAGGACAGCGAGGTCAGATTCAGAGGCCGCTTGTACGTTCCTGAGGAGGCGCGCCAGATAGTTTTGTCAGATGCTCACAGATCGAAGTATGCAGTTCATCCTGGCTCCACCAAGATGTACCATTGCTTGAGGAGGTTCTTCTGGTGGACAGGGATGAAGAGGGGAGTGGCAGAGTTTGTTGCTCGGTGCCTTACCTGTCAGCAGGTGAAGGCCGAGCATCACTGTTCTGGTGGTGAGCTGCAGTCGTTGCCCATTCCCGAGTGGAAGTGGGACGACATCACCATGGACTTTGTAGTTGGTTTATCTGGGTGATTGTGGATCGTTTGACCAAGGCAACACATTTTCTTCCGATCAGGATGTCATGGTCAGTGGACAGGTTAGCCAGGCTATACGTGGATAGAGTTGTTTCGTTGCACGGGATCCCCGTTTTGGTCGTCTCTGACAGAGATCCGAGGTTCACGTTAGGGTTTTGGCATAGTCTTCAGAGAGCACTGGGCACAGAGTTGAGGTTCAGCACAGCGTACCACCCTCAGACAGATGGACAGTCAGAGCGGACCATTCAGACACTGGAGGACATGCTGAGAGCGTGCTGTTTAGACTGGAGCGGCACTTGGGAGTCGCACCTTCCGATGGTAGAGTTCGCGTATAACAACAGTTATCACTCGAGCATCGGAATGGCACCATATGAGGCTTTGTATGGTCACTCGTGCAGGACTCCACTTCACTGGTTCGAGGTCGGTGAGAAGCAGCTTTTGGGGCCAGAGTTAGTGCAACAGTGTGCAAACACGGTCAGTCTGATCAGGCAGAGGCTTCGGGCAGCGCAGAGCAGACAGAAGAGCTACGCAGACGTCCGCAGGAGACCGTTATAGTTCAGTGTTGGTGATCTTGTCTTCTTGCGGGTCTCGCCGACCAAGGGCGTCATGAGGTTTGGCAGAAAGGGAAAGCTCAGTCCGAGGTACGTCAGGCCTTTCCCTATCACCGAGAGGGTCGGCGAGGTGGCTTACAGGTTGAGTCTTCCGGTAGAGCTAGCAGGTGTGCACAGTGTGTTTCACGTTTCGCAGCTCAAGAGGTACGTTGCAGATCCTTCGCACGTGTTGGAATACTCGCAGCTTGAGGTGGCGCCAGACTTGTCAGTGCCAGAGTACCCAGTCAACGTTGTCGACCGTAGAGTTTAGCAGTTACGCCGAAAGCAGATTCCACTAGTGAAGGTCGTCTGGGAGAACCGCGTTGGTGGCGAGGCAACCTAGGAGCACGAGGATAAGATGCACAAGCAGTTCCCCTATTTTTTTGATCGATTGGTATGCTATCTTCTTTTTTTCTGCTTTCTGGGTTAAGACTGAGTTGTCTTCATTTCGAGGGCGAAATGTCTTAAGGTGCGTGGGATGTAAAACCCTACCCCCTTGGGCCCTTTGGCCCCATCCTCAGGGTCGCGACATGCTCCCTAGTCGCAACGAGGTCGCAACGGGGAGGTCGTCGTGACAAGGTTTAGGTCGCGACGACCAGGGCTGTCGCGTTCTTGTCGCGACGGTGTGGCCGTCGCATTCTGGTCGCGACGTCTGATGGCATCGCGACAATGTTTATAACAGACGTGATCGATGTCCTTTCTGTCAGAATGGCTCTGTCGTGTGTAAGACGCACGCGTGTGAACACGACGTGGTCATCCGTCGCGATCGCTTTTTCGGTCTTCGATGTTTGACCCGCTTTTTGGGGTCACGACAGAGGTGACCGTCGCGATAAGGTCACGACGCCTAGGGGCGTCGCGACAAGAGAGTTATCGTGACATGTCGTTCCATCGCATTCTGGGGGCTTCCGGGTTAAAACCAAAGGCCGCGCCCCCTTTCCCCCTCTCGCCCTCTTAGCTCTCTTTCTCTCCTCTCCTTTCCCTCTCGTGTTTCCCTTGCGGATTCTTGGCAGTTCTTGGTGCTTGAGGCGTTTGTACTAAGGTGGCGTTGTTCCCGCTCGTGCAGGGGATGTGTTCGTGTCGTTTGGAGCGAGGAGGAGGCGTCCTTTCCTACGAGAAGGCCCCAACGGGTTCATTCTTCGCGTGGAGGTAGGGACTCTTGATCCTCTCGCCATAAGCATGCTCCCTCCCCCTCTAGATCGTGGTTTCTCGGTGGTTTGGGGTTTGGGAGTGTGAGAACTCCATGCTCGAGGTTGAGTGAGGTTCCTCTTCGAGTGTAGATCCATGTTTGTGGGGCTTTAAGGGTGGTTTGGATGCTTTACTAGTTTTCTAGCATGTTGAGCATGATCACCTCCCCCTTGTGTAGTTGTTTCCCATTTTTGGGGTGGTTCTTGGAGGGTTGCTCCGGAACCCCCCTCTGTCTGAGAACATGACGATCGTGGAGGTCGCGATCTGGTCGCAACAGCCTGGCCGGTCATGATGAGATCGCGATGCTCTTGGGTGTCGCGACCCTGTCGCGACGGCTCGAGCCTCCGTGATGGGATCGCGACAGGATAGGGCGTCGCGACTAGGTCGCGATGGCCCGCTGCGTTGCGACCTCAGCCATGAGATAGGTTTGATCTTCGCCATTTCTGTTTCGTTTACTGTACCCATGGCACCTGTGCTAGTTCCCTAGTACGGTCTACACTAGTCTTTCGCCCGGTGCTCGGCACTTGAGGGCTTGTCCCATATGAGAGGTTGTTACCGTTGCCTGGGACCCCCATCCTCAGGAGCATGTCGAGGGAGTACTCCGGGCTATGAGTGTGCTCGAGTTGGCAGCCACCAAGCCGACTCTGGAGCTTAGGGGAAAACGGTGGTTAGGACAGTGGCATTGAGTCGCTTGCAGAGCTCTCGTGGTTGAATTGGGACGCCGAGGTCAGTTTCAGAGTTCTTCCTGGCGCAGTCCAGCTAGTCCTTTTCTCACTGCCTCGCTCTTTGCAGCACCGGAACCGCTTAGAGTGGCCAGGCGTGGGACCGTAGTCTGGCCAGACTATGGCGGTTACTGTTGGGTTACTTTGTGTCCTACCTCACTCTGATGAGATGTGAGGGTTAGGTCCCGGGTCGAGGATAAGACGTCGGTGGGCACACCTGACCTTGACTAGTGGTAGTGCTTTCCGTAGCTAGTGTTCCCTGTCCAGGCGGAGTCCCCTCCGTCTGTGTTTGTTAGCCGTGTGGTGGTAACGACGAGCAGTCGTACGGAGTTTCCGACCGTGTGTACTTTCCGTACCGTGCTAGTTGTAGTTTCGCTTCCGCACTTCCATTGTAGGTAGAAGATATAAACTGCTATCATTTATTTTATAATTCTATTCTTCTACCTGTTTAGAGCCAGTAGGAGATTGGTAGTCCCTACTGAGCTTCTATTGTGAAGCTCATCCCTCCTTTTCCCAGGTGAGACTTCTTAGGCGCGCGCCGGGCGGAGGAGACGAGGCGGTAGGTAGGGTCCCCGTAGCTAGCAGTGGTTCCCCTTTTTTAGTGTACGTCACCCTCGGGGTATGTCCTTAAGGAACTTGTTCTTCCCCTGCCTTTTAATTGTACTAGCATGCGTGCGTTGGGACTGTACTTAGAGCGGTACGCGGCGGTCTCGCTCTCTCTTCTGTTTCCGCTTGTACACTTCTAGCTTAGCAGTTGACGTTTACTTCCGCTGCATATCCTGTTAGACAAGAATTATAGCCCTTCCAGGTCCTCGGATCCGTGGGCGGCAACCGCAAAAATCGGGTCCTCGGCGTGGGACGAGGGTCGGGTTCTCGGGTCGTTACACCATCCATATCCAAGAAGAGGCAGTTATGGTAGAGGGGCACCACAGCAGCAGCAGCAGCAGCAGCCACCAGCTTAGCGAGGTAGAGGTACACCTTACTAGAGAGGACGAGGATGAGTGATGGCAATCACAAGGGCTCAAGCGGAGGCGTCAAATTTGATTGAAGGTATAATACCATGCTAGAACATTAATTGATCCAGGTGCATCTCATTCCTTCATTTCTGAGGACTTCATTGATAGTATAGTACATCCCTTTGAGGAGAGGCTGTGTGAGCTTGTGGTGGAGGTCCGATGATTTTATGCTTACTACATGTTACTTGGATGAGGTTCCCATAATGATAAAAGGTAATCAGTTGCCAGCCAAATTGTATGCACTACAGTTAAAAGAATATGATGTGATTTTGGGTATGGACTGGTTAGAGGCATATGGGGTAGTGGTTGATTGCAGAAAGAAGAGAGTAAGGTTTAGTCATCCCGGAGGAAGTATGTTAAAATTCCAAGGTATGCCATTCTATACCCCTAAGTTTATCATTTCCACTCTTAAGACCAGGAAATTGATCAATGCAGGGTGTGTAGCCTATTTGGCATCAGTTAGTTTGGTTCAAGCAGGTAAGAAGATAGATATGGTACCAGTTGTTAAAGAGTTTGTGGAGTTGCAGTCGGGTAGTATGTCCATTTCTAAAGCACCCTACAGGATGGCACCTACAGAGTTGAAAGAGTTGAAGAAACAATTGCAAGAGTTGCTAGAGAAAGGTTTCATTCGGCCTAGTCACTCACCATGGGGAGCACCAGTTTTGTTCGTTAGAAAGAAGGATGGTAGCTTAGGAATGTGTTTTGACTACCGCCAGTTGAACCAGGTCACTATAAAGAACATGTATCCACTTCCTCGGATTGATGATTTGTTTGATCAATTGCAATCAACAAGGGTATTCTCCAAGATAGATTTGAGATCGGGTTATCTCCAATTGAGGATTCGAGAAGAAGACATTGATAAAACTATATTTAGAACAAGGTACGGGCATTATGAGTTTGTGGTTATGCCATTTGGGCTAACTAATGCACCTACAACATTCATGAATTTGATGAACATGATTTTTCATCCATATTTGGATCAGTTTATTGTGGTATTTATTGATGACATACTAGTGTATTTAGCTTTAGAAGATGAACATGCAGCTCATTTGAGAGTTACATTACAGACATTGAGGTAGCACCAGGTATATGCTAAATTCAGTAAGTGTGAGTTTTGGTTAAAGGAAATTCAGTTTTTGGGGCATGTGATTTTAGGTGAAGGTGTTGCAGTAGATCCAGCTAAGGTGGAAGCCATTATGAAATGGGAAGAACCAAAAACAGTACCAGAAATTAGGAGTTTCCTTGGTTTGGTAGGTTACTACAGATGGTTTATTCAAGACTTCTCAAAGATTGCAGCACCAATGACAAAGCATACCAAGAAAGGGGTACCATTTGTATGGTCATCCGACTGCAGGCGCAACTTTATGGAATTGAAGAAGCGGCTTACTTCAGCACCAATATTGGAAATACCGTCAGGTCGAGTTGGTTTTGTATTGTATACAAATGCGTCTAGGAGAGGACTTGGGGCAGTACTAATGCAGCATGGAAAAGTGGTGGCTTATGCATCCAGGCTGTAACAACCCCGAGAACACAACCCTCGGCCCAAACCGAGGACCCGATTTTCGTGGTCGTCGCCCATGGATCTAGGGACCCGGAAGGGATATAACATAAGTCTAACAGAATATGTAAGAGAAATAAATGTCAACTGTTAACTAGGAGCACACACGCGGAAGTAAAAAGAAGAGCGAGACCACAGCGTATCGCTCTAGGTATAGTCCCAACACACACAACTATTACAAGTAAAAGGGGAAGAACAGAGCCCTTAGGGGCATACCCCGAGGGTGACGTACAACTGAAGGGGGAAAACCACTGCTACCTACGGGGACGATGACTACCGCCCTGCCGCCTCTGCCTGACGTGCGCCCTGCCGCTGCTGAGAAGTCTCACCTGGGAAAGGAGGGGATGAGCTTCACAACAGAAGCTCAATAGGGACTACCAATCTCCTACTGGCTCTAACAGGCAGAAGAATATATAAATAATGAAATAATAGCAGTTATATCTTCTACTCTACAAGGGGAACTACGGAAGCAAAGCTACTAACTAGCAATGGTACGGAAGGACACCACGATCGAAAACTCCATACGACTGCACGTCGTGACCACCACACGGCCGACAACATAGATAGAGCGAACTCTGCCTGGACAAGAGACACTAGCTACGGGAAACGCTACCACTAGTCAACCGGTCAGGTGCGTCTACTGACGTCTTATCCTCGACCCAGGTCCAAACCTCCATGTCTCGTCAGAGTGGGGCAGAAACACAAGTAACACAACAGTAACTGCCGTAATCTGGCCGGACTATGGTCCCACGCCTGGCCTCTCTAGGTGGTTCCGGGGCCACAAAGAGTGAGGTAGTGAGAAAAACGATTGACTGGCTTGCACTGGGAAGAACTCCAAATGACCTCGGCGTCTCAAACCAACCAAGAGAGCTTTGTAAACGACTCAACGCCGCTATCCTAACCACCATTTTCCACTCCGCTCCAGAGTCCGTGACTCGAGAACGGCCGCCACCTGGAGTACTCCCTCAATAGGCGCACGAGAACGGGGGTCCCAGGCAATGGTAACAATCTCTCTCACGGGACAAGCCCTCAAGTGCCGAGCACCGGGCGAACGACTAGTGTACGACCATACTAGGAACTAGCATTGGTGCCATGGGTACAACAAGAACTGAAAACGGTGAAGACTCCACATAAAATGGAACTCTGGAAGACTTACTTGTCTGTGGTTCTGTCTCAACACCACAGGTTGTCGTGACCATGTCGGTGTCGCGACAGCTAATGCTGTCGCGACCATGTCGAGACGCCTTAGAGCGTCGCGATGATGTCGCGGCGGCCGTGCCGGTCCCGAATCATCGCGACCTCTATACTGGTCGCGATCTCAGCCGAGGGGCGTCCCGGTACAGTCCTCCCAAGGACTGCCTCAAAACTGTACAATAACTCATCCACCGAGGAAGGGGAGCATGGGAAAATACATGTAAAAGCTTATAAACAATCAAATCACCCTCAAACCCCATAAAACATGGATTACATGGAAAACTACGCTCGAGGGAAACCTCACTCACCACGAGCATGATCCTCGCACCCCACAATGCCAAACCACAGAGAAACAAGCTCTCAAGGGGAAGGGAGCATGCTAGAATGAGAGGAGAACAAGGGGTCCCAACCTCCAAGAGTAGAGCCAACCCGTTGGGACCTTCACGTCGGAATGACCACCTCCTCCTCGCTCCAAGCACCATGATCACGCCACCTACATGAATAGGCGTCACCTCCTCACCCAAAACACCAAGAATCCCCAGAGAAGCCAAGGGCTCGGAAGGGGAAGAAGAAGGAAGAAGAAGAAGAAGGAAAGGGAAGAAATGGGAAAAGGGTGCCTGCCTTGGTTTTGAACTGATGGCCCAGAGACGCAACGGGTCAGGCCGGTGCGACAGCAACCTTGTCGTGATGCCCCTGAGCGTCGTGACCATGTCACGACCACCCACCCCGGTACGACACCAAAAGTGGTCAAACCTCGAAGACTGGGAAAACCAGAAGGCGATGGCCTTCCAGGTTGCGTCAATGATGTGCACACTTGACACCCGACAAAGCCATTTTGACAAAAAGGACAGCGGTCAGATCAGTCAGAAAAGCAATCGTGATACCTCTAGACGCCGCTAAAAGAACGTGGTTATGAGTCACATGATGATGAGAGAGTGGAAATTGTATGAAGATGTGGCAGAGAATTCTTTAATTATTCCAAGTAGCTAGCGAAGAGCAGTGTTAGCTAGCAGCACAGTGGAACCATCTTTGTATTGGCAGATCTTAGAAACCCAGAAAATAGATGAGAACTTGGCTGAGATTGTGAAGATGGAAGATGTCACCATTGATGATGATTGTGTGGTTCGATTTAAGAACAGGTTATATATCCCAAGTCAAGCTGGAGTGGAGCAGAAAGTGTTAGAAGAAGCACACCGATCCAGGTATACAATACACCCCGGAAGAGCAAAGATGTATCAAGACTTGAAGAAGTATTTATGGTGGCCAAGTATGAAGAAGGAAATAGCGGAATTCATAGCAAGATATTTAGTGTGCCAGTAGATTAAAGCAGAGCATCAAAGGCCAGGCGATTTGTTGCAGCCATTACCTATACTGCAGTGGAAATGGGATGATATAGCAATGGATTTTATTGCAGGTTTACCTAGGACAGCATCAGGTTATAATGGTATTTGGGTCTTTGTTAACAGATTGACAAAGGTGTGCAAGTTGTTAGCCGTGAGCATGTCATGGGCAGTGGATAGATTGGCAAGGTTGTATGTTGATAGAAATTTTCCATTACATGGAATTCCAGTCACCATTGTTTCAGACAGGGATCCCAGGTTTACTTCTGATTTTTGGAAGAGTTTGTAGAGAGTTGTCAGTACACAGTTGAGGTACAGTTCAACATACCATCCCCAAACCGATGGACAGACGAAAAGGACAATCCAGACCATTGAAGATATGCTATGAGCTTGCTGCTTAGTTTGGGGAGGCGGATGGGAGTGTAGGTTATATTTTTTGCTCCCTTTTTCAAGGGGACGAAGAACAGTAAGCCCACAAAGAGGGGGTGGTGAAAAATAAAATGTAGTGATGTGTGTGGATATGGAGTGAAAAGCGGGAAATGACGAAAATAAAATAAACGTGATCACCAGGCACACGAGGGTGCCGAATGGAAATGCACGCGCGAGGTGCAGAACGGAAGAATGATCACGAGCGTACATTTTTTAGCGGGGAGATTGCGCAGGGGATGATGTGGATCCTCTCTTCCTCTACGAGCACGGCCGGCCATGGTAGAGGGCATTTTTCCTCGTTTGATTACCCTGACAAAAGGACAAAGAAAATAAGGGGATTAGCCAAATAAGACGTGTAGTATCGAATCCCGAATGAATAAATGAATGGATAAAATGGGGAGGACTCACCGGATGGTGGTTTTTAAACCCCTAAATTAGGTGTGTGTGTGTGTGTATACATGTGTGTAAAAAAAGATTAAAGGAGGGCCACATGGGGCCCGGAGGAGATAAAAGAAAAGGAAAGAAAGGGGAAGGTGGGTGCTTTCCCAAATGTTGGTGCGGCGTGACGGGCCATTGTCCGAATTGATGGAGGATGTGGAGGAAGACGCTTCCACCTCACACGTGGAATGGAAGGAGACGACGGTGCCGGACTCCGGGGAAGAAGGATGGATCGACGTGGATGATGCTCCTAGGGCCGGAGGTTAAGGTGAGAATCCGACAGGGCTTCGCCGCATCGTGGAACCCCCCTCTTACAAATGACCCTCGGGGGTCAATTTATAGGCAACATGTTCTTGAATCGCGTCGGGTACAGCCGCCGCGATAAGAAACTGAATCGCATCTGGGTGGCAGGCCATGACTTGAATCGTGTTGGGCTAGGGCACCATGACATGGATTGAATCACGTCTGGGTGGCAGGCCACGTTTCAGATGGTCAATTTTGATGGGACATGTGCATGATGGCCGTCATGTCTCTGAATAGCTTCCTGTCAGGATGTTGCGATAATGAAGGGGATCGCGTCTGCCAGGGCTACCGCGACTTGAAACGCGGCGGCCATGGCCGACGTGATTACCTTAGGGGTAATTTCCGAGGCAATCGGCTCATCAATGCACTGTCTGCTAATGAGGAATTGTGATTTGACCTTTTAAATAGCTTCGTTCTGACTAGACGCCCAGCGTAGACTCTCAAGTGCGGCGACTTCCGGGGCATAGCCTTTTTGACTTTTCGATCGCGGTGGTCATGCCGAACGCGTTAATGAGAGTCACGTCCCGCAGGGCCGTCGCGTTAAAGTCGCATCCCTGGAGGTTGTCGCGATAAGGTCCTGAATCGTGTCTACCATCCCGGACTCCTTTCATAATGCGGCTGCCCCACCTGTCACGACATGAATTTGATTCCTATAATCCCCGAGGGGCCATGGAAATGGAGGGGAAGAACTGGGGGAAGAGTGGGGTGATCCAGAATGATTGGGAAAAATACTCTTGCAAGGAAAAAAGAGGGGCATTTGTGGCATTGTGGCGCAATATGAAATTTACCCACGGTGGAGCCGAATTCGCGTGTCTACAGCTGCCACGCCTTGACGTCTGCTTTGCAGGGGAGCGATGCGAAAAGACACGAAGTGGAGTGCAATGGAGTGAAATGGAGTGAGGTGAAGTGAAAAGAGATGTAGCGTAGCGAAGTGGAGCGTAGCGGGAGCGGACTGAAAAGTTGACGCCAAGGTGAAAAAAATAGACACGCGGAGCAATTGGGTGACGGCCACCTGATGAGAGTCTTTCACCAACAACCTAGGAAGTCACCACCAAATAGAAGACCTAAATAAAATGAATGCTTGGACAAAAGAAAGGGATAAGAAAGGAAAGGTGCGTGCAGGCACAAAAGGAAAGAAAATATCAACTTCCAGCGTCGGGGAAGTACCTAAGGACACAATCTGTTAGGTTTCACCATTGGGAGTGTCTGCCACTACCGCAGGTGGATCTTGGGGAGAGAAGGAGAGACCAACTTCCAGCATTTGGGAAGTACGTAAGGACACAATCCGTTAGGTTGCACCATCGGGGGCGTCTGCCACTGCCTCAGGTGGATCTCTAAGAGCTTAAAAGAAAAGATGAAGAGAGTGATAAATCCAAACAGAGGGTTCTCAAGGAAATCAGCCCGGAGGCGGCAATAAAGGGAGTTGGGTATTCGACCCGGAATGGAATATTTCAAGGTTGCTTGAATTTGAGGTGCGGATGGCCCTCAAATTAGCTTGGAAGAGTGGTTCTCCACTAAGATTTCAATATGCATGTATGTTGGGCTAAAGGAAAAATAAGATTAAAAGCGGAGTAGAAAATAACCAAGGATAATATTATCACGCCGGTGAGTCAGGACCGGGGGGATGCATGGGTCCGTCGTCCTCATATGCCAAGGGTAACGGCCTATCTGTGCGGCTAAGGATCCTCAGGGATAATCATTATTTTTGATAGAGGGGAACTCAAATCCCAGATTCCTCAGAGCCACAGGGTCCTTGGTATGCTCTAAGGGTATAACATATAGTAGATGTAGATAAGTGATGGTAGGGGCGACAGCAGCCTGATGTAGCATCAGATGAGGTAACTCGAATCCTGTGCTCAAAACTCATTAGCCAAGAAAACCAAATGTCATGAAAAAATAGCATTCATTCAAAGCATGTCTTGGAGCATTAATAAAGCATTAAATAAACAGCTCATTTGGTTTGTTTGTTTTTATCCATGAGGATAAGTGATCTTTTGGCTGAGATTTTGGAGTTCAAGATGGGAGGAACCCATGAAGGGGAAGATTTGCGTTGATCTGACACAGACAGGAGGCAATGTGCTCGCCTAGTGTAAAACCATCATGAATTTATTTGGATTTTTGAAATATTTAATTTTTTGTGGATTTTGAGAAATATTTGATTTTTTGTGGTGTTTTTGAAATATTTGTATTTTTGTTGGATTTTGAAAGTTTTTTTATTTTTGTGATTTTTGAAATATTTAGATTTTTTTGTTGATTTTAGAAGTATTCGATTTTTTTTGGATTTTGAAAATATTGACATGCCATGGCGACATTAGGATTATAAAAATTGACTAGCGAGGGGTCTCTTGTTATCTCCCGTTTCATTAAAGAATGCCCAGAGTAGGGCGTGCATTTTAACGTGGCGCCCACGAGCTAATTGCACTTGGCTAACGGTGCCACCACCAAAGCCATGCCTGAAGAGGCGATTAGGTCTGGCAGGGAGAAGGGAAGAGAATTTGGAGATAAGCTTTGCATGGGCATTGAGGAGTTGGGTGTGAAATTCCTTCCTTGGCACAACCGTCAGAAGGTTCAGTCTCATTAAGCACTGGGGCTTTTGAATTATTTTGGAATCTTGAGTGATGACCATTTGATTGTAGGGACATACGTACAACCGGGTCCATTTGGATCTCCGCGGGGACTTTACCGCTCTTTGCCATACCCTATTATCATTGATTTGATTTTTTTTTATTTTGCATACACACGACTGGGTCCATTTGGATCTCCGCGGGGACTTTGCCACTCTTGACATACATTTGACTTGATTTTTTATTGGTCATTTGATTTTTCCCATTTGGAAGACGTCTTCTTATGACGGAGGTGCTCTGGGTTGGTCGTGTTGCCCAGACTATCTCTTCTACCCATACTTCGGCTGAATAGGAGGAGAAACAGACTTTTGTGCCTTTTAGGCGCGGCTGTGACGGTGACGGTGTCTACCGGGAGCAATTGGCTTAGGGCGCCGTGAAGTGTGTGTAAGTGCCCATACTAAGGGCAAACCTTAATGACCCAGGAGAGAATTTTGGACTCCTGGCGCAGAATTCTTATAACAGAAATGCTGCAACGGCATGGCAATGCTGAATATTCATTTTTTTGGATTTTTTATATTGCAAAATATAGTAAGTTTTTAACATAAGATTTTTTTTTAGAAGGTAAAAAGGGGGACGAATGGCCTGCGTTGGGGTGAGACTCGGGGTCTACAAGAATTTATATTTTTTATTTGGAATTAAAATGATGAGTGGGGGCTAAAACCCTGAAAACAATGCATAAAGGGTCGAAAGACCCGATTAAAGATGGAGAGAAGAAAGTGGAGGAGAGATTTTGGAGACTCCGGCGGGGCCGAAGGGGATTGGAGAAGAAGGAGGGCATGATGCCCTGAGAGAGGAAAGAATCCGACGAGGCAGAAGGGGAGAAGGGAACAAGTGGGCCGCGAGGGGCCAAAAGGAAAGGTGCGCAGCGTGGGGCGCAGGATGGAGAGGTGTCACATGGGGCACAAGAGGGAGACGTGCCATGTGGAGCACAAGAAGGAAATGTGCTACGTGGGACACAAGAGGGAGACGTGCCGCGTGGGGCACTGGAAGGAGTTGTGCCACGTGGGGCACGGAAGGGAGTTGTGCCACGTGGGGCACAGAGTCGAGATGTGCCACATGGGGAATAGAGAGGAGAGTAAGGAGTACAAAAAGGGGTGCGATGCCCAGTGCAAGAAAATGGATTATACAGCAAATGAAAATAAAATGCCTCTCGTGGGGAGGGAATGTGGAGAACCCACGGGAAGGTGTTGAGAAGCAAAAAAGATGATTGAAAAGAAGAGGGAGATGAAGGTCCCTTGCCCTTTTGCCTTGCATGGTGATTGAGCTTCCGCTTGGGAATTGGCCTTCTGACCCTCAGGTACTTCCTCACATATTTGGCCTAGCGGGCAGATGGTCTTGCTCTTCTCCGAGGGATTGAGCGGCTCTCAATGATTGGGGGATTGTTGACTTCCGTTGGATTTTCAAGCAACAGTGGCAACTCCCTTGAAATATAGTTGAAAGAAAGGGTGGAGAGTTCCACCGGTAGAGCTAGAAGCAATAATAAGGGGGGCCGTGCCCAAAGTTTGTATAGCGTTGATTATGGAAGGGGGCACGACCCCTTGAGCAATAGATTGTGCCACTGATTTGACGTTGGAGTGTGTGAGCACAATTTGAGAAGTTGACCCCTTCACTGGAGTGGGAAGGTTTACAATGATTGTGTGAGAGGTCATGAGAGCTTGGAAGGGAGATTCCCTATGAGTATTTTAAAATAAACCTGGTTGGCAACGGGTATGATTGGCATCGATTTGGAAGGCCTCTTGACAGCCATGATTGGAGGGGAGGACTCCCGCTCAGTAAATGTGCCTGGTATATTGACAATGACCGGCATGCGAGGAATACAATCTTGGAGTTTGAAAAGCATGCCCGGTCCCGGAACTTCCTTCTGCTGACTCTGCTTATTGCTCCTTAAAAACTTGCGCCTGCTCCGTCGGATGGGGGTAGAGGCAGATGGAGTGGAAAGCTGTATGGCCTGTGGAGGCGTAATGGGTATGAAGGGGAAGATTTGCTCGGGTTCGGCTACCAAGGGTGTTGGCATAATGGGTGGTGTAATGATTGGTTTAATGGTAGGTGAAGGCTTAATTATGGAAGGTTTGAGATGGCAGTGGAGGTGTAGGTAACTGGCGTACGAACATGACCTCGGAAGTGTAGACACGCGAATTTGGCTCCACTACGGGCAAATTACATATTGCGCCAAAACGCCACAATGGCCCTCTTTTTGCCTCGCAAGAGTGTTTTCCCAATATTTATGGATCTCACCCATTCTTCTTTCCAGGTGCTTCTCCATCGCTTCAAGGTGGTTCGGTCGCAGATCGACCTTGTGCGGTCAGGTCGCGGGGGTCCGAGGGCAGTGCCCCGGCGGGGGTCTTCGGGGGCAGCACCCTCGGAAGCTAAATTTGGCCCATAGACAACTTCATTAATTCGCGTCCGCTACAGTGGACGTCGTTTAAAGCCCATTGAAACGCATCGGACATGATGGACGCGTTTGGGTCCTTAACTCGGCGGTCAAAGCCGACGCGTTTAAGAGCTTTTTCGTCACATGTTCTAATGGGGATAGCATCCTCCCTCCCGGACACAATTCAAAAGTCAAACCCTAAGTCTGGCCCTACAGCCGACGCATCTCATCGGCGATCATGATGTTTGTTGAAATCGCGTCCGTGTCAGACGCCACATTTTATAAGAAGTCAAATCAAAATCAAATTTCGTCAGAGATTTGATTTACCTTACAAATCATGGCGTGTCGCCCGGACGCAATTCAGAGCCTAGCTATGGGCTACGATTGTCGCATCAATTTGACTTTTGAATCACGGCATGCAGCTCAGACGCGATTCATGCTTAATAGGCGTCCGCTGTAGTGGACGCAATTTAATGAGGTTTTGCCTATAAATAGACCCCCGAGGGTCATTTGTTCGGGGGGGGATTTCCAGAAACGGCGAAGCCCTGCCGGATCGGCGCCTCGACTCCGAGCCCTCCACGACAATCCGCCCTTCTTCCTCGGAGCCCAGCGTCGTCGTCTCCTTCCATTCCATACGCGAGGCGGGGAGCGTCTTCCTCCACGTCCTCCCTTCAACCGGCAACGGCCCGTCACGCCACATCGACATTTGGGGAAGCACCCCCCCTTCCCTTCCTTCTATTTCCATTTCTTTCCTCCCGGCCCCTCGTGGCCCATTTCATTTCTTTTACACGCACATGCATGCACACACACACACCCACATCTAGGGGTTTAAAAAGCCACCACACGGTGAGTCTGCCCCCATTTCTTCATTTCATTCATTATATTTAGAATTTGATACTACACGTCATTTGTCTAATCCCACTCTTTCTTTTTTTTATGTCTATTCTTGTCAGGGTAATCATTGTGGAAAATACCCTCTACCATGGCCGGCCGTGTTCATAGAGGGAGAGAGGACCCACATCATCCCCGCGCAATCTCCGCCTTCCAAAAAGGTACACATTCGCGATCACCCATTCCATCTGCACCCTTCGCAATGCATCTCCCTTCGGCACCCTCGCGTGCCTAGCGATCACGTTCTTTTTATTTTATTTTACGCTTTTCACACTCCATATCCACACACCCCTCATTATTTTCCTTTTTATCACTCCCCTTATTTGTGGACCATTCTTCGTCCCCCCCTAAAAAGGGAATGGAAAACACGTCTACAGGAAGGTTCCTCATCGTAGCACCAAGTGGTTTACTGGATGGGTTCGGCATTAGCAACTTCAGCCTGAGCAACAGGCTGTGATGGAGGTGGAGGTTGTTGTGGGGGCAATTGTGGTGGAGGCATGGGAATCGGTATGGGAGCCGGAGTAGGTGCAACGTAGGGCACGTGAGCTTCTTCATTAAAAGTAGGAGCATCATAGGGCCCGGTTGGAGGTTGTTGAGTCCGAGGAGGACGAATCAGTGGACGCCTGGGTGGCGGCATGCCATAGTAGATGGGTAGTTGTGGAGGTGCATATGGGGCGGATGTTGTATATTTGTATGGTGGATGGCGTCCACTAATCTGTTCTTTCTCGGTTTAATTTGATCAAAAAAATCTATGATCGGGGAGTCCATTAGATGTGCCTGAATGTAACATCCCTACTCATAGAGCTCCTCCATGGAGGTGATCTGATTCGTGGCTAGGATGTGCCTGAATCTCGGAGTAGAGTTGGAAATAATTTTGATTTGCTCTAACTCCGAGAGCTCATGCTGTAAGTGAGTGGCCATTGACCTCCAACGGTCAGCAAATTGTACAAAGGCCTCGTTGGCCCCCATGTTCTCGGATGCTAGATCCATGACAGATAGATAAGGGCTAACGCGGTCTTTATACCTCTGAAGGAATCTTTTGTGCAGAGGGTGGAAGTCTCCTACCTCACTTGGCTCTACAGAGTAGAACCATTTGAGTGCAGGGCTGTCAAGAGATTTTCTAAATAAATATGCCAATGTAATTGGATCTCGCTGCCAACGAGAAGACTCATAAAGGAATTCTTTAATGTGAAGGTAGGGGTTCCCCGTGCCATTGTACAATCGATACGTTGGCATCTCCTAAGGATGAATGTAAATTTGAGGGAGAGCCGGCATGGGGCAACGGGGTCACCCATGGGATTTGAAAGCTTATTTATTTGGTTCTCCAAATTATTCAATTTATGGAGAAGAGCATTTTGGAGTGGAGTGGGTTGCTGCTGGGCATGTGAGGGAGCACATGGGGGTGGCCTTGAATTAATGGGCCTTCCTAAGGGGCAGTCTATTTGGACCGGAGCACGGGAGTACAAATGGCCAGGGGGCCGAGGTGATGAAGAATGTAGAGGAGTATGTGGCGAAGTCGCTGGAATGTACAAAGGCGGGTGCCTGGGAGAAGGAGAGGGAGGAGGAGTCGCACCCTCAACCAAAGATTGGATCAGATTTAATTGTTGAGGGGTGAGTTGATCGAGTGCATGCAGGACAGTTTGGACTGTGGGATCATGGTGGGGGGAAGGCTCTTGCCGGGTTCTGATTGGAGTGAGGTATGGAGGGACATCAGATAGGCTAGTGCACAGCGTGCGCACATAACCATAGGTGGTGGAAGGTTGTCACTCACGGTGGTGAAATGGACGGACATGTGATTGGAAAGATTGGATGCTTGAATTATCCTCATAATAAAAATTGGCATGATAATATTGGTCCATTTTAACAAGGCAAGCAGGCAACTAAGTTGAACAAAGATTAATCAATCAAAGATGGCTCAAACAAGTTATGATGCTTAGCACTTGTTTTTAAGGAGTTTCACAATTATTTAAATGGATTGAAAAATATTATGTCACCCCAGGTGAGTTCCTAGTTGGGTAGAAGATTACTTTGGGGTGCAACTAGAATAACTTCTCACCACACAATGGATGTCTAACCCGGGTCAATAGAGTGGTACCGCCAGCTCGGTCCGCCGTGAGGGAATCCACAGGGTACGGAGTCTTACGGGGTTCCAGGAGAAGGTTCACTGGCCTAAAGGGACGGAATGCCCAATGGAGAGCTTGCCTTCACCGGAAGGGTGTGTGGAGCCACGGATACGAGGGAAGGAGGTCCCCCGACTGATGCAATATGCCTTGTATGCAACAGTTTATAGAAACAATGGCAGAAGGGGCGTGTTTTTATCAGCACTGTGAATCACGGTGGGGACAACCACCGCGACTTACAGAATCGCGTCCAGTCACCTAGACGCGGAATTGAGAGCCCCAGAAGGTTGTCGGTGTCGCGCCTGGTCCTTATGGATGTCTACTGGCAGAGACGCGTCGGCTCTGGCCGCCGCGACAGAAATAGAAACGCATCTAGATTGTCGGCCACGTTATCAAACAACGAATCACGTCCTCTATGTGGGACGCGATTCCAAGCAAGCACCCGAGAGAAGAAACGAAAGCAAGAAAGAAAGCAGTAAAAGTAGGGTATGTGTACAAGAGAAAGGAAATAAACGCGTCGGCTCAGGCCGCCGCGACAAGGAAGACGCGTCGGCCAAGGCCGCCGCAACAAGGCAGCTGAACGCGTCGGCTTTAGCCACCGCAACAGCAAAACGAAACGTGTCCGGTACAGTGGACGTGTTAGGAACACATCCTCTGTGTTGGGCGCGATTCCAACAACCACCCGAGGATAGAAAATGGGGGCAGAAAAGTAGGAGATGTGTAAAAAGAAAAATTAAACACACATGTCGCAGGGTATTAAGCAAAAAGGAAGAGTGCCACGTGGGGCACGAAGAAGGGGGTAATCAAAGAGGGAAATACGCAAAAAGAGGTCCCACCGTGATCGCCAAGTTGTAGGTTATGTTTTTTGCTCCCTTCTTCAAGGGGACGAAGAACAGTAAGCCCACAAAGAGGGGGTGGTGAAAAATAAAATGTAGTGATGTGTGTGGATTTGGAGTGAAAAGCGGGAAATGACGAAAATGAAATAAACGTGATCGCCAGGCACACAAGGGTGCCGAATGGAAATGCACGCGCGAGGTGCGGGATGGAAGAATGATCACGAGCGTACGTTTTTTAGCGGGGAGATTGTGCGGGGCATGATGTGGGTCCTCTCTTCCTCTACGAGCATGGTCGGCCGTAGTAGAGGGTGTTTTTCCTCATTTGATTGCCCTGACAAAAGGACAAAGAAAATAAGAGGATTAGCCAAATAAGACGTGTAGTATCGAATCCCGAATGAATAAATGAAATGAATAAAATGGGGAGGACTCACCGGATGATGGTTTTTAAACTCCTAAATTAGGTGTGTGTGTGTATGCATGCATGTGTGTAAAAAAAGATTAAAGGAGGGCCACATAGGGCCTGGAGGAGATAAATTAAAAGGAAAGAAAGGGGAAGGGGGGTGCTTCCCCAAATGTTGGTATGGCGTGATAGGTCGTTGCTGGAATTGATGGAGGACGTGGAGGAAGACGCTCCCGCCTCATGCGTGGAATGGAAGGAGATGACGACGCCGGACTCCGGGGAAGAAGGACAGATCGACGTGGATGATGCTCCTAGGGCCGGAGGTTGAGGTAAGAATATGATAGGGCTTTGCCGCTTCGTGGAACTCCCCTCTTACAAATGACCCTCAGGGGTCAATTTACAGACAACAGGTTCTTGAATCGCGTCGGGTATAGCCGCCGCGACAAGAAACTGAATTGCGTCTGGGTGGCAGGCCGCGACTTGAATCGCGTCGGGCTAGGGCGCCGCGACATGGATTGAATCACGTCTAGGTGGCTGGCCGCATTTCAGAAGGTCAATTTTGATGGGACATACGCATGATGGTCGTCATGTCTCTGAATCGCATTCTGTCAAGACACCGCGATAATGAAGGGGATCGCGTCTGCCAGGGCTGCCGCGACTTGAAACGCGGTGGCCATGGCCGACGCGATTACCTTAGGGGTAATTTTCGAGGTAATCGGCTCATCAATGCACTGTCTGCTAACGGGGAATCATGATTTGACCTTTTACATAGCGTCGTTCTGACTAGATGCGATTCATGATTTCCCAGCGTAGGCTCTCAAGTGCAGCGACTTTCGGGGCATAGCCTTTTGACTTTTAGATCATGGTGGTCATGCCGGACGTGTTAATGAGAGTCGCGTCCCGCAGGGCCGTCGCATTAAAGTCGCATCCCCAGAGGCCGTCGCGATAAGGTTGCGCCTATTATAGTCGTCATGATAAGGTTCTGAATCACGTCCACCATCCCGGACGCCTTTCATAATGAGGCTTCCCCACCCGTCGCAACATGAATTTGATGCCTATAATCCCCGAGGGGCCATGGAAATGGAGGGAAGCACTGGGGGAAGAGTGGGGTGATCCAGAATGATTGGGAAAAATACTCTTACAAGGCAAAAAGACGGCCATTTGTGGCATTGTGGCGCAATATGAAATTTTCCCGTGGTGGAGCCGAATTCGCATGTCTATAGGGAGCAGTGTTTAGGTATGGTTGAATTTGCCTACAATAACAGTTATCACACATATGAAGCACTTTATGGAAGACCTTACTGGACACCGTTGAATTGGCATGAAGTGGGTGAGGGGCAGGTGATGGGACCGGAATTGGTGCAATAGTGTGCAGAAATGGTTAAGTTCATTAAGGAGAATCTTCAAACAACACAAAGCAGGCAAAAGAGTTATGCAAATACGCGGCGCAGGCCACTACAGTTTGAAGTTGGTGACTATGTGTTCTTGAAGGTTTCTCCAACCAAAGGTGTTTTGAGGTTCAGTAGGAAGGGCAAGTTGAGCCCCAGGTATGTGGGTCCATTTCAGATTTTAGAAAGGATTGGTGAGATAGCCTATAGATTGGAGCTTCCAACAAATTTCACTGATGCTCACGATGTGTTCCATGTCTCAATGCTAAGGAAATACATTCGGGATCCTTCTCAGATTGTCAGCTACACTCGGGATGATTTGAAACCGAACATATCCATGCCAGAGTATCCAGTAATGATCACGGGCCGACGAACAAAAAGGTTGAGAAATAAAGACATTGAGCTGGTAAAGATTAAATGGGAAAACAGACAGGATGGAGAAGACACTTGGGAGTTGGCCGATGAAATTTACAAGACGTATCCATACTTTTCTGAGTAAGCATTAAATTCTTGTAGGTGGCAGTTTTATAAATGTTGAACTGTTGATTGCGCTTACTCCTTTAATTTCGAGGACGAAATTCCTTTTAAGTGATAGTAATGTAATATTCTGTATGTTCGGATTGTAGTTTATCGGGTTTGGGGGCCAGTGTGTGGTCCATTAGTTGAGTTGGTATGTATATGTAAGTGTTTATAGGCTTGGGGAGCAGGGTGTGAGGCTGGAGGGTTGGAAATTCTAGCCCAAACAGACCTCTGGCGGGTTCATTAAGAACGCGACCAACACAGTCGTCGCGATTCTTGCATAAACGCGACCACCTACTCCATCGCGATTTAGCACCACTTTTACGAGGTCGCGGCTGCATGCACGCCATGTGGCAGATGCAGGGTCACCGGGGTTTAACTGCGACGGCGGGGTACGTCGCGCTTCTAAGTGCGATGGCTCGATATGTCACGATTTAACCTCTGTGTGTTTTGAGCTTCTACCCTTGGCCGAACAGTGCAGTTGCACTGTTCAGCTGAAGGGGGAGTTTGCTGAAGGACTTGGGGGCGATTCTGGCTATTTTGTTGTCCGTTTGGCATGGTTCCGGCGCGAGGAGGTGCTTCGGAGTGTGAGGAACCTCTAGGCAGCGTTGGTTTCGCGTTTCACATGTTGGTAGGGGGACTTTCCCTTGTTTTCGATTGTATGGCATGTATAGGTTAGGATTTGTGGATTTTGGTTTGGAAATCATGTAAACATGATAGAAAACATGTTTAGGGTTTCATATGAACGTCTATTTTCTACTTTATCAGCATATACAGCCATTTGGTATGATTTCTGGAATGAGAGTTTAGGTTAGGTTTCTTCTATCTGAAAGGCGACGGAACTAATCGTCGCGTTTTGTAAACGTGACGACCTATCAGGTCACGATTCAGACTGTACGGTGACAGGTTGGTCCGTCGTGATTCAAGCATCGATTATCGACCATTGTGTTGGTCACAATTTAGAATGTGGCCACCCGAGCTCTGGGGTTCTATGGCCAGTATTTTGGGTTTCTGTGGTACATTGCTTGGGATATGTTGCTTAAGCAATGTAGGGTTTGTATGGGGTGTGTCGGCTTATGTCGTGATTGGAAACGATGAGTTTTACTTGGCTTCATATGCTAAGCGAGTTGTGATGATCAATCCATCTCCATATAATTTATTATTAATTATATGTATTTTTGGTGATTAACAAAATCCTGAAAAGTATTATCTAACAGACATTTTCTGAAGTTTATCGAGGCTGTAATTCAATCAAAATCTGTAGGTTATCTTTACTCACTGTCATTTGAAGCTTACTACATATATTTTGTCTAAGTCTACATCGACTTCCATATAATAGCTCACAACGATTTCTTTAGAAGAACATCGATTTCATCTCTAAATTGGTTTCACTTGAACAACGACTTCCTTAGTAAAACATCGATTTCTTTCTAGCATCGACTTCATAAGTAAAACAACAATTTCTGTCTTACAACGACTTCATAGTTAGAACATCGGTTTCGTTGCTACAACGACTTCGCTTCACTTAAACATCGATTTCGTTGCTACAACAATTTCGCCTCACTTAAACAACGATTTGGTTGCTACATCGACTTCGCTTCACTTAAACATCGATTTGGTTACTACATCGATTTTGTTTTATTCAAACATCGATTTTGTTGCTACATCGACTTCGTTTTACTTAAACATCGATTTTGGTATAACAACGACTTCATGTCTATAACGATTTTACTTAAACATTGATCTCGTTGCTACATCGACTTCGTTTCACTTAAACATCGATTTCTGTAGAACAACGACTTCATATGAAACAACGACTTCATGTCTACAATGATTTTACTTAAACATTGATTTTAGTAGAACATCGACTTCATGTGAAACAACAATTTCATCTCTACAATGACTTCACTTAAAACATTGATTTCAGTAGAACATCGACTTCATGTGAAACAACGACTTTACTTGAACGACGACTTCGTTTCAAACAACGATTTAATCTACACATCGATTTCAATACAACAACGACTTCTGTTAAACAATGACTTTGTACAGAACATCAATTTCTTCATGGATTATGTTCACATCGACTTGGTTTTAACATGGATTACATTTTCACATGTTTTATGATTATATCATCGATTTGATATTAACATCGACTCTCTCTGTACACAGACTGTCATCATATATCAACTCTCTATTAAGGATTATGTTTTAGACAGTTATTGAATATTCTTATTTAAATTCCTTTTTAAGTATTCATTCCACATGATATTCAAATACATTTTCAAATCTCTGTGGCTTTCAAATCTTCCCACGTATCATACTGTATCCTGTAGTCTTTGACATTTATTATGATGGGACAAATCTCTGCACGATATATCCTTGCTTATCTCATTTGTGTCACATAAAGTCACGCTTTATGTGATGAAAGAATGGCATTACCCTTTTGGTGTTTCTTCATATAGCACGACTACTAATGTTGACTGACAATTTAGACAAAGATAAGTTATCTATGTGTCATCATTTATTGCGTGTAGGGTTTCTGGTAGAAACACACGTTACAAAGATGGACCTATCAACCTGACAGATGCTAGAAGATTCAGACAATCTTCCTGTATGTGTGAATGTCTTCCCCAGCATTAATGGCTGCAGGTTTTCTTGCTCCACACTTCGAACCATTCACTCCAACGTGCATGAAGATGTGAGACAACGAATACTTCAACGGTCAAATTATTTCAAAGAAGTTAAATAGAAGATTGGTGACTCCATGCAATACAGTCCTTTCCGGAAAACTTCTCAAGCTTGTATTATGAAGATCTTAGAAGAAAAGAAGAGCTCGCTCGTTCATTCAACCTTCTGTAGCTCTTAGCTCTCCACAGCAAATTGCCTAGCCTTTGAGAGCTTGAGTAGATCTAAGAGAGAGCCCATTGTTGATAATCATTGTCTCTCAGATTTTACCTCAGATCAAGCAGTGTGTATAAGCTTGGTCTTGGGGCCTTCCATTTGCACTCATTCGTTTTGAGTGATCCTCTTCGGGTGTGAAGAGAAGACTTGTTGAATCAGGTGGTTCAGTTCCTCTTCTGGTAGAGAAGAGAAGGCTAGCTACGGCTGAATGTGTAAGTGTCCTTAAGGGGGACTGTACCCTTGCTTAGTGAAATGTAGCAACCTTGATTTTTAAAATAAAGAAAAATAAAAATTTTATTTAAATAAATGAGATAAATTGATTTAATTAAATAAAGGGAGAATAAATAGAAAATAAGAGGAATAAAAGGAAATTAAAGCATTACCCCATAAGCTAAATTATTAATGGGTTATGCTAATGATCCAAACCTAATTGGATGGGCCCAATTGTGTGAAGCCCACCATGGGATGGGAATTAAATATCCAAATTTTGGATTCAATTAATTAATAAATAGAAAAGGGTCAAATTAACTATTAAAAACAAGTCATATCTATCCAAAAAAGAGTCCTCGACTTACCCTAAACATTTACCCATGAAATTGGATCCCTTCCCAATCCTATTAGGAGGATAAATGAGGGAAAGTGGAAGATAAAGAAGAAAATTCGGAGTTTTAGGAAAGGAAGGAGTCTTATGGAAGGAGGGACTCTATTAGCCAACATAGCACCCCCAAATCGGCCCTACCAACCCATATAACGTGGCTGGAGCTTTGGAGACCGAAGAGGAGGAGTTCTGGACGAGGAGAGCAAGGGGAGAAGGCTTGGATCATAGGAGGATCTCTTATTTTTGTCACCAACTAGGGGTTTTCTTTACTGTAAGCAAAGGTAGGCAATCTCTCAAGCTAAATTCATGTAAAAATTATCCTAGGAAGAGTTCATGATCCAGAGCAAAAGCCTTTTGGTTTCGCTCAATTTGACCTCCCATGAGGGAGATTTAATTCTTTGAATCCCTGTCAAATCCATGCACCTATCCCTTCATGTTTACTCTTAAACCTCGAGCATGCATGACCCCATGCCATGAGAAAATTCTCATAAATAGTACATCACGTTAGCTTTCAAACGCCCCTGGCTTGCCTAAATTTCATCGTGTATCCATCTCTAATTAATTCGTTGAACCTTGACTGCGCATATTTAGGTCATTGAAATATAACCTGATCTCAGCATATCTAAACCTTGTCTATTTTCAAATTAATCATGCATGTTGATAGATCTATATGTCTACTTTTGTTTAAAACTAGTTTCATGCTTTTTGGACCTCTATACGATTTATTATGAAATTTTGAATAACTATGTGTCAGGCAAACCCACCTGGAAAAAGGGCAAATCCCTCTTTTCTGGGCTCGGGCCACCTCCTGAGGTCGCGACGGCACGATACACCGCGATCTTAGAGGGGTCATGACACCGGGGTCCGACGCGTTATGAACACGGCGGATCGACGCGTCACAACCTGCCTCCGGTTCACTCCAGTGCCCGGTTCAGCAGAAACGATCGGACACCGCGCCGCGACATGAATGTGATAAGAAACCCTGTCGCGACTTGACCTAATCGCGACCCGACTCTATGTCGCGAACTAAACGCGACCTAACCCTACGTCACTGTAGACACCCATTTCTGACCCATAAGTTGAGAAAATTTCTTGTCATATCATCGATGCCCCACGTTGGCTCATCATCGTCAAGCTGGCTTTCTCCGATCATGACATCCTTTTCATCAGTTCATCGCCCTGATGGGGTGTCTTCCTGGTCGAAATCAATCCTCTTCATCATCATCTTGTATTTCTCTAAGTCAAGAGTCCGGCGTTTCAAACCGTACGTCATTCTGATGCCCGTGCATGGAGATCGGACACTTTGCATGGCCGCATGCTGAAAAGGCCCTGAAGGCGACAGCACCACTGTCGCGTTCAAGAAGACGACAATTCGATACGTCACGCTCATAAAAAGGCATTTTAATTCCCTGAAAAATCACCAAAATGACTTAAAGTCCCCTTCCTTATAAGGAAGGCGACGTATCGAGGCGTCGCGTTCTTGAAGGCGACCATAAGGCCGTCGCGTTCTGGACCTCATGCAGAAGATCCTTTCCGAGCCTAACTTGGACTCATGCCATACATGGATATTCCCTCTTTTGATCATCCAAATCGCGTCCAAATCCTACCAAAACTCGTGGAGACCTTCCTTAAAGCCTCCTTTCCGAGTTCCAATCGCCCACGCACGGCCATACCTACCCAAACCCGGACTCTTGCCCATTATTCCTCTCACAGCCCTTCCAGGAATAATCACCTATAACTACCTCAATACTCCGTCTTTTTGGGCAAGGCCGGAGCCTGCTTCTTCCTGTGCAAGAGAGCTTCATCTTCTGAGAAGAGAGCTTCCCCTCCAGATGACCAGGAAGAGCCCTCCAGGGCATTTTTCCACCGGCTATACAATCCCTCTCCCCTTCTTTGCATTATTTCTTTCAATTCATGCATGCATAGTTCATTTTTTCTTCGTAGATTTTCATTAGTACACATCACGCACACCCATCTTTAACACCCACAGGGGTTAAAAAACCCCAATCTCGTGAGTTCCCTCCATAATAGTTCATGTTTACATGTTCTTCATTGAATAGATCTTCTATGCATGAGTTCTAATGGGTTTTCCTTTGTCTTCGTGATCTTGGCAGGTGTTTGAAGACTAGAGCAACGTGAGGCTCTTGCCCCTCGGCCGGCTGAGGAGCAGGAAGACCAGAACCCCAACTTTCGTCCCCTGAAGAGAAGGCGACATACTGGCTGTCGCGACCAAGAAGGCGTCGTGCCCTCCGTCGCGTTCAGGTACACGCATAGTGACGCCCTATCTGTTGCGTTCTCAGGTACGCCTTCATCTTCCCTTTCCTTTTCCAACGTAGTCAGCCATCCCATCTACACATCTCTAGGCCAACTACTTGGTGGCGATCACGGTTCATTTCCTAATCCTTCATATTCATAATTTTTCAAAGGGGACCACATTCCCGTGATTACAGTCGCGACCTTAACAGAGCGGCCCAAACCCTGATTTGCTTGTATAACCTTGCTAATTGCCCCATTTAGTCCCTACTAAACTCAAATCATGCACTGTAAGAATAGTAACGACCTGCTAATGAATGTTGAGTATTATTCACCTATTTTTAATCAAATAAAATATGTGTGCACGATCAATCTTGCTCTCGTGATTATCTTACACATGCACACACTATACATGAATGATTGCCACGAAACCTTGTTAAATTGCTCAATAGTATATCTGGTAATTGAGTTAACTATTTACTTAATATCCTATTTGTTTTAATGGACTTGTCTTCGTTTTAATCGCGTGATTCGTACACCGTTACCGCTTCCCTCGGCCTTCGAGCACTCGAGGCATGACGGACCCATTTTCTACACACTTTCTCTTGACTTGGACCACCTCTCCATCAGGAATACTCTCAACTGG
The DNA here is from genome assembly GCA_014218235.1 of Colocasia esculenta. Taxonomy (NCBI): domain Eukaryota; kingdom Viridiplantae; phylum Streptophyta; class Magnoliopsida; order Alismatales; family Araceae; genus Colocasia; species Colocasia esculenta. Next base: position 61,199,270 of record CM024764.1, on the reverse strand, counting down.
ACTAGGGAATCCTTGTCAAGGCCTCCGTAAGTCTTCTTGGCTTTGGCACACGTCCTTAGTGAACGAGCTGGTTGTACCCCAAAACCCGTTACACCGTAGGGATCAGTATGATCAATGCCTTAGTATTTTCCTTTAAATCCAGGGTTCACATCAGACCACCTAACCCGTGTTCACGACACGGTTAAGTGGGCGGTTGTGACTTCTACCAGACTGTCGGCACCCGACCTGGTGCTATGCAATCGTTACTATCGAAATTTCACATTGTTTTATGGAATGTCCCTATCTCATCTACTATCTATATTCTCTCATCTGTTCACGTTCTCTCTACACTCTCGTATTCGCTCATTCTGCGTATTTATTTAATGTGTTTCAGGTGAGTTGGATCATGACCACACTCACGAGGATGGGACCGATGAGGAGGCTCAGGAGTGACCTTTCTGTAACCAGTGCTGTCTAGTAGTAGTCTGTTAGTATAGTTATGAGTTAGTGAGTCAGTTAGTCATTATGTAATAATTTTATTTTGAATAAAGTACTATGGGCCCTAGTCTTGGCTCTGATACGTTGGTGTAATAGTTAGTTCTTGAAGCATGATGAGTTATTAGTGATTGTAATGATGACTGGTATATTATTAATGGAAATGAAGTTTATTTGACGTTATTCTATTCTGGCAATGGTTTGTTATTTATTTTTCTCGCTCTGTACTATTTAATAACTGTAATCCCGCTCTGATATTCCGCGTCGGGGCGTTACAGTTTTGTGGTATCAGAGCCTAGGTTATTCTTAAGTATAGGATGATCTAGGTTTGACCTGCCTTGACTTAGAGTCTAAATTCCATACCTATGTGAGATGGGTAGAACCATGGGTAATAAAGATAAAAATAAACTCACACACGCACAAACTTAGTACAAACTCAATTAACTTACACTAAATATTTTCTTGTGAAGGAACTTAAGCATCAACTATGGCAGCGGAGCGTGCTCAACTCCGTGACATGCAGTAGACTATCCAACAGCTTACCCAAGCTTTACTTCAGGCTGCTGAGGCAAATGATAACAATAACCACCGAGGAGCTAGTGAATTGCACCGAAATTTCTGCAATCTGAATCCACCTCGATTCAGTGGAACCACAGACCCTGATGAGGCAGAGAATTGGCTCAAAGAAATTGAGCGTATTTTCCGCGTTATGCAATGCGCGGATGGAGATAAGCTTTTGCTTGCCACATTCCAGCTTGACAGGGACGCCCGTGTGTGGTGGGAGTCCATTGAAGCTATGAGGGCAGACACACATTTCACATGGAATGAGTTTAAGGAGCATTTCAACTCCAAATATTTTTCAGACAGAGTTCAAGAAAGAAAAGCTGCCGAGTTCGCCGCTCTGAAATAGAGGAACCTGACGGTTGCAGAATATGAGGCACAGTTCTCCCGATTGGCTCGCTACGCCAATCATCTGGTAAGCACTGAGAGGATGAAGGCGAAGAGATTCCTCAATGGGCTCAGATCCGCATATATCACTCAACTAGCACCATTTGACATTCAGACCTATCCGGAGATGGTCAAGCGAGCACAATGCCGGGAGGATGCGACTGAACTCACTGAGCACATCAAGGGCAGAATGTTCAAGAAAGAGCAAACTTCCGGAGCACCGAGCAAGCCTACTAATGGAAAGAAAAGGTCGTTAAGTATCACTGATGGGCCAAGCTAGGAGCGAAAGCCCAAAGTCCCTACTCCTACTACCCCAAACAACAAGCCCAGATGCAAACACTGTGACAAGCTGGGCCATACCGCAGGAGAATGCTGGAGAAAGGCAGGTGCATGCCTTCGTTGTGGGAGCAGAGAGCATCGGATTCCCGAGTGCCCATTACTGAAAGAAAATGAAAAGCATCCTATGGGACAGAAGAAGCCAGGCCGACTACAGGCCCTGCAAGAAGTAGACACCACCGAGGAAGGTGGAGTTGTGGAAGGTACACTACCAGTCTTTTCTCAATCAGCATTTGTTTTGTTTGATACTAGCGCAACGCATTCATTCATATCACAGGCATTTGCTGATACATTAAATGAAAAACCCACATCCATGGAATTTGAATTGCCAGTTACTACACCATTAGGAGAAAAGGCTCAACTCAACAAATACTTTCCATTAGCTAATGTTAAGGTTGGTGAACTCAACCTTAGAGTTGATCTAATCTGTATGCCCATGGAGGGCTACGATGCAATTCTGGGAGCCGATTGGCTATCCACGTATGGGGCTATCGTGGATTGTAGAAGAGGGAAAATTTCCTTTAGTGAATTCCTTAAGTTAACCTTTACGGGACGTAGACACAAGAGACACTTGTCTCTTGTCTCTGCTATAAAGGCACAAAACATGATGAGAAAGGGTTGTGTGACATTTCTTGCCGCAATAGTGGTTGATAAAAAGTCATCTAAAATATCAGACATTCATATAGTACAAGAATATCCAGACGTGTTTCCCGATGACCTACCAATGTTCCACCCGAGAGAGATGTGAATTTCTCAATTGATCTTGTACCTGGAGCTGCACCGGTATCACGCCAACCCTACAGGATGCCCCCCGCTGAATTGAAAGAGTTGAAGGAGCAATTGATGGAACTCCTAGAAAAGGGATTTATCAGACCGAGTACTTCTCCTTGGGGATCACCAATGTTGTTCGTCAAGAAGAAGGACGGATCTATGAAATTGTGCATTGACTGCAGGCAGCTGAATAATCTCACTATCAAGAACAAGTATCCTCTACCTCGTGTTGATGAATTATTTGATCAGATATCAGGAGCAAAGTATTTTTCTAAGATTGATCTTAGATCAGGATATCATCAGATGAGGATTAAAGATGCAGAATTAAAGATGCAGACATTTACAAGACAGCTTTCATGAGCAGGTACGGTCATTACGAATTTGTAGTCATGCCTTTTCGACTAACCAATGCTCCTGCAGCTTTCATGCAACTAATGAACAACATTTATTGACCCTACCTCGACAAGTTCGTCGTGGTTTTTATCGATGATATTCTCATATACTCCAAGACTAAAGAAGATCATGAGGAGTATCTGAGGATCGCTCTGCAAATCTTGTGGGACAACCAAATCTACGCCAAATTGAGCAAGTGTGAATTCTGGCTCAAGGAGGTGTCGTTCCTAGGCCATGTCATTTCCAAGGATGGTATTACTGTCGATCCTTCCAAGGTAGAAGCCGTGCTCAACTAGGAAAGGCCGACTAATGTCACAGAAATTACGAGCTTTCTTGGACTGGCTGGATATTACAGACGGTTCATAAAAGACTTCTCCAAGATAGCTGTACCTCTTACGCGTCTCACGCGGAAAGAGAACCCATATGTCTGGAGCAAAGAATGTGAGAAGAGCTTTCAGACACTCAAGGAATTGCTGACATCTGCACCTGTCCTCACATTACCAGTCGAAGGAGCAGGATTCCCAGTCTACACTGATGCATCCGAAATCGGTCTAGGCTGCGTATTAATGCAGAATGAGAAAGTGATAGCGTATTCTTTAAGACAGTTGAAGCCACATGAAGTCAGCTATCCCGTCCATGACTTAGAATTGGCTGCAGTAGTATTTGCACTCAAGATCTGGAGGCATTACCTGTATGGGGAACAATTCATTGTTTACTCCGACCACAAGAGTTTGAAGTATTTATTCTCTCAGAATGAGCTTAATATGCGCCAAAGGAGATGGCTGGAGTACTTGAAGGATTTTGATTTCAATATTCAATATCACCCAGGTAAAGGCAATGCAGTAGCTGATGCACTCAGTAGAAAGCCAGTAGCTTCGTTATCCTGTCTAGTCATGGGCGAGATGCAATTGTTAGAACAATTCGCCAACCTAAATCTGAACATTGAGTAGAGAAATGATAAGATGATAGTTGCTAACCTTAGAGCTCAACCTGACATATTTTTCGAGATCAGAGAGCATCAGGCAAACGACCCATTTTTAGTCCGAGTCAGGGAGACCATAGCTAACAAGCCAGATTTCTCTAACGCTAAGGATGGGAGAATATTATTCCAAGCCACGACATGCGTGCCTGACAATGAGGAGCTGAAGAGAAAGCTAATGGATGAAGCTCACAAGACCAAGTACACAATTCACCCAGGCACAACCAAGATGTACCAAGACATGAAAATGTCATTTTGGTGGCCAAACATGAAGCGTGAGGTAGCTGAGCATGCCGCGCACTGTCTCACCTGTCAACAGGTAAAAGCTGAACATCGTCATCCTGCGGGTGTACTTAGACCCCTGGACATACCTGAATGGAAGTGGGAAAGCATCAGAATGGATTTCAACATGGGTTTACCCCGAACTCGTGGTGGACTTGATGCTATCTGGGTTATTGTGGACAGATTGACAAAGTCTGCACACTTTCTAGCAATTCGAAGTACCTGGAGTGTTGATGTGCTTGCAACTTTGTATGTGAAAGAGATAGTCAGACTACATGGAGTTCCAGTATCCATTATCTCAGATCGTCACCCTAGGTTCACTTCTAGATTCTGGAAGGGACTCCAGACTGCCTTAGGCACGAAACTCAACTTTAGCACAGCTTTCCACCCACAGATAGATAGACAGACTGAAAGGACAAATCAGATAGTAGAAGACATGCTGCGAGCCTGTGCTATAGACTTTGAAGGGTATTGGAATGAACAATTGTCATTGATTGAATTCGCCTACAACAATAGTTATCAGGCGAGCATTAAGATGGCACCATTCGAAGCACTGTATGGCAGAAGTTGCAGATTGCCAGTGTGCTGGAATGAAGTAGGTGAACAACAATGGCTAGGACCAGACATGGTGCAGAACACTAGCAGGGACATACAGATTATCAGAGACAGGATTAAGATAGCTCAGTCCAGGCAAAAGAGCTATACTGATAAAAGAAGAAGAGACTTAGAATTTCAAGCCGGAGATCATGTAATGCTAAAAGTATCCCCGACCAGAGGATTCCAAAGATTTGGGATGAAAGGTAAATTAAGACCAAGATTCATAGGTCCATTCGAAGTGTTGGATAGAGTTGTCGAGGTGGCATATCGACTGGCACTACCTCCCCAGTTCTCCGCAGTGCATAATGTGTTCCATGTGTCCATGCTGAGGAAATACGTGTATGATCTGTCACACATAATCAGCTATGACGACATCAGTCTAAACAGAGATATGACTTATGAAGAAAAATCGGTAAAGATTTTGGACAAGAAGATTCAACAGCTTCGGAACTGACCCATATATGTGGTCAAGATACTCTGGAGAAACCAGGAAGTTGAAGAGGCCACGTGGGATCCTGAAGCATTAATGCGATGGAATTATCCAAAATTATTCAGTAAGTCATTCTTCCTCTTACGATCATATGAATTTGGGGACCAAATTCTTTTTAAGATGGGGAGGATGTAGCAAACTTGATTTTTAAAATCAAGAAAAATAAAAATTTTATTTAAATAAATGAGATAAATTGATTTAATTGAATAAAGGGATAATAAATAGAAAATAAGAGGAATAAAAGAAAATTGAAGCATTACCCGTTAAGCTAAATTATTAATGGGTTATCCTAATGATCCAAACCTAATTGGATGGGCCCAATTGTGTGAAGCCCACCATGGGATGGGAATTAAATATCCAAATTTCGGATTCAATAAATTAATAAATAAAAAAGGGTCAAATTAACTATTAAAAACAAGTCATATCTATCCAAAAAAGAGTCCTAGACTTACCCTAAACCTTTACCCACGAAATTGGATCCCTTCCCAATCCTATGAGGAGGATAAATGAGAGAAAGTGGAAGATAAAGAAGAAAATTCGGAGTTTTAGGAAAGGAAGAAGTCTTATGGAAGGAGGGACTCTATTAGCCAACATAGCACCCCCAAATCGGCCCTACCAACCCATAGAACGTGGCTGGAGCTTTGGAGACCGAAGAGGAGGAGTTCTGGACGAGGAGAGCAAGAAGAGAAGGCTTGGATCATAGAAGGATCTCTTATTTTCGTCACCAACTAGGGGTTTTCTTTACTGCAAGCAAAGGTAGGCAATCTCTCAAGCTAAATTCGTGTAAAAAATACCCTAGGAAGAGTTCATGATCTCAAGCAAAAGCCCTTTAGTTTCACTCAATTTCGATCTCCCATGAGGGAGAATTAATTCTTTGAATCTCTGTCAGATCCATGCACCCGTCCCTTCATGTTTACTCTTAAACCTGGAGCATGCATGGCCCCATGCCATGAAAAAATTCTCATAAATAGTACATCATGTTAGCTTTCAAACGCCCCTAGTTTGCCTAAATTTCATCATGTATCCACCTCTAATTAATTCGTTGAACCTTGACTGTGCATGTTTAGGTCACTGAAATATAACCTAATCTCAACATGTCTAAACCTTGTCTATTTTCAAATTAATCTCGTATGTTGATAGATCTATATGTCTACTTTCGTTTAAAACTAGTTTCATGCTTTTTGGACCTCTATACGTTTTATTATGGAATTTTGAATAACTATGTGTCAGGCAGACCCACATGGAAAAAGGGCGAATCCCTCTTTTCTGGGCTCGGGCCACCTCCTGAGGTCGCGATGGCACGATACGCCGCGATCTCAGAGGGGTCATGACACCAGGGTCTGGCACGTTATGAACGTGGCGGATCGACGCATCGCGACCTACCCCCCGGTTCACTCTAGCGCCCGGTTCAGCAGAACGCGACCGGACACCGCGCCGCGACATGAATGCGATAAGAAACCCTGTCGCGACTTGACCTGATCGCAACCTGACTCTATGTCGCGAGTTGAACGCGACCTAACCCTACGTCGCGACCTTAACAGAGCAGCCCAAACCCTAATTTGCTTGTATAACCTTGCTAATTGCCCCATTTAATCCCTGCTAAACCCAAATCATGCACTGTAAGAATAGTAACGACCTGTTAATGAATGTTGAGTATTATTCACCTGTTTTTAATCAAATAAAAGATGTGTGCACGATCAATCTTGCCCTCATGATTATCTTACACATGCACACACTATACATGAATGATTGCCACGAAACCTTGTTAAATTGCTCAATAATATATCTGGTAATTGAGTTAACTATTTACTTAATATCCTATTTGTTTTAATGGACTTGTCTTTGTTTTAATCACATGATTCGTACACCGTTACCGCTTCCCTCGGCTTTCGAGCACTCGAGGCACGACAGACCCATTTTCTACACACTTTCTCTTGACTTGAACCACCTCTCCATTGGGAATACTCTCAATTGGACTAGGGAATCCTTGTCAAGGCCTCCGTAAGTCTTCTTGGCTTTGGCACACGTCCTTAGTCAACGAGCTGGTTATACCCAAAAACCCGTTACACCCTATGGATCAGTACGATCCATGCCTTAGTATTTTCCTTCTTATCCAGGGTTCACACCGGACCACCTTACCCATGTTCACGACACGGTTAAGAGGGCGGTTGTGACTTCTACCAGACTGTCGACACCCGACCTGGTGCTGTGCAATCGTTACTATCGGAATTTCACGTTGTTTTATGGAATGTCCCTATCTCATCTACTATCTATATTCTCTCATCTGTTCACGTTCTCTCTACACTCTCGTCTATCTCATCTACTACTCTCATCTAATTCTTGGTACTCTATCGGCCATTCTTGTGATTGTCTAAGATAAAGAAATGACTAATGCCAATGCAATGGGGCCCGATCAGGTCCTGGGAGGAGCGCCCGAAAAGTGCCAGTACCCATGGGAGCTAAAATGATCAAGGATGTGTTACGGCATGCATCCAGTGCCAGTTTACTTTCTAGATTAATCTATGACAATCAAAGTACTATCTCTACAAGTGCAAGCGCGATCGTTACTAGTGCACCGTTGTGCAATTTACATGTTATAACATTACATGGCCATTCTATTGTCGTTCTCGTTGTAATATTTTCCCTGTGCCAGTTGCTATTGTTCTCCTATTATCATGACGTGCTCTACATGACTTTACTCTCTAGATAGCCTGCCATTAAAACATTAACTATTTAAAGCATGCTTGAGTCCATGAGATATTAAGTCCTACTAGGCGTTATTCGCTCATCCTACGTATTTATTTAATGTGTTTCAGGTGAGTCGGATCATGACCACACTCACGAGGATGAGACCGATGAGGAGGCTCAGGAGTGACCTTTCTGCAACCAGTGTTGTCTAGTAGTAGTCTGTTAGTATAGTTATGAGTTAGTGAGTCAGTTAGTCATTATGTAATAATTTGATTTTGAATAAAGTACTATGGGCCCTAATCTTGGCTCTGATACGTTGGTGTAATAGTTAGTTCTTGAAGCATGATGAGTTATTAGTGATTGTAGTGATGATTGGTGGATTATTAATGGAAATGAAGTTTATTTGACATTATTCCATTCTAGCAATGGTTGGTTATTTATTTTTCTCGCTCTGTGCTATTTAATAACTGTAATCCCGCTCTGATATTCCGCGTCGGGGCGTTACATGAAATCTCAAGTTGTTACTTGGGGACTGTACGTAGGACTCCTTGGGATAAGAGATCCGAACCAGAATAAAATTTTTTGTTGTCTGTATGCTTGTTCTCTTTGTCTTTATTTAACACTAACTCTAACTATCAAACTGTGTTTTTCTGTCAAGCGTTTTATTTACAGGAATTATTCTAAAAGAAATTTTAGCAATCCATTCACCCTCCATCTGGGCTTGCTATCTGGCCTACAAGTGGTATCAGAGCCAAGTCTCTTCGAGTAAGTAGATCTCACGATCTGAAGAGCAAAGATAAATGGCAGCTCAAGGTCATGCAGAAGGTTAGTCCGTCAATAGACTTCCTCTATTCAACAGTGAAGATTACAACTACTGGAAGACACAGATGGAATTCTTCCTTCAACGTCTCGATTTCCAGCTTTGGTCAATTGTCGAAGAAGGAGACCTCTTGGTAACCAACAGTAAAGACAAATGGACAGACAAAGACAAGAAGAAACTATCTCAAAATAGCAAAGCTAAAAGTATACTGTGTTGTTCACTGAGTAAGAAAGAATTTAACAAGATATTAGCTTGTATGTCAGCTATGGAGATGTGGGAAAAACTGAGGCTCACATTTGAAGGAACTGACAAGGTAAAGGAAACAAGAATAGATATTTTGGTAGCTCAATATGAAAGATTTCAAATGCAGTATAGAGAGTCCATCTGTCAAATGTACAGTCGATTCACAGACATCACCAATGGTCTGGCTGGGTTTGGAAAGACTTATGAAATTAGAGACATGGTAAGAAAAATACTAAGATCTCTACCAACTTCTTGCACTCCAAAGGTAACAGAAATAGAAGAAGCTAATGATCTTAGGAGAATGTCACTTGAAAAACTCATCGGGTCGTTAATGACTCATGAGATAAATATGGAAAGACTAGGAGAATCCTCCAGCAAGAAGAAGCACAACAATGCTCTCAAGGCCACAGAAGACACTTACGATGGCGAAACTAAAAGTGATAAAAGTAATGAGAGCAGTGAAGATGAAGAAGTGTTCCTCTCCAGAAGACTGCAGCGCATACTAGCCAAGAAGAAATACCAGACAAGAAGAAGGTATTTCAAAAAAGGTAGAGACTTCAAAACAACTGAAGGCAAAGAAGTCAAGAGATTTCAACCAATATGCTATGAGTGCAAGAAGCCTAGACACATCAAGGCTGAGTGTCCAAAACTAAAGAAGACATAGTTTAAGAAGAAGGACAACATGAATAAATTCAAAAAGTACAAGAAGAAAGCCGTGGCTGCTGCATGGAACAACGAAAGTGACTCAGACAGTGAGTCAAGCTCCAGCGAAGAAGAAGAAGAAAATGCCAACCTGACATTCATGGCAAATATTGATGATAAGGTAACTTCTGACTCATCCTTTACATCTTGCAATGAATCAGATTCAGATAGTTTAGAAGATGCTTTTAATGAATTATACAGTAAATATAAAGATGTTTGTAAACTTTTAAAAACAGCTAAGAAAGATTATGCATGTCTTGAAATAACAAACTCAGATCTAAAATCTAAAACTGAACAATCAGAAAAATAAATTTCTAAATTAAAAAGAAGAAATGAACTACTATGCGAAGATATAAAGACTAAAATTGAAAAGATATCAAACTTAGAAAATCAGGAAACCACAAGCAAACTTAAAAGTGAAATTAACACACTAACAAAAGATAATGAATATTTAACAGCCACAATTGAAAAATTGACAAATGAAAAATCTTCCTTAATATTAAAAGGAGCAAGAAGATCAGGTAGGAAAATGTATGGCTTAGGATATACTCCACCAGATAATGAAGAAACTGTCATTCATCCTAAAATTTATCCAACTCCAAAGTTCATAGTTGAACAAAATCCTAACTAGAAATCAAATAACAATAAGAGCCATAAACTAAACAGGATAATAAATAATATCCCTTGTTGTACCCATTGTAATAAATTAGGTCACACTAAAATAACCTGTAGAACCAAACACTTAAAATGGATTTCGAAAAGAAACTGTGAAGAAGCTAACCAACCAGGACCCAAAAGAACTTGGGTACCTAAATCTCTTTGATTTATTGTAGGGAAGCCTTAGAGCATCAAAGTGGAACCTGGACAGCGGGTGCTCAAGGCATATGACAGGTAATAAGAAACTGTTCTCACATATCAAAAATGAAGAAGGTACAGTAACCTATGGTGATAATGGAAAAGGGTCAATAATTGGTTGTGGATCCATTGGAAGCCAAGATAGAATCCTGATAGAAGATGTTCTATGCGTCAAAGGACTCAAGCACAATCTAATCAGCATCAGTCAGCTATGCGATAAGGGTCACTAGATCAAGTTTCAGGAATCTAGGTATTTGATCATCAAGGATGGTGCAACTATTTTTGAAGCCAGCAGAGAAAATAATTTATATGTACTGCATCTAGAAGAGTTGAAGGAACAAGATATTTGCCTAGAAGCAAGTAAAGGGCAGAATGCTGAACTGTGGCACAGAAGGTTAGGTCACTGCAGCTTGGATGGAATAAGAAAACTCATCAAACATGATCTAGTGGAAGGTTTGCTGAAGATAAACTCAAGACTAGATAGCATTTTTGAACCGTGTGCAAAAGGAAAGCATGGAAGATCCTCCTTCAAATCCAAGACAGTAGTAATGTAACGTCACCCATTTTTTGGATCCTCGTGGATCCCTTGTTCAGTGGATGCAGTGGCCAATGTGTGACCAATGTGGTGTTTTACAGGTGTGTGTATAGGTTTTGGGGTGTTGTGGGCCGGAAGGCTGGGCCCAAAACACCTGCCCGTCCACTATTTGTGAACGCGACAGCGAGGGGCGTCGCATTCTGAAAGCGACGTTCCTGCACGTCGTGTTCCTGTTGCCGCTGCTGAGCGGTCGCCGTCTGCATGCACACCAGGTGTCGCGCGCTGAGCGGCATGCAGACGTCAGCTTTGGGAAGGCGACGCCATACCTCGTCGCGTTCAGGTCGCTACAGAGAGGTATGTCGTGTTCCCAACCGCTGGGCATTTTTATGTAACTTTGGCCAAGCAGAGCTGCAGTGCATTCTGCTCAGCCAAGGGAAGGTGCTGTGGAAATTTTCAGGGTGATTCGTCGGTTTGGTGGCGTTTTTGGCACGTTCTCGCCGCGAGGATCTTGCGTGGAGTGGGAGAAACGCCAAGAAAGTGTCGTTCTTTGTAGAGGTAGGGTGATTCCTCCCGTGTTTGGGGCTGTGGATCTCTTGTGATGATTATAGAAGGTGTTATTTGCTTTAAGAACAGTAGATAACATGTTAGGGCACATATTAAAGCATGAAAAATGAGAATTAAATGTGGTTATTGTGGTATGGGAAGGTAATCTGGAGTGAGCAATCAGGATTAGGGTTCCTGCTGTGAAGGCGACGGAGCCCCCTGTCGCGTTCTGAACACGACAGGCCGACCCGTCGCGTTCTGGTTATGTACGTGACATATCAGGGTGTCGTGTTCTAAAGGCGACACTACCCTACGTTGCAACCTCAACCGAGAGGTCATGTTGTGCATGGCTTAAACGGTAGAATTATCCAATTTTCGATATTTTATGTATATGACAAGTATAAGTGGTGCATTAGCACCCGTAACGCTCTATGAGCATGTTGTTTACGAGGCTAGCGTGTTGTTTACGAGGCAAGCAAGTGGTTTACATGATTGGCATGTTGTCCACGTGGATAGTGTGTTGTGCTCATGTGGTTGCGTAAGGTTTCACGTGGTTTGCACGGTGTGCACGTGGTTTGTGTGTGCGTGGCAAGTAGCACGATGCCTACTGTCATGCCCCGACGTGGAATATCGGAGCGCGAAAGTAGTTGCAAGAAAAGGGTATAGAGCGAGTACTAGACATCAAACCATTGCACAGTGAATAATACTAAAGCGAATTCATTTCATTAATACTTTTCAATGTCTAGTTACAACCACTAATATCAGAGTCATTCTATAGGGCCCAATTACATTGCAATAGAAGGAAATAACTAACTACAACTCTAAGATAACATAATGACTCGAGGGTACTCTTGGCTTCACTCTTGGTCATTCCCTTCCTCGTGAGTGTATGTGTCATCCTCGATCTCACCTGAGAACATAACATCAAAAAAAGTAGGGTGAGCGATAACGCCCAGTAGGACTTAAATCTCAGGCTCAAGCAGGCTTTAAATAATTAACGCATTTAATGGCAGAGTATCTAAAGATAGCAGGTACAAGAGAGTCAAAATATAGCAAGAGATAGCACAACAGGTAACAGGATAGCATAATAGCACGAGATCGAGTATAGTTTCTAAAAATAGCACAAGTATCTAGTATAACACGAATAGCAGGATGGCCATAGCACAACTAGCACAAGTGTAATAATAGCACGACGAGTATAGCACTTGTTTGTCATTCTAGACATCGAGAGAGTATAGCACGTTTTGTGTTTTGATTGTCATATAGATAGTCGAGATAGATAGCACTTTAGTGTAATGCCAAACACTCTGATCATTTAACTCCTATGGGCACTAGCACTTTCGGGCGCACATCCCAGGACCAGATCGGGCCCTTTATATATTGCCAAGCATTGGTTATATTGTTTCTTTAGACAATCAGTCAATGGCCAATATAGAGTACCAAGAATAGTTAAGAGCACTAGATGAATAAACGAGATAGTAGAGAGAACGTGAATAGACAAGCGAGTAGAGTATAGATGAGAGCTAAGGGTACATCACGTAAAACAACGAGTAAACAGGCGATAGTAACAGTTGCACAACACGCGCACGTCGTATTGGCAGTCAGGTGGAATTCACAATCTTCCCGCTGGCCATGTTATGTACAAGTCTAGAGGTCCGACGTGATTCAAGGTAAGAGCGAACTTCTAATAGCCATTTGGATCATATCGATCCCTAAAGGTGTAATGGGTGTTAGGGTACAACCGGCTCGTCGACCATGTGGGAATCCATGATCAGAGGAGACTTACGGAGGCCTTGTGCAAGGCTTCACTAGTCCGGCGAAAGGAATATCCGACGGAGAGTTCACCACAACCCAAGTAAAGTGTGTATATAAAAATAAGTGCTCGACGTTCTAGAGGAATTCTAGAACAGTGGAGCGTCGATATCGGTATATAAACAATGCAAGAAACGAATACAAGTCCTTTAAAATAGGGCAATTAATATACTTTATTATAATAAATTACCAGATACATGATGAGATATTTTATGCCAGATTTCAGCCATATATGGATGGTTCATGTGTGTGCATGTGTAAGAGAAATCATAGATAGAAAAGAAGTCGTGAATATGTATTTTAAAGCATTCAATATAGCTCCATTTTAAAACAGGTGTTTTTACTGCGTGTATTACTGTTAAAAAGTGAGAGCAATAAATTTTATGGGTTTTCATCAAAAATCCTGTGAACGCGACATAGGCCAGTAAGGGTCGCGACAGGGTCAGGGGAGATCGCGACAGGGCCTGAAAAGGGTCGCGACAGGGCTGCCAGGACAGAAGGCCAGAACGCGACGTAGGGTACTGTCGCGTTCAGAACGCGACAAGGAAAGCGTCGCGACGGGCTTAAGAACGCGACCTGTCGGGCCGTCGCATTCTCAGGTCCATGGCCTGAGTCTAACAGAGTTTTGCTCTGTCTTGGATTGCGGTCCATCAGATTTTGATACAGGTCGTTCAGAAAACCATAACTAATTGTATACACGATGAAAAATCATGAAACCAATGGCAAATGAAACTAGACATGCGAGAGTACTTCCAGTAAATAGGAATTAGAGAGAGAGAGCATGGTTTGAATATGGTTTGAGCATGAACAATAACGAGTAACACAGAACATGATATAGAGAGCAATATTGATTTAATTCGAGCAACATGCTCAACAAAAATTAAGGCTTTCAGGGGCAAAAGATCCCTAACAATATGAAGTGTCTACAGTAAAAATTTTGTAGTATGGGATCAAGTGTGCATGGAGATATGATTCAAACATGATGACTCAGAGTTATCATGTTTGCAGAACTTCTAAAATCAAGAACAAAAGATTGGCTCGATGAAAAATTATGAAACAAGAGGGCGTTTGTTCCTGGTGATTGGAACTACCTATAGATGGATTTGATTTAGTTTTGCTTGTGAGAATGCCTACCTTTGACTCGATTTGTCTTCTAGGGTTAAAATCCCCAAGAACTAGGAAGAAGCTCCAAGAACTCCTCCTCCCCATGAGATCCTCTCCTCCTTGGCCTCTTCTCCACGACCAACAACCTTTGGCAACGAGCTAGGGTCGGCCAAGAGGGTTTAAGAGGTGTATTTATGCATGTATGGGTTCCTATTCCTACTTCTATTCTAATTGCTCTTTAATTACGAGATTTTCTAACTCCAACCTTCCTTTCTTGCTTTCCAACCTGTATTTAGGTTAGGATGGGATCTAAATTCGTGCTAAATCATGAGGGGTAGGCTTAGGAATCCAATTCCAACTCTTATTGCCTCTTTTAATGCTTAAAGAGTCCTTTTCTATTTAGGAGATATTAAGACTCTGAATTTAGGGTATTTTCTTTTTATTTACTATTTGTAAATTCATATTTTGACCCAATAAGTTCTAGAGGATCCATTAAGCAAAGCCCATTACTCTTTTCCATTTAAGGGGTTTTATTTAATGCTCTTTTCATTGAATATCCATTTAGCTGAGTTTTTAATTTATTATTTAAATTTTTATTTTTCTCAAAAATTCAGGTTGCTACACCTACCATGGTTAGCTCTTTAGTTGGGTGCCCCAGGTTCTGTGTGAGCCAGACACGTGTGTTGTGCTCGGGGCCTATTTCGGTACTTGTGTTGTGTCGTCGAGGTCTGTGTCGTCTGTCCTAGACACCCTCACTCCTGTGTTTGAGTTGTATGTCTGCCTGAGGGAAAGATGCCAGTGGGACAATGACTTGTGAGAGAGTTTGTTGTTTGTCGCTTGTAGCCCGCTCGTAGTTGGGGGTACGGACACCAGTAGACGTCATTGGTCCCCAGCTAGTCCTGTTTCCAGTGCGTAACTTTAGGGAGCTCAGGAAAGGGTCCCTAAAGGAGTCAGGCATGGACCCGTAGCAGTGTGGTCCGCGGGTGTGGTGTTAGTTGGTCTCCACAGTTGTTTGGCTTATTTTAGTGGAGCGGCAGCTGGACCTTTCGTCCGTGGCTGCGAGGCTGAGAGGTAGACCTGTGTGGTTTGTCCGAGTCAGTTGCTGGTGTCGCGAACCAGTCTATGTGACTCGAGTGTGGTGGACTCTACTTTAGCGCGTACACCGAGTTGTGGTTTTGTCATTTATTTATTAATGCTAGTTTACGTTGATGGTAAGTGGTAAGTGGTATTTACAACTTTAATATCTTGCTTAGCTGTGCTATAAATTGCTAGCGTAACTTACTGCTTTCGTACTTGAGTTTGGTTTGCTCAGTTTTTGGGGGAGTTTCCCTACTGAGCCAGTGACTTGCGAGGCTCACCCCTACTCCATATAGGTGAAAGAGAGCAGGAGGTTTCTCTACCATCTTCCAGTTCAGAGCCGCATCGCAGCTGAGTTAGGCCGACGCCTCCAGCAGTGTAGTTCTTTTTCCAGTTGTACCTCGGGGTATGCCCCAGGCTCTTGTACCTTACTTGACTTTTGTTGAAATTTGGCTATGTAAATCCAATATAAATATGTGTGACATTGTGGATTATATATATATATCAGTGTGTTCCCTTATGTTTTCACGGACTTGTGTGTGATATCCCTTGCGAGGCTACGGCACGTTCATGGGAGACGGAGTGTCACACCCCGACGTGGAATATCAGAGCGCGAAGGCAATTGCAAGAAAAAGTGTAGAGCGAGTACTAGACATCAAACCATTGCACATTGAATATTACTAAAGCAAATCTTTCTCATTAATAACTTTTCAAATGTCTAGTTACAACCACTAACATCAGAGCCATTCTATAAGGCCCAATTACATTTCAATAAAAGGAAATAACTAACTACAACTCTAAGATAACATAATGACTCGAGGGTACTCCTGGCTTCACTCTTGGTCATTCCCTTCCTCGTGAGTGTAGGTGTCATCCTCAGTCCCACCTGAGAACACAACATCAAATAACGTAGGGTGAGAGATAACACCCAGTAGGACTTAAATCTCCGGCTCAAGCAGGGTTAAAATAATTAACGCATTTAATGGCAGAGTATCTAAAGACATACAAGAGAGTCAAAATATAGCAAGAGATAGCACAATAGCACGAGATCGAGTATAGTTTCTAAAAATAGCACAGGTATCGAGTATAGTGCGAATAGCAGGATGGCCATAGCACAACTAGCACAAGTATAATAATAGCACGACGAGTATAGCACTTGTTTGTCATTCTAGACATCGAGAGAGTATAGCACGTTTTGTGTTTTGATTGTCATATAGATAGTCGAGATAGATAGCACTTGAGTGTAATGCCAAAACACTCTGATCATTTAACTCCCATGGGAACTAGCACTTTCGGGCGCACATCCCAGGACCAGATCGGGCCCTTTATATATTGCCAGGCATTGGTTATATTATTTATCTTTAGACAATCATTCAATGGCCAATATAGAGTACCAAGAAGTAGATGAGAGCACTAGATGAATAGATGAGATAGTAGAGTGAACGTGAATAGATGAGTGAGTAGAGTACAGATGAGAGCTAATGGACATTGCATGTAACACGTCGAGTAAATAGGCGATAGTAACAGTTGCACAACACGCGCACGTCGTATTGGCAGTCAGGTGGAACTCACGATCTTCCCGCTGGCCATGTTATGCACAGTCCAGAGGTCCGATGTGATTCAAGGTAAGAGCGAATCTTCTAATAGCCGTTTGGATCATATTTATCCCTAAAGGTGTAATGGGTGTTAGGGTACAACCGGCTCGTCGACCATGTGGGAATCCATGATCAGAGGAGACTTACGGAGGCCTTGTGCAAGGGTTCACTAGTCCGGTGAAAGGAATATCCGACAGAGAGTTCACCACAAGCCAAGTAAAGTGTGTATAAAACAGGTGCTCGACGTTCTAGAGGAATTCTAGAACAGTGGAGCGTCGATATCGGTATATAAACAACGCAAGAAACGAATACAAGTCCTTTAAAATAGGGCAAGTAATATACTTCATTGTAATAAATTACCAGATACATTATGAGATAATTTATGCCAGATTTCAGTCATATATGGATGGTTCATGTGTGTGCATGTGTAAGAGAAATCATAGATAGAAAAGAAGTCGTGAATATTTATTTTAAATCCTTCAATATAGCTTCATTTTAAAGCAGGGTTTTTAGTGGGGGTATAACTGTAAAAAGGCGTAAGAATTATTTAGAAAGCGACATAAATATTTTTTTTTGGGGTTTTCATCAAAAACCTGTGAAGGCGACATAGGGTTGTAAGGATGGCGACAGGGGTAGGGCAGGTAGCGACAGGGCCTGCAAAGGGTAGCGACAGGGCTGTCTGCTCAGGCGGCCAGAACGCGACGGGTGTCCTGTCGCGTTCAGAACGCGACAAGAAAGGTGTCGCGACGGCCTTGAGAAGGCGACATGTCGTGCCGTCGCGTTCTCAGGTCTGTGGCCTGGGTCTGACAGAGCTCTGATCTGTCTTGGATTGCGGTCCAGAAACTTGCCTCTTTGACATAGGGTAGTTCAGAAAATCATAACTAATTGTATACACTATGAAAAATCATGAAACCAGTTTTAAATTAATCTAGACATGCAAGGGTACTTCCAGTAATTAGGAATTCGAAAACAATCATGGTATCGACATAGTTCTAACAAGTTGAACAAGAAGCAACCTGATTCTAGGTGCAACAGAGATGGATGATTTAATTCGAGCAACATGCTTGATAACAATTAGGGCTTTTAGGGGCGAAAGTTCCCTAATGATCATCAGTATCTCCCATAAAAATTTCAAGGCATGGGATTTAGTAATCATGGAGAACAAGAATTATGAAGAGGGTTCGGGGTCAAGAGAGTTGCAGAACTTCAAAATTCAAGAAGAAAATATTGGCTCGATGGAAAATTATGAAATTTGAGGGTTTTGTTCCTGATGCATGGAACAATCTACAGACGAAATATTATGATTTGTTCTTGTGAGAATGCCTACCTTTGACTCGATTTGTCTTCTAGGGCTTAGAACTCTAAGAACGAGGAAGAAGCTTCAAGAACTCCTTCTCCCCACGAGATCCTCTCCTCCTTGGCCTCTTCTCCACGTCCAACAACCTTTGGCAATGAGCTAGGGTCAGCCAAGAGGATTTAAGAGGTGTATTTATATAAAACACAATTCCTATTTCTACTACTACTCAAATTCCTCTAAATTCTGAGATTTCCTAACTCCACATTTCCTCTCTTGCTTTCCAATCCCTAATTGGGTTAGGATAGTATATAAATTCGTGCTAGACTATATGGGATAGGTTTAGGAATCCAATTCCAACTCTAATTGCCACTTTTATTGCTTTAATAACCCCTTTCCAATTATGAGATAATTAAACTCCAAATTTAGGATATTTTCTTATTATTCTCCCTTTGTAAATTCATATTTTGACCCAATAAATTCTAGAGGGTCCATTAAGCAAAGTCCATTACTCTTTTCCATTTAATGGGTTTTATTTAATGCTCCTTTCATTTAAATATCCATTTAGCTAGGTTTTAATTCTTTATTTAATTTTTTTATTTTTCTTAAAAATTCAGGTTGCTACACGGAGTCGGGTCAAGCTCGTTACTGGGTTAACGGGTTTGAACGACGTGGTCCGTCACAGTTGGTATCAGAGCAGGGTCCGTGTAACTATAAAGGAACTGGGAAATTACATAGCCTTATTTCTACACTAGTCCACTGCTAGTTGCTGACCCTGGTTTTATAATGATCTGCTGGTATGTATGTGGTTGGAATGTTGTTTGTGCAGGAATTTGAGATGGCTGATAGAAGGGATTGGGGTGGTGGAGGAGATGAACCAAAAGAGTCTACCCAACGAATGATAGAAAGGATATGGGAGAGTCTTACGGATATTCGGATGAGACTAGACTAGCAGGCACCGGTACCGCCAGCAGTATTACCACCAGTTGCAGAAGAGACTGTACCAGTGGCACCAGTTCCACCACCACCAGGAGTGGGGGTACCTCTTGTGGTACCTGTACCACCACCACCATCAGTGAGGGCAGTGGAAGAGCCGATGTTGCAGGTTGAAAGATTTTTGAGATTACAGCCACCTACTTATACAGGGGGACCGAATCCAGACACAACTGAGCACTGGATTCATGAGATTGAGAGAGTTTTTGTGACTATGAGGTGTCCTCCAGCGGACAGAGTAGTTTTGGCTACATATCAGTTGCGAGGTTTTGCACAGGAATGGTGGAGGTTAAAGATGCAGACCACTTTTGCAGGCAAGATAGAAGAGACTATGACATGGCTAGAATTTCTAGAAGCATTTAATGGCACATTCTTCCCAATACAAGTGCAGCAAGCAAAAAGGGAGCAATTTCAGACTCTTCAGCAAGGGAATTCTTCTGTTTTGGAGTATTATATGAGGTTTATGGCACTTAGAAGATATGTGCCATATGTTGTATCAGATAATGCTATGATGGTTGAGTATTTTATCCGAGGTTTGAGGACAAAATTGCAGAATGCAGTGATACTGCTTATGTGCAGAACTGTGGAGGAGGCAGCCCAAAGAGAAGCCACATTGGAGAGGTCCGTTCGGACTCATCAGGCAGGAGAGTCAGGTTCAAGTAGTTTTCATCTACCTTAGCAGTCCTCGGGGATCAGCAAAGGAAAAG
Organism: Colocasia esculenta; assembly: GCA_014218235.1. Classification (NCBI taxonomy): domain Eukaryota; kingdom Viridiplantae; phylum Streptophyta; class Magnoliopsida; order Alismatales; family Araceae; genus Colocasia; species Colocasia esculenta. The sequence continues at coordinate 61,179,032 of CM024764.1, read as the reverse complement.
TGCCAGCGGGACCATCTTCCTCAGGTTTCAGCAAGTGGGGATCAAAGTTGAAGAAAATATTCAGAGGACGAGGAGGAGGTCACCAACAGATGTTTTAGCAGGGGTGTGGCTATAGGCCAGAGGTGGAGGAATCTTAGCAGAGTACAGCTAGGCAGCCTACACTTCCACCAGGCTATAGATGTTATAACTGTGATCAGCCGGGGCATTTGATATGCAATTATCCCTACCCCAGAGAATATGGTTATGGAAGAGGAGTTCAGCAGCAGCAGCCCCAGCAGCCAGCAGGACGAGGTAGAGGAGCACTGCCCCAGCGAGATAGGGGTTGGGTTATGGCTATCACCCGAGCCCAGGCAGAGGCATCAAATTTGATAGAAGGTATACTACCTGTCTATGACTTTTTAGCAAGAGTTTTATTTGATCTGGGAGCTTCTCATTCTTTTATTTTCGAAGAGTTTTTGGATCGTATGGTGCATCCATTAGAAGAGAAACTATGTGAATTGGTAGTGGAGGTTCCTTCGGGTGAGTTTATGCTCACCACTTGCTACGTGGATGAGGCTCCTATTGTGATTCAAGGGAATTAGATGCCAGCTAGATTATATGCTTTGCAATTGAGGGATTATGATATTATTCTGGGTATGGATTGGCTGGAGGCTTATGGGGCAATAGTAGATTGCAAGAAGAAGAGAGTCAGGTTTTGTCACCCTAGTGGAGCAGTATTTGAATTCCAAGGCATGCCCTTTTATACTTCTAAGTTTATAATTTTAGCAATTAAAGCTAGAAATTGTTGAATGCTAGTTGTGTAGCATATTTAGCTTCGGTAAGTCTGGTAGAGACTGGCAAGACAGTAGAAGCAGTTCCAGTGGTTAGGGAATTTTCGGATGTATTTTCGAATAATTTGTTAGGTTTGGCTCCACGCAGGGAGGTGGATTTTACTATAGAATTGCAGCTAGGAATTATGCCAATATCCAAGGCACTGTACAGGATGGCACCAGCAGAGCTTAAAGAATTGAAGAAGCAATTGCAAGAATTGCTAGAAAAGCTTTTATCAGACCGAGCCATTCACCATGCGGAGCCCTGTATTGTTTGTAAGGAAGAAGGATAGAAGCTTCAGAATATGTATTAATTATAGAAAGTTGAATGATGTGACCATAAAGAATAAATATCCATTGCCAAAGATTGATGATTTATTTGATCAACTTCAGTCAGCTAAGGTGTTTTCTAAAATTGACTTGAGATCAGGGTACCATCAGTTAAGGATCAGAGAAGAAGACATTGATAAGACAACACTCAGAATTAGGTATGGGCATTATGAATTTGTGGTTATGCCATTTGGGCTAACCAATGCACCAGCAGCATTTATGAATTTGATGAACATAATTTTTCATCCATATCTGGACCAGTTTATAGTGGTTTTTATAGATGACATACTGGTTTATTCAGCATCCGAAGAGGAGCATGCAGCTCATTTGAGGTTTACAATGCAGCTTTTATGAGACAATCAGTTGTATGCCAAGTTTAGTAAGTGTGAATTCTGGTTGAAAGAAATTCAGTTTCTGGGTCATGTTATTTCACCAGAGGGATTTGCAGTTGATCCAGATAAAGTGGAGGCAGCTATGAAGTGGGAAGTGCCAAGAACAATTACAGAGATTATAAGTTTTCTGGGCCTAGCAGGTTACTACATGCATTTTATATAGAATTTTTCCAGAATTGCAGCACCTATGACCAGATTGACTAGAAAAGGTGTACCATTTGTGTGGTCAAGTGAATGTCAGAAAAGTTTTATGGAATTGAAGAAAAGATTTACAACGGCGCCAATATTGACATTACCAGCAGGTAGCAGTGGTTTTGTGATTTACACATATGCATCTAGAAGAGGGCTTGGAGCAGTACTAATACAACATGGTAAAGTGATAGCATATGCATTCAGGCAATTAAAGCCAGCAGAGGAGAATTACCCAACTCATGATTTGGAGCTAACAACAGTTGTATTTGTTTTGAAAATGTGGAGGCACTACCTATATGGTGAGAGGTTCAAAATATTCACCGATCATAAAAGTCTGAAAATATATTTTCTCTCAGAAGGATTTGAATCTCCGTCAGCGCAGATGGGTAGAATATTTGAAAGATTATGATTTCAGTTTGGCTTACCATCCAGGTAAGGCCTGTTGCCCAGTTGACGAGCCCAGAGGGGGGTGAATGGGTCTTTTAAAAAAATAATTTAGAAGATACCTGTAACTAAAAACATTCACACAAACGTTCTTCGAAGGAGGTTAGTGACTGTTAGTTGAAATATCAAACACACAATGAAAGCAATCACATGACACAAAGGATTATCCTGGTTGGATCTCCTTTCCTTAGGAGTCCTACGTCCAGTCCCTGAGCAACCACTCAGGTTTCTACTAACTAGGGTACAGTCCCCCTAAGGACACTACAGCACCTAGCTCGGCTGGTCTTCCTTCACACCCGAAGGGAATAACAACACCCTGGATACCCCACCAGATCTTCCTTCACAACTGAAGGGAACAGCACCCTGGATACCACCAGGTCTTCCTTCACAACCGAAGGGAACAGCACCCTGGATGCCACCAGGTCTTCCTTCACAACCGAAGGGAAACAACAAAAGAGAATGGAATGAGATCAAGCCCCTAGATCAAGCTTTAAGTAGCCAAGATCTGAAGCCACTAGGACTGAGAGCAAGGATCTAAAACAAGGCACACTCTCAGAACTACACGAGCTCTCTTAGAAAGTCTATTACGGCACAGAGAGCGAAGAGCTAAAGGTGATGAGGAATGAGATTCTTGGCTCTGGACTTCTTGCAGAAGAATTTGAACGTTTTAACACAAGATGCTTGTTCTCTACGTTGTTGGTTGTTGTTTCTTCACTTTTGTCTTTGAGTTTATATCTCCTTATTTGAAATACAGCCGTTGAAGTGTCCGTTGTCTCTTGGATTGATAGACGTTAGACTGTTTGATATTTGGAAGCTTCAACTATCTTTTATCCATTTGAGCACGCAAAGAGATAGGGTCTTCTGACGTCTATAGGTCCAACGTTGTATGATAGAAAGTCTTCAGGACCCTGCACACATTAAATGCTAGAACAGCAGACAACTCAAACTGTCTCTTGTTGTCAGTATACGTTAATGTGAGTATTCACTAGAATAGCAATCCCAAATAGCTTGTTTTAAAAGATGTATACAGAGTAAGCACAATAATGGACGATATTGTCTGCATGCATGCAGAGATACGTTCAGAACTCAGAAATGCAGGAGTGACAGATAGATATATGCGTGACTTTGACTAGTCAACGCTTCAAGAGATAAGATAAAAATCAATTGATATAAACTGTAAAGTCGTTGTCTATATGACTTATGAAATCGTTATGAATACTAACAAGTCATTATAGAGAGTAAATCGTTATGAACACTTATCAAGTCGTTATGAGCTCTAAAGAAATCGTTGCGCGAAGCAAATCGTTGTGAGTGCTTAAAGAAATCTTTGTGCAAAGCAAATCGTTATGAGCGCTTAAAGAAATCTTTGTGCAAAGCAAATCGTTATGATAACTTACGAAATCGTTACGGTGAGCAAGTCATTGTGAGTTCTAAAGAAATCGTTACGGTAACTTATGAAATCGTTACGACAGGCAAGTCGTTGCGAGTTCTAAAGAAATCGTTACGGTAACTTATGAAATTGTTATGACAGGCAAGTCGTTGCGAGTTCTAAAGAAATAATTACGGTAACTTATGAAATCGTTATGACAGGCAAGTCGTTGCGAGCTCTAAAGAAATCATTACGGTAACTTATGAAATCGTTATGACATCGACTTGATTGAAACAACATGACTTTTCAGTCTTATAAGGAAATCGTTATGAATTTTAACAGAAATCGATATGGACTTAGAGAAATATCATGTTGAAAAGATTAAAGCTTCAGAGAAGTAATGCATACCTTTGTTGGCTTGTTTGACCTTGGTATTTTTCCTGTACTTTAAGACATATGAAATATTCATTAGATATTATTTATAAAAATTAGTTTAGTTTTGTTAATCACCAAAATATATATGTAATTAATTAAAATTATATGGGGACAGACTGATCATCAATCTCCCCCTTTTTGGTGATGACAAAACTGAACAATAAGCATGGATAAAAAAATCTGAAATCAGTCTGAAGATATGACATGTTAATTTTCTTCCTTAAAAAAAATTATTGTAGTGTATTTCAGACATGCTAATTTTCTCCCCCTTTTTGTCATTGAGCAAAAAGATAATCTGAGACAAAGAAAGAAGAGAAAAGATAGAAGCAGATAACCAAGAGAATTTTCATTAACTTTGAGGTGGTATAGGTAAATAGAAAGCAGGAGACAAAAGAGAGGCAAAATGGGAAATAGTTTCCCATGCCTGTGCTTCTTGCTCTTCAAAAAGAGTTTTAAAGACTCCAAAAGACAAAGAGTAGGTTGGTCCCATGGAGGAAGCCATCCTTTTGAGATGAAGATCTAGGGGCTGATAGAGGAGATCAGCATATGCATTCTTGTCCATGTTCATCTTGAGGAAACGACGAGTCCCAAAGCTGGCACAGGTGAGGAATTGGTCCATGGTCACAGGATATTGATTGTGACTATCTTGAGAGCTTTATGCAGGGCTACATATACTTTGTATCTTTCCTCCCAGACTTTGAAAGGGTCATCAACAAGATGTATAGAATTCATATCCAAGAAAGTAGCTGGAGAAATGGCTGGTTTGCCTTCCCTGGCCTGAGCTTCATTGTGTGCAAACAACTGCTGAGCTGACAAAGGGTAGAACTTGGACCATTCTGAGGATGTCAGCCATTCACATTCAGACAGAATGGGGGCTAGAACTTCAGCACTTACATGCCCCTGGTGATATTCCCTAAATAGGAATCTAGGAAAAGCAACCAGGCAACCTTTCTGTACTTTAATTCTGCCCATTACTCTGGCAAAACGCTCAAAGATGATGGATCCTATAGAGGATTCCATAACTAGAAAATGAATTTGAGGAAGGGCTATCTCTTCAGGCACTTGGAGGGTAACAAAATCTACCTGAACATCTGAAGTTTGAGAGATGTCCGGAGTTAGAGCTGAAATGGCCTTTCTGAATTGGCTAAGCTGAACCTCTGGAAGTCTATGAACATATCTGTAATTGTTGAATAGCATGAAATGTCTGATCATTTGATTTCCTTTTGAATGAAGGGTGCCCAAAGTTCTCTATGATACAACCAGAACCATTCTTATAAGGTGAGGGAGTGGTCCCTTGGAGGGAATCTAGCAGATTTGGCAAGAATAAATTTCTTGAAGAGATCCTTGTGACCTTTGCCCCATTGGTCTTCTGATTTGGAGTGGGCAAGAGAGAAAATTCTGGATTTTTTGGATTTTGGTAGAGAAGTGTAGGGAAGAATGGTGTGCAAATGATCTGTGAGATCAAGAAAGGGAAGGTTAATGATAGTTGCAAGAACAACCTTTGAGAGATATTCTCTGTACAGTGGTTTATGTTTGTTGTCCACTGTGAGAGAAAACCACAAAGGTGGGTATTTTGGTTCAGAGGAAAGGGAGGAAGTAGAAGTAAGTTTCCTCTTCTTGGGGGCAGGACTGGAAGAGTCTGCCCTATGCACATGTTCTCCAACCTTCAACACAGACCTGAGGATCCCTTCCTCAAACTCATCCTTTATCTGTTCCATAAAGGGAGAGTTAAGTTGGGCTCTTTCAGGTATGATATTGATGAAAGAGGGTGGAGGAGTAGGATGAAGAAAAGAGTGGGAAGTAGTTGGGAGGTCATCAACTGGTCCAAGAGAGGGACCAGAGGAGGAGGAGGCTCCAGCTGAGGATGCTGGAGGAGCCTCAAGGATAGGAGAAGGAGAAGGAATTGTAGTAGAAGAGGTAAGAGATGAGGTGGACTGAAATGGTGCTGGAGACGAAACAGATCTGGATTGAGGCTTCTTGAAGGTTTGTGGAGCAGGAGGAGCTGTAGGAGCTGAGGGTGGAGTTGGAGGAATAGGTGTGTGAGATGGAGAAGAGGGAGCTGGGGGCTTGGGTGCCAAGGACTCTTCTGCCTCTTTCTGCATAGACTCACTCTCCAATGGCCATGATGGCCCTGACCCTTGCTCAGCTTGCCCTGGAGGCCCTTTAACCTGATCAGCTGGCTCAGATGGCCCTTCAACATTTACTGCTGCCTCTGCTGATGATGCTGCTGCTTCTGGCCCTATTGGCCCTGCCTCTCGAACTGATGGCCTTGAAGGCCCTGACTCCGGAACCTGGGCTGCAGGAGGTGGAGGAGGAGGAATTTGAGCTTCACCCACCTTGAGAATGTCTCCCAGCAAACTTTTCATAGACCCCATTTCCTGGTTGAACCACTTCATGACATTTCTTATGTTGGAAATTTTCTTTGTAGCTGATGCTTGGCTCATGAAGACGGAGGATACATCAGATTGAAGAGAACACAGGATAGTACCTTGAGCATCAAGTCTCTCAATCACAGGCTTCAAATTTATTACAATCTTCTGCCTTATTTGTCTTTCATGAGGAGTATCTGATAAGAGTGGTACTTCAGGCTCCACTTCTTTCCCTTTCTGCCTAGCCTCTGAAGTTGGAGGAGGCTGATCATCATCTGAATCTGAGGAGCTGGCTATCTCCCCTTCTCTGACATCATTCTGATCACGAGGTAGGTCTTCATCAATTGGTACATCACCTATTGGCTCATCATGGTGAGCTGCTTCTTCTCCTTGACCTTCCTTGGATTGCTCCCCCTGAATGGGAGCATCTTCTTCCATGAATTCTTGCTCCCCCTGAATGGGAGCATCTTCAAAAATAACACTTGATGGAGCACTAGACTGCTCCTCTTGAACTGATGCTGCCACTGATTCCTCAATGTGGCCTGATGCCATAATTTCTTCTGCAATTCCACCAGTCTCTAAGGTGACTGGAGAGGTGAGAACAGAATCTACTACATCTCTGAGAATGGAGGCAATAATGGAGGTGGGCAGATTATCTGCTGCACCTACCACTGTTTCTTCTTCAGGTCCTTCTGGAGATTGCGAAACTATTTGGATAAGGGGTGACCTTACATCCTCCACTGCTACTTCTGCTAATTCTGCTGGAAGAGAAGGTACTGCTGGCTCAATCTCTATTCTCTGTTCTACTACTGCTGGTTCTGCTGCTTCTTCCTAAACATCAGGAATATCACCTATAATGGCCTCTCCCTCGGCCACTGTGGTCTTAGACCAAACACCATCTATAACTGAAAAACCACTTTTCCTGAGATTTCTGGACCTAATAGATTGGCCCATTTTCTCAACTACTGCTCCTGCCAGATCAATACCAAAGTGCTTGAAAACTTTGGTGAGCAGATGTGCATACGGCAAGGAAACATTTAGTTTGGACTTTGTGTCCCAAATCTGATCCCTGGCAAAAGTCATTCTTTCCATCATCACTGCGGCCATGTTGATTTCCTTGTTCTGTATGGCCCAAAACATCATGTCAGAATCTGCCTTTGAACAGGTGGAGAATGTGGCGCTTCTTGGAACCAAAATTTGACACACTATGAAGTGAAGGAGGCAGTTGAACGCATTCAGCTAGTTGATGTCCAATTTTCCATCTCTTAATCTGTATCCCGGCCCTACAATGCCAAGACCCTTGACCTGGGCGTTCACGGAGTGAACCCCACTGTGCCCTGATGTTGTTACTCCAAATAACTCATGCAATAGCTCACTATCTATCTTAATCTGGGTTCCCTTGACATGTGAAACCAGGGACCCATCTTCTTGAGTCTTCAAGCATACATAGAAGGCCTTCACGAGGTCTGGATAACTTACCTCAGAGAAAGTTGCTACTCCCATCCATTGCATTCTGTTCAACGCTTCAATAACACTGTGCATACCATTCTTTTCCAGATCAGCAACGTCCACTGCTTTGTTCCGACAAACTTTGGTCTTCACAAACGTGAACCTCTCCTGCTGCTCAGGAGTAAGGAACTCGGCGCTGTAGCCACCTAAACTCCCGGAAACGGAGGATGCGGCCATGGAATCAAGTGTGGAGGTTTTCTGGAGGGTTGAGAAGGAAGGAGGAGTGAAAGCCCTCAAGAAATTTTGCGGGAAGATGAGAGAAGCTTCAAACTTAGCAGAGAGTCGATGTTGAAATTTCTAGGGCATCGGCTCAAGCAACCAGACGAAAGGGGGAAAAGATAGACGATGAGATACAAATCATTCTGTCATTGATTTTATGAATAAATAAATGCACTAGGGAAAGTGAGGCGCCAAAAGGCGGCAGAAGAAGACAAAAGAGTTTGACTATTCAAACCGACTTCAATGAGAGAGCGGTTACAAAGGATAATTTGAATTTCTTTTTACTTAAAGCCATGAAAAAAAATTACTTAATTCTGAAATTTAATGTGCCAGTTTTAAACAAAACCTTTTTCACAAATTGCACATGCCTAATTCCCTTCTAAGAGATGTGAATCTCTCCTCGGGTAAGGCTTTTGTGAAAATGTCTGCTAACTGACCATTTGTATCAATAAAGGATATTTCAATATTACCATTTGCTACATGATCATGAATAAAATGATATCTAACCTCAATATGCTTGGTCCTTGAATGTTGAACTGGATTCTTAGTAAGATTAATGGCACTGGTGTTGTCACACAACAGTGGGATCAATTTGATATTTAATCCGAAATCTTCAAGTTGTTGCTTTATCTATAAGAGTTGTGTACAACAACTTCCAATAGCTACGTACTCAGCTTCAGCTGTAGATAGTGCCACTGAATTTTGTTTCTTTGAAGACCAAGATATCAAACATCCTGCAAGAAATTGACAACAACCACTGGTGTTTTTTCTATCTAATTTGCATCCAGCATAGTCAGCATCAGAATAACCTACTAAGTTAATTTCACAACATTTTAGATACCACAGACCTAAGTCATGAGTTCTTCCTAGATATCTAAATATTCTTTTCACAGAAATTAAATGTGATTCTTTATGATCCGCTTGATACCTAGCACACATGCATACACTAAATAAAATATCAGGTCTACTAGCTGTTAAATAAAGAAGTGAACCTATCATACCTCTGTAGATCTTTTGATCTACTTTCTTACCATCTTTATCACTGTCCATTCTTGTTGATGTACTCATTAGTGTTGACAGTGTTTGGTGTTGTCGAATCCAAATTTCTTCAAGAGTTCTTTTGTGTACTTTGCTTGACAGATGTGAGTTCCTTCCTTTCCTTGTTTGATTTGTAGTCCAAGGAAATAATTGAGTTCTCCCATCATGCTCATTTCAAATTCTCCCTGCATCAACTTTTCAAAGTACTTGCAAAGGGATTCATCAGTAGACCCAAAATAATATCATCAACATAAATTTGAACTAGTAGAATGTGTTTGACCTTTGACTTTATGAAAAGAGTACTATCTACTTGACCTCTACTGAAACCATGGTTTAAAAGAAAAGAACTAAGCCTTTCATACCAGGCTCTCGGTGCTTGCTTTAAACTATATAATGCCTTGTGAAGTTTGAAAACATGATTAGGAAATTCTATGCCATCAAAACCCAGGGGTTGTTCCACATAAACTTCCTCTTTTATAAAACCATTTAAAAATACAGATTTAACATCCATTTGAAATAATGTTAAATTCAAAGCTGATGTATATGCAAGTAATATTCTAATAGCCTCAAGTCTAGCTACAGGTGCATAGGTTTCATCGAAATCTATGCCTTCCTCTTCAGAATAGCCTTGAGCTACCAATCTGGCCTTGTTTCTTAAGATAACACCAGTTTCATCCAGTTTATTTCTGAACACCCATTTGGTGCCAATGACTGGACGGTCTGATGGTCTAGGAACAAGTGACCATACTTGGTTTCTCTTGAATTGATTTAGTTCATCTTGCATGGCTATTATCCAAGATTCATCAGTAAGAGCTTCATTGACTGTCCTAGGCTCAATTTGAGAAACAAAAGCTAGGTAATCACAAGGAATAACATTATCTCTTGTTCTTACCCCTACGGATGGATCACCAATAATATTCTCAAGTGGGTGATCTTTCTTGTGTCTCCACTCCTTTGGAAGATTTCCGTGAGTAATTTCTTCTTGTTGCAAGTCTTCCAGAGGTGGATCATTCTTGTCCTCAATTGATGTATTCTTTAGTTTATTGGACAGCTTATCTGAATCATCATTATCACTATCTTCTTCCTTTCTCAAGGAAGGGTTAGTTTCATCAAAAATAATGTGTACAGACTGTTCAATTAATAAAGTGCGTTTATTAAATACTCTATAGCCTTTGGGTTTAGAGGTGTATCCCATGAAGATGCCTTCATCTGATTTGGCATCCAACTTACCAATGTCTCTTTTTCCATTGTTGTGGATGAAGCAAGGACATCCAAATGTCCTGAAGTGGCTGATCTTTGGTTTCTTTCCTTTGAACAGTTCATATGCAGTCTTCTTTAGGATTGGTCTGATCATTACTCTGTTGATAATGTAACTTGCTGTGTTGATTGCTTCAGCCCAAAAATACCTTGGCAGGTCATATTCAGATAACATTGTTCTTGCCATATCCAATAGAGTTCTATTCTTTCTCTCAGCAATTCCATTTTGTTGTGGTGTCCTTGGTGCTGTGAAATTATGCTCAATTCCTTGATCATCACAGAACTTAACAAATTTTTCATTCTGAAATTCACCACCATGATCTGATCGGATAGAAACAATGCTGAACTTCTGATCCTTCTGTACTTTCTTGCTGAAATTGACAAAGTTATCAAATGTGTCATCTTTATGCTCTAGAAATGATACCCATGTGAATCTTGAGTAATCATCGACTATGACAAATCCAAAGTTCTTTCCTCCAAGGCTGGTAGTCCTCATTGGCCCAAATAGATCCATATGAAGGAGCTCTAAGGGTTTTGAGGTGGTCACCACTGTCTTTGACTTGAAGGAGCTCTTGGTGTGCTTTCCTTTAGCACAAGGTCTACGGACACCATCCATTTTTGCACTGACCTTAGGTAGACCTTCCACAAGATTCTTCTTCAGAAATTTTCTCATGCCATCTATGCTGCAATGACCTAATCGACTGTGCCATAATTCAGTAGATTTATCCTTATTTGCTGTCAGACAGACGTTTTGTTCCTTGAGTTCCTCAAGATAGAGCACATACAAATTCTTTTCTCTATTAGCTTCAAAGATGACTGCTCCATCCTTCAGTATGCTGCACTTTGACTCTTGAAACTTGATCTGATGACCTCTGTCACACAACTGGCTGATGCTAATGAGATTGTGCTTCAATCCCTTGACTAATAACACATCTTCTAAGACTGTTTTTCCTTTGTTATTCACAGAGCCGCTGCCAATTACTGTTCCTTTCCCATTATCTCCATAAGTGACTGTTCCTTCTTCAGCTTGGAGATGAGAGAAGAACTTCTGGTTTCCTGACATGTGCCTTGAGCACCCACTATCCAAATACCATTTGGATGCTCGAGGGATAACCTGAAATAAAAACATCAAGTTTTAGGTACCCAAATTCTTTTGGGTCCTGATGGGTTAGTATCATTGATTTTACTTTTCATTATCCATTTCTTATGTCTTGTTGGGCATGTCGTTATGATATGTCCTAACTTGTTGCAGTGACTACAACAAGATAATTTGGTTATTTTTTCTATATATTTGAAATCAGCTTTGTATGCTATATCTTGTTCAGGTACAAATTTTGGTGTTGGATATGTTTTAGGATAAACTATGGTTTCTTCATTATCTGGGGGTGTATATCCTAATCTATTTTTCTTCTTACCTGATCTTCTAGCACCTTTTAATATGAGGGAGTTTTTACCATTGGTGAATTTTTCTAATGTGCTAGATAACTGTATATTTTCTTATGTTAGTGTTTTGATTTCAGTTTTCAGTTCATCTGAACTTACTTGTTTCTCTAATTTAGTTATTTGTTCATTCTTAGCTTTTAGGTCTTCACATAATAGTTCATTTCTTCTTTTAAGTTCAGTTATTTGACTTTCTAATTATTCATTTTTTGATTTTAGATCTGAGTTTGTATTTTCTATACAGACTATGTTTTTCTTGCTTACTTTTAATAGTTTGGTTACTTCTTTATATTTTTCATATAGTTCGTTGAAAGCCTCTTCTAAACTATCGGAATCTGAACCATTGCATGAATCAAAAGAAGAGTTAGAGGTTACCTTTTCTTCAGTATTAGCCATGAATGCCAAGTTGGCTTCTTTTCCATCGCTGCAGGAGCTTGACTCACTGTCTGAGTCGCTACTGTTTTCCCATGCTGCTGTCATCGCCTTCTTTTTGTACTTTCTGAACTTCTTGAAGCTGTCTTTCTTCCTGAACTCCGGCTTCTTGAATTTTGGACACTCAGCTTTAATGTGTCCTGGCTTCTTACATTCATAGCAGATGGGTTCTCCTTTCTTCATCTCTTTTCCATCCGGCTTCTTGAAGTCCTTATTCCTTTTGAAGTGCCTTCTACCCAATTAGAACTTCTTCTTCTTAGTCAAAATCCGCTGCAATCTTCTAGATAGCATTGCTTCCCCATTCTCGCTGTCCGCATCACTTTAACTCTCAGTGAAATTGTTGAAAGCGGGTTGTGTAGCGTATTTAGCTTCGGTAAGTCTAGTAGAGACTGGCAAGACAGTAGAAGCAGTTCCAGTGGTTAGGGAATTTTCGGATGTATTTTCGAATAATTTGTCAGGTTTGGCTCCACGCAGGGAGGTGGATTTTACTATAGAATTGCAGCCAGGAATTATGCCAATATCCAAGGCACCGTACAGGATGGCACCAGCAGAGCTTAAGGAATTGAAGAAGCAATTGCAAGAATTGCTAGAAAAAGATTTTATCAGACCGAGCCATTCACCAAGCGGAGCCCCTGTATTGTTTGTAAGGAAGAAGGATAGAAGCTTCAGAATATGTATTAATTATAGAAAGTTGAATGATGTGACCATAAAGAATAAATATCCATAGCCAAAGATTGATGATTTATTTGATCAACTTCAGTCAGCTAAGGTGTTTTCTAAAATTGACTTGAGATCAGGGTACCATCAGTTAAGGATCAGAGAAGAAGACATTGATAAGACAGCACTCAGAATTAGGTATGGGCATTATGAATTTGTGGTTATGCCATTGGGCTAACCAATGCACCAGCAGCATTTATGAATTTGATGAACATAATTTTTCATCCATATCTGGACCAGTTTATAGTGGTTTTTATAGATGACATACTGGTTTATTCAGCATCCGAAGAGGAGCATGCAACTCATTTGAGGTTTACAATGCAGCTTTTGTGAGACAATCAGTTGTATGCCAAGTTTAGTAAGTGTGAAATTTGGTTGAAAGAAATTCAGTTTCTGAGTCATGTTATTTCAGCAGAGGGAGTTGCAGTTGATCCAGCTAAAGTGGAGGCAGCTATGAAGTGGGAAGCGCCAAGAACAATTACAGAGATTAGAAGTTTTCTGGGCCTAGAAGGTTACTACATGCATTTTATATAGAAATTTTCCAGAATTGCAGCACCTATGACCAGATTGACTAGAAAAGGTGTACCATTTGTGTGGTCAAGTGAATGTCAGAAAAGTTTTATGTAATTGAAGAAAAGATTTACAGCGGCGCCAATATTGACATTACCAGCAGGCAGCAGTGGTTTTGTGATTTACACAGATGCATCTAGAAGAGGGCTTGAAGCAGTACTAATGCAACATGGTAAAGTGATAGCATATGCATCCAGGCAATTAAAGCCAGCAGAGGAGAATTACCCAATTCATGATTTGGAGCTAACAACAGTTGTATTTGTTTTGAAAATGTGGAGGCACTACCAATATGGTAAGAGGTTCAAAATATTCACCGATCATAAAAGTCTGAAATATATTTTCTCCCAGAAGGATTTGAATCTCCGTCAGCGCAGATGGGTAGAATATTTGAAAGATTATGATTTCAGTTTGGCTTACCATCCAGGTAAGGCCTGTTGCCCAGTTGACGAGCCCAGAGGGGGGTGAATGGGTCTTTTTAAAAAATAATCTAGAAGATACCTGTAACTAAAAACATTCACACAAACGTTCTTCGAAGGAGGTTAGTGACTGTTAGTTGAAATATCAAACACACAATGAAAGCAATCACACGACACAAAGGATTATCCTGGTTCGGATCTCCTTTCCTTAGGAGTCCTACGTCCAGTCCCTGAGCAACCACTCAGGTTTCTACTAACTAGGGTACAGTCCCCCTAAGGACACTACAGCACCCAGCTCGGCTGGTCTTCCTTCACACCCGAAGGGAATAACAACACCCTGGATACCCCACCAGGTCTTCTTTCACAACTGAAGGGAACAGCACCCTGGATACCACCAGGTCTTCCTTCACAACCAAGGGAACAGCACCCTGGATGCCACCAGGTCTTCCTTCACAACTGAAGGGAAACAACACAAAGAGAATGGAATGAGATCAAGCCCCTAGATCAAGCTTTAAGTAGCCAAAATCTGAAGCCACTAGCACTGAGAGCAAGGATCTAAAACAAGGCACACTCTCAGAACTACACGAGCTCTCTTAGAAAGTCTATTACAGCACAGAGAGCGAAGAGCTAAAGGTGATGAGGAATGAGATTCTTGGCTCTGGACTTCTTGCAGAAGAATTTGAACGTTTTAACACAAGATGCTTGTTCTCTACGTTGTTGGTTGTTTTTCTTCACTTTGTCTTTGAGTTTATATCTCCTTATTTGAAATACAGCCTTTGAAGTGTCCGTTGTCTCTTGGATTGATAGACGTTAGACTGTTTGATATTTGGAAGCTTCAACTATCTTTTATCCATTTGAGCACGCAAAGAGATAGGGTCTTCTGACGTCTATAGGTCCAACGTTGTATGATAGAAAGTCTTCAGGACCCTGCACACATTAAATGCTAGAACAGCAGACAACTCAAACTGTCTCTTGTTGTCAATATACGTTAATGTGAGTATTCACTAGAATAGCAATCCCAAATAGCTTGTTTTAAAAGATGTATACAGAGTAAGCACAATAATGGACGATATTGTCTGCATGCATGCAGAGATACGTTCAGAACTCAGAAATGCAGGAGTGACAAATAGATATATGCGTGACTTTGACTAGTCAACGCTTCAAGAGATAAGATAAAAATCAAGTTGATATAAATTGTAAAGTCGTTGTCTATATGACTTATGAAATCGTTATGAATACTAACAAGTCATTATAGAGAGCAAATCGTTATGAACACTTATCAAGTCGTTATGAGCTCTAAAGAAATCGTTGCGCAAAGCAAATCGTTGTGAGCGCTTAAAGAAATCTTTGTGCAAAGCAAACAGTTATGATAACTTACGAAATCGTTACGGCGAGCAAGTCATTGCGAGTTCTAAAGAAATCGTTACGATAACTTATGAAATCGTTACGACAGGCAAGTCGTTGCGAGTTCTAAAGAAATCGTTACGGTAACTTATGAAATCGTTACGACAGGCAAGTCGTTGCGAGTTCTAAAGAAATCGTTACGGTAACTTATGAAATCGTTACAGCAGGCAAGTCGTTGCGAGTTATAAAGAAATCGTTATGGTAACTTATGAAATCGTTACGACAGGCAAGTCGTTGCGAGTTCTAAAGAAATCGTTACGGTAACTTATGAAATCGTTATGATAGGCAAGTCATTGCGAGTTCTAAAGAAATCGTTACGGTAACTTATGAAATCGTTATGACAGGCAAGTCATTGCGAGTTCTAAAGAAATCGCAACGGTAACTTATGAAATCGTTATGACATCGACTTGATTGAAACAACATGACTTTTCAGTCTTATAAGGAAATCGTTATGAATTTCAACAGAAATCGATATGGACTTAGAGAAATATCATGTTGAAAAGATTAAAGCTTCAGAGAAGTAATGCATACCTTTATTGGCTTGTTTGACCTTTGTATTTTTCCTGTACTTTAAGACTTATGAAATATTCATTAGATATTATTTATAAAAATTAGTTTAGTTTTGTTAATCACCAAAATAAATATGTAATTAATTAAAATTATATGGGGACAGACTGATCATCAAGGCCAATGTGGTAGCTGATGCATTGAGCAGAAAGGCATATATGAGTCATATGATGATAAAAGAATGGAAATTATATGAGGAAATAGCAGAAAATTCACTGTATGTTCCGAGCAGTCAACGGCGAGCAGTACTAGCCAGTAGTGCTGTAGAGCCATCTTTGTATTGGCAAATTATTGAAGCCCAGAGAACCGATGGAAGCTTAGCAGAGATTGTGAAAATGGAAGGTGTCACCATTGATGATAATTGTGTAGTCAGGCTCAGAGGCAGATTATATGTACCTGCAGAAAGAGAAGTAAAGCAAAGAGTTCTAGAAGAGGCACATAAATCTAGGTATACGCTTCATCCAGGCAGCACTAAAATGTATCAATATTTGAAAAAGTATTTTTGGTGGCTGCACATGAAAAGAGAAATAGCAGAGTTCATTGCAAGATGTGTTATTTGTCCGCAAATAAAGGCAGAACATCAGAAGCCCGGAGGTCTACTACAACCGTTACCCATTCCACAATGGAAGTGGGCTGACATTGCTATGGATTTTGTGGCAGGACTACCGAGAATAGCTACAGGGCACAATGGAATATGGGAATTTGTTGACAGATTAACTACAGTATGCAGACACTAGTGATAATTACAAAATTTTTTCGTGTTAATTTCATACATTTAGTTAAATTTAGACGCAATTGTCTGTAAATAGCGTACATTTTGATTTTAACTTTCATTTCATCCATGTATAAATTTCAAGCACTTTAGTTAAATTTTTGGTTAGAATATACATGATTTGCATTTATAAGCCAGACTGATTTCGTGTCAAATTGACTAATCAGGTTCATTATCTTTTCACAAATACACGTTGAAAATTAAAAGATATTTGTAAATAAATGTTGTATATAAATAATTTTTTTCCCCTAAATAATTTTTAGTAATAGATAAGTTTGATTTTGTAAAAAAATAAATAATAGTTTTTATAATAACACCCCACCCAATGGTCACAATCCCATTAAATAAATAAAAAATTGTTTTAATACCCCACCACACCTTCTGGCCACGTACACCCCTTAAACATTTCTTTACCTTTCTTTATTTCAGGAATCCTGGAGGTAGTTTATGCAGGGCACGGCTGGGGCGATCTGAAGCTAGAGTTGGGCTTCTGGCTCGCGAAGGAAGCATCTGGAGGCGACACAGAAGATGGCAATGGAGGCCGTGTGCAGCTGGAGCATTCAGAGCAGCTGGCTGTGCGCATCAGATGGCGGTGCGCGGCGGATCAAGCGGCGAGGGGCAGCTGGTGCGCGGATCTGATCAGGTGCGATGGTTGGGTGGCCAGATCTGGTCCCTGGTGCGATGCAGCAGCTATGCGGTTGTGCAGATGGCACCCAGATGCAGAGCTGGGCGTGTGGATTTCCTATGCACAACGGCGATGGTGCTGCGCTGGAGGTGGCCAAATGCGTGCAGAGTTCAGGCGTGTGCGTGGGAAATGGATCTCGCGTGAGGAGCTCGTGCTGAGCTGGAGGCCGAGCGACGCTGGCGATCCAGGCATGCAGAGCTGGCGATCCTAGTTCAGAGCTGGAGAGGAATCAGGAAGGCCCAGGCGGCTATTTAAGGACCCCAAGGTCTTCTGTTTTGGGGGTTCAATTTTGGAAGGATTTCTAGTTTTTATTTCTTCTGTATTTTTTTTAGAGCAGTGAGGGAGACAGGTTGGCTAGTCATGCTTTTGGGGATTTCTTTTCTGTGAATTTTTCGGTATTCTTCCTTTCAGTAGAGCTTGGCGGGTTGGAGATTTTAGGATCTTTGTTTTCTAATTGTTCTTCCCTTCTTCTGTGCAATTTGCTTAGTTCAATTGTTCTGTGCAATTTTCTGAGGGTGAATTTGTCTAGTCTTTTGTTTTCCAGAACTCAATCTTATGGCGTTTATTTCAGTTCTTGTGAATTTTCCTTCTTCTGTGCTAATTAGATAGATCAGATTCAAGGGGTTGCTGCATATTTTTGTTGATTTTTCTTCTCTTCGGTTGTTTTATCTGCTGAGAGAGGAGTTTAGCTATTCAACTTTTGGGATCTTAATTCTTACTGTGAGTAGAGGTGGGCATTTGAATTATATTGCTGTGAGATCTGCCGTGTGAGAGGACCGAAGGCTTCTATTCTTCTCTTCTGCTGTTGTTTGCTGCTGGGAGGAGGATTCCAGAGGGTTTTGGGGTCCAGGTTTGTGGCTTTGTTCTTGTTTGACAACTGAGATAGTTTAATTTCTTTTGTTCTGTGTTTAGAGGAACATGATCTAGGGGCAATTGCTTTGCCCATTCTTCTGCATTTAATTCCCATTTTTTCTGTGTTTAGAAGAGTTTGATCCAGTGGTGTTAATTTCTTTCTTCTATATTTTAGTTTGATCCGGGGCATTTGTTCAGTCTTTCCTTGCTTGATTTAAATGGTTGGGTAGTGAACGAGTGTTCAGAACTCCAGGAGTTCGACACTTTGGTTTGTTTTGTTCTTGTTCTGTTCTTCTGCTATTGGGGAAGGGCGATTGGAAGTTTGGAGTTTTTTTTCTTTTTGTTCTTTCTTCTTCAGTTCGGCTGCTGTGAGTGATTTGAGGTGCTGTTGCAATTTTTTTGGGGATTTTCCTTCTCTTCGGTTGTTCTTGCTGCTGAGAGGAGCGTAGCTATTTCCATTGTTGGGACTTTCTTCTTGCTGTGAGCAGAGGTCACTGCAACAGCAGAGAGGGCTTGGAGAGATCGGAGAGCTTGATTTCTTTTCCTGTTTTCTTTTATTTCTTTTTGAGAATTTTATTTCGTTGTTATCCTTCGTCTTGCCTCTGAACAGATCAGAAGTTTGAATTGCAAGTTATATTTCTTAAATTGATGTGTTCTTTATCCCTCAAGTGGAGAGGGTACAGTGATCTGAATTTCTTATAATTCATATTGTTCTAAGAATGCTTAATTTGATCTGGTATCAAGAATTCTGACTTCGGTTTTTACGCTTTGAGAATTTAAGTCTTGTTAGTGTTCATATGGAATGTGATATTGTAGAATTCTAATCACACTGGAGTTTTTAGTGAATTGAGTGGATTTAAACTGTACCTTACTATTACATCTTTCTGATTTGAAGTCCAAGTAGTCTAGTTCAAATTCTATTCATCAGCCTCTCTGTGGATATGACCTATCCTCACCACTATGTTAGTTCATCTTTGTAATTTTCAGTTTGTGAGACAGTTTAGAGAAAGTGAGCATATTGATTTGTGCATGGAACTCTTGACAACGGAAGTGCACATTCAACAATGTCGCGCTTCATCGTGGCGCCGTTGCCGGGGAGGCATTAGAGTTTGATTTAATTCTGCTTTGATTTGATTTCATTTGCATTGAGCCTTTTATTGACTTGTTATTGGGCTTTCATTTCAGATTTGCACATAAGGAGGAACATGGAGATTGGGCTAGACATTTGAAGCCCATTGGAGGAGAGCTTGCTGATTTCTTTTCCCAATTTTTTTAATTCATAAATTTAGATGGAAAGAGTGTGAGTGAAGCTTGTAGTGAGGATTTCATGTACTCTCTGTGCATGTACAGAGATTTCTTTCAAGTTGGCATGTAATAATTGTCCTTTTTGGTGGTTTGTGTGGTTTGGAGTTAGTTTATAGTATCACTTTATATTTTCTTAGTTAAATTTCATTTCATTTAGTTCAAAAAAAAACAAATAAAAATTAAAAAAATCTAAAATCTAAAAAAATTCCAAATCGCTCTTTCATCTAAGCCGTTTGTTTTGCAAAATAAAAATTTCATATCTCAAGATTAGAATCACTTGTTTTAGGACATTCATCATTTTAATTGTCATTTAATTCCACTTCTTTTCTTGCATTGAAGAGTGCAGGGGAAAGGTAAGACTTTCATCGCTTGTTTCATGCATTAGACTTAGCATTAGAAAACCCTTGTTTGGACTTGATTTGTTGCATTTCACATTTGTAAAAGGGACTGCTTAAGGGCATCACCCTTTAGAAATCATAAAGATAAGGTGACGGATTTCATCACCCTTTCCTTTGCCCAAAAATCACAAAAATTTTCCACATTCTTGCATTTGCCTAAACTTTCAATAAAAAACAGTAGACTTGGCCCTAGGGTTCATAATTAGATTTATTCTTTCTTAAATTCAAAACTTCTCTTTAAGTCTGGTGTCTAGGATTAGAGGTTAAAAAGCTTATGCTTAAGTGAGCTAGAGGTTATTTAATTGGGTCCTTGCGAAAGCAAGGGGGGCCTCCCTCTACTCCACCTCTTACCTGGCCAGTACAAGAAGAGTTGGGATTGGACTTAAGCAAGCATAAATCCGATTTTGAGAAAAACAACATAGGTCCAAGGAACACTTAGTGTTTAGGTTAATTTGTTTAAAAAGTGTTTGCTTGTTTGTGTTTGTTCATAAAAATTCAAAAATCAAAAAATTCAAAAATCATAGAAGGCTTTTCATCTGTGCATGTTTGGTAGACTCTCCCAGAACTTAGATTTGACTCAACCTATAGACGAGATTGAAAGATTCTTTCATAGGATGTCCAACCAAAACCAGAACCAAGTTGCTAGAAATGTAGAAGAGGCTGCACCCAGACAAATGAAGGAATACTTCATTCATTCTGACTATCAACCTGCTACTTGCATTATGCCGGAAATTCCTGCAAATCATTTTGAAATCAAACTAGGAACCATTCAGATGTTGCCATCTTTCTATGGCAATCCCAACGAAGATCCTTATAGGCATATAGATGAGTTTCTAGAGATTTGTTCCACTGTCAGGATCCAAAATTTCACAGAAAATGCCTTAAGACTGACCCTATTTTCATTCTCCTTAAAAGACAAGGCAAACATTGGTTAGGAACCATAGGGAGAACCATTACAACATGGCCAGAAATGCAGCAGGAATTTTTGAAGAAATTTTATCCCGTTGGTCGCACCAACACCATGAGAAGAGCAATAACTGGATTCTCCCAACACTCGGGAGAGTTAATGCATGAATCATGGGAGAGATTAAAGGAGTTGCTTAGAAAATGTCCCCATCATGGTCTATCGAGGTGGCAAATTATTCAAGCTTTTTATGAAGGATTAACAGAATCGAATAGGCAGATGGTTGATGCCTCGTGTGGAGCAGCATTTATGACTAAGAGGGAGGATGAGGCATATAATCTTTTTGAAACATTGAGTGAGAATTCTATAAATCATGCCTCACTCCACTCTTATGAGAGAGCACTAGGACCTATAAAGAAGGCAGGGTTGTATGAACTAAGGGAGAGAGGAGAATCAGATTCGAGGGTAGAAGATCTGATAGCTAGACTTGATCAGCGATTGGAGTAGAAGTTGGAACAAAAAATTCGATCAATTGCTATCTCTAACTAGACAAGCCACACCTAAATTTTCTCAACCACCTGAAACTTGTGCTATGTGTGCTAGCCCAGCTCATCCTACCAATGCTTGTCCCACTACTGCCCAATTACCCCCTTTCATTCAAGAACAAGTCCAAGCTGCCCAAGGTTTCTACAAACCTTCTTATAATCCATATTCTAACACATACAACCCTGGTTGGAGAAATCACCCAAATTTTTCTTGGAAAAAACAATCCGAACAAGTTTCTCAACCTACCTTTAAGCAAACCATGTACGGTCAATCCTATCCCAATCAGAATTTGGGATTTGACCAATCTTCTTACTCCAAACCTCCACACGTCCAAGGAAATCAAAACTCCAATCAACTTGCTCATACCAATTTCCAACAACCTTCATATCAACCACCACCTCCTCAACCTAATTGGGAAGATAAAATGAATCAACTCCAAAACATGATGGCAAATCTATGCCAAACTGTGCAAGAACAACAAAGTCAATATCAAAATCAAAACCAAAATTTTCAACAAAATTTGGCAAGGATAGAGTCTCAGATTGCTGATGTATGTTATAGGAGGGAGTCCGGAAAATTGTCAAGTCAAGCTGTAGCAAACCCAAGGAATAACCCTCCCGGATTTTACCTGAACCAGCAATACCATCAGGCCCAGGGGTACAGACCACCACCTGCTCGACCAAATGCACCTCCACCATCAAACACACAACAAGCTTTTGTCCAGAACATTCCAGCACCACAAATTCAGAATCAACCTATACAACAGGACCATCCTCCTGCCTAAGCTAGGGGCCCCCAAGTAGAGAATGCAAAAACTGTGTCTACCTTAAGAAGTGGAAGAATTAGAACAAATCCTCACCCACACATGTCAACATTGAATGAGGATAAAGAAAATGAAAATGAAATTGAAATTGAAGAAAATGCTGAAAAAGAAAAATCCAAGGGAAAAGAGAAAATAATTGAAGAACCTATAGACAAAACCAAGATGAATGAAGGCCCAAGCTGTTACATTCCAAGAGTCCCTTTTCCTGAAGCATTAAAACCAAAATCTAAAAATAAACCAACTGGTAATGAAGAACTCTTGAAACTTTTAAAGCAAGTTCACATCAACATTCCTCTCCTTGATGCCATCAAGCATGTACCTGCCTATGCCAAATTTCTAAAAGAAATGTGTACTCCAAAACGAGAAGTGAGAAATAAAACTGAAACCATCATTCTTCCATAAATTATGAGTACCATTGTCTTGAATCAACTCCCTAAAAAGCTCAAAGATCCAGGCACTCCACTAATTTCTTGCACCATCGGTGAGTAACTTTTGAAAGTGGCCTTTTAGATTTTGGAGCCAGTGTCAATCTCCTACCTTCTACTATTTTTGAGAAATTCAAGATAGGAGAATTGAAACCCACTTCTGTTGTCTTTCAATTAGTCGATCATTCTGCCACCACTCCAAAAGGCTTAGTTGAGGACGTTATTGTGAAAATCAATGATTGTTACTTCCCTACCGATTTCATCATTCTGGACATGAACACTCCTCAAGATTTAACTCAGTCCACCATTATCCTTGGTAGACCTTTTTTGGCCACAGCTAGGGCTAACATTGATTGTGCTACCGGGATGATGGATATATCATTTGGAGATAGGCGGGTTAGTATCAACATTTTTAGGGCATCTAGGCACCATGATCAAGGAGAGAGCTGTCTAGTGGTAGACTCCTTGGAAGAATCCTGTGTGGAAGATGCAGTAGACCAACCCTGTGCTCTAGGGTTTGAGGGATAGGAAGGACAATTCAGTTCCCTATTTCAGAATAATGATCCATCAATTCCATCCGAGTGTCCTCCTAAGGTTGAGCTAAAACCACTCCCTGCTAATTTAAAGTACATCTTTCTGGGAGACAATGAGACTTGGCCCGTCATAATCGCTAGTGATCTTGAGGAAGGGCAGGAGAAGAAATTGATTGAAGTCCTAAAAAATCATGAGAAACCTATAGGTTGGACAATTGATGATTTGAGAGGGATAAGTCCTTTAGTGTGCACACATTGCATATACTTGGAAGAAAATGCTAAAAGTTCAATCGAAATGCAAAGAAGACTTAACCCCAACATGAAAGAAGTTGTTAAGAAAGAGATTGTTAAATGGCTGGATGCAGAATTCATTTATCCCATCTCCGATAGCCAGTGGGTTAGTCCAACTCAAGTTGTGCCTAAAAAATTAGGACTAACTATAATTCAAACTGAAAAGGGTGAGCTCATTCCCACTGGGCTAGCTACAGGATGGAGAGTGTGCATTGACTATCGCAAATTGAATACGATGACCAAGAAAGACCATTTCCCCTTGCCTTTCATTGACCAAATCTTAGAGAAGCTTGCAGGCCAAAAATTCTTTTGCTTCCTTGATGGATATTCAGGGTATAACCAAGTGGCTATTCACCCTGAGGACCAAGAAAAGACCACTTTCACATGTCCATTTGGAACTTTTGCCTTTAGACGCATGCCATTCGGGCTGTGCAAAGCCCCTGCAACTTTTCAACGTTGCATGCTGTCTATCTTCTCAGATATGGTTGGGGATTACTTAGAAGTCTTCATGGATGATTTTTCTGTATTTGGAAGTGACTTTGATTCATGCCTCGACCATTTGACTGAAGTACTCAAGAGATGCATTAATGCCAATCTTGTCTTAAGTTGGGAAAATAGCCACTTCATGGTTAAGGAGGGGATTGTCTTAGGACATATTGTCTCAGAGAGAGGGATAGAGGTAGATAAAGCCAAGATAAATCTCATTTCTGAATTGCCTCCTCCCAACTCTGTCAAACAAATTTGATCCTTCCTTGGTCATGCTGGATTCTATAGGAGGTTCATCAAAGACTTTTCCAAAATTGCAAGACCATTGACTTCTTTATTAAAAGACACTCCTTTCATTTTTGACGAAGCTTGTCATAAAGCATTTGAGGACTTAAAAGACATTTTGACTAGAGCTCCAATTCTACAATCTCCAGACTGGTCATTACCATTTGAGATAATGTGTGATGCTTCAGATTTTGTCATAGGTGCCATTTTGGGTCAAAAAACTGATAAAGGATCTGTAGTGATTTATTATGCAAGCAGAACATTGAATGACACTCAGATTCGATACACAACCACTGAGAAAGAGCTCCTAGCTGTTGTCTTTGCCTTAGAGAAGTTCAGATCCTATCTTTTAGGAGCTAAAATCATTGTTTTCACTGACCATGCTGCCTTAAGGCATTTTCTTGCCAAAAAGGATGCCAAGCCTAGGTTGATCAGATGGATCCTCTTGTTACAGGAGTTTGATCTAGAAATTCATGATAAGAAAGGGTCCAAGAATGTGGTAGCTGACCATTTGTCCAGAATAGTTGCCCCAGACTCTGCCTATTAGAGATGCTTTCCCAGATGTGCACATTTTAGCTGTCTCCAATATTTCATCTCCATGGTACACACACATTGTGAATTATAAAGTCATTGGACGAGTACCTAGAGATTGTACCAAAAATGAAAGAGAAAGATTCTTTGCTAGGGATAAGTATTTTATTTGGGAGGACCCGGAGCTATTTTTCGTAGGACCAGACCAAGTGATAAGAAGATGCGTCCCTGAGAGTGAGCATCAAAGTGTCCTCAAGTTTTGCCATTCTCTTACTTGTGGAGGGCATTTTTCAGGAAAGAAGACTGCTGCTAAGGTCTTAGACTCTGGTTTCTACTGGCCCACATTGTTTAAGGATGCCCACCAATTTTGTAAGGCCTGTCCTAGATGTCAAACAATGGGAAATATTCCTAAGAAGGATATGATGCCTCTTAACCCCATTCTGGTTGTAGAAATTTTTGATGTATGAGGGATAGACTTTATGGGACCTTTTCCACCATCCTTTGGATACACGTACATTCTAGTTGCTGTTGATTATGTGTCCAAATGGATAGAGGCCAGTGCCACAAAGACCAATGATCATAAGGTGGTTATCAAATTTGTTCAGAAAAATATCTTTTTCTAGATTTGGGTGGCCCAAAGCAATCATTAGTGATGGAGGACCTCATTTCATTAACACTCAGTTTAGGACCCTCCTAAGGAAGTATGGGATCACCCATAAGCTGGCAACACCTTACCATCCGCAAACCAGTGGCTAAGTGGAAGTATCAAACAGGGAGATTAAAAACATTCTTCAGAAATCGGTTAGGCCTGATAGGAAAGACTGGTCAGAAAGGTTAGATGATGCATTGTGGGCCTACCGAACTGCTTTCAAAACTCCCATTGGAATGTCCCCTTACCAGCTTGCTTTTGGAAAATCTTGTCATATGCCGGTAGAACTTGAGCATAGAGCTTATTGGGCTATTAAACAGGTAAATCTTGATTTAGCCCAAGCTGGTCAACAAAGGACCCTACATCTAAATGAGCTAGAAGAGCTCAGAAATGAAGCCTATGAAAGTTCCAAGATATATAAAGCCAAGGCCAAAGCATTCCATGATAAACACATTCATAGAAAAACTTTTCAAGTGCATGATAAGGTCTGGTTATTTAATTCAAGGCTTCGTCTGTTTCCGGGAAAATTGAAGTCCCGATGGGATGGTCCTTACACTGTTGTCAAAGCTTACGATAATGGTGCTGTCATTATTCTTGACCCTAAAATTGGGCAATCATTCACTGTTAATGGGCAGAAGTTAAAGCATTTCTTTGAGAGCCCATCTTCCTTGAAAATTGACTCTACCAAGTTAGCCGAGCTAAATGGAGCCTAATCGCGTCCGGCTGAAGACGGTAAACTTAGCGCTCTTGGGAGGCAACCCAAGTGTACAGATTTTATTTATCAGGTAATTCTCTGTCTTACTTTCTTTTCCTGTAAATAAGTAGGGGGGAGAGGTAGAATAAGCATGCACTCATAGTCTCCATCCTAACTAATGCTTCATTTGCTTTCTTAGCTTGTACATATGCAAATAAAAATTTCACAATGTTTCATCTTTGAATAAAAATGCATGGCATTGCGCTACACAGACTATGTGTCTGATCTTTAACCATTAAAATTTTATAGTTGTCACACTCCTTTACAAAAATCCATGTTAGGTAGCCTCTAATAAAAGATTACATGTACTTCTTGTCTACCTTATGTAAGATTTATGGCAAGAGGCTTTCATACACACACTACACAGCCACTTAGACTAGCTGAACCCAAATGTAGCAAATTTGTCAAGGCTAGTAGGAGAGAGGTGATTGGTTTTCTCCCTTCCCCTTAAGTGAATTGTAAAGAAAGTGAAGGCATGTGATCAAGGAACCTGACTGTCCATCCTTCCTTTAAGAGGAAAAGAAAAGAAAAGAAAAAGCAAAACCAAAAGCAAAAGAACAAAATATATCCATGAAAAATGTCCCGGATCTGAGTAAAGTTGGACTCGCTACTCTTGAAAAGTGATGGGTTGTGCAGCATTATGGATGAAAAAAAAAAATCTGAGTGCACAAAGTGCAAATAAAGGGGAAAAGTCCTCAGCTCAGAACAAAATAATCCTCAAGGAAGATGGGCAGAATGGAACTGAGAGAAACAACCCAATCTGACTGAGCAATGATCTTATTCCACAATTCTTTTTTCTCCCTCGAATTAATCTAATCTCAAATACTAGATGAGGTAGAGGAGCTCCAGGAGGGCTGATGCGAACTCTTAAGTGAGCTATCAATTGTGCACTAATTTCTTGCCATAAACCCTTACAATTAGGAAAGACATATCTCTACATTAATCTTTTACATGATGGGTGTTTAGCATGAGACACAACATCTTCTAGTCCTACATTTGGAGTGATTTTTATTGCTAAGGGACTAGAAATATTCAAGTAGGGGGGAGTGATAATTACAAAATTTTCGTGTTAAATTTTATACATTTAGTTAAATTTAGACGTCTTTGTCTGTAAATAGCATACATTTGGATTTTAACTTTCATTTCATCCATGTATAAATTTTCAAGCACTTTAGTTAAATTTTTTGGTTAGAATATACATGATTTGCATTTTATACGTCACTGATTTCGTGTCAAATTGACTAATCAGGTTCATTGTCAGTTCACAAATACACGTTGAAAATTAAGAGATATTTATAAATAAATGTTGTATATAAATAATTTTTTTCCGTAAATAATTTTTTTGTAAATAATTTTTAGTAATAGATAAGTTTGAGTTTGTAAATAAATAAATAATAGTTTTTATAATAACACCCCACCCAATGGTCACAATCGCATTAAATAAATAAAAAATTATTTTAATACCCCACCACACCTTTTGGCCACACACACCCCTTAAACATTTCTGTACCTTTCTTTTTTTCAGGAATCCTAGAGGCGGTTTATGCAGGGCACGGCTGAGGCGATATGAAGCTAGAGCTGGGCTTCTGGCTCGCGAAGGAAGCATCTGGAGGTGACGCAGAAGATGGCGATGGAGGCTGTGTGCAGCTGGAGCATTTAGAGCAGCTGGCTGTGAGCATCAGATGGCGGTGCGTGGCGGATCAAGCGGCGAGGGGCAGCTGGCGCGCGGATCTGATCGGGTGCGATGGCTGGGTGGCCAGATCTTGTCCGTGGTGCGATGCAACGGCTATGCGGCTGTGCGGATGGGGCCCAGATGCAGAGCTGGGCGTGCGGATTTCCTGTGCGCAGCGGCGATGGTGCTGCACTGGAGGTGGCCAAATGCGTGCAGACTTCAGGCGTGTGCGCAGAAAATGGAGCTCGCGTGAGGAGCTCGTGCTGAGCTGGAGGCCGAGCGATGCTGGCGATCCGGGCATGAAGAGCTGGCGATCCTGGTGCAGAGCTGGAGAGGAATCAGGAAGGCCCGGGCGGCTATTTAAGGACCCCAAGGTCTTCTATTTTGGGGGTTCAATTTTGGAAGGATTTCTAGTTTTTATTTCTTCTGTATTTTTTTTAGAGCAGTGAGGGAGACGGGTTGGCTAGTTAAGCTTTTGGCGATTTCTTTTTTGTCAATTTTTCGGTATCCTTCCTTTCAGCAGAGCTTGGCGGGTTGGAGATTTTAGGATCTTTGTTTTCTAATTGTTCTTCCCTTCTTCTATACAATTTGCTTAGTTCAATTGTTCTGTGCAATTTTCTGAGGGTGAATTTGTCCAGTCTTTTGTTTTCCAGAACTCAATCTTATGGCGTTTATTTCAGTTCTTGTGAATTTTCCTTCTGCTGTGCTAATTAGAGAGATTAGATTCGAGGGGTTGCTGCATATTTTTGTTGGATTTTTCTTCTCTTCGGTTGTTTTATCTGCTGAGAGAGGAGTTTAGCTATTCAACTTTTGGGATCTTAATTCTTGCTGTGAGTAGAGGTGGGCATTTGAATTCTTTTGTTGTGAGATCTGCTGTGTGAGAGGACCAAAGGCTTCTATTCTTCTCTTTTGCTGTTGTTTGGTGCTTGGAGGAGGATTCTAGAGGGTTTTGGGGTCCAGGGTTGTGGCTTTGTTCTTGTTTGACAACTGAGATAGTTTAATTTCTTTTGTTCTGTGTTTAGAGGAGCGCGATCTCGGAGCAATTGCTTTGCCCATTCTTCTGCATTTAATTCCCATTTTTTTGTGTTTAGAAGAGTTTGATCTAGTTGTGTTAATTTCTTTCTTCTATGTTTTAGTTCGATCCGGGGCGTTTGTTCAGTCTTTCCTTGCTTGATTTAAATGGTTGGGTAGTGAACGAGTGTTCAGAACTCCGGGGTTCGACACTTTGGTTTGTTTTGTTCTTGTTCTTTTCTTCTGCTGTTGGGGAAGGGCGATTGGAAGTTTGGAGTTTTTTTTTCTTTTTGTTCTTTCTTCTTCAGTTCGGCTGTTGTGAGTGATTTGAGGTGCTATTGCAAATTTTTTGGGGATTTTCCTTCTCTTCGGCTGTTCTTGCTGCTGAGAAGAGCTTAGCTATTTCCATTGTTGGGACTTTCTTCTTGCTGTGAGCAGAGGTCACTGCAACAGCATAGAGGGCTTGGAGAGATCGGAGGTTGTTCCATTAACAATGTCGCGCTTCAACTAGCAGTGAGTTTGTCCTGGACAGTGGACAGATTAGCAAGAATTTATGTTAATAGAATTGTTCCATTGCATGGCATCCCGAAGACAATTGTTTCTGACAGGGATCTCAGGTTTACTTCTGGTTTTTGGAGAAGCCTACAAAGAGTTATTGGTACAGAATTGAGGTACAGTTCAGCTTACCACCCACAGATAGATGGTCAGACAAAAAGAACAATTCAGACAATTGAAGATATGTTACGAGCTTGTTGTTTAGTGTGGGGAGGTAGCTGGGAGCACCATCTGGGCATGGTGGAGTTCACTTATAATAACAGTTATCACACCAGTATTGGAATGGCACCGTATGAAGCATTATATGGAAGGTCGTGTAGAACACCTCTAAATTGGCATGAGGTGGGAGAAAGATAGGTAATGGGTCCTGAGTTAATTCAACAGACTACATAAATGGTTAGATTTATTAGGGAAAAGTTGCAAGCTGCCCAAAGCCGACAAAAAAGCTATGTAGATAAACGTCGCAGGCCACTTCAATTTGAAGTTGGAGCTTTTGTTTTCCTAAGTGTTTCCCCTACTAAAGGTGTTTTGAGGTTTAGTAAGAAAGGAAAGTTGAGCCCAAGATATGTAGGGCCCTTCCAAGTGTTGGAAAGAATCGGGGAGATCGCCTACAGAATTGATTTGCGAGCTGATTTTACTGATGCTCATGATGTTTTCCATGTTTCCATGTTGAGGAAATGTATTGAAGATCCAGCACAGATAGTCAGTTATCAGCGGGATGATTTGAAACCAGATATGTCTATGCCAGAATACCCAGTGCGGATCACAGGCCGCAGAACATAGAAGTTGAGAAACAAAGAAATTGATTTAGTAAAAGTTAGATGGGAAAACAGGCAAGGAGGAGAAGATACCTGGGAGTTAGCCGAGGAAATGGCTAAAGCGTATCCCTATTTATTTGAGTAAGTTTTTAAATCTTTTTAGATGATAGTATAAATTGTGGTGTTTAAAGCTTTAAATGTGCGAATTGTGATTTGAATTTCGAGGTCGAAATTTCTTTTTAGATGATAGTAATAAAACGTTGCGCGTTTTTTGGATCCTCTTGGATCCCTTGTTCAGTGGATGTGGTGGCTAGTGTGTGACCAATGTGGTGTTTTATAGGTGTGTGTATAGGTTTTGGGGTGTTGTAGGCCGACAGGCTGGGCCCAAAACACCTGCCCGTCCGCTGTTTGTGAACGTGACAGCAAGGGGCGTCGCATTCTGAAAGCGATGGTCCTGCATGTCGTGTTCCTATTGCCATTGCTGAGCGGTCTTCGTCTACATCGGCACCGCGTGTCGCGCCCTGGGCGGCATGCAGACGTTTGCTTTGGGAAGGCGACGCCATACCCCGTCGCGTTCAGGTCGCGATAGAGAGGTATGTCGCGTTCCCAACCGCTGGGCGTTTTTATGTAACTTTGGCCAAGCAGAGCTGCAGTGTGTTCTGCTCGGCCAGAGGAAGGTGCTGTGGCGATTTTCGGGGCGATTTGTCCGTTTGGTGGCATTTTTGGCACGTTCTCGCCGCGAGGATCTTGCGTGGAGCGGGAAAAACGCCGAGAAAGCGTCGTTCTTCGTGTTCTTTGCAGAGGTAGGGTGATTCCTCCCGTGTTTGGGGCTGTGGATCTCTTGTGATGATGATAGAAGGTGTTATTTGCTTTAAGAACAGTAGATAACATGTTAGGGCACATATTAAAGCATGAAAAATGAGAATTAAATGTGGTTTGTGTGGTATGGGAAGGTAATCCGGAGTGAGCAACCCAGATTAGGGTTCCTGCCTGTGAAGGCGACGGAGCCCCCTATCGCATTCTGAACGCGACAGGCCGACCTGTCGCATTCTGGTTATGTACACGACATATCAGGGTGTCGCATTCTGAAGGCGACACTACCCTACGTCGTGACCTCAGCCGAGAGGTCATGTTGTGCATGGCTTAAATGACAGAATTATCCGATTATAGATATTTTATGTGTATGACAAGTATAAGCGGTGCATTGGCACCCGTAACGCTCTGTGAGCATGTTGTTTACGAGGCTAGCGTGCTGTTTACGAGGCTAGCAAGTGGTTTACGTGATTGGCGTGTTGTCCACATGGATAGTGTGTTGTGTTCACGTGGTTGCGTGAGGTTTCACGTGGTTTGCGTGGTGTGCACGTGGTTTGTGTGTGAGTGGCAAGTAGCACGACGCCTACCATGGTTACCTCTTTAGTTGGGTGGCCCAGGTTCTGTGTGAGCCAAGCATGTATGTTATGCTCGGAGCTTGTCCCGGTACTTGTATTGTGCCGTCGAGGTCTGTGTCGTCTGTCTTTGACATCCTCACTCCTGTGTTTGAGTTGTACGTCTGGCTGAGGGAAAGACGACAGTGGGACATCGACTTGTGAGAGAGTTTGTTGTTTGTCTCTTGTAGCGCGCTCGTAGTTGGGGGTACGGACACTAGTAGACGTCACTGATCCCTAGCTAGTCCTGTTTCCAGTGCCTCACTTTAGGGAGCTCAGGCCAGGGTCCCTAAAGGAGTCAGGCATGGACTCGTGGCAATGTGGTCCTCGGGTATGGTGTTAGTTGGTCTCTATAGTTGTTTGACTTGTTTTAGTGGAGCGGCAGCTGGACCTTTCATCTATGGCTGTGAGGCTGAGAGGTAGACCTATGTGGTTTGTCCAAGTCAGTTGCTGGTGTCGCGAACCAGTCTACATGGCTCGAGTGTGGTAGACTCTACTTTAGCACGTACACCGAGTTGTGGTTTTGTCGTTTATTTATTAATGCTTGTTTACGTTGATGGTAAGTGGTAAGTGGTATTTACAGCTTTAATATCTTGCTTAGCTATGCTATAAATTGCTAGCGTAGCTTACTGCTTTCATACTTGAGTTTGGTTTGCTCGATTTTTGGGGGAGTTTCCCTACTGAGCCAGTGACTTCCGAGGCTCATCCCTACTCCATATAGGTGAAGGAGTGCAGGAGGTTTCTCCATCGTCTTCCAATTCACAGCCACATCGCAGCGGAGTTGGGCCGACGCCTCCAGCAGTGTAGTTCTTTTTCCAATTGTACCTCGGGGTATGCCCCAGGCTCTTGTACCTTACTTGACTTTTGTTGAAATTTGGCTATGTAAATCCAATATAAATATGTGTGACATTGTGGATCATATATATATATATATAAGTGTGTTCCTTTATGTTTTCACGAATGTGTGTGTGATATCCCTTGCGAGGCTACGACACGTTCGCGGGAGACGGAGCCGGGTCAAGCTCACTACTAGGTTAACGGGTTTGAACGATGTGGTCCGTCACAAGTCACTACCACCAAACCATTAGAACTGCTTCATATGGACTTGTTTAGACCAATGAGAACTACTAGCCTGGGAGGAAAGAACTTTGGATTTGTTATAGTTGATGATTATTCTAGATTTACATGGATATCATTTCTTGAGTATAAAGATGACACATTTGAGAGTTTTGTGAAGTTTAGTAAACTTGTTCAGAAAGATAAGAAGTACAACATCATCAGTATCCGTTCAGATCATAGAGGAGAGTTTCAAAACGAGAGATTTGCAGAATTTTGTGATGATCTGGGAATTGAACATAATTTCTCAGCACCAAGAATACCACAGCAAAATAGAGTAGCTGAGAGGAAAAATAGAACTTTGTTGTATATGGCCAGGACTATGCTATCTGAGTACAACCTTCCAAGATATTTCTGAGCAGAAGCCATAAATACAGCATGTTACATTATAAATAGAGTCATGATCAGGTCAATTCTGAAGAAGACTGCATATGAGCTGTACAAGCAAAAGAAGCCCAAGATCAGCCATCTCAGAATATTTGGATGCCCATGCTTCATTAACAACAATGGTAACAGAGACATAGGTAAGTTGGATCCTAAATCCGATGAAGGCATCTTTATGGGGTACACTTCTAAACCTAAAGGCTATAGAGTTTTAATAAAAGGAGTTTATTAATTGAACAAACTGTGCATGTTATATTTGATTAATCTAACCCTTCCTTGAGAAAGGATAATAGTAGTGATGATGAAGATGCAGATAATCTTACCAAGAGGCTGAAAGAAACAACCATCAAAGAAGATGAAGATCCACCCTTGGAAGAACTACAACAGAAGGATATCATTCATGATAATCTTCCAAAGGAATGGAGGTACAAAAAGGATCACCCAATTGACAACATCATTGGAGATCCATCAGTTGGGGTAAGAACTAGAGGTAATACCATTCCCTGTGATTATTTAGCATTTGTTTCCCAAATAGAGCCGAGGACAGTCAATGAAGCACTATCTGATGAATCTTAGATTCTAGCCTGCAAGATGAACTTAATCAGTTCAGGAGAAATTATGTTTGGTCCATTATTCTGAGACCATCAGATCATCCTGTGATTGGCACCAAATGGGTGTTCAGGAACAAATTGGATGAAGATGGTGTTATCACTAGAAACAAGGCTAGACAAGTTGTTCAAAGCTATTCCCAAGGGGAATGCATAGATTTTGATGAAACCTATGCACCAGTGGATAGACTAGAGGCTATTCCAATATTACTTGCTTATGCATCTGCACTAGATTTAAAACTTTTTCAAATGGATGTTAAATCAGCATTTTTGAATGGCTATATAAAGGAGGAAGTCTATTTTGAACAGCCTCCTGGTTTTGATGACTTAGATTTTCAAAATCATGTTTTCAAATTGCATAAAGCATTATATGGTTTAAAATAATCAGCTAGAGCATGGTATGAAAGACTTAGTGCATTCTTACTAAATCATGGTTTTATTAGAGGACAGGTAGATAGCACATTGTTTATTAAATCAAATGTCAAAAATATATTACTTCTGCAAATTTATGTAGATGATATTATATTTGGATATATTGATGAATCTTTGTGCAAGTATTTTGAGAAGTTCATGCAGGTAGAATTTGAGATGAGTATGATGGAAGAACTCAACTACTTCCTTGGATTACAAATCAAGCAAAGCAATGAAGGTACACACATTTTTCAAGCAAAATACACTAAGGAATTGTTGAAGAAATTTGGATTTGATAATTCTAAACCACTATCCACTCCAATGTGCACATCCACCAGGTTAGACAATGATAAGGAAGGTAAGAAAGTTAATCAAAAACTTTATAGAGATATGATTGGGTCATTGCTTTATTTAACACCTAGTAGACCTAATATTTTATTTAGTGTATGCATGTGTGCAAGATATCAGTCTGATCCTAAGGAATCTCATTTAATATATGTTAAAAGGATCTTTAGATATTTAGCTAAGACTCATAACTTAGGTATATGGTATCCTAAATCCTGTGAAACTAGTTTAATTGGTTATTCGGATGCTAACTATGCTGGATGCAAAGTAGATAGAAAAAGCACCAGTGGTGGTTGTCAATTTTTTGCAGGATGCTTGATTTCTTGGTCTTCAAAGAAGCAAAATTCAGTAGGACTATCAATAGATGAAGCTGAATATGTAGCTGCTGGGAGATGTTGCACTCAACTCCTATGGATCAAACAATAGCTTGAAGACTATGGATTGCACATCAAGACCATCTCGCTGCTATGCGACAACACAAGTACAATAAATCTCACAAAAAAAAATACAACACTCCAGGACGAAACATATAGAGGTCAGATATCATTTTATTAGAGATCATGTACCTAATGGTAATATCAATATTTCATTTATAGATACCCAAAATCAGTTAGCAGATATCTTTACAAAAGCCTTACCTGAAGAGAGATTTACGTCTCTTAGAAGGGAACTAGGCATGTGCAATTTGTAACAGATATATCTGTACATAACTGAAATAATATAATAAATTTCAGGATAAGACTTATCCTTCCCGCTAAATTTAAGTAAATCCATTACTATTTGCGTTATCTTCTCCTATTTTGTCGTTATCCGCATTTATTGCTCCGCCGTTTCAAAAAGCACCTTTATGTCCCTCCGTTACGACCATAATCCTTCCCTCACCGATTCGCTTTCTCTCTCTCTTATCTCTTTTGACTCGAAAGCCTGTGAAACCCTCATCGACTCCGGCATCCCTCTCTGTGCTTTCGAAGAAAACCTTACTTCCCGCTCAAATTTCTTGAGGGGTTCTGTTCCCCACAATCCTCCAGAACCCTACATTGCTCGATTCCATGGCCGCTTATGGGAGCTCTGGTAGTGTAGGTGGCTACAGCGTTGCTGTAACGTCGCGCGTTTTCCGGATCCCCGTGGATCCAGGTTTAGCGGGTTTGGTGGCCAATGTGAGGCCCATTAGTGTTGTGTGTTTCTTATTAGATCCTTAGCGGGTTTGGTTATGGGTCTGTGTTGGTGTTCAGTACGCTGGACATCAACAGTGTGTTGGCGTCCAGGTGGGTGACGTCGACTGTGTGTTGGCGGCAATGGTGTGTCGTTAACATGGTTTTAGCGTCCATCGATGTGGACGTCGAGTTTGATGAACTTGGCGTCGAGTGATGTCGACGTCTGTGGGGTGGCGGTTTGGTTAGCGGCATATGTGTTGACGTTAACCTGACGCACCTGTGTTTTTATGGCAGACCCGAGCCCTGTTCTTTCCCCTCTCTTTCCCTTCCTCTTCGCCCACCTTCACCCTTGAGCTTCTTCGCGAGTTCTGACGGTCGGCGGGAGCTCGTGGGAAGGCTGTGGTGCGCGTGGTAGCTGCAGATCGGGCGGGGAATGGCGGATTGAAGCGCGGTGTTCGTGGGACGTTTCTCGGGTTTCGGCGTGATTCAAGGTTCTTCGGGAGTTTAATTGCGTTTCTAAGGTAGGGGTCAAGCCCTGTTAGCTTGTTAGAAA
Source organism: Colocasia esculenta (assembly GCA_014218235.1). Lineage (NCBI taxonomy): Eukaryota > Viridiplantae > Streptophyta > Magnoliopsida > Alismatales > Araceae > Colocasia > Colocasia esculenta. Next base: position 61,142,893 of record CM024764.1, on the reverse strand, counting down.
CATTAAAACACGACTTAATCACTTGAACCAGCATTTTTATTGTATTTTCGGATTAAGTTGCACCATGTGGGGTTAATGGGTGGTTTGAGTAATTTAGTGAATGAAGCATGTTGTAATGGGTTGTTTCGGGTTCTGGTATGTTAAAGGAACCGCTTTTATATGTTTTTCTGTAGTTTAAATGGTTGGAAAACCTGTAGAGCTGGATAAAGGTTTCTGCAGGGTTTTATGCCGGAGAACTTGGCGTCAAGATCTCTTGTCGCCAAGCTCACCAGCCGAGATATAAACGGCTAGATCTCTTGTCGTCTACTTCTTATAAGCGGCAGTCGATGTTGCCGCCAACTTGTGCATGTAACCATGCAGTATGGTTTACGTAGCTTTTCTGGTTATGAGTATTGTGTGTTTGTGTGTGTGCATGGCGATGACCGGTGTGAGCCAGTGCATTTGTTATGCTCTTGGAGCATATTGCTCATGTAATGGGCATGTTTTACGTGAATGATATGTAATGTACGTAATCGCTTTACGTAGTATGTGTGGTGCGTTGGCACCCGTGGCACTCTTGAAGTGCGTTGTCCATGTGTTGGACATGCGGTTTATGTGGTAAACATGTGGTACACCAACCAGGGTGTAATATACACGTGTTGTTTACGTGGTTTGAGTGTGTGTGTACTACACACTTTGTTGTTAAGTAATTCTTATGATTTGTCATAGTAACTGGGCAGTGAGGTTCCTGTGTGAGCCTAGCTATGACTTTGTGGTGTTTGGGCAGTGAAGGTCCACATTGACCTAGCCCTGGTTCGTTGTTGCCTTTTTGAATAATATTATATTGATTTATGTATTAAGTGGTGTGTGTGATGCCGCGGAGGTTATGAGATGACTGATGGTAAGCAAGATTGTGGTTTAGTTATGTGTTGGTGTGGGATAGCTTTGGGGTCACACGGTGACCGATGTTAAGCTAATCCTAACACTTGTATATTGTGAAATTTAAGTAAAGGCTATATGTGTAAGTATTGTGGTTTGAGCTTGCCGAGTGTGGTGGTCCGGCGCCTATTCCGGAATGCCTCTCTAGTCGGGTACCCCAGGTTCTTTGTGAGCCAGGCACGTGTGTTTGTTGTGCTCGGGGTTTTGTCCCGGTACAGTGTGGTACTGTCGAGGTCTGTGTCGTCTTCCTGGACACCCTCACTCTTGTGTTTGAGTTGTACGTTCGGCTGAGGGAAAGACGACAGTAGGGCAGCGGCTTGTGTTTGTGGGTGTGCAGTCGCTTGTAGCGCGCTCGTGGTTGGGGGTACGGACACCAGTAGACGTACTGGTCCCCAGCTAGTCCTGTTTTCCAGTGCCTCACTTTAGAGTGCTCCGGCCAGAGACTCTAGAGGTGCCAGGCATGGGCCTGTAGCTGTGTGTCTGCAGGTGTGGTGTTAGTTGGTCTCCACAGTTGTTTGACTTGTTCTCGTGGAGCGGCAGTTAGACCTTTCGTCCGTGACTGCGAGGCTGAGAGGTTGTTCTTGTGTTGTGTTGTCCGGGTTGGATACTGGCCTGATCAGCTAGTAGTCTGTTCCTGTGTGGTGGCGTCGTTCCCTTCCGACTCGTGCTTTGCTACTTGTCGTGGTTTGAGAGTTTGTGACTTGTGGTCGAGGTTTTGACCAGTTTGAGGTATGCCCTGGTGTTGGCACAGTTGTGACTAAGTTGTGGTTTGTGTGACTTGCCGGTTGAGGTTTTACTTGTAATATTGTGCCTAAATAAAGGTATAATATAATTGTGGTTCAGTGTGGTGTTTACCACCTTCTTGTACCCTTGCTCGGGTGTTTGTGTTGTGGTACCTCAGAGTAGCAGGTACCTATTTCCTTCGTGGGTTACTTTGTAGTTTTGTGGTGGTACATTGTGTACCAACCTTTTCAGGCTCTCGTGTGTTGTGGAGGTCTTGTGGTTTGACCTGCCACTTGTTATATCCTAACCGTTTTAAGTAGATCTTTGCTTATAATTTATTGTGCATTAGTTTGTGATTATTAATTACGTTACCTTTGTGGGTAATTTGCCGATGAGGCTTGTGGCCTAGGCATATTGTGGTTTAGTAGATCTGTGCTCTGTGGAGGCCGTGTGAGACCTTCCACTTGTTAAGTTTTACTCTTCTTGGATATGATTCCAATTATAGTTTTAGTGTGTTATGAATGGCTTCGTGGTAGCCAGTTTCGTTACCTTGTGTGTAGTTTCCGATGTAGTGTGGTTTGGAGTATAAAGGACCAACTCTTTGTTAGCAGTCCTGTTACTCAAATGTTTGAGGTTTGCCTATAAAGCTTGTAGTCTGGGTAGTACTTTGCCTGTATGGCTTTTAGCTTAGGCAACCAGTTGTTGTGGCAGTGTGCCAGTGAGACTGTGGTTTAGGCACTTTAGTAGTTGGGCTGACTAATGATAATATGTTAGTCCTGTAGTCCTACATTTCTTCTGAGGACTTTATGTTTATTATCATGAGTATGTTCAATTGTTATTTATTATAATGATGTGAGCATAAAATGGTTTGGCTATTGTTGTTGCCAGTGAAACCCATTGGGGTTGAGGTGTCTGTGGTTACAGTGTTGTTTTGGGTAGCCCCTACTAAGCCAGTGACTTGTTGAGGCTCACTCCCCTACAGTTCTTTTCAGGGCTTGCCGTGTGTTTGGCTTGCGGCGGAGTTGTGACAGACTTGTACCACCAGCAGTTGTTTAGTAGTTAGTGTTGTGTGAGCTTGTGCTCCCTCGGGGTATGCCCCAGGTAGTTGTACTCTTTTAATTGGACATGTATTAATGTAATGGGACAGTTGTACAATTTGTGAACAGATATGAGCACATGTACTTTCTTGTGTCTTATATTCTTGTGGTTTGTCTTTTATACTCTTACTGGACACGTGTGTGAGATATCCCTTGCGAGACTTCGGTCCGTTCGCGGGAGGCGGATCTGGATATGGAGCCTTAATGGGCATAAATACCCCGGACCGTCACAGTTGCCTTCCTTACGGCCGATCAATAGGAGAGATTTTCAGCCGTGAAGATCAAGCTCTGTGGGAACAAAGTACTGGACATAGATGATCTGGAGAAGCATGGTATGCACAGTGTAGTCGAAGCTCTTCAGAGGTTGAAGTGGGCAGGCATTTGCACTGTTTCAGAACCTAGCTTTCCCACCTGGTGAAGGCTTTCTATACCTGTTTAAAGACAGAGGAAGATAGGTCTCTCACCTCCACAGTCAAAGGTACAATTCACATCACTCATGATCTGTTCGAGAGATTATTTAGAGTCTCTATAGTCGGGCACAGTTTGGTGGAGTCAGTGGATATTCATGCCAAGGGGCTACGGATTATTGGAACATAATATAAATTGAAGGATGGGAAAATCAACATTAATCAGTTCAATGCTTTCAACAGAATTTTGCACTTTATAGTTTGTCAGATCTTAGTGCCTAGAAGTGCCACTTTTTCATCATGCACTAAGGGAGATGCAGACATGATGTTTTGGGCCATTCAGAAACAAGACATCAACATGGCTCAGGTTATAATAGAGAGGATGAAGTCTGCTGTAGAAGCTATTTAGGACAGGAGGAACAAATTGGCAGTGTCTCTTCCCTATGCCCACTTACTTACAAGGATTTTCAGTCACCTTAACATTGACCTGAAGGGAGAATTAATGGAGAAGATGGGTCAGCCCATCCGGTCTAGAAATTTGAAAAAGAGTGGATTTGCACTTGTTGGAAATATGTGGACCAAGACCTCAGTGGCAGAAGATGAAGCCATTATTGGAGAAGCTCCTGAAGATCCACATGTTCAAGAAGTAGAGGCTGCTGTCAGAGAAGATGAGCCTCCTACATCTGAAAGAAGAATTTAGGATATTGCACCAGAATACATTGTGCCTATTGGGCAATCAGCTGAAGAAGTTTTTCCTCCTGTAGTCCCTGCACCTAATATTATTGAAGAATCAGTTGCTGAAGGTGCTGCTCATATTAAGGGGGAGCATGAAGATATTCACATTAAAGAAACCCCAAATATTCCTGAAGTAGAAATTGCAATGGAGGAGAGCAATGAAGACATAGTTGCAGAGGTTGTGGCACCAGGCCACATTGAAGATGTTCCAATGGCAAATGCTTCTGCTCAAGGGAAACCAGATATTCATGGGGGGGGGGGCTACTGCTAGTGCCCCTACAGACCAGTTTCAGGAAGGTTTGGTTGAGAGTACCTCAGATGAAGATGTTGAGCCAGTTATAGGCTCAGGAGCAAAAGGAAAAGGTGTTGCCCCAGAAATTCCCTTGCTCACTAGGAAGGCACACCACAGATCCTTGAAGAAGTTGCATGTTCATTTGGAGCCTGTAATTATTAGATTGAATGCTCATGGGGAAATCTTGTGCTCTTTGCAATCAGATGTAACATCTATATTCCTTTTTAGGGCACTGAAGCCAAAGAAATTGGAGCAGTTAAATATGAGCTCCAGGAGATGAGAAGTGAGTTGGGCAGCTTGAAGTAGTTGATGGTAGATTTATCAGATTTTGTGAGGGTGCATTTATCAACTCAAGCCCCTCATGTTCCAACTCAGTCTGCACCAGAGGTGAATGCCGGGCCATCAGGGCCTTCTGAACTAGTGGAGAAAGTTGCAGGGCCATCTCTTGAGGAATCAGGGCCACCAGGGCCATCTGTGGAAGTTGCTGGGCCATCTATTGCAGAATCAGGGCCACCAGGGCCATCCTTGGAAGAATCAGGGCCATTTGTAGTTGAAAAAGTGGTAGCTGGGCCATCAGGGCCATCAAAGCAAGTGGCATCAGTGACACGGCCAACCGGGCCTCAAGTTTCAGTAGAGGAAGCTGCTGTGTCCCCAGGGCCTTCTGACCCTCTCTGTCTTCAGACTCCAGCCCCTTCCTCTCCACATACATCCTTCACTGCCCCACCTGCACCTGAACCCTCCAAGAAACCCCTTCCAAAACATATCTCTTCTCCTACTCCTTTCCCTACTGCCTCCTCTTCCTCTCCTATTCCTTCCTCCATTCCTCCTACAACTCCTAAGGCACCTCATGCCTCCTCCTCTTCCACTAGTCCCTCATCAGCTGGTCCCTCCTCTGCTGGACCATCTACTCAACCTCCTCCTACTTCATCTTTTGCCTCTCTTCATCCACCTACTCCACCCTCCTTCATCACTATTATTTCTGAGGGTGCCAGTATAGTTCACCATACTATGCAAGACATCAAGGATGAGTTTGAAGAAGCCATCCTCTGCACAGTTCTTGCTATCTCTGCCCACATTCACAAGACTGATTCCCAATCTTCCTCTAGTCCTGCCTCTAAGAAAAGAAAGACCTATTCAGCTCTTGTTTTCCCTTCCAATCAAACTCTCTTTTCTCCTCTATGGTATTCTCTTTCTGTTGTCAATAGAAGAAAAGCCCTATATGCTGAATATCTCCAAAAGTGCATTTTTGTAGCCACTTTTGGTCTTCCTTACCTTAACCTTTCTGAACATCTAAATATCATTCTTCCTACTTCTGCTCTTCCTAAGGCTGAACAAGCAAAAATCCTATCTATTGTTGGGTCCAAGACTGAGGATCAGTGGGCCAAGGCCAACAAATCACTCTACAGAAAATTTGAGGTCTCCAGGGCCAATATCTTTCCACCCTCAAACCATCTCATCACCTTGTCTGAGTGGTTTGTATGCCAGCACCGAACATCTTGGGGTCCCTTCATTTAGAAGGAGATCAAATTGATCAGGCAATTCCAGATGTATCAAGACTACTGCTTTGTCAACCGCCTGCCAGAAGTTCAGTTTGGCTAGTTCAGGGCAGCCATAGCTTAGCTCCACATAGAGAATCCAATCAACACCCCTCTTCAAGTTGACTTTGCAACCTTGAAGATGCCTGAGATTGCTTTTCTCCCCAAGCTTCATTTTCTCCTTATGGACTCTGAGGTAGGTCCTATAATTTTTGAGAGATTTGCCAAAGTCATGGCCAGGATCTTTGTTCAGTAGGGAGCTCCTCTTACATTCCATAAATTCCTCTTTAGGGAATATCAGAGAGGGTATATCAAGTCATCAGTTCTAGCTCCACTCCTCTCAGAGTCTGAGAGATTTTTCAACACTGACTGGTGTAAAGCCTATCCTGAGGCTGCCCTTCAGCTTGAGAATCTGAATTCCTCCCTGAGCAAGTCTAATCAGCTGACTCTCTGTCCAGAAAAATTCATGGACCTCTACTCCATAAATCTAGTTTCAGATCCCTATTCCACCTAGATTGAGAGGTACAAGATCTTTATAGCCTTGCGGAAGGATTTGCTTGCTCATAAGCTCCATTATCCTCTTTTCATTCATAAATTCCTTCAGCATGCAAGTTTTGGCACCACAAGTATCCATCCTCATCAATCAGGAGTACACCAAGTTCATCGAAGAGCGGAGACTACTCCACATCAAGAGACTTAGTCCAGAGATGGGGCCATCTTATGATATTAGTTGGGGTGTTTTTAGAAATCTCTTTGAAGAGCGGGAAGTCAAAGCTTGGCAGCTCATTACTCGCCATACTTCTAGTTTGTTACCTGCCTTCTACATGCCTACCCCCACTAATGAATGAAATTTCCCTTCTTGGCTCCATTTATCTTTGTCTATCTCTAATTTTATCTTTTGTCTATCTAATTCTTTTTACTTAATGACAAAAAGGGGGAGAAAATATTCTGAAATACATACCTTAAAAATTTTCCGCAAATTTATCTCACTTTTTTTAATGAATGCAATTCCTTATGTTTTGTCATCACCAAAAAGGGGGAGATTGATGATCAGTCCATCTCCATATAATTTATTATTAATTATATATATATATAGTGATTAACAAAATCCTGAAAAGTATTATCTAACAAACATTTTCTGACGTTTATCCAGGTAGTAATTCAATCAAAATCTGTAAGTTATCTTCACTCACTGTCATTTGAAGCTTATTGCATATATTTTGTCTAAGTCTACATCGACTTCCATATAATAGCTCACAATGATTTCTTTAGAAGAACATCGATTTCATCTCTGCATCGGCTTCACTTAAATAACGACTTCCTTAGTAAAACATCGATTTCATTCTAGCATCGACTTCATAAGTAAAACAACGATTTCTGTCTTACAACGACTTCATAGTTAGAACATCGGTTTCGTTGCTACGACGACTTCACTTCACTTAAACATCGATTTCATTGCTACAACGATTTCGCCTCACTTAAACAACGATTTGGTTGCTACATCGTCTTCTGTGGTTACCACTCACATCGGGTCCCCAGCACCGGGTGCTCAGAGTTTGTCCTGGTACGGTGAGTACCGTCAAGGTTTGTGTCGTCTTCCTGGACACCCTCACTCTTGAGTTTGAGTTGTACGTCCGGCTTAGGGAAAGACGGTAGTGGACAACGACTCATGTTTGTGGGTGTGCGGTCGCTTGTAGCACGCTCGTCGTTGGGGGACGGACACCAGTAGACATACTGGTCCCCAGCTAGTCATGTTTCCAGTGCCTCACTTTAGGGAGCTCGGGCCGGAGTCCCTAAAGGTGTCAGGCTTGGGCTTGTAGCTGCGTGGTCTACAGGAGTAGTGTTGGTTGGTCTCCACAGTTTCTTGACCTTGTTAAGGTGGAGCGGCAGTTGGACCTTTCGTTCGTGGCTGTGAGACTGAGAGGTGGTCTTGTGTTGTTTGTCTAAGTCTGTGGCTGGTGTCGCGAACCAGTTCTCGTGACTCATGTGTGGCGTGCCCTTCTTTAGCTTATACACGTGTACGTGGTTTGCCGTTTATTTATTTACAGATGTATTATCATGCATAGGCAGTGATATATTTTAATGGCTTATGAGCTCTACTTACTTAAATTGTTGTACATTGTTTACTCGACTTTTGGGGAGTTGCCCTACTAAGCTAGTGGCTTGTGAGGCTCACCCCTTCTTCTTCCATGTGAAGGAGAGCAGGAGGGTCCCGTCCCTCTTCTAGTTCCAGTCAGCACCGTAGTGGAGTCGGGCCTTCGCTATCAGCAGAGTAATACTTCTACTTATTGAGCCTTGGGGGTTTGTCCCAGGCTATTGTACTTTGTTCTATGACTTTGGTTTGGAACTGGATATGTACATTTCATGTGGATATATGTGGGAAATGGAAACCTATATGTGTTTAGCATGTTCTTTTATATTTTCACGAACGTGTGTGTGTTGATATCCCTTGCAAGGCTACGGCCCATTCGCAGGCGGCAGAGTCATGTCAGGCACGTTATTGGGTCAACGGGCCTGAACAGTGAGGACCGCCACATGGTTCCTCGGAGCGATGGTCTCCCACCCCTAAGAGAGGATTGAAAGGCATCAAAACATTAACAGTTCTAAATCAAACTCATATAGAAGTGCTGCTTGCACTCATCTCTCAAGCCACCTATACGCATTCATTAAAACAAACTTGTGTCAATGTTGATCTTGGAACACCTATGGCTATCAGATAATAGAGATCATGGGAGGTGTAGCTTAATTAAGAGTGTCTTAAGTGAGTATGCAAGGACAACATCACCTAGGCTATTGCATGCATGCAGTTATATAATCATACAAAGCGAGCATCATGACATCATCAGCTAGCTCATATAGCATCATGTCTCATCTCAGTGCCTTAACCTCAGTCTTACTAATTTCAATAACTTGACTTCAATTGATTTCTTGGCCCTTCTTTCTCTACATGAAATAATATGAGGAACTCTATGTCTGATGGTGCAAACTACACCAATATATTGGCATATAAGATCAATACATATATGCGCTTGTTATGCAGCCTACAGGTGCAATACCAAGGTTAGACCAAACATTACCATCGATCCTTAGCCTTTGGAAATGATTTCACATATGTTGATGTGACCTTCGTCAACCAAGTAATAATGTTGGTGAGTCTCAGTTTCCAAGGGTATGAAAATATTTTCAAACCCCTTCCTTCTTGGGATTTAGGACTACTCAAGAAGAGGCAACCACAAAGCACACGATGCGTACTCACCAAGAAAGCATCCTCTTACCAAACCACTTATCGCATTCATGCAGGTCATTGCCGTAGTGATCTAGTGATTGGACCAATGATCAAAAGATGTGAGGTCTCTGGTACCCTAGCTACTCACATCTTTCCTTGTGTTGTTTCTCTCTTATTCCTATGCCAAGGGTAGGGTGATTGCTTCCTTAGGGAAGAACCCCCTTATTTAAACTTTGCCCAATATATACATTGCATATTTACAGATTTAATCCATAGCATACAGTAGTTTTGAAGATGACAAAATAAACAAATATCTACTTATAAACAAAACTATATTCCTTACTCTTACATGATGTATAACAAAATCTCTAAAGCATATTTAGTCATACAAATTATTCTTCTCAGAAATCCTAAGTATAACTTCGTTTTCCTAAGAAATATATGAAGTTCACTTCGTCATATACGAAGTCCACTTCGTCACATTTGAAGTTTACTTCGTCATATTCGAAGTTAGGTTCGTCATATACGAAGTAAAATATGAAGATCTTACTTCGACTGATCATGTTGAAATCATGATATCCAAAGTTCACTTTGTCATATCCGAAGTTCACTTCGTCAGACCCAAAGTTAGCTCCGTCATATGCGAAGTAAAACACAAAGATCTTACTTCGACTGATCATGTTGAAATCTTGATATACGAAGTTCACTTCGTCATATCCAAAGTTAGATTTGTCATATGCGAAGTAACACACAAAGATTTTACTTCAACTGATCATGTTGAAATCGTAATATACGAAGTTCACTTTGTCATATCCGAAGTCAGATTCGTCATATCCGAAGTTTACTTCAACATATACGAAGTTCACTTCATCATATCTGTTGTACCATTTCGATTAAATAACATTATATCTTTATCAGATAAAATGAAGAATATACAAATTGAATGATCTCTTCTCATCATTAATATTTTATATCATATTCATGACATTTCTAATGTAGTAAACTCATGGTTAAACTCCTGAATTCAACTACATTCTGAATTACGAATCTTTAGTACAAATGATAAATCAACATGTATTTCACTCTTACTTTTACAAGACCTTTGGATATAAAAATCTTATGGCTCTATATCTAAAAATATCCTTATCCTAAAAGCCTGAGTTAAAGTTTGCGAAAAAGATCTTCTAACATCTGCCATTAAGAGCATCCATATTGTTCTCTGTCAGATCTGCACTCACGATCTCTACCTACTACATATTTTATCTATATTCAGAACCTTTTTCAACAGAACATTAATTGCTATTTCACAAAAGATAGTCGTCAACATTTGAAATATCTCACAAGTACCTATGATCATATCTGTAAGACCCAGCCCTCTCAGGCCCTTAGCCCCGTCCTCTTGGTCACAACGGACCCCCTGGGCACGACATTGTCGCACTAGAGGAGCCAGTCGCGACATGCTTTTAGTTGCGGCACCCCCAGCCATCGCATTCTAGCCGTGACAGGGGTGGGTGTCACGTTCTTATCGTGGCGTCTGGAGGCGACGCGACTTCATTCTAATCGTTCTGACTGCTATCCTTTCTATCAAAACGGCCTTGTCAGGTATCAGGTGCGTACAACATTGACGAGACCTGGCAGTCCGTCATGTTAAGGTTTTCCCGATCTTCGAGGTTTGACCGCTTTTGGTGTCGTGCCAGGGTAGGCGGTCGCGACATGGTTGTTTTCGTGCCAACTCGACTAGTTGCGTCTCTGGGGCCGTCGGTTCAAAACCGAGGCAGACGCCCATCTTTCTTCTTCTCTTCTTCTTCTTCTTCTTTCTTCTTCTTCTTCTTCTTCTTCTTCTTCTTCTTCTTCTTCCTTCTTCCTCACCCAAGCTCCCTTGCTTCTTCCAGCGTGTTTGTGGTGCTCGTGGTGAGGAGGTGACGCCCTGTTCGTGTAGGCGGCATCCGTGTGGTGCTTGGAGCGAGGAGGAGGTAGTCATTTCGACGTGAAGGCCCCAACGGGTCGGCTCTACTCTTTGAGGTAGGAACCCCTCTTTCCTTCTCGTTCTAGCATGCTCTCCTTCCCCTTGAGGTTCTCATTTTTCCATTGTGTTTGGGGTCGTGGAGGTGAGATCCATGCTCCGTGGTTGTGAGGTTTCCTTTGAGTGTAGATCTCCTTGTACAATGCATGATTCATGGGGTTTGAGGGTGGTTTGCCTCATTTAGATGCTTTCCTAGTGTTTCCCATACTCCCCTCCCCCTGTGGATGTGTTTGTACCGATTTTTGAGTGGTCCCTGGGAGGACTATACTGGGACCCCTCTCGGCTGAGATCACGACCGGCCTGAGAATCGCGATGATGTCGCGACGCATGCGCCGACCGCGACAGCTTCGGTTGTCACGGCAGGCATGGGAGCTGTGACATCATCACAACCCCTAGGGATGTCGCGACATGGTCGCTGCCAGCCTTGGCATCGCGACAGTGTCGCAATGGCCAGGGGTGTCACAATAGTATCAGATACAGGTAAGTTCTTGCAGAGTTCCATTTCCCATGGAGTCTTCGCCATTTCTGGTTCCTGCTGCACCCGTGGAACCAATGCTAGTTCCTAGTACGGTCTTACACTAGTCGTTTTCTCGGTGCTCAACACCTGAGGGCTTGTCCTATGAGAGAGGTTGTTACCGTTTACCTGGGACCCCCATCCATGTACACCTTAGAGGGAGCATTTGGGGCGACGGGCATGCTCGAGTCACGAACTCTGGAGCAGAGGGGAAAATGGTGGTTAGGACAGCAACGTCGAGTCATTTGCAGAGCTCTCTTGGTTGGTCTGGGATGCAAAGGCCAGCTAGAGTTCTTCCCGGCACAGACCAATCAGTCCTTTTTCTCACTGCCTTGCTTTTTGTGGCTCCGGAACCACATAGAGAGGCCAGGCATGGGACCGTAGTCTGGACAAACTACGGCGGTTACTGGTGTGGTTACTTGTGTTCCTGCCCCCACTCTGACGAGACGTGGAGGTCTGGACCTGGGTTGAGGGTAAGACGTCAGTGGACGCTCCTGACCAGTTGACTAGTGTGTAGATTAGAATATATATAACTGCGGTCATTTACTTTGATTACATATTCCTTCCCGCCTGTTAGAGCCAGTAGGAGATTGGTAGTCCCTACTGAGCTTCTGTTGTGATGCTCATCCCTTCTTTTTCTAGGTGAGACTTCTCAGAAGTGGCCGGGTGCACGTCGGGCAGAGGAGACGGGGCAGAAGTCATCATCCCTATAGCTAGCAATGGTACCCCCTTTCAGTTGTACTTCACCCTCGGGGTATGCCCCTAAGGGCTCTGTTCTTCCCTTCTTTACTTCTACTCATTGTGTGTTGCGACTGTACCTAGAGTGATACACTGCGGTCTCGCTCTTCCTTCTGCTTCTACGTGTGTGCTCCTGGTTCAGTAGTTGATGTTTATTTCCTTTACATATTCTGATAGACTTGCGTTATAGCCCTTCTGGGTCCCCGGATCCATGGGCGGCGACTGCGAAAATCGGGTCCTCGGCTTGGGCCGAGGGTCAGGTTCTCGGGGTCGTTACAATATATGTTGCTAACATACTGGACTTAGTCCAGTATATCTTGGAACTTGTATATTTTAGGAAAAAGATGAAATAACATCAGCACAAAAGACTGTCTGATCAATGTGAATGCAAAACACATGCACGTCGCCCTTGGAAGAAGACATGCACGATGCCCTCGAAAGAAAATGTGCATGACTCTCTCTCTCTCTCTCTCTCTCTCTCTCTCTCTCTCTCTCTCTCTCTCTCTCTCTCTCTCTAATGTGTAGATTCAAATAGATTAAGCAACAACTACCTCTCCAAGGGATAGATTTAAGCAGTTCAAGCAACAGCTACAAAGATGAAACCTATAAATATAATGACAGTCGGAAGAAGCATAGATACATTAGCGTGGAGATAACAAGTCATACACAAGAAAGCAAAAGGGAGAGACAAGCACATACACGAGAAGAGGTAAAAAAAAAGGTGCAAGTGTGTTGCATCAAGCTTCCTCTCCATAGACATTGCATGGGCAATGTGTTGAAGTCTTACATGTGCATGCAGTGAAGCAGCTGTTCAAATTTCACCTTGTAAAATGTTCTCTTCTTAGACTCATGAAGTTATTCTTCAGACCAAATATCTCTTTCTTATTCTTCTAGTCTGGAGTCCTTCTGAAGTCTAGTCCTCCATATAAAGAGCTTGTCTAAAGTAAGTGCACCCCTTTAGAAAGGGAAGACCTGTTGAGCAGGGTGTGTACCCCTCTGGAAGAGGGAAGGCCAAGGTAGTCTTAGTGGTCTGTTCCCCTTTGTAAAGGGAAGGCTAGTTGTAGCTAGCGACTTATTTTTCCCCTTGTGTAGAAGGGAAGACCAGTACGTATTGGAGTGTTATATCATTGAAAAGATAGTGAAATCCTAAGCTTGGCTTAGGGACTGGACGTAGGACTTCCATTGGAAGGAAGGTCCAAACCAGAATAAAACTTATGTGTCCTTTGTGGTTTGACTAACCTAACTAACATGTGTTCTTAAGTAATTGATAAATTAGCTTCCGTGACAATACATACCTATTCACCCCCCTCTAGGTGAAAAGCTCTACTATCATCAATCCAACAAGTGGTATCATAGCGGGTTCTCTCAAAGAAATCCAACGATTTCGAGAAGATGGCAGTTGAGTTTGAACAAGAAGGTCAGTCAATCAATCGTCCTCCTCCCTTTGATGGACAAGATTACAACTACTGGAAGGCATGCATAGAATTCTTCATACAAGGTATAAATCTTGACCTTTAGTTAGTTATAGAAGATGGTGATAAAGATCCCAATACATAAGGTAAAACTAAATGGACTGCTGATGATAAGAAATTAATATCTAGAAATTATCGTGTAAAAAGTATTATATGTTGTGCATTATCTAAAAAGGAATTTAATCGTGTTTCGGCTTGTAAAACTGTTAAAGAAATGTGAGACACGCTAAGAGTTACTTATGAAGGAATTGACAAGGTTAAAGAAACAAGAATTGATATACTTATCACTAAATATGAACAATTCAAAATGGAAGAAAATGAATTCATAACACTATATTTACTGATATAATAAGTAGATTGAATGCATTAGGTAAGAAATTTAGTCAAGGAGAAATTACAGCCAGGAAAATATTAAGATCACTTACCATTAATTGGACTCTTAAGGTAACTGTTATTGAAGAAGCTAATGATCTTTCAACACTGCCTATGGAAAAATTGATAGTGTAGCGACCCTGGATATTTATGCCCAATAAGGCTCCATATCCAAGTCCGCCTCCCAAGATCGGACCGAAGTCTAGCAAGGGATAACTCAGACAAGTGTCTAGTAAGAATATAAAAGACAACCACAAGAGTATAATATACAAGAAAGTACATGTATCTATACTCATTTACCATAATTTTACATTGTCCCAACACATTATTACATGTCCAAGAGAAAAGTACAACTACTTGGGGCATACCCTGAGGGAGCAAAACTCACATTATACACGACTACAACTCAACTGCTGGTGGTACAAGTCTGCCACAATGCCGCTGCAAGTCAAACACACGGAAAGCCCTGAAAAGAACTGTAGGAGAGTGAGCCTCAACAAGTCACAAGCTCAGCAGGAACCTCCCAAAAATAAGTAAACAACCACAACCAACAACTGAAAGAAGGAACCAAGTCCTCAACCCCTAAGGGTCTCACTGGCAGCACTAACTGAAGCACTACGGAAATAAAATGTGCTAACAATAAAATATAATTAAACTGCATTAAACATAAACACATTAGCCACCACGACTACAGGAAATAAGGGAAGCAATAGGACTAGTGTAGACACACTAGTCCACCACAACAACTAAAATCACCACGCCTTGGGCCATATAGGCCAACCACTGATCGACGGTAATGAGACTGAAAACAAAGAGCCAGTCCCCCACAAAACGAACGAGTGATGCAAGGCCACACAGGCCAACAACCAACTAAAGGTAACGGGGCTAACCACAAATTAGTTCATCACAACACCCACGATAGCAAACACATCAGAGAACTACCCACACAATGGTACAACACCACAAATGGAAGGTCACACAACTCGACTTCCATAGAAATCGATCCACCTTAACACTTGAAAAGGCTAGTACACTGCGTGCCACAATAGTCAACAACTCACATAGGGTATAGGTACCTAAAGCCACGAGGTACCACAACAAACCACCACCACACACAAAGCCGCAACACAATTGTGCCTCCTACAAGGCACACCACAGTGAGTCAAACCACAACCGGTGGGTCACAACTCACAAGCCACAATCACTGGCAAGTCACGAGTCGGAGGGAACGACGCCACCACACAGGAACAAACTACTGGTTCATGACGCTAGTATCCAACTTGGACAACACAACATAAAAACTACCTCTCAGTCTCGCAGTTATGGACGAAAGGTCCAACTGCTACTCCACAACCACACAGTAAAGCCAAAGAACAGTGGAGACCAACCAACACCACACCTGCAGACCGCACATAACCACAGGCCCATGCCTGGCACCTTTAGGGACTCTGGCCTAAGCTCCCTAAAGTGAGGCAGTGGAAAATAGGACTAGCTGGGGCCCAGTACGTCTACTGGTGTCCGTACCCCCAACTACAAGCGTATTATAAGCAACCGCACACCCACAAACACAAGTCGCTGCCCACTATCATCTTTCCCTCAGCCGGACGTATAACTCAAACACAGATTGGGGGTGTCCAGGAAGATGACACAGACCTCAATGGTACACAAAGTACCGGGACAAACCTCGAGCACTAACATGCCTGGCTCACACAAAACTTGGGGAACCCGACTAGAAAGGTATTCCAGAGTAGGCACCGAACCACCAAACTCGGCAAGCACACAAACCACGCCGATTACTTAACACAACCATAAAACTTATACCACGATACATAAACCATAATTATCTCGTCATTGATCACCATGTGACCTCCAAGCAACTACACACTGCTAAAGACATAAACTACATTACCATCTTGCCTGTCATTGGTCATTTCATGACCTCCATAGCAACACGCCCCTATGCACACAAACCACACATATGAATCGCATAACCTTTGGACCATGCTTAACATGACTACCATAACCATTAGCCTAAACATGCTTTACTAATCATTAATTAACTTAGAACAACTTAAAATACCCTAAACGACCTGAGCTAGGTCCACACAGGACCCTTATTGCCCAAGGCTTAACAACTTACTTCGGATAGAAAAAATGCGACGAGGGCCACCGTCGTGTTACAAATGCGACGGCCCGACAAATCACAATTCCACACTAGAACGACAGGATGCATTCATAAACCAGAACGCGACGGAGCCAATGGTCGCGACCTGAATGCGACAACCCGATCCGTCGCCTTCACAGACAGAAACCCTGTACTGTAATTCTCACACAAAACTAGCTCAAATCCTCATTTCCATGCATACCAAGCTTCTACAAATCAATTGCACTATACTGGAAACACAACCACACATCGATACATATTAAACATGCTTTAAATCAATCAAATAATGCGAATAAGACAAGGAAAGTCCCTACCAACAAGAAGAACTCGCAGAACGAGGCTCGATCGGTGATCTCCATGCTCCAAGCAGCTTCTACGTGCCAAAACCACGTCAAGACACAAGCTTCAAGGCCGACATCGCTAGAAATCGCCACAGCAAGCCTCTCCCCAGTCGAACAGAGCTTCCTTCTCTATTTGGCTGGAGGGCCAAACTTATCCCAATCGGAAACAAGAACGCGACGTAGCATCCTGTCACCTTCAGAACGCGACACACCTAACCGTCGCCTTCTAAAAACTCGCCATGCCATGCATCAGAAAGGTGGTGCGGAGAATGTGACGCATGAGACCGTCGCGTTCAAAATGCGATGCCCCACCTTGTTGCGTTCACAACCAGTGAACCTATGGGCTATTTGGGTCCGGATTTTTGGCCCACAACACCCACACCACACATGGAAGCCACGACCATGGCTCAATGACCCCACATTGGTCATGAGCACCACACCAGAACCAATAAACATAGATCCAAACGACCACAACGTTACATATAGGATCCTTAATGGCTCATGAAATAAACATGGAAAGGCTAAATGAAAGTTCATCTAAGAAAAGAGTAACAAATGCTTTGAAAACAACATCACCTTTGTCTAGCTATGATGACACATGTTCATCAACCTCTGAAGACACTAATGAAGAAGAAGCATTGCTATCAAGAAGGTTACAAAGAATTCTCGCCAAGAAGAAGAAATATCAACCCAGAAAAGAGTACAAAAGGAATAGAAGCAAAACAAAGGAACCAGTCTGCTACGAATGCAAACAACCTGGACATTTCAAAATAGATTGTCCAAGATTGAAGAAGAAAGAATCAGAAGAAACTTTAAGAAATGACAGAAAGCACAGCCAACAAAAGTACAAGAAAATATCAAGAAAAGCAATGGCTGCATCATGGGAAAATGAAGACTCAAGCTCTAGCTCCTCAAGCTCTAAGTCTGAAACAGAAGAAGCAAACTATGCCTTTACGACACATCTTGAAGAAAAGGTAATATCTGAAACCTCCTATAGTTTCTGTTCAGAGATTGATGATGATGATTTAGAAAGTGCCTTTAATGAACTCTATGAAAAATATAAAATAACATCAAAATAATTAAAGAAAACAAGCAAGAGGCTTGAACAATCAGAAGAAGAAAATAAAAAATTAATGGAAGAAATATTATCAAAAGATAAAAATATTATGAAATTAAAGGATCAAATCTAGGGACTGAATATTAATATAAAAACAAATGAAACTAAAATAAAACATAGAGAAGTAGAACGAATAGACACAATCAAACTAAATGAAGAGTTGCATGAGCACATCATAGACCTATAGGAAGAAAGTAAAAATATAAAAGTGCAAAACAACACATTTATAAATCTTAAAAATGAAAACGAATATCTAAAAACATCTCTAAGCAAACTAACTAATGGGAAAACATCCTTAATGCTATGTCTAAATGGTTACAGAAAAAGGAAAAAAAATATGGTCTTGGATACATACCAAAGAAAGATGACAAAAGAATGAAAAAATCCTAAATAATATCCATTACCAAAATTTGTAAAAGAAACAAAAAAATTAGTAACTTTCCAACCAACCAAAAGAAAGAAAACTCCAACTACAATACACAAGATATCACATGTTGTTCACATTGCAATAAACTAGGGCACACTCATACTACTTGTACCACTAAGCACATGTTATGGATACCTAAACAATGTCCAACTAACTCTTCAAGACCCAAGAGAACATGGGTACCTAAAAGGTTTTAGTAATTTTATTCTTTTAGAAAACCCTTAGAGCATCTAAATGGACTTTAGATAGTGGATGCTCAAGGCACATGACTAAAAATAGGAAATTATTCTCATCAATCACAACTGATAAATGGAAAGTAATCTTTGGAAATAATCAAAAAGGAAAAGTAGTTGTCAAGGAAATATTACAACTAAGTCAAAATTCCTTATTGAAGATGTATTGTGTGTTGAAGGCTTGAAGCACAATCTCTTAAGCATAAGCCAACTATGTGACAAGGTCATCAGATACAATTTCTAGAAGATAAATGTGTCATTGCCAAAGGAAGTCAGAAAATTTTTGAAGCAGTCAGACATAAAAATATGTACATATTACTTAGAAGATCTAAAAAGAGAAGATGTCTACTTATCAGCTAAATATTCAAAAGACCTTGATCTATGGCATCGAAGATTGGGACATGCCAATATTTCAGTAATAAAGAAGCTACAAAAGAATGATCTTGTCAGAGGTCTTCCAAATGTGAAGACTAACAATTCAAAGATCTGTTCCACATGCATAAAAGGAAATCAAGTCAAGTCATCATTCCAGCAGAAGAACATAGTGACAACCACCAAGCTCTTGGAATTACTACACATGGATCTTTTTGGACCTATGCGAACAACTAGTCATGGTGGAAAAC
The DNA here is from genome assembly GCA_014218235.1 of Colocasia esculenta. NCBI lineage: Eukaryota > Viridiplantae > Streptophyta > Magnoliopsida > Alismatales > Araceae > Colocasia > Colocasia esculenta. The sequence goes on along the minus strand of CM024764.1, from coordinate 61,123,936 downwards.
TGTACAGATACGTAGTAGTAGATGACTATTCAAGATTTACATGGGTCTTCTTCCTACAATCCAAAAGTGATACATTTCCTACATTTTTAAAGCTCAACAGACTTCTGGAAAAGGACAAAAATTTCAGCATTATAAGCATTAGATCAGATCACGGTGGAAAATTTCAAAATAAGGAATTTACTGACCATTGTGAAGAAAATGGAATACAACACAACTTCTTAGCTCCCAGAACACCGCAGCAAAATGGCGTGGCAGAAAGAAAAAATAGAACATTACTAGACATGGTAAGGACTATGCTGTCAGACTACTGTTTGCTGAAATATCTATGGGCTGAAGATGTCAACATTGTATGCCATGTCATCAATCGTGCCATGGTACGACCCATACTCAAGAAGACTCCATATGAATTATTCAAAGGTAAAAAGCCAAATTTATCTCATTTAAAACCTTTTGATTGTAAGTGTTATATTCTGAATAATGGAAAAGATAACCTAGATAAACTTGATGAACATAGTAGTGGAGATATATTTTTAGGATATACAAACTTTAACCATAGAACAAATTGTTCATGTAATCTTCGATGAAACTATCATCTCCACTAAGGAAGAAAAAGAACATGATAGTGATGCAGAAAACCTAAGCAAGGAACTCGAAGGCACATCTCTGAACGATGAAGAAACAAAGCTAGATGATTTGCAACCGACAAGGACAACTCCTGATGATCTACCCAAAGAATGGAAGTTTCTCAAAGATCATCCTGAAGACAATATTCTAGGATGGCCAGATGAATATAGTGCACTAGTTTCTCTAATAGAACCAAAATCAATAAATGAAGCTCTTAGTGATAGGGGTGAACAACGGTTCGGTTCAGTCTGGTTCACCCTTATTTTTAGGGGAAACGACCCGAATTGCTACAGTGAACCGAACCGAACCGGTTCAAACCGAAATAAGGCAAAAAAATGGGTTTTAAGCGACGATCGCGAGATTTGATCTTGCGACCTCCGCGTGGACGAGACGCCAAAGATTCCAACCACTGCGCTACAAGCGCTTTTATGTATATTTGTATTATTAATTGATATATATATATATATATATATATTAAGCTTCAAATATGCAAAAATAAATAAACTCTTTAAGCGAGATTTGATCTCGCAGCCTCTACATGGAGGTCGCGCCAACACTAACAACCACTGCGCTACAAGTACTTTTTCTATATAAATATTATTAATTAATTATATATACATATTCGGTTCATTTCGGTTTCCTAACCTGAAACTGAACTGAACTGTGAGATCCGTGAAACCGAACTGAACTGACCAGTTCGGTTCGATTTTTTGATTTGGACCATATTTTGAACACCCCTACTTAGTGATGCATCCTGGATTATGGCCATGTAGGAAGAACAAAACCAGTTCAACCGCAACCAAGTCTGGACTTTGGTTCCTAAACCTCAGAACAATCTAGTTATAGGCACCAAATGGGTGTTCAGAAACAAATTGGATGAGTATGGAAATATTATAAGGAACAAAGCCCAGCTTGTGGCTCAAGGTTATTCATAGGAAGAAGGAACTGATTATGATGAAACTTATGCACCTGTAGCTAGACTTGAATTACTTACTTTTGCTACTTCTCGAAATATGAAACTTTTTCAAATGGATGTCAAAAGTACATTTCTAAATGGTGTTATCAAAGAAGAAGTTTATGTAAATCAACCTCCTGGTTTTGAAAATATAGAATATCCTAATCATGTTTTTAAATTAAGTAAGGCACTATATATATGGCTTAAAATAAGCTCTACGAGCCTGGTATGAGAGACTAAGCGCCTTCCTTCTATCACATGATTTTGTAAGAGGCAAATAGACAATACACTATTCACTAAAACTATAAAAAATAATATAATTATCATTCAAATATATGTTGATAATATAATATTGGAGCTACTAACGAAGTCCTTTGCAAAGATTTTGAAACCTTAATGCAGAGTGAATTCGAAATGAGCATGATGGGTGAACTTACCTACTTTCTTGATCTTCAAGTAAGTCAGACTGAGGATGGAACTCATATTTGTGAAGCCAAATATACAAAAGAATTACTAAAAAATTTTGGCTTTGAGAAATGTAAGGCCCTAAGCACACCCATGAGCTTGTCCACTAAAATAGTTAGTGTTTCTCTTGCCAAACCTATTGATCAAAAATCCTTTAGAGGAATGATTAAATCACTACTCTATCTTACTGCCAGTAGACAATATATTATATTCAGTGTATGCTTATGTGCTAGATATCAAGCAAACCCTAAAGAATTTCATTTAAATGCAGTAAAATGAATTTTTTTATATTTATCTGGTACATGTAACCTAGGTCTCTGGTTTCCTAAACATTCTGATTTTAATTTAGTTGATTATAGTGATGCTGATATTAGTTGTCATTAATTTTGTTGACACTTTACATCAATTAGCTGATATTTTTACCCCAACCATTAACTGAAAATATATTTTCAACTATTCGTAGAGAAATTAATTGGCATGTGTAATTTATAATTAAAAAAAACAAAAAAGGGGAAATTTTTCTCTACAATACTCCTCTTTACAACAGTAAACAACTCTCTCTTGGACAATCTGAAGTCAAATCTCCTTTAAATCATAGTGTTGTGTTTATTCTTAACTTCGTCATTCGATAGCCCTTCTTGTCCCAGTCGAAGCTAATTGCTTCGTCATTTCAGTAAGATGTCCAATGATGATGATCAACGTTCACTTTTCGGAATATAAATCATTTCATTTACTCACCTCCTTTATATAAACCCGAAAAGTCGAAGACCCTACCACTCTCTTCTCGCAGTCTGGCCATTCCTCTTTCTGCGCTTGTCTTCTACTCTATGTTTTCCCCTTTTCGAAAGAGGATCTTCCAAATTTTCTAGTAAGCCTTGCCAAAAAAAAATTTCTTATCCTATTATCATCCTAGTATCATCTTCCCTTCTCATCCCTATCTCATACTTCTCTTAATCGTTGCCTCCTTCGCATTCATCAATGGCTGCTTCTGAAGCATCCAACCCTAGTTTCTTCACCCGACGACAATACAAACTCTTTGAAGAAACCCTTGTCACCTATAGTGGACGCAAGCATGTCAAATTTGGCGAATTGAGGAACCACAATCTCCACGAGGTTGAAGACATCGCCCAACAGGTGAAATGGTTGGATATTTGCTCTAATCAACAACCTCTGTACCCTGATGCCGTCAAAGCATTCTATACCACCCTCAAGGTACATCCTGCCCAACCCAATACCATCACTGGAAAGGCCAAGGGCACTAAAGTAGTTATCACTCCCTCACTACTCGAAGCACTCTTTGGTATTTCCATCACTGGTCATACCTTTTCTAAAGTTGTCGCCGAGGATTATCAGAAATTAGGTATTATTGGTCCTATGTGTCAGATGAAAAGAGGCACAATCGATATTAATTAGCTTTTCGTAGTTAAATGGCTAATTCACCTTATGATTAGCAACATCCTTCTTCCCCGCCAAGGCAATCATACTGTGATCATTCACTGGGATGGCAGTTTATTATTTTGGGCACTTCAAGGACATCAGATCATTTTTGCCTCATTCATTTCTCAGAAAATGCAGTCAGCAGCCCAATTAGCTACAACCCTTCCTTATGGACCGACGCTCAGCATCATTTTTAGGCATTTTGACATAGACCTAGACAATGAAATGGTTGTTTCTCAGATTGAGCCCCTTGGAATATCAAATATGAAGAAAGGTCAGTTTAAATTGGTTGATGGTCACTGGACCAAAGGCAGCCTTCCTCCTTGTTCACATTACATTTTTAAGGACGTCTTAGTTACAGCCTTCATGTCAGCCCCAACCGAAGTCTCAGCTGAAGGACCAACTGATGAAAGACCAACTGTCACGTCCCAATAAATAAACATTTATTGAAAAATGACAGAAATTCAATATATGAAGTAGAACATAGATTATATAAACATATGTCTCTATTACAGCAGAATTACAAAACACTCCTTATATAAGTCCACAGGAGAGTGGGGAAAAGGAAATATAATATTTACATCTATGACTACTGTTCTCAAAAGGCACTCTAAAAGATCCCAAAGTTTGGTTTATACGCTCAGCACACGCCCCTAAGTGTTTTGCTCTTCCTGTTCACCTGAAAGAGAGTAAGATTTAATGAGCAATTGTGCCCAATAGGATTCACCCATCTTTCCAGGAAGAATGTGGTGACAATAGAATTAAACAACGTACTTGATTGGTGACAAAACCGGATATCAAGGATGATGACAAGCTCATACAAGTAGATGACAAGCATGATAAAAGAGTACTGTACTAAAACTTGTGCTGGAAGGAAAAACATTACAGAAGGCACAATTCGGCTTGAGTAGATAGTACATATTCAACTTTTGTCTTAAAAAAATGATGGCCAATCAAGCATATGTGATGTAATGCCAAACATCCTGTAGATCCATTATCGTTCCGTACGAGCAGTAAACGAATTCGGGTGCTCCTCCCGGGACTAGATCAGCCCTATTTGCACAGGCATTTATTTCAAATGAGTACAAAGACTCAAGTTGTCATCAAATTCCACTTCTGCTAAACATGCATGTATGGTACATAGGTACTCACAATATCACAATTAACAAGGTTCTAAGAATTAATGTTAAGGATATCAAGAATGTGTAGGGAACAACATAATTGGAAATGTCCAAGAATAATCTAAAAATGGTTGTAATTGATGATCAAATGGGTCATCTCAGTGGTATAGTAGTTTAGAATCCATGAAAATAGGAAAAACAACTTGTTTGGACAATATAGGAGTGTATTAATTTTAATTGATGAAGAAATGGCTCTATTTTGTCAACAAATACTAGTGGTTGTCGACAGCTATTGTTCCATCCAGAACTGCATTTCTGCATCTGGTTTTTAGTAGTCGACAACTGAATGGTGGCTGTCGACAGATGACTGGTGGTTGTCGACACTTACTGGTTGGTTTTCAACAGCTCTGGTTTCTGGTTTCTGGATTCTGGAACCATGGATATCTGTCAACAGATACGATCTGTCTGTGGACAGACGTTGGTCTTCCTTTTTGGAAAGATTTAAAACTGGCTAGAAAGACACTTTCTAAGTGTTTCTACTTTCTATGAAAGATTAATCAATGGTTTTTGGGTCTTGAGTACATTTCTTTACACAACCTTTCATGATGAAAAGAAAACAACTTTAGTAGGATGAAGTGAGGAGACCTTTACAGTATGGATGATATGGAGGGAATATGAAAGAGAAAATGTATATATAAATCCTTTCTGAGACTTTTCTAGAAATTGGAACAAACCTCATAACAAGTCTAACAGTTAAAGATATGAACAGAGTGGAAGAAGAAAAATGAAATCACACTCCTAAACAACTTACTGAACATAAGTCAAGGTAATGTCTAAGGTAGATGCTTAGTCTCAAAGATTCTAATAGAAGGAGGGAACAAGAGGAAGGAGAATCCTACTTGATTTCAGAAGAAACTGAAATACTCCTCTTCTCCCAGTAAGAGGATCCTACACCAAGACAACAACAGCAGTAGCAGCCATAGCACCAGCAGCAGCAGTAGCAGCCGTAGTAGTAGTAGCAGCAGTAGCAGCCGTAGTAGTAGTAGTAGCAGCATGGAACACCAGTGGCAAACACTCCCAAGAGTAAGCAAGGGAAGAATATAAATAGATCCAGGTGTTGTGCATGTACGGCACGTAACACACACACCTGTTGCTGTAAAAACTTCCCTTTTTACAACTTAGCCATGTTTATTGTTGCCCTCAACACGTATTATGGTACGTGTAACCAGTTTACGCAAGAGGTAAGTGTCTTACGTAGCCAAGACTACGTAAGCAAAAATAATCTGAAAATGGGTTTCGTAATTAGGTGTTAATTCATTTGGACCCTTTGTCCTTACATTTTTATATCTAAATGATGTTCGATAAAGTTGAAATTTCAAACATAAGTTAATTGAAATGTTTTACCAATTATGGTAATTTTAGTTTAATTTTTGGAAATATTTTTTGTCCAATAAAAATTACCCAGAAAATCATTGTGTTGACTTAATCTTGATATCCATGCATCAATAATTTAGGATATTTATGTCTTTAAAATCAGCATATTTTTCTAATAATTATGATGTTGTCAAATTTCAATTCCATTACCGAATTCTGGTGGTGCCCTGTCGGAGTGCGCACATCTGAAAACAATACTAGAATTATATTAATAATATAAAAATAATCTTAAATTAAGGACAATTATGTCTCATGAAAGTGATTATGTTTAATAAACAAAAATCATTATCTTTTTCTCCATTTTCAATATATATTATTTTGGGGTTTTACACAAACCAGAGCACCAGCAGAAGCACCAGCCGAAGCCCCAACTGAAACACCAGCTGAAGCCCCAGTTGTAAACTCAACTGAAATACCAACTACAGAGTCAGTCGAAGCCCCACTAGTTGTGAGACCCGGCCCTCTCGGGTCCTTAGCCTTGTCCTCTTGGTCTCGACGGACGCCCTAGGCGCGCGCCAGAGGAGCCGGTCGCGACATGCTTTTGGTCGCGGCACACCTAGCTGCTGCATTCTGGTCGCGACGGGGGTGGGCGTCGCATTCTTGTCGTGGCATCTGAAGGCGACGCAACTCTGGTTCTGACTGTTCTGACTGTTGTCCTTTCTGTCAGAACGGCCTTGTCGGGTGTTAGGCGCGTGCAGCGTTGACGTGACCTGGCAGTCCCTCACATTAAGGTTTTCCCGGTCTTCGAGGTTTGACCACTTTTGGTGTTGCACCAGGCAAGGCGGTTGCGACATGGTCTCGACGCTCGTGGGCATCGTGACATACTCTCTATCACGCTGACCCGACCCGTAGCGTCTCTGGGCCCATCGGTTCAAAACTGAGGCTTGTGACTCTTTTTCCCTCTCTCCCTTTCCTTTCTTCTTCTTCCCCCTTCTTCTTCCCCCTCCGAGCCCTTTGCTTCTCCGACGGTTCCTGGGTGTTTTGGGTGAGGAGGTGATGTCTCCTTGGTGCAGGCGGCGTTCCTGTGGTGCTAGGAGTGAGGAGGAGGTGGCCATTTCAACATGAAGGCCCCAATGGGTCGGCTCTACTCTTTAAGGTAGGGACTCTCGTCTTCCTCTCATTCTAGCATGCTCCCCTCCCCCTTGAGATCTTTGTTCCTCCATGGTTTTGGGGGTTGTGGGGTGTGTGATGTTGGGTTATGACATATGCTTAAATGTTTTTTATGATGAGTAACGTAATTGATGTTGTGTGAATGGTTGAAACATTATGACAATGACAAAGATATGAAAGATACAATCATGTGATAACATGTTTTTATTGATCACCTATGCATTCATTGTATCTCAAGAATGTTTCTCAATGTAGGTGTGGATGCATACAAGCCAAGCAACAAGATCCAAGTGAAAAAGAACAAGAAATAAACTTCATGTGACTAACTGTCGACAACCAGGAATGTATCTATCGACAGATAGACCTGTCTAGAACATACAAGCTACTGAAAGTTCAATTGGAGCAATAGTTGTCGACAGATGCAATGTACTTGTCGAGAGATACATGCTGCCTGTCAACAGCCAGAAATTGCATGTCGACAGCTAAGGACTTCCAATAACACCATGGTTCTGGAAAGCAGAAGCCTGCAGTGCTGTCGACAGCTGTGATGTATCTGTCGACAGCCGAAGTTTAAGGTAGATCTAATAGTCAGGATATGATCTATATTTGGGTGATTCCCTTAAGCACGACTCTCCATGTTTGGATACCCATATATATAGATCATATGAAGGTATTTTCGTAGCAAGAAGTCACTATACTAAAACCCTAAGCAAAACCCAAGAGAAAGCTTCTCCTTGCTGCTCTGCTTCAACCCTCCATCCTGTTCGTGGAAGATCCATCTCACGAGTGGAGTTGAAGTCGGTTCGTCCTCAGTTAAAGCTTCTTCACCATTTGATAATCATCAAGACGAAGCTTGAAGTTTTTCTAGATGACCACTGTGAAGAGTTCTACATCAGGATTTGTTTCTACATCTCTGAACTCTTCTTTTCTTTCCACTTTTCACTAATTTGTGTGTGTGGTAGTGGTTCAAGCGTTCCTTGTGCTTGATCCACGTGTGGATTGTTGTTCTGATTATGTGTTTGCATCAGACAACGTGGGTGTGTGTGTTGTAGAGTTGAACTCGCTCATAAGCAGTCGTTCTATGTGTGTGTGTGGACGGTGGACATAAGATACACAAGTTGTGTACTCCGAACCACCTTAAATCTTCGTGTCCTGTGGTTTGAACGTTTCACGATAGATGTTTGGTAGGCACGTTGATTACTCACACGCTAGATAGGTTGTTGTTTGTTCTACTCACAATAAGCACACACATCATAGTTCGAATTCTATAGATATTTGTTTAAGTTTTTGATAAGTCAATGTTGAATCAAAAGAAGGTCATAGTGCTTTTAATTGGTAGTAATCTATTCAACCCCCCTTCTAGATTACTGTCTTAGATAGTTCCGCATATCTTTCAATTGGTATCAGAGCGAGGTTTCTCCGATTTACTACTTTAATAGCTTGATCTCACGATCAAGAGAAATTCGATCTCATGGAAACTAACAAGGGGTTTATGGCTGAAGGACACTCAGTGTCCAGGCCACCCTTCTTTGATGGCACTGACTATCCGTATTGGAAAAATCGTATGCAGGTTTTTCTGAGAGCTCAAGACTACGAGCTGTGGAAAATCGTCAGCAAGGGAGCCTATGAGTTGCCCGCTAACAAAGATACCTGGACTCGAGAACAGATTCCGAAAGGTACCTTGAATTGGAGCGTATTGAACATGATGCAGTGCGTCGTGCATCCCAAGGAGTTTTCAAGAGTCTCCACATGTAACTCAGCAAAAGAAATGTGGGACAAGCTTGAGCTCATTTATGAAGGTACGTATGAAGTAAGGGAAACCAAAGCAAGCATGCTAGTATCTGAATATGAGATGTTTAAAATGAAAAATGAAGAAACCATTTTAGATATGTTTGCTAGATTCATGCTAATAATAAATGGGTTGAAAGGTCTTAAAAATGAGTACTAAGAAAGTGACTTAGTTAGGAAGATACTTCGGTCTCTTCCATCCTCTTGGCACAGAAAGAATGAAGGCCAAGCACTTTCTTAATGGGCTCAGGCCCGCATACATCACCCAACTTGCACCTCTGGACATTCAGACTTATCCAGAGATGGTCAAGAAAGCCCAGTTGCTGGAGGATGCGACCGACCTCACCGATCGCATCAAGGGAAGAATGGTAAAGAAGGAACAGACATCAGGAGCACTGAGCAAGCCCACTAACGGTAAGAAAAGGCCATTAAGTATCACTGACGGGCCAAGCCAAGAGCGGAAGCCCAGATTCTTCACCCCTACTGCCCCAAATAACAATCTCATATGCAAGCATTGTGACAAGCTAGGCCATACTGCAGAAGAATGCTGGAGAAAGGCAAGCGCATGCCTTCGCTGTGGGAGCCGAGATCATCAGATTCCTGAATGCCCATTGCTGAAGGAGAATGAGAAGCGTCCTATAGAACAGAAGAAAACAGGCAAACTGCAGGCCTTACAGGAAGTGGAGACCACCGAGGAAGGTGGAGTCATAGAAGGTACATTACCAGTCTTTTCCCAATCAGCATTTGTTTTGTTTGACACTAGCGCAACACATTCATCTATATCACAACCATTTGCTAATACATTAAATGAGAAACCTGCATCTATGGAATTTGAATTACCTGTCACTACCCCTTTGGAGGAGAAAGCTCAATTAAACAAATATTTTCCACTAGCTGATGTTATGATTGGTGAACTTTGTAACGTCATGTGTTTTCGGATCCTTATGGATCATGTGTGTGTAATGGTTGTGAAGGCCATTGTGAGGCCAGTGTGGTGTAGACGTGTGGTGTGTGCAGGTGTGGTGCAGGTTGGGTCCTGAGATAAAATAGGACATGCTGCAGTTGAGTAGGAGTTGGCGGCTAGGTGTGGTCGTTGACTTGTAGGCGTCCATATGTGTTGATGTTTACTCTATGAACTTGGCGACAAGGAATACGGACGTCTAGCCTTGGCGATCTGATTGGCGACAGCCATGTTGACGCCAACCTCTGCGACCTACAGAATATAGTCTACCCGAGAGCAGTTCTCTCAGCTCAATCTCCCTCTCCCTTGCCCTGTCTTCATGCCTCTTGCTTCCCCACTACTTCCAATGGTTGTAAAAGGATAATTGGAGGAACGTGGAACGCGAGATGGTGACGAATCGGCCAAGGAAACGCCGGGACGTGGTGCAATTACCGTAGGAGCTCGCGGAGGGTTCGGTGTGAACCGGGAGAATTTAGGAGGTTTAAGCACGTCCTGAGGTAGGGAATGATCCCTTTAGTTCCTATAGGTTGCGATAATGCAATTAGAAAACATGAATCTGCATGATAATGATGTTTCCGGGTAATGGTATCCATGCGGGGTACATGGGTGGTTTTACTTAAATATTGATATATTGAATATATGTTGGTATCAAGTGGTGCAACGATAATCGTGGTGCACCCAGTGCTCGTGTTTTCTGAGACTAGCGTACTGGGTACGCAGATGGTTAGTTCTTTACGTGTTTGTGTGGTGTTCACGTGTAGTAGACTACTAGTGCACGTGGTTTACGTGAGACTTCACGTGGTTTGTGTGTGACGTGCACGTGGTTTTGTGTACGTGGCGAGTAGTACGACGCCTACCGTGGTTACCTCTCCAGTTGGGTGCCCCAAGTTCTTTGTGAGCCAGGCTGTTAGCTCGGGGCTTTGTCCCGGTACTTGTGTTGTACCGTCGAGGTCTGTGTCGTCTGACCTGGACACCCTCACTCCTGTGTTTGAGTTGTACGTCCGGCTGAGGGAAAGACGACAGTGGGACAGTGACACTTGTGTTTATCTTTAGTCACTTGTAGCGTGCTCAGAGTTGGGGGTACGGACACCAGTAGTCGACACTGGTCCCCAACTAGTCCTTTTCCAGTGCCTCACTCTAGCGAGCCCGGGCCAGGGTCTCTGGAGGTGCCAGGCATGGGCCTGTGACCGTGTGGTCCGCAGGTGGTGGTGTTTAGTTGGTCTCCACAGTTGCTTGACCTTTTCACGTGGAGCGGTAGCTGGACCTTTTGTCCGTGGCTGCGAGACTGAGAGGTAGACCTGTGTTAGCTTGTCCGAGTCAGTTTCTGGTGTCGCGAACCAGTTCACGTGACTCGTGTTTGGCTGTCTCTACTTTAGCTTGTACACTTGTACTGGTTTGTCGTTTAATTATTACAGTTGTTCTTCGTAGTCGGCAGACGGTGAGTACTTTTACAGCTTTTATATCCTGCTTAGTTGTTCTATAAATTGTTGGTACTGTTTACTGCTTTTGTACCTGTGGTTTTAGTTTGCTCGGTTTTGGGGGAGTTCCCTATTGAGCCAATGAGGAGCGAGGCTCACCCCTACTCCCACAGGCGAGAGCAAGGAGGACGTTTCTCGACCGTCGTCCAGTTCGGAGCCGCGTCATAGCGGTGCAGGGTCGGTACCTCCAGCTGTGTAGTAGCAGCTCCAGCAGTGTAGTGTAGTCAGTTGTTTACTTGTTTCAGTTGTACCTCGGGGTATGCCTCAGGCTCTTGTACTTTCTTTCAGTTTTTGTGGAAATATGGCTATGTAAACTTGTGAAAAATATATATGAAATGGTGTGTTCCTTTGTGTTTACACGAACTGTGGTTTGGTATCCCTTGCGAGGCTTCGGCCCGTTTGCGGGAGGCGGACTCGGATCAAGTACGTTATCGGTTTAACGGGCTTGGCCGAGGTGTTCCGCCACAGTTGGTATCAGAGCAAGGTCCGTGTTAATATAAGGGAACTAGAAAGATACATAGCCTTATTTCGATCTTTGTACACTGCTGGTAGGGACCCTGGTTTCTGATAATTTGTTGTTTTGTTTTTGTTTGGTATTTTGTTTATGTAGAAATTTGAAATGGCTGATAGAAGAGATTGGGGTGGTGGAGGAGATGATCCAGAGGAGAGTACTCAGCGTATGATAGAGAGGATCTGGGAGAGCCTCACTGATATTCGGGCAAGGATGGATCAGCAGGCGCCGGTACCACCGGTTGCAGTGCCACCTGGGGATGGAGAGACTGTACCTATTGCTCCAGTTACGCCAGGAGTAGAGGTGCCTTTTGCAGCACCTGTGCCACCACCACCACCAGTGTTATTAGCAGAGGAACCAGTGATGCAAGTTGAGAAATTTCTGAGATTGCAGCCGCCTACTTCCTCAGGAGGGCCGAATCCAGATACAGCGGAGCATTGGGTTCATGAGATTGAAAGAGTTTTTGCAACCATGAGATGTCTGGCAACATATAAAGTTGTGCTAGCTGCTTATCAATTGAGGGGTTTTGCATTGGAATGGTGGCAATTGAAGATATGTTGCGGGCTTGTTGTTTAGTTTGGGGAGGTAACTGGGAGCATCATTTGGGAATGGTTGAGTTTGCCTATAATAATAGTTATCATACCAGTCTTGGGATGGCATCGTATGAAGCTTTATATGGAAGGCCATGTAGAACCCCATTGAACTGGCATGAAGTGGGAGAAAGGCAATTAGTGGGTCCTGAATTGATTCAGCAAATCACAGAAGTGGTGAAGCTTATTAAAGAAAAATTGTAGGCAGCCCAAAGTAGGTAAAAGAGTTATGCAGATAACCGAAGAAGACCACTTCAGTTTGAAGTGGGAGATTTTATTTTCTTGAGAGTTTCCCTGAGTAAAGGTATTATGAGATTTGGCAAGACTGGAAAATTAAGCCCAAGGTATGTGGGACCTTTCCAGGTGATTGAAAGAATTGGGGAAACCGCTTATAGGCTTGATTTGACAGCAAATTTTGCGGATGTTCATGATATATTTCATGTTTCTATGTTAAGAAAGTTTATTGAAGATCCAGCTTAAATAATCAGTTATCAAGGTGGTGACCTAAGGTCGGATATGACTATGCCAGAGTACCCGATGCAGATCACGGATCGAAAGATAAAGAAGTTGAGAAATAAAGAAATTGAATTGGTTAAAGTGAGATGGGAAAATAGGTTAGGTGGTGAGGATACCTGGGAGTTAGCCGAGGAGATGGCTAAAGGGTATCCCTATCTGTTTGAATAAGCTTTTGTGTTTCTTTTTAGATGATAGTACTTGTAAAAGTGTGTATGTTTAAGTTGTTTAAGTTTGAGTTATGTTATGAATTTCGAGGTCGAAATTTTCTTTTTAGATGATAGTAATGTAACGTCGTGTGTTTTCGGATCCTTATGGATCATGTGTGTGTAATGGTTGTGAAGGCCATTGTGAGGCCAGTGTGGTGTAGACGTGTGGTGTGTGCAGGTGTGGTGCAGGTTGGGTCCTGAGATAAAATAGGACCTACTGCAGTTAAGTAGGAGTTGGCAGCCAGGTGTGGTCGTTGACTTGTAGGCATCCATATGTGTTGACGTTTACTCTATGAACTTGGCGACAAGGGATATGGATGTCTAGCCTTGGCAGTCTGATTGGCGACAACCATGTTGACGCCAACCTGTGCGACCTACAGAATATAGTCTACCGGAGAGCAGTTCTCTCAGCTCAATCTCCCTCTCCCTTGCCCTGTCTTCATGCCTCTTGCTTCCCCACTACTTCCAACGGTTGTAAAAGGATAATTGGAGGAACGTGGAACGCGAGACGGTGACGAATCGGCCAAGGAAACACCGAGACGTGGTGCAATTGCCGTAGGAGCTCGCGGAGGGTTCGGTGTGAACCGGGAGAATTTAGGAGGTTTAAGTGCGTCCTGAGGTAGGGAATGATCCCTTTAGTCCCTATAGGTTGCGATAATGCAATTAGAAAACATGAATCTGCATGATAATGGTGTTTCCAGGTAATGGTATCCATGCGGGGTACATGGGTGGTTTGAGCAATTTAATAATGGAAATATGTTATTTCGAATTGTTTAGGATTCATACATGTTAGAGGAAGTGTTTCCTCGCGTTTTCCCGCTGGTTTTAAGGCCGAGGATACTTGTGGAGTCGGCCTAGGGTTTTTGTGAGAACTGGTAGCCGAGGAGCTTGGCGTCAACATCGTTTGACGCCAGGTTCTTCAGCTGGGAGATTAACGGCCAGATACCTTGCTGTTTATATCCCATTGATGGCAGTCGATGTTTCCGCCAGCATGCTTTTACTTAAATATTGATATATTGAATATCTGTTGGTATCAAGTGGTGCAACGATAATCGTGGTGCACCCAGTGCTCGTGTTTTCTGAGACTAACGTACTGGGTACGCAGATGGTTGGTTCTTTACGTGTTTGTGTGGTGTTCACGTGTAGTGGACTACTAGTGCACGTGGTTTACGTGAGACTTCACGTGGTTTGTGTGTGACGTGCACGTGGTTTTGTGTACGTGGCGAGTAGTTCAATGCCTACCGTGGTTACCTCTCCAGTTAGGTACCTCAGGTTCTTTGTGAGACAGGCTGTTAGCTCGAGGCATTGTCCCGGTACTTGTGTTGTACCGTCGAGGTCTGTGTCTGTGACGGCCTCATTATACCGGTGCGGTTATACCAACCCACGTCGGTATAGTGAGAGTCCTCACAGTGGGACATTTACTTAAACGATACAAACAGCTGAGATACACGCGAACATACAACAGAGTAGCGGAAGTAAAAGACAACAGTCTCCATTCATTCATCATCCACATTAAACATACATGCAATTCGCAATTAGCATAAAAGGAACTAAAGTTCACATAAATTAAATTGCTGAAATGGAAATACATAATGTCCACACTTTTACATCCTTTTCATAATACTCTAATACAATGTTCAATTACATACTTATGAAATACACAATCTCAAGAAACTTCAAAGCTAGCTAATCCTCGCGCTCGGAGTCCGTCTCCACCGTCTCCTCCAACGGTGCCGTGTCACCAACTATACCTGTACGCCGAAGCAAGGAGTGAGTCCAAGGACTCAGCAAGCAACACTACTCACGATATACACGTACAAGTCCTAGTGGTTTCTACATGCACATTTACAATTTACAACACATAGCATGCTAGTCAATTCAAGTCTCAACCTATCATGAAAGTTTTACAATTTTATACATGAATCATGCTTTCATATTTCTAAAAATAAAATTTACCTATCGCATGCTCTCTATTCCATTTACTCATGAGATTTTGTCTTTAAAGAATCAAAACATGAGAGCTATCAACATGAACATTATGCATACATGAAAGGGGAACACAACTAGCATGAATTTCACATATCCTTAAGTACATACATAACCTTTTTCACATGCTTTAGGTTGCTGATTTCACATGGTTTAACGGCTGCAAACCTATACATGAAAGCTACAATATTGCATAAAACATGTCATGTGTTCAAACAATCATGCTATCTTTGGCCCATTTTCACCAATTATCCCTAACATGGATTCTAAACATCTTTGCACATAATAACATGATGATAATAAGATAAATTCACTGATTTCACATGATTTCAGATTTGTCTCACATGGTTTCCAATAACACATTTTCACATCTTTAGTTTCACATTTTCTTTACACGAATTTCCTCTTTCTCATGGTTCACTTTACACATACACATTCACATTTGTCACTTACACATTTAAACATGGACACATACACATTACACATTTTTAGGTGCCGTGACACATAGTCCAAACCACCAAAGAAGGACATATACACATCACATTACACATAGACGCCATCTAGGCATTCCAATGGCGACTCTTGGACTGCGCAGACCGGGAAAACAAGTCTCCACCCTAACCAGTGGTACTTGTCCACCTCCAGGATTTCCCCTAATGCCCTTAGGGTCACTTACACATTGAACTTTCTCAGGGGAACTTTTCCCTGATACAGCTCCACTGCCCTCTACGGAAGCAGTGTCACATTGGCACAGTTACACATTTACACATTTACCGTTTTACACATGGTTTTACATTTTACACTTTTCATCACATTCACTTTCTCACTCACATGAATATCTATGTTTCTCCTAACATGGTACTACAGAATTTCAAGAGTTTAACACACAGTAAACACACTAATCATGTTGGGTTTAGGCAATATCTAACCACATTACGATCATATGCATAACTTATCACATTTCACATGAAAAATACATAACTTTTTATTTACTGATCCAAATGACCTGAAATTTTAACCACATGTTGTTTTCAGGTTCATGATCATACACTCAAATTTTCAGATTTTTCTGAGCTAAATATAAATTACATAAAATCAAACACTTATTTTGCATGCCATTCACAATTTAAGTTACATGGAATTTAACATATCATGAAATGTTGCCACTTACTGTTGAGCAGGGGTTTCTGTCACATACATGATCTGAGAATGCATAGTCTACCCTAAATCATACATCTATAGATTAATCATCACAACCATTCTTGCATGCTTTTATTTTATTCTACCGAATCGGATTTATTAGCAAATTACACAAGCATGGATAATTTACCAAAATTGCAAACACATATACTGATCCACTAACCTTCATGATCAGACCAAAACCAAGACATTCATATTAATTCTAATCATGAAACATAAATTTGCAAGAATCTCAATAAGTCATGCTCACAAGTTTAAGGGATACCATTTCCCACATTCACCATCACACCCCACATTCATTCACACACCACAATTAACAATATACATAGAGTATAAGGTTTACCATATATCCTCATCACGGAAACCATATCGAAATTAATGTAGAAGAAGGGCAGAACAGTTCACTGTTCTGTCCTGAGGAACTTGGCGGCGGTCTCTGGCCGCTGACTCAGGGTCAGCGGCATGGTCGATGGACGCCAAGCATGATCTGGGCGTCCAGGGACCTTGCCGTCGAATCAGGTCTGTGCAGAAACACAGACCCGAGCTCTGAAACTTGGGTGAATGGGAGGGTCTAGGACTCGAGGAAAAATGCTCAAAAATCATAAAACCGACCTAGACTCATAAGAGGACATCATGGGTAGGTCACTTGCCTTTCAAAAATTCCTCCAAGGGATCTAGGGCTCGGTGAAGACCTCCTTGGGCAGTCCCAAGAAAGTTGCAGAAAGGCCCCCAAATGATCTCTTCCTCCGGCTCCTAGATGATCTCCACGCCAAGGGGATGTCGGGGAAGCCTCCTCCTTTGATCCAGCTACCTTCTTGAAGCAGTAGATCTCCGGATCAAGCTCCAGGGGGTCGGATTTGAGGGTGCTAAGAGGGGGTTTTCTCACAGACTTTCTCTAGGGCTTTCTTTCTTACTTTTTCTCCTCTTGCAAGGTGAAGGGAGGAGTGGGGAGAGCCATTTCGGGTTCAGACCTAAAGAGAGTCTCTCTCCCACTCACCAGGCTGATTTGACAGCCTTCAGAGCCGTTGGGGACAACCCCCAATGGTTGGCTTGCCTTGTTTCAGAAGCTTGCAGCTCTGCTGCACATGCAGGCCAGAGAGATTGGCGTCCATATCGCTGCACGCCCGAATTAGTATCGGCATCCAGGTCTGGACGCTGACACCACCTCAGCGGCCAGGGGTTGACGCCAAGGGGCCTTCGGCCAAAACCCTAAGTTATGCAGAAAACCATGCATACCATGCATATATACATGCAATATGTATACGGTATTATTTCCATACTATCACCATGAAATACATACATTATTTACATCTAACATAAACACATGCACATGTAATTATACTAATTAATGCGTACGTAAATATGTACATACATACACAAGCACAAATATACACACGTAAATACAAATAACGCGACGGAAATTCGAGGGTCTTACAGTGTCGTCTGACCTGGACACCCTCACTCCTGTGTTTGAGTTGTACGTCCGGCTGAGGGAAAGACAACAGTGGGACAGTGACACTTGAGTTTGTCTTTAGTCACTTGTAGCGTGCTCGTAGTTGGGGGTACGGACACCAGTAGTCGACACTGGTCCCCAGCTAGTCCTTTTCCAGTGCCTCACTCTAGCGAGCCCGAGCCAGGGTCTCTGGAGGTGCCAGGCATGGGCCTGTGACCGTGTGGTCCGTAGGTGGTGGTGTTTAGTTGGTCTCCACAGTTGCTTGACCTTTTCACGTGGAGCGGCAGCTGGACCTTTTGTCCGTGGCTGTGAGACTGAGAGGTAGACCTGTGTTAGCTTGTCCGAGTCAGTTTCTGGTGTCGCGAACCAATTCACGTAACTCGTGTTTGGCTATCTCTACTTTAGCTTGTACACTTGTACTGGTTTGCTGTTTAATTATTACAGTTGTTTTTCGTAGTCGGCAGACGATGAGTACTTTTACAGCTTTTATATCATGCTTAGCTGTTCTATAAATTGTTGGTACTGTTTACTGCTTTTGTACCTGTGGTTTTAGTTTGCTCGGTTTTGGGGGAGTTCCCTACTGAGCCAGTGACTAGCGAGCCTCACCCCTACTCCCACAGGCGAGAGCGAGGAGGACGTTTCTCGACCGTCGTCCAGTTCGGAGCCGCGTCGTAGCGGTGCAGGGTCGGTACCTCCAGCTGTGTAGTAGCAGCTCCAGCAGTGTAGTGTAGTCAATTGTTTACTTGTTTCAGTTGTACCTCGGGGTATGCCCCAGGCTCTTGTACTTTCTTTCAGTTTTTGTGGAAATATGGCTATGTAAACTTGTGAAAAATATATATGAAATGGTGTGTTCCTTTGTGTTTACACGGACTGTGGTTTGGTATCCCTTGCGAGGCTTCGGCCCGTTCGCGGGAGGCGGACTCGGATCAAGTACGTTATCGGTTTAACGGGCTTGGCCGAGGTGTTCCGCCACAAACTTAATCTTAGAGCTGATCTGATCTGTATGCCCATGGAGGGCTACGATGTCTTTTTGGGAGCCGATTGGTTATCCACCTATGGGGCTTGCGTTGACTGTAAAAGATGAAAGATAACATTTAGTGAATTTCCTAAACTGACTTTTACGGGACGTAGACACAAGAGGCACTTGTCTCTCATCTCTGCTATTAAGGCACAGAACATGATAAGGAAGGGTTGTGTGGCATTTCTTGCCACAATAGTGGTTGAAAAGAAAGCATCCCAGATATTAGATATACATATAGTACAAGAATACCCCGACGTGTTCCCCGATGAGTTGCCAGGCATTCCACCTGAGAGAGATGTAAACTTCTCAATTGATCTAACACTTGGAGCTGAACTGGTGTCACGTCAGCCATATAGAATGTCCCCTGCTGAACTAAAAGAGTTAAAGGAGCAATTGATGGAGTTGCTGGAAAAGGGATTCATCAGGCCAAGTACTTCTCCTTGGGGAGCACCGGTATGTTTGTCAAGAAGAAGGATGGTCTCTGAGGCTATGCATCGACTACAGTCAGTTGAATCATCTCACTATCAAGAACAAATACCCTATGCCTCGTTTCGACGAATTGTTTGATCAAATATCAGGAGCCAAATATTTTTCTAAGATTGACCTTAGATCGGGATATCATCAGATGAGGATTAAAGATGTGAATATTTACAAGACAGCTTTCAGGAGCAAGTATGGTCATTATGAATTTGTGGTGATGCCTGTTGAACTAACCAATGCTCCTGCAGTTTTTATGCAATTGATGAACAGCATTTATCGGCCTTACCTCGACAAATTCATCGTGGTATTTATTGATGATATTCTCATATACTCCAAGACCAAGGAAGATCATGAGGAGCATCTGGGGATCGCTCTACAGATCTTGCGCGACCACAAACTCTACGCCAAATTGAGCAAGTGTGAATTCTGGCTCGAGGAGGTGTCATTTCTAGGGCATGTCATCTCAAAGGATGGTATCCTTGTTGATCCTTCTAAAGTAGAAGCTGTCTTAAACTGGGAGAGACCGACCAACATTACTGAGATCAGAAGTTTTCTTGGACTGGATAGATACTACAGATGGTTAAAAGACTTCTCCAAGATAGCTGCACCTCTTACTCGCCCTATGCGAAAAGAGAACCCTTATGTCTGGAGCAAGGAATGTGAGAAGAGCTTTCAGACATTGAAGCAATGTTTGACATTTGCACCTGTCCTCGCGTTGCCAGTCAAGGGCGAGGGATTCTTAGTCTACACTGATGCATCTAGAATCGGTCTAGGTTGCGTGTTAATGCAGAATGAGAAGGTGATAGCTTATTCTTCAAGGCAATTGAAGCCGCATGAGTGAATTACCATGTCCATAATGTAGAACTAGTTGTTGTGGTATTTGCACTTAAATATGGAGGCATTATCTGTATGGGGAGCAGTTCATTATTTACTCCGATCACAAGAGCCTGAAGTATTTATGTTCCCAAAAGGAGCTGAATATGCGACAAAGGAGATGGCTGGAGTACTTAAAGGATTTTGATTTCAATATCCAATATCACCCAGGCAAAGGTAATGTCGTAGCTGATGCACTTAGTAGAAAGCCAGTAGCATCCTTATCTTGTTTAGTCATGGGCGAGATGCAACTATTAGAACAATTTGCTAGTCTAGATCTGAACATTGAGAAGAGAAGTGATAAGATGTTAGTGGCTAACCTTAGAGCTCAACCTGACATTTTTGTCGAGATTAAAGAGTAGCAGGTCAATGACCCATTCTTGGTCCGAGTAAAGGATACCATGGCAGACAGACCTGATTTCTCCATCACCGAGGATGGGAGAATATTATTCCAAGCCAGGGCATGTGTGCCTGACAACGAAGAATTGAAGAGGAAGCTGATGGATGAAGCTCATAAGACAAAATATACAATACACCCAGGCACAACTAAGATGTACCAAGACATGAAAAGGTCATTTTGGTGGCCTAACATGAAGCGTGAGGTGGATGAGCATGCCGCGCACTACCTCACTTGTCAACAGGTAAAGGCTGAACACCGTCGTCCTGCGGGTGTACTTAGACCCCTGGATATACCTGAATGGAAGTGGGAAAGCATCGGAATGGATTTCATCATGGGTTTACCCCGAACTCGTGGTGGACTAGATGTTATCTGGGTCATTGTGGACTGATTGACTAAGTCTGCACATTTCCTAGCAATCAAGAGCACCTGGAGTGTTGATGTATTAGCAGCCCTATATGTAAAGGAGATAGTGAGACTACATGGAGTTCCTGTGTCCATAGTCTCAGATCGTGACCCTCGATTCACTTCTAGATTTTAGAGGGGACTCCAGACTGCCTTAGGCACGAAACTCAATTTTAGCACTACTTTCCACCCACAGATGGATGGACAGACAGAAAGGACAAATCAAATTGTGGAAGACATGCTAGGAGCCTGCACCATAGACTTTGAGGGGTATTGGAATGAACAGTTATCACTAATAGAATTTGCCTACAACAACAGCTACCATGCCAGCATCAAGATGGCACCATTTGAGGCCCTATACGGAAGAAGTTGTAGATCGCCAGTGTGCTGGAATGTGGTAGGTGAACAGCAATGGCTGGGACCAGACATGGTACAGAATACCAGCAAAGATATGCATATCATCAGAGACAGGATTAAGATAGCTCAGTCCAGGCAGAAGAGCTATGCAGACAAGAGAAGATGGGACTTAGTATTCCAAACTGGAGATCATGTGTTGCTTAAAGTATCCCTGACTTGAGGACTTCAAAGGTTTGGGATGAAAGGCAAGTTGAGACCGAGGTTCATAGGTCTATTTGAAGTATTGGAGAGAGTAGGCGAGGTGGCATATCGGCTAGCACTACCTCCTCAACTTTCTACAGTACACAATATTTTCCATGTGTCAATGCTAAGGAAGTACGTATCTGATCCATCACACGTAATTAGCTATGATGATACCGTTTTAAACAAAGATATGGCCTATGAGGAAAGACCGGTGAGAATACTGGACAAGAAGATGCAACAGCTTCGAAATCGATCTATACCCGTGGTTAAGAAAGTGTGGAGAAATCACGAAGTCGAAGAAGCCACATGGGAAACCGAAGCATCCATGCGACGGAATTATCCAGAGTTATTCAGTAAGTCATGATTCTTCCTCTTATGATCATATGAATTTGGGGGCCAAATTATTTTTAAGAGGGGGAGGATGTAGGGACCTTGTTTTTTAAAATTTAAATAAATAAAAATCTTTAATTAAATAAATGTGAATAAATAGAATTAAATTTGATTAAAGAAAGAATAATTGAAGTAAAAGGGAATCAAATCAAGGCCCAATTAGCAATGGGTTGTACTATTGGTCCAAACATAAAAGAATGGGCCCAAATGTGAAGCGCCCATCATGGGATGGGAGATAATTAGGCTAATTTCGTACCTAATTAATTATAAATTAAAAGGGTTATGATAAGCATGGAATTAACCCATAATTATCCAAAATAAGAGCCCTCATCCCATCCTAACCCCTTGGCCACGAAATTGGACCTCTTCCCTATCCTATTAGGTAGATAATGGCAAGGAAATAGAGAGATAATTGTAGAATTTCGGAGTTTAAAGAGGAGAAGAGAGTTTTAATGTGTTAGGACTCTATTAGCAAGTTAACACCCCAATTCGGCCCTATCAACCCCATAGATCGTGGTTGGAGCTCTGGGAGACGAAGGAGAAAGGTTGTGGACGAAGGAGCAAGGAGGAGAAGGAGCTGGAGCAAGGGATTTCATCTTCTCCACGTCACAAAAACCCTAGGATTTCTTAAACGTGTGAAAGGTAGGCAATCTCTCAAGTACAAATCGTGAGATCTTAACCCTAGGTAGCCCAGATGATCCTCTATGAAAGCCCTATGTTTTCCCTATTTTTCGTTCTTCCATGAGGGAGAATTAAATGTTTGAATCCTGAACATCATCATGTACCTGAACCCTAAATTTGCTTTCAATCCAAACATGTACTCGATTTCATGCCTTGAAAATATTCTCTTAAATACTACATGTGCTTAGCTTTCAAACACCCCTATTTGTCGTAATTTATATCTTGTATTTGTTGTCAATTAAATCATTGTCCCATGACTGTGCAAGTTTAGGTTACCAAAGATCAACCTATTCAAAGCATACCTTATGTGTATCTATTTTCTAATTAAACATGCCCAATGATAGATCTCCATGTCTTCTTTTGTTTAAAACTTGTTTCATAATTTTTGGAACATCGAGTGATTTGATATTGATTTCTGAAGTGTGATGTGTCATGCCATGGAGGGATGGTACCCACCCAAAAAGAGGAAAATCCACTTTTCTGGGCTCGGGCCACCTTCTGGAGTCGCGACGGCCTGACCCGCCGCGATCTCGTCATGACATAAGGTTCCGTCACATTCTGAATGTGACGGGTCGACATGTCGCAACCTTCCTCGGTTGAACCCTGTCGGCCGGTTCAGCAAAATGTGACCGGTCTTTGCGTCGCAACCTGAACGCGACAGACACCAACGTCGCGACCTCAGTGTTGCGGCCAGAACTTGAAATTACACTTATACCCTTGCTATATGTGTTATTTAAACCCTATTTAACTCTAATTAAGTATTGTCATGTGCAGTAATGATTTGTTAATCATAAATGGGTAATAGTTCATGATCTTAATTAATTTAAAAGCTATATGCACAATCATACATACTCTCACGATTTCATTACACTTGCACACACTACACATTAATGTTTGTCATGAGACCTTATTAAATTATTCAATAATATATCTGGTAATTAATTGAAATTAATTACTAAATTCCCCTAATTTATTATTTACATTGTTTTCATTTTAATCGCATGAATTATATACCGTGATCGTTTCCCTCGGCCATCGAGCACTCGAGGCACGACAGACACTTGTTTTCTACACACTTCTCTTGGCATGGACCACCTCTCCACTGGGAATACTCCTGACTGGATCAGGGACTCCATTTCAAGGCCTCCGTAAGAATTATTGGCTTTGGCGCACGTCCTTAGCCGAAAAGCTAGTTGTACCCTTAAAACCCATTAAACCCCTTAGGGATCAATACGATCCAAACAGCCTTAGTGTTTCTCTCTTACCTTGGGATCACGCTGGACCATCTAGCCTATGTTCATAACACGGCTAATGGGCGGATGTGACTTCTACTTGACTGTCGGTACCCGACCTAGTGCCGTGCAACTATTACTATCGTGTGTATAACGTTGTTTTACGATTGTACCCCTATCTCATCTACTATCTCGGTACTCTCATCTTTTCACGTTCTCTCTACACTCTCATCTATTCGTCTACTACTCTCATCTATTCTTGGTACTCTCTTGGCCATTTATGTGATTGTCTAAGATAAGAAAATGACTTATGCCAGCACAATAGGGCCCGATCTGGTCCTGGGGAGAGCACCCGAAAAGTGCCATTGCCCATGGGAGTTAAAATGATCAAGGGTGTGTACGGCATGCACTCAGTGCTATTATACTATCAAGATTTAATCTACGACAATCAAAGTGCTATCAATACAAGTGCAATCTATTCAAGTTCTATACAAGTGATATCGTTACATGCTATTATCGTTACATGGCCATTATATTATCATTCTCGTTGTGCTATTTCCCTATACAAGTGCTATTATTCTCTTACCATCGTTACTTGCGCTACATGACTATTCTCTCTAGTTAACCTGTCATTTAAGACATTAATTATTTAAAGCATGCTTGTTCTCATGAGATATTAAGTCCTACTGGATGTTATTCGCTCATCCTGCATTTTTATTTCATGTGATCAGGTGAGTCGG
This sequence comes from Colocasia esculenta, assembly GCA_014218235.1. Classification (NCBI taxonomy): domain Eukaryota; kingdom Viridiplantae; phylum Streptophyta; class Magnoliopsida; order Alismatales; family Araceae; genus Colocasia; species Colocasia esculenta. The sequence goes on along the minus strand of CM024764.1, from coordinate 61,099,282 downwards.
ATGGCGATTACCACACGCACGAGGATGGGAACGAGGATGATGTCCAGGAGTGACCCTTTCAGCAACCACTGCTTAGTAGTTAGTTAGTATAGTTATGAGTCAATTAGTCATTATGTATTAGTTTGGATTTGAATAAAGTATTCTGGGCCCTAGTTTTGGCTCTGATTTGTGAATGTAATGAAGGTTGATGAATGATCAATGAAATTGGAGTTTACTTGATATTATTCCAACCATGTAATGGTTTGTCATTTATTTCTCGCTCTGTACTATTTAATAACTGTAATATCGCTCCGATATTTTGTGTCGGGGCGTTACATGCTCCCCATGGTGAGTGACTGGGTTGGATAAAACCCCTTTCTAACCACTCTTGTAACTGTTTCTTTAATTCCTTTAACTCTGCGGGTGCCATCCTGTAAGGTACTTTTTAAATTGGCATACTGTCCGGCTACAATTCCACTATAAAGTCTACCTCTCTATGCGGAGCCAATCCTGGTAATTCTTCTGGAAACACATCGACAAATTCTTTAACCACGAGTACCATTTCCACAGACTTACCTACCTCAACCAAACTAATTGAGGCTAAATATGCTACACATCCTACATTAATCAATCTCCTAGCCTTAAGTACATAAATGATAAACATAGGAGTGTAGAATGGCATACCTTGGAATTCAAACATAACCCCTTTGGGATGATTGAATCTAACTTTCTTCTTTCTGCAATCTACCACTGCCCCATATGCCTCTAACCAGTCCATGCCCAAAATCACATCATATTTCTTTAACTGTAATGCATACAACCTTGCTGGCAACTGATTTCCTTGTACCATTATTGCGGCCTCATCTATGTAATAGGAAGTGAACATAAAATCACTTGAGGGAACCTCCACCACAAGTTCACACTGCCGCTCCTCACAAGGGTGTACCATACTATCCATGAAATCCTTAGAAATGAAAGAATGAGATGCACTTAGATCAATTAATATTTTAGCAGAAAATTCAAAGAGAGGTATTATACCTTCAATCAAATTTGATGCTTCCACTCGGTTGATGGCTGCTAGAATGACTGCTGCTACTGGGGTGCCCCTTTACCATAATTGCTTCTTCTACGATACAGACAATTTCTAATCAAGTGTCCTGGCTGATCACAATTATAGCATCTATACTCTTGAGGAACTGTGGGTTGTCTGGCTATACTTTGTTGCGACTCCTCCAACTCTGGCCTAATACCTCGGCCCTGCTGAAAACCTTGCTGCCTGCCACCTCCTCAGCCCCTGAATATCTTCTTCAACTTGGAACCCCATTTACCAAATCATGACGTAGATTCTCCTCCTGAAGGTGCCTTGCCCTTGCTTATACCTGGAGATTGTTGTGGAAGTCGAAAACTGCCTGCTCCACCCGACTGCCTAGCATGTATAGTTCTCTCAAGAATAGCTACCTTCTGAGCTGCCTCCTCCACCGTCCCACACATAAGAGGAATGACTGCATCCTGCAACTCCAATCGCAATCCACGAATAAAGTATTCCACCATCATAGCATTATTAGTCACTACATAAGGTGCATACCTACTCAAAGCCATGAATCTCATTTGGTACTCCAATACTAACAAGTTCCCTTGTTGTCTAAGCTGTTCTATTTTAGCTTGCTGAATTTGCACCGGGAAGAAGGTATTATTAAACACCTCTAAAAATTTTGGCCAAGTAATAGTATCTTCCATCCGACCTATAAACACAATCTGCATCTTGAGCCTCCACCATTCCTGTGCAAATCCCCGTAACTGGTAGGTAGCTAATACTACCCTGTCGGTCTGTGGACATCTCATAGTGACAAATACTCTTTTAATTTCGTGTACCCAATGCTCGGCCGTGTCCGGATTCGAACCCCCCGAGTATGTAGGTGGCTGCAGCCACAGACCTCTCCACTAAAACTGTAGACTCCTCCACACTAGCTAGTCGTACTGGCATAGCTGGAGGTAAGGGCACAACTGGTGGAACCTCAACTCTGGGTGGTGGTGGGGGTGGTACTAATGGTATCGGTACTGCATCTTCCTCAACTAGTGGTCCTGCAATTGTGGGCTGAACCGATAGTTTCTGATCTAATTGTGTCCATATCTCCGTGATGTTTCCCATAACCTTTCTATTAACTGATGTGTAGACTCCTCAGGCTCATCTCCACCACCTCCCCAATCCCTTCTATCAGCCATTTTTGATCCTACACATACATAATTCCAACCACATAACACACAAACATATCATTGCAAAAACTAGGGCCAACTACCAGTAGTAGACTAAAGTAGAGACTAGGCTATGAACATTTCTTGTTCATTCATATTTACACGGACCTTGCTCTGATACCAACTGTGACGGTCCTCGTCATTCAAACCCGTTAACCCAATAATGAGCTTGACCTGACTCTATCTCCTGCGAACCGGCCGAAGCCTCACAAGGGATATCAGCACACATATGTCTGTGAAAATATAAAAGAACACGTTGAACATACATGAGATTTCATATCTTACACTTAGTCACATAAAATGTACATATCCAATTCTGAACTAAAGTCGTAGTACAAAGTACAACTGCCTGGGACAAAACCCTCAAGGCACAACAAGAAGGAAATTACTCTGTTGGTGGCGTAGGCCCAACTCTGCTACGGTGTGGTCCCGAACTAGAAGAGGGACGAGAACCCTCCTGCTCTCCTTCACCTAGAAGAAGAAGGGGTGAGCCTCACAAGTCACTAGCTCAGTAGGGAAACTCCCTCAAAAACTGAAAGATTAATAACGTACAGAGGTAAGAGTAAAGTATGTATCCAATAACAAATAACACTATCTAGACATGGTACTACAGTTGTAAGTAAATATACCATTCTAGAATAAATGCATGGTACAACCTTTAATAAGTAAATGATAATTCACATTCAAGTGTACAAGCTAAAGAAGGGCACGCCGCACACGAGTCACGAGAACTAGTTCACGACACCGGCCACAGACCCAGACACACAACATAAGACTATCTCTCAGACTCGCAGCTAAGGACGAAAGGTCCAGTTGTTGCTCCACCTCAATAAGGTCAAGAACTATGGAGACCAACAAACACCACTCCTGTAGACTACACGGCTACAGACCCATGCCTGGCACCTTTAGGGACTCCGGCTCGAGCTCCCTAAAGTGAGACACTGGAAAACAGGACTAGCTAGGGACCAGTACGTCTACTGGTGTTTGTCCCCCAACCATGAGCGTGTTACGAGCGACGACACACCCACAAACACAAGTCGCTGCCGACTGTCGTCTTTCCATCAGCTGGACGTACAACTCAAACTCAGGAGTGAGGGTGTCCAAGAAGACGACACAAACCCTGACGGTACACATCGTACTGGGAAAAACCCCGAGCACCACCTGCTTGGCTCACAATGAACCTGGGGTATTCTACTCGAGAGCTAACCACGGAAGGCGTTTAATAACCCAACTAGTTATGCATACATATCCAAGCAAACTCGATGTTTCCAACCACGATATGAGACAACACACCTTTTACATGCTCAACATTACTTAAACAATACTACACAAGCAATGTGCAATGGAAAATAGACAGACTGGCCACAGAACCCAACAGCTCAAGTGGCCTCATTCTAAAACGCGACCAACGCAGTGGACACCATTAAGACCTTGAATCGCGACGGACTAACCCGTCGCCTTAAAACCTAAATCACGACCGGACAGGTCGTCGCATACAAAACGCGACGTCTGGGTCCATCACCTTTCAAACTGAAGAACCCTACCTTGTCCTCTCATTTCGGATATAAAAGCTGTAATTAAACATTCACACAATAACCTAAGCATGCTTACTACCAAATATAAGCCATTCTTCAATTGAAACACCTCTAACCTAATCCACACAAGCCATATAACCAAAATAAGGAGAGAAAGTTCCCCTACCGATACAAAAACGCAATAACAACATCGTCTCGGCATTTCCCGCGCTCCGAAGCACCTCCTCGCGAATGCAGGCTAAATCGCGACGTATCGGGCCGTCGCGTTCAAAACGCGACGTACCTGGTTGTCGTAATTAAGCCCCGAGGTCCCTACATGTGCCACGCGGCGCGCATGCAGCCGCACCCACATAAAAGCGGCATTGAATCGCGAGATAGCAGGTGGTCGCATTCATGAAGAATCGCGACGCCTGTGTTGGTCGCGTTCTTAATGAGCGCGCCAGAGGTCTGTTGGGCTGAGGTTTCCCAGCCCCCCCAGCCTCACACCCTGCTACACACACCAACAAACACCCATGTACACAAACAAACTCAACTAATGGGCCAAACACTGGCCCCCAAGCCCAAAAAACTACGATCTAAAAGATCAAGATATTACATTTTAATATCGCACTTTCTTCTGTCTCTTATTTCAAAGTAGACAACCGATAGATGACAGGAAAAGGAATTTAAATTTGTTACTTTGGATTTCAAGAGAACTGATTTGAGTTATACATCTCAACTGTTTGATTTCGGAAAAGGGGGTTTTTCATGTATAACTATATAAAGTTTACTTTATTTATACATTTATATTTATATATATTCGACATTATTTATCTAAAATATCTTTGTTCCACCGTACTAGTTGCAACTATACATTTATAGGGGTATAAATATAGTAGTTTTTTTAATTTTTTTACACATATATCCCTATAAACATATAGTCGTAACCATTACAGTAAAACCAAAAACATTGTCCTTCCATCCCTTGGATAGATAGAGAGGGAGGGTAGAGAATTTTAGAATACTGCAAATAGAGTCATTGTAACTCCCATGAGAGGAGTATTCGGTGTCTCAAAATATGGTTAACCAACATATTAACTAATTGATTATGATAAATTGGAGCACAGTACAGCGGGGAGTTGTATGTTGCGTTCGGGAAGCTCTAAGTTAATAGAAATTGATATCAGGGGTATTTTAGATAATTGATGTAGATCAGAGGTATATATGTAAAAAGTAAATTTTGTAGAGATATACATGTAAAAACACTATAAAAAGTGATGTGACATGACATTTCTATATGTTTATCATGTTTTCTAGTTTATATTGATAATGTTGTATTAACAAAGTTGGACATTATAACGGTCCAAAAATAGTTGACAAGTCTTCCAACTTTTGACACCCACAGGCCATGAGCTCTTGTATTTGTTTGTTTGAGGAAGAATGTCAGTTAGCACCTACAAGGTGAGAAAAGTGATCAAGAGGTCCTGAGAGTAGTCATGAGGGAAAATCCTCTAACGTTCAAGTTAAAAAATCAACTGAAATATGAGAAGAGAGAGAGTTTAAGGGAAGGAGTTCCTCGTCTCTATCCACCCTTGGGTTCTATCTCTCTTCGAGGCTGTAATCTCCCTTTTAGGCGTTCATCAAAAAAGTTGTTGGACGCATCTCCCCCTATTTCCCAATCGTGTAAACATGCCATTTGGGAATAGGGAATGTCAATATTGCTCCAAAGTTCCCGGGTGCATCCCTTTTCCCCCTACTAAGTGGGTGAACCCTAGCTAGGGGCATGAACGATCTCATGTCACTCATGATGGCATTCCATCCTGTGGCCTACACACTTGCTTATGAACCCTTGTCTGAGCGATGTCGTCACCTACCTTAGACGATGTAGGGTATTGAAGTTGAGAGGCCTCGACTATTTATCTCAAGTGCATATCGCACGATAATCAGGCCATGACATGACATAGTATACACTACAAGAAATTGCGGGATTTCCGACGGACACAATCCGTCGGAAATCTGACGGCAATCCGTCGGAAACAGAGACTTCCAACGGCTTTCCATCGAACGGTCGTCGAAACTGATCCATCAGAAACAACTGGTCAGAAATTATCGACAGCAAAAGATTCCATCGGAAATATGTCAGAAATACCGACAGAAATATCCGTCGAAAAATGGGTCGAAAATTTTCGACTGAAACAGTCGAAAAGTTTTGTCGGAAATTTGGTCAGTATTGACCGACGGACTTTTCCGTCGGCATTTTCGTCGATAAATTCCGACCAACAAATCCGTCGGAAATCAATCCGTCAGAACTTTAGACAGAAATGCCGACGAGTAATTTCCGTCAGTAATATGTATTTTCCGTCGGTAATTTTTTTAAGAAAATAGATAAATAACAATGATTTCAAACTTGCTACAATATTCATAAATCTCACAAATACTCAACATAAAATCACAAAATATAACAAATATTAAATCATACACAATAATAAATACAAAAAATCAGGACAGATCTGTTGGATCGTCTGATGTCCCCGCCTCGTGATCATTAGGTGCTGGAGATGGATCCTATATTAAAAAAAATTAATATGAGAAATATTAATAAAATTAAGATACATACATTATTTTCAAAAAATAAATTTAAAATATGTGATTATTTCTCAAGTTGAATTAGAAATTATTTTTAGATCTGTCGTTTCTTGGGTTTTTTTAGATCCGTCATTTCAACACCCAACCCAATCCGGGAATCCAAATTGGATTCCGTCAGTTCGCACACGTCAATTGAACCCACCCGATCGTGCCGGAGCGAACGGCACGTCGATCAGATCCCTATTTGGGATTTTGGACCCCCGGGTTGTGTGCTTGAACCCTTCAGACGGGTTTTTTTAGATCTGTCATTTCAACGCCCAACCCAATTCGGGAGTCCAAATTGGATTATGTCAGTTCGCACACGTCAATTGAACCCACCCGATCGTGTCGGAGTGAACGGCATGCCGATCAGATCCCTATTTGGGATTTTGGACCCCCGGGTTGTGTGTTTTGACCCTTTAGACTTTGGTTTTTTTAGATCCGTCGTTTCAACTTCCAACCCAATCCGGGAATCCAAATCGGATTCCGACAGTTCGCACACGTCAATTGAACCCACCCGGTCATGTTGGAGTGAACGGCACGCCGATCAGATCCCTATTTGGGATTTTGGACCCCCAGGTTGTGTGTTTTGACCCTTTAGACTATGGTTTTTTTAGATCTGTCATTTCAACGCCCAACCCAATCCGGGAATCCAAATTGGATTCCGTCAGTTCGCACATGTCAATTGAACCCACCCGGTCGTGTTGGAGCGAACAGCACGCCGATCAGATCCCTATTTTAGATTTTGGACCCCCGGGTTGTGTGTTTTAATTTTTTAGACTTGGGTTTTTTTTAGATCCGTCATTTCAACGCCCAACCCAATCCGGGAATCCAAATCGGATTCCGTCAGTTTGCACACATCAATTGAACCCACCCGGTCGTGTCAGAGCGAACGGCACGCCGATCAAATCCCTATTTGGGATTTTGGACCCCCCGGGTTGTGTGTTTTAATCTTTCAGACTTGGGTTTTTTTTAGATCCGTCATTTCAACGCCCAACCCAATCCGGGAATCCAAATCGGATTCTGTCAGTTCGTACACGTCAATTGAACCCACCCGGTCGTGTCGGAGTGAACGGCAAGCCAATCAGATCCCTATTTTGGATTTTGGACCCCGGGGTTGTGTGTTTTGACCCTTTAGACTTGGGTTTTTTTAGATCCGTCATTTCAATGCCCAACCCAATCCGGAAATCCAAATCGGATTCCGTCAGTTCGCACACGTCAATTGAACCCACCTGGTCGTGTCGGAGCAAACGGCACGCCGATCAGATCCCTATTTGGGATTTTGGACCCCCGGGTTGTGTGTTTTAATCTTTTAGACTTGGGTTTTTTTTAGATTCATCATTTCAACGCCCAACCCAATCCTGGAATCCAAATCGGATTCCGTCAGTTCGCACACGTCAATTGAACCCACCCAGTTATGTTGGAGTGAACGGCACGCCGATCAGATCCCTATTTGGGATTTTCGACCCCCGGGTTATGTGTTTTAATCTTTTAGACTTGGGTTTTTTTTAGATCCGTCATTTCAACACCCAACCCAATCCGGAAATCCAAATCGGATTCCGTTAGTTCGCACACGTCAATTGAAACCACCCGGTCATGTAGGAGTAAATGACACGCCGATCAGATCCCTATTTTAGATTTTGGACCCCCGAGTTGTGTGTTTTGACCCTTTAGACTTGGGTTTTTTTAGAGCCATCATTTCAATGCCCAACCCAATCCGAGAATCCAAATCGGATTCCGTCAATTCGCACACGTCAATTGAACCCACCCAGACGTGTCAGAGCAAACGGCACGCCGATCGGATCCCTATTTGGGTTTTTGGACCCCCAGGTTGTGTGTTTTGACCCTTTAGACTCAGGTTTTTTTAGATCCGTCATCTCAACGCCCAACCCAATCCGGGAATCCAAATCGGATTCCGTCAGTTCGCACACATCAATTGATTCGTGTCGGAGCGAACGGCACGCTGATCAGATCCCTATTTTGGATTTTGGACCCCGGGTTGTGTGTTTTGATCCTTTAGACTTGGGTTTTTTTTTAGATCCGTCATTTCAACGCCCAACCCAATCCGGGAATCCAAATCGAATTCCTTCAGTTCACACACGTCAATTGAACCTACCCGGTCGTGTTGGAGTGAACGGCACGTCGATCAGATCCCTATTTAGGATTTTGGACCCCCGAGTTGTGTGTTTTGACCCTTTAGACTTGGGTTTTTTTTAGATCCGTCATTTCAACTTGTGTTTTGACATTCTTTAGTGGTTTCATTTCATTCAAAGTAATAGTAATACTGACCTGAGGGGCTGGCTGTGAGGGGCATACTCCCTGCATGGCTGAGATCAACTGCTGAACTATATCGCCGAAGTGCGTCCGTAGCTCTTCCCGTAGCTCTTCCCGAATGAGGGTTCTCATCTCCTCTACACCACTGACGGGCGGCGCAGCAGATGAACTCGTGTATGCCGGAGGAGCGACTGAACTCGCATATGAGGACAACACTGGAGTAGTATCCAGGCTGTCCCCAAAGTCGTACACTCGACCCTTCCTCGGCCCTCCCGCTGCGTCGACCCAAGCCTCCGGATCCAAGTCTGACTGGGGAGTGCCCTATACATAGCGATCTGCCATCGTCCTGTCATAGGTCTCCTGCAGAACAAATTAAAACTAAATTATTGAAAACAAATTATTTTAATATCTTAATTGAATTCAAAATTTATAGCTTGACTTACAGCAATCGTGCGAGCACTCTCGCTGACATAGTCATCCGTCCCCTTCCACTTATGAGTCCGATCAAATAACTCGTGAAAAGTAGGGGCACGCTCAAGCTCGTGATTTTTACAATTCAATAAAATTAGTTAGTTTCACAATAATAATCAATGTATTAAGCAATTGAACAATAATATGCTTACCAATTTTTGGCTGTGGGTCGCATAAGATACGGACCCACTAGTATGCACATTCTTCTCCGGATGAGTTGATCGGTTGCGTTTTGCCGCCTGTGAACGCTCCTGCCATGGTCCAGTAGCCCAAAACTCACAAAGGGACTCCCAATAGTCCCTCCTCAGCCAAACAGGGCCGTAATCCAGCCAAGCCATAGGATCCCGGTTGCTTGTGGTCTTCATTGCCTTGTCCCGGGCCTCCCACATCGACTTTCTTAAATTAGTCTGGGCAGTAGACTCCCAGATGGCTCGAGCTCGAGGGAGTTCCTCAGGTCTCGTGAATGCGTACCTCCACTGTAAAGAAATAAAATTACTCAACTGTCTGCACTAACAGAGATAATAATTAAATAAATGACTTCAAATCAGTAAAAATTAATAATACCGTGAACATGTCAAATAATAAATCTCGGACGGGCACCGGGATCTCTCTCCATGCATCCATTGGTCCTGGAATATGTGCGTGGACCAGCGTCATAATATAGCGGGAAGCAGAACCGGGATCTATCTTCCCCCTGCAATTGCACATAATTTTGTACATGAAATGTATAACATAAATAACAAATATAGTAAGTTTGAAGTGATCAAGTTTACCCTGAGATCCAACATAGTTGCCGTCTCGGTAGCTGAGGCCCCTCCTCATCCACTGTTGGATGATAGCTCTCCACCTCTGTTGAAAACAATTAAGTACACTATTGGTGTATAAATTGGAAGAAAAGAAACATACTAATCTATGGAAACATACATGTACCTGGTGGTGAGGAAGAAGGGAAAGGTGGCGCTACTCGCGTGGTCGACGAGGAGGCGGTCCCTGCAAAATTATATACACATTAGAAAATATGAATTTAAATTGAACAATAATATATAGAGTTTTGTGTTTACATATACGTATACCTATCGTCGGGATGATTGGCGTGGACGGGGAGGCAGTCCCTACATAATTGTATGTACGTTAGATCTCGTGAATTTAAATTGAACAATAATATGTAGAGTTTTTTGTGTACATATGCATATACCTGTCACCAGGACGACCGGCGTGGACGGGGAGGCAGTCCCTGCAAAATTGTATGTACGTTAGAAAATATGAATTTAATATGAACAATAATATAAAAACTCTTGTGTGTACATATGCATATACATGTCGTGGACGGGGACGCGGACCCTCGGCCTACGAACGTGGAAACCGTCCGACTCCGTCCTCCACGTACCATATCTCTATTGAGATAAATAAAGATATAACATGTCGTCAGCACTCAAATTTGAAGTAGCTATTGAATAACATATAATTAACAACAACATGAAGTTCTTACAAAATGTAGGGTATATTATCTATATTCATCATCAGATGCTGAAGATATGCTTAATTCAGCGTCATTTTCGTCATCCTCCTCGAATTCGTCCTCATCATGCCGGGACTCTTCCTCCACATCAGACTCCACCTCCCACTCAAGGGCATTTGGGTCAACTTCTTCCTGTTCGTTATCCTTATATAAGCAAATTGTTTCATTTATATCATCAACATTGAACTGCGTAGAAGACGCCAACTCTCGTACGTCACTCCGATCTGATTGGAAAAAATTGTCATTAACACCTTCGAGGTCATCATCAGCCTGGAGAAGCTCATACTCGGGGAATAGCCTTGATTTCACTCTACATGTGTTGCCCAGCTAGCTAGCCCAGAGGGGGGGTGAATGGGTTATTAAAAATTAGATCTTAGATTGATACCTGAACACTAAAAAGATTACACAACAACTTAAACCAAGGTTAGAGTTAGAGGGAATGAAACAGCAAACGCACAAAACACAGCCACAAGACACAAGGATTTTATCCTGGTTCGGAACTCCTTTCCACAGGAGACCTACGTCCAGTCCCTGAGCAATACCTCAGGATATCACTATCAAAGGTACTATCCCCCTCACGGATCCTTACACCCAGCCTCAACTGGTTTTCCTTCAACCTGAAGGGAATACAACCACCCTGGATACCACCAGGTCTTCCTTCACACAGAAGGGAATAAAACTAATAAAAGTAAGCACAAGAACAAGCTTCAGGAACTAGCTCAAACAGCTATAATCTGAAGCAAACAAGCCTTGAGAGAGAAAGGATTTTGACACTGGTTTCTCTCAAAGACTTCACTGGCTCTCACAGGAATTTCTTTTTCAACACAGAGAGCTAAAGAGCTGAGATCTATTGGAATGGAGTGCTTCGCTCTTGTTTGAACCACTGAAGACTTGAAGGATTGGCTATTCTCTATTGCATAATGTTTTTCTGTTCAAAAGTTGTATTCTCAGTCTTGTAGACTTGTATTTAAGCTTCTACTTGAAATTTGAACGTTAAAGATCCGTTGTCTCTCATTTTAGTGTACGTTAGACTGGTCTGCAAGGAAGCTTCTGATCTTCAGTCTTTTATCCTTTAGTACACGTCAAAGAAATGTTTTGATATCTTGTATCTTTTGTGTCCAACGTTGTACAGATAAATCTTGTCAGGTATCTGCAAGCATATCAACAATAAATAGGAGACAGCTAGGGCTGTCGTTGATTGTCAGTCACAGTTGGACAAGATATTGCTAGATTTAGCAAAGCTCCTTTCTGTCAAAATAAAGATGTAGACAGAATAGCACAATAGTGGAAGATATCGTTTGCATGCATGAGAGATACGTTCAGAGTGCATTGAATGCATAGCAGTCAAACAAACGAGATATGACTTTGACTATTCAACGTATATTAAAGAGTATTGATATAACAATGAAATCGATATAAACAAAGCTGATGCCTTTATGACTTATGAAATCGTTATAAGTTGATAGGCAAATCGTTATGACAGAGAACCATTAAATCATAATAATGAAATCGTTATAAGCACTTATGAAATCGTTATAAACAAAGCTGATGCCTTTATGACTTATGAAATCGTTATAAGTTGATAGGCAAATCGTTGTGACAGAGAACCATTAAATCATAATAATGAAATCGTTATAAGCACTTATGAAATCGTTGTGATCAAAAGAGAATCGTTATGAATTCTTCAGAAATCGTTATGAGATGCAAGTCGTTGTGTTTCTGAAGAAATCGATATGAAACACTTAGCAAAAGGCAAGTCGTTGCGAGTTCTAAAGAAGTTGTTATGACAACTTAAGAAATCATTGCGACGAGCAAATCATTACGAGGTCTTAAGAAACCGTTATGACAACTTAAGAAATAGTTGCGACGAGCAAATCGTTACGAGGTCTTAAGAAACCGTTATGACAACTTAAGAAATCGTTGCGACGAGCAAATCGTTACGAGGTCTTAAGAAATCGTTATGACAACTTAAGAAATCGTTGCGACGAGCAAATCGTTACGAGATCTTAAGAAATCGTTATGACAACTTAAGAAATCGTTATGGCGAGCAAGTCGTTGCGAGTTCTAAAGAAGTCGTTATGACAACTTAAGAAATCGTTACGGCGAGCAAGTCGTTGCGAGTTCTAAAGAAGTCGTTATGACAACTTAAGAAATCGTTGCGACGAGCAAATCGTTACGGTGTATAAAGAAGTCGATGCAATGACTTGGGAAAGAATATGAAGTGAGAGTTTTACCTGATTGTCTTGAACTTCCTTTTACTTTTATTTCCTGTCCTCAAGGCTCAAGTAATTCATTAGTATTGTTTTGTTAATCATCAAAATTAATATATAAATAAGTGAATTAATTTATATGGGGAAAGTTTGGTCATCAACATGCAGTCCACCAATCTCTCAATTTGAGGGATGAATAATTTGAATAATAAACTTGTTGGGCTTGTGCCGCCAGAATGAATGGTTCATACGTACTCAACTTGGACTTATGCTTGACATCGACAATCCCATATGTTGTGTCATTACGAATAGAGGTCGGATCAAGCCAATGACACTTGAAGAGAATTACATTGTTGTCTTGTCCCAAAAATTGCAGTTCAATGACTTCTTCGAGAATGCCGTAATAGTCTATTTCATTTTCATTGTAGGCACTTCCCTTCACACATACGCTGCTGTTCATCATAGATTTATTCTGTCCATAATCCCTCGTGTGAAATCGGTATCCATTCACAATGTAGCCTGGATAGACGCGTACAATCTTCGAGGGCCCATAACTGATCTCTTGTACTCTTGAATCAGTAACCAAACCTTGTTCAACCTATTATTAAAAAAAGGGACAAACAATGACAAATTATGCCAACTAAGTATGCATAAGAGCATAACACTTATGCTTCAAAATATTTAGACACTTACTCGAGATCTTAACCAAGTAGGAAAAGACTTCTCTCGTTCCTTTTCAACCTGCACGTCAGTCAGACGTGGATTCCATTGCAGTATGACCGAGTCAAACTCTCTGCAATGTAAATGTCACACAACCTCTAAGTACTGCAGTATTGCTCGCAAATGATATATTTCATTAGTGTTGAGAGCTTACTCAATGTAAGGGTCTAGTTCTGGGCAATTCATAAATACGTAGATCTCCGCAGCTACTAACTCTCTGTCTTCGAGTGCACGAGTAGAAGAATATCCAAATGCTCGCCCGGGACACTTGAACACAGAAAGTCGGTCAGACACATTAGAATCTCCACCATCATCATTACATGGAGGTTGAGTGCGTCGGGTTCGGATCTCCGTGTCAAAGTACATAGAACAAAAGTTCGATATCTCTTCAATAAGGTACGTCTAGGTAATGGAGCCCTCAACTTGTGCTTTGTTGCGGACTTTCATCTTAAGATCGTGCATACACCTACGACAATAATTCAAATGAATACATATGAAATATAAAAGATCGTCATAATGTGAATAAATTGAGACATAGGAATATACCTCTCAAACGGATACATCCATCGAAATTGTACTAGTCCTCCGACCCTAGTCTCATATGGTAAATGGATGATCAGGTGCTCCATTGAATCAAAGAATGCTGGAGGAAATATCTTCTCTAATTTGCAGACTGTCTGTATTATATTTTGCTCCATATTTTGCAAGTCATGAAGTCTAAGTTCTGATGCAGATAAAATTCTGAAGAATTGACTCAGCTCAGTCATTGCTCCCCATATTTGCTTCGGCAACAACTCACGAAAAGCAAGTGGCATCAGTCTTTGCATGAAAACATGGCAGTCATGACTCTTCATTCCGTATATTTTCCCCTCGTTGACATTTACACAACGGGCAATATTCGAGACATATCCATCCGGAAATCTCAATTGCTTCAACCATTGCAACACTTCCTTAATCCGTCTAGCCCCAAGCACATATGAAGCTTTAGGTTGCATCACTTTTCCACTAACATGTTGCAACTCTAGTTCTAGACGTCTGCAAAGTACTTTCAAATCCATTCGTGCCTTGACGTTATCCTTCGTTTTGCCTTTGACATTCATAACTGTGTTGAACACCTTATCAAAAATATTCTTCTCTATATGCATGACGTCCAGGTTATGTCGTATCAAAAGTGTTGACCAATAAGGCAATTCCAAATATGCTTTGCTTCACCCAATTGTGATCCTTCCCAAAGCCGGGGATTTTTCGGGTACTACCAGGCAGTTGTGATACAGTCGATAAGTTCTGGACCCGCCTCGCCATGTTTCCACCAGACACCCGTTCTATATCTACCTCCTCCATTACAATTGTATTTTTCATAAAAGAATCCTTTTGCTTTCGGAAAGGATGGTCACTCGATAGAAACCGACGGTGACAATCGAACCAACATGATTTTCCCCCAGATTTCAATACGAATGATTTAAAATCTTCCATGCAATAAGGACATGCCAACCTCCCATGTGTGCTCCAGCCAGATAACATGTCGTATGCTGGGAAGTCACTTATTGCCCACATTAATGCAGCCTTCAAATTGAAATTTTGTTTTCTGGATGCATCATAAGAGAGAACCCCATCTGACCATAACAATTTTAGTTCATCAATCAACGGTCTGAGATATATGTCTATATTTTTTCCTGGACTTTTTGGACCCGGAATCAGCAATGAAAGGAACAGATTCTCACGCTTCATGCACATGCCTGGCGGAAGGTTATACGGTGTTAGAAATACTGGCCAACATGAGTAAGATGCCACCGAGCCTCCGAATGGATTGAAATCGTCTGTGCATAAACCCAGCCGCACGTTGCGTGGATCTCTTGAGAAGTAAGGATGAGTACGGCTAAAATGAGCCCAAGCTTCACCATCGACAGGATGACTCATTTCAAGATCGTCACGACGGACTCTTTCCGCATGCCAAGTCATGTGTCCAGCTGTTTTCGGGGACATGAACAACCGCTGCAATCTAGGTGTGATCAGAAAGTACCGCAATGACTTATACCGAACATCCTTCTGCTTTGACTTGTCCCCTCTCTTAGGCTTGAATCTATCATGCTTACAAATACAACATGATGTCTTATCTGCATCATCTTTGTAATACAACACACAGTGATTCGGACATGCATCAATTTTCATAAAACCAAGCCCCAGATCATTCACCATCTTCTTCGCACGGTAAAAATCAGCAGGTCACCTCTCTGATTGAGGAAGCATACTCTTGACGTGTAAGAGAAGCCGATCAAAACAACTCTCGCTCATATGAAATTCAGATTTCAAATTCAGTAGCTGCGACACTGCAGACAACCGTGTATGCTTCTCACAACCATCCCATAATGGCTCATCAGCATCTTGAAGTAACTGATAAAATCTTTGAGCTATATCATTTGGCACTTCTTCATTTGTTTGATCTTCATGAATATTGAACTCCGGACCAGCAGCATCGACAACCATGTCTACGTACGTACTTGTGGAGGCAAAGTAATTAGCTGGTGCAGACAACTGAATATTCAACTCACCATGAGACGACCATAACTCATAATGGGCAACAAATCCTCTCTTATACAAATGATGTTGCACATCCCATGTCGATATCCACTTTCTGTTCTTACAAGCCGAACACGGACATCGGATGTTACCCATCGGATCAACTGCTACTGATTAATTACTCAATGCAAACTGAATAAAATTGTCAACTATGTCTTTAAACTCCTCTGTCACAACTCCATTTACTATTCCACGGTACATCCATGACCGATTCTCATAAGACATTTTTCCTACACAGATTAAATGTCATGTCACGAGTTAAAATCCAACACACCCTCATATCATTCAAGTACCATACATATGATACATACGTTATATGGAGAGTCACAGAGCTAATGGGTGAAACAAAGCGTTGACATAAAGATAAATGAAGAGTAAGCATACATGAATATCAAATAAATTTGAGCACTGTATAAATACTTAATGGTATTGAACATTAAAAAGAACACAAACCGTGATGTCTTCATATTAGGCCACCACCACTTGATCGGCTCTTTATTCACCAGCTTCTCATTAGATTTTCTAGGTTTTGAACTAACCACTGATATCCCTAAATATAGTTTGCCAAATACATCTGTTCGTACATAATGGGAAGACATAACTATCAGAATGTCAAGTTCTTTGACACATTTATTTTCCATAAATTTTGACCAGTCTTTTCCACTAAACATGTACATACTACCACACCAACTGCGTCATAAGATTACAGAATATCGTACTCCTTTTTCATCTTGAACAATAACAGATAATCCACTTTTGTTTTCTAAACTTTGTCTTTCTTCTTTCCGAATAATCTTTATGATTTTCTTCATCTTCTCTTTCACCAAAAGTAAACCATCATGCAATCTTCGAATATCCATCGGTAAAATTTTTCGTTCAAACAAACACGTACTTTGATACGTTGGACATTTTTTCTTCTTTGAGTCTAATTTCCAATCGCGAACTCTCATCACTAATTAGAAAAAAATTGATAACAAGTGTGTAAGTGTACCTGAAAGAAGCAGATTCGTTCACAGGATTTTTGCTAACAGAAAAGAAAGAGTTGCGCCCTTTTAACCGACAAAGCTGTAAGGAAAACTCTCCTAACTATGCATACAATAATTTTAGTAAGTCAATCTCGACAAAACCAAAAATAACTAAATAAGTCAAGGTCAAAAATAAAGAAAGTAGCTAAATAAGACAAGTTTATCAGGATGGATGCAACATACTTTTTCATGTATAAAGTAGAACAAGCATGTAATTAAAGGCTAAGCATGATTATAAGTACGACATTATCACCAAGACATTTTCATTCAAATTCACATTATCATTTTAACAATAAACTGAACTATGAGGACATGATCAAGCATAATGTCATGGTGATAGAGAGACATAGTCATATCATTGGCGTCCATAGTGTGTGTCACTGATTTAAGTAGAATTGGCATCCACATAGTGGGTCGCGAAGTCAAGCAGAATTAGCATTCTATATGGAGAATCACGATTGTGTGCAAAGGCCTATAATCATGCGTTCTAATTGGTTTTTGCCAAAACTCCCAACATGCTATTTTATTTCCAGAGTTAGGCGCGTCATCCATCTTCATGATTCTGGTAGATCAACTGGATCGGCCAATCCAATCCCAATCCAGACTGGATCAGCCTAGGGCAAATCTCTGAGACAAGCCAAAAATTAGTTATGGACTCGCGAGTCTCCACAGTCTGAGATCTAACAAGTGGATTTTCCCATTATTCTAGGTCTAATTCCTCTCATATGTACTCAAACTAATGAACAGACATTTGATTAGATTGCAATTAGATCAAAATGAGACATTCAAAGTCCAAATCTCTCACACCCGTGGGTGCTATAGAGGGCACACAAGCTAGTGGTGCACATCTTAGATCTAGACTTTGAGCACAGTCAACATACCAACTAAAACTGCAGGGAAAACATGTACACCCAACGTGGTGTAATCGATCGAAAGAGCAACCAGCTTGCCATCAGCTAGTGCAACCAGGAAGTAGAGCATGACATATTGTCTTGTCGTCATCTCAATCATAATGTGACGGATTGGGATGTCACCTTATCAAAAAGTCACCCCCTATACTGTTGCTTTATGAAATTGAGAGCTCGAAACTTAAGTTCTTCATGGCCACACCATAAGAAACCAACTAACTATACAGTGCTCATCGACACAAATCATGCTTACTTCCATAAACATGATTTCTAAACATAAATTAACATCCACATATTCTAATGAATCATGAAAACATGGATTATCTTAAGGTAATCACCTGCAAGACTCTACCCTAGACTGACATTAATTAAAAAGGTCAACAGCGCTAGGTCCAAAAGGAGGTCCTATGAATATGCTATATCCTTGTCAAACTAATATACTTGCAGTCACTATTTATCTCTTTGAGTATGGCCACTTCTATGTTGGAATTGGAGTTGACTATAGTGCTGGCCTTCACCTACACACTTGCAGTCACCACTTATCTCTTTGAGCAGTATCTGATATTTAATATATGAAGCAGTTAGATTTCATATTTTTAGTTGTTTTATAAAATATCATTATTTAATGACTGTAACTTTAAAGAATCTAATATTTTTAACCTTGATCTATAAAGGAGGAACTTTTAAATTTTTAGACATTGTAAATCCTCTGTTACTGTGTCATTTTGGACATCCCAAGAATATTGTTGTCCATTAGAAAATTTTGCAATTGTCTCTACCACCCACCAGCAACCGGAATCCATCATTTTCCAGATGCTGCAGATAGTTTTTTTTCCAAAAATTAAGATTTACCGAACCAAGATAACTAAAAGGCATTAGGGTGATTTTAGGGGGGGAACTCGACAACATATTACGTAAATTATATAATATAATATAACTTATGTAAATTATATAAATTACAGTATATTTGTGTAATTTGTTCAGACATAGTTTTATAAGGGTTGTTATATATATCCTATGTTTTTTTAGTACCTTCTTTTGCCATCACCATCAGCTCGTCGTCGTCTTTAGTTTTCTTAAACTTTATAATAGAAGGATTGTGATGAAGTTGACGTTGAAACTATATTTAAATTGTATGAAATGAAGCATATATCAAATACATGTCCAACATTTTTCGTCTTTGTTTATTAAGTCTCCGATCGCAAATTGGAATGTACATGTAGATATTTCAAAGTGCATGATTTCTTAATTCGTAGGGTGGTTGAAGTCACTTTTTATGTGTTTAGTTTTCTTTAATCAAATTTAAAAGAAATTGGTTCGATATTTTATGTCAATACAAATGGCCCTAATATATAATCTAAATACCCCCCCCCCCCCCCACCACCTAACAAAATAGAATTAGGACAAGAGGGGGAGGGGGCCGGGTGGGGGCTGTCAGGAGGGGGAGGGGGGTTGCCAAGAGGGGGAGGGGGCGGGTGGGGGGTTGGGAGGGGGTGGGGAGGGAGGGGGAGGGGGGCTGCCAGAAGGGGGCTGCTAGGAGGGGGATCGGAGGGGGGTCGGGTGGTGGGTTGGGAGGGGGTGGGGGAGGAGGGGACTGTGGAGAATATGGCGGAGGGGGCCGGGTGGGGGTTGGGAGGGGGTGGGGAGGGAGGGGGAGGGGGGCTACCAGAAGGGGGCTGCTAGGAGGGGGATCAGAGGGGGGCCAGGTTGTGGGTGGGAGGGGGTGGGGTGGGGGAGGAGGGGATTGTGGGGAATGTGGGGGAGGGGGGGGGACGGAGGGGGATCGGAGTGGGGCCGGGTGGGGGGTGGGAGGGGGTGGGGAGGGATGGGGAGGGGGGCTGCCAGGAGGGGGCTGCTAGGAGGGGGATCGGAGGGGGGCCGGGTGGGGGGTTGGGAGGGGGTGGGTGGGGGAGGAGGGGACTGTGGGGGAGGGGGGGACGGAGGGGGGAATGGGGGAGGGGTGGACTGTGGGGGAGGGGGGGGACTGTGGGGGGAGGGGGGGACGCGCAGAGGGGGGAATGCATGTGGGGGAGGGGCGGGATTGTGCGGGGGAGTGGGGACGGTGGGGGAGGAGGGGACGGAGGGGGGAGGGGGAGGGAGGGTTGTAGGGAAGGGTAGGAGGCATACCGGCGGCGTGGGGGCGGTGAGCTGGAGGCGGCCGAGGCGGCGACGTCAGGGCGGCGAGGCGCCGGAGGCGTCCGCAGGCGGCGGCAGATCTCGGCTAGAGGCGGCGGCGTGGGGGGACGCGACGGTGGAGCGGGGCGGCGACAGCGAGGGCGCGGCGACGCCAGAGAAGAGAGAGAGAGAGACGTCGGAGACGAGAGAGAAAAAGAGAGAGAGATGCCGGAGACGAGAGAGAGAGAGAGAGAGCGCGGGCGCGGGGAAAGCGGGGCGGGGGATGGAAATATTGCGGATTTTCTGACGGAACAAATTCTGTCAGAAAACCATCGAAAATACCGACGGATTTTCCGACATAATACTTTCCGTCGGAAAACCCGACTGATACTTTCAGTAAAATATCATTGTCAGATATATTGACGACTTTTCCGACGGACATATTTTCGTCGGAAAATTCCGTCGGTAATCCCGCTTTCTCTTGTGGTGATAGGACATGTCAGGTGTCGGGAATAGGACATCATGTGTCATCTATACTATACTTATAATTCTCAGTTTTAAAAGTACACGTGTCATCACCAGACTTCTTCAAAATCCCACTAAAACTGAAATATACAGTACTCTCTTCTCTCTCTCTCTTCTCCGCTGCGATGCCTACCCATTCAGATTTTTTTTCCTCTTTTTCTTTTTTCCTCCCTGCGTTGTCTACACTTTTACCACATTAATGATCTGTCTGCTCTTTCATTTCACGGTCAAAAGTTTACTGGTGTTTCGCCTTCCCACGTCAATCCGCCATTTCCCGATGAAGACGGTGTGGGGAGCCGCTGCCTTACCTCCCCTCGCTCTCACAACGTCCCCCTAGCCCTCGCAGCCTCGCCCTCACACCTTCCCCCATGCCCTCGCACCGCCCCCCTCACCCTCGCCCTCGCCCTCGCCCTCACAGTCTCGCCCTCGCAGCCTCACCCTCACCCTCGCAGCCTAGCCCTCGCCCTCGCACCGTCCCCCTCACCCTCGCAACTTCGCCCTCGCCCTCGCCGTCATAGTCTCGCCGTCGCAGTCTTGCCCTCGCCGTCGCAGTTTCGCCCTCAAAGTGCATCGCCGTCGCAGACTACCCTTCAGTTCGAGTTCTACCTCTCTGATTCTGAGTCCAAGCTCCTCCTCACCGACACCGAGGGCTACCACGCCACCCAAGCTGCTGCCGCCAAGCTCTGCCTTGCCCAGGCCACCGCTTCGCTCCCGGGGCACTCTGTATCAAGGAGCTCATCAACCACGGAGGTAACTGATCTCCCGGAGACTCCTAAATTTTGTTTTCCCCCATTGATTCCATAAACATCATCACTTATCTGATTACTGAACATTGCTAGCGATAAAATATCACTGATCGAGGTCGACGAGGTGTTGTGGTCGCACCCGGAGGTCGCCCAAGCCGTGGCTTTCGGAGTCCCCGACGACAAATACGGAGAAGAGGTATAACGACTTTCTTCATATGTACTTTAATTTGCTGCCTTTTTCGTCTTCAGTACCACCTGTTGCCCCAAAGCCTTGCCATGCCATCTAGACAGTAAGTTATGATGCTGTGGGAAAACCTCGAGTCTTGCAGCC
Source organism: Colocasia esculenta (assembly GCA_014218235.1). NCBI lineage: Eukaryota > Viridiplantae > Streptophyta > Magnoliopsida > Alismatales > Araceae > Colocasia > Colocasia esculenta. Next base: position 61,077,490 of record CM024764.1, on the reverse strand, counting down.
AGATTGTAGCATGAACAACGGGCGATTGCCGTTGTGCATCCTTAGTGCTGATATCTGCGACGATTTTTCCACCCCTCTTTCCCCCCTCCCCCATTTTTCCCCCCTTCCGACGTTTCCTTCTTCTTATTTCCCTTCTTGAGTTCATCAGCTGAAAAAAAAAAGATGATATTTCTGCAGCCTCTGCTATTAAGCTACAGAGAGTTGCATCTGAGCTCCGGAATCGTTCCGCAGCATCCTCTTCGGAAGAGTTGTAGAGAGAGGAATCCGAGCTCAGTAACCATGGCAGCTTCCGGTCCATGCCGTGAATTACAACCTCATTCTCTTCTCCTACAATGAGATGCTGGTTGCCACCAGGAACTTCTGGTGGGACAAGATACTTGGGCAAGGTGGGTTTGGGGTTGTCTATAAATGGGTCATCGATGATAATGTTAGGCCTGGCTTCGCTTCCATCCAAGTTGCTGTCAAGTAGCTGAATCCAGATGGCCTCCAAGGTCATAGGGAATGGCGGGTAATTCTCATCTTTCATGCATCACCTTTAAATATTTCAAGGTGTTTTGTTATGTATGTTGACTGCAAGCTAAGAAAAGGAAGAGGTTTATAGTTCATACTAAGAAACGACAACACATTTAGGATGGATACACTTTGACTAGATTGTTTTTAGTGCTTTTAGATCCGTTTTTATCAGAGTTAGCTGGTCTTTTTAATTTCTTCTCTTCTTTAATGGGCCTACATGTGTGTGAAGTGACGTACTGAATAATCCCAAGATCAATCTTGATTTTATTGGAGCACATAGGTTTACTGATGAAGGAGGATTTTAGAGACTCATAAAAGATAAATGGTTGCTTATGATTATGATGTGCAGCAGCATAGTGATTTGAGTAAATTTTGTGGTGGGGCAGAAGAGAGAGACTTTTAAAACTGAATTCATCTGAAAGTAGATGAGGAGCTAGCGAATATGTTTGTAAAGTATGGCAACAAATTTTGAAGTTAAAACCTATGCCAATGTGCAGAATTCAGATGACAAATGGTTCTGCTTATTTCTATATTTAGCTTGATGCATCATTGCCATTTCTATTTAGCTCTCATAACTCATAAGCAATGGTTCTATCCATATTGAAAAAGAAAAGTGTACAGAAAAACGACTGCACATTGAGAAGTCAAAAACCTGGACACGGACTTGCATAAATTTGTTTGAAACTGGTGTATAGGGTTTACGGTTTTAATGTGCATATGGAACTGTAGAAAAAAATGATTATTAAACTTAGGTCATTAATGAAAAGGTTGTAGCTCTCCAGATAGAACAATACATTTTGGAATTTTAGCTAATTCAGTTTGAGCTTCCAAGAACTAACCATGCCTTTTATTAACCATATGTGCAGGGAAATGAGGCTACTACTCAGCTTCTATTCAGTTTCTCACTATCTCAGCAGGTATTTTTTTGTTCTTAATTTATATATACCAAAAGTATCAACAATAGTTTTATCGTTATAGGCTTTAATGTGCATGTTAATTGTAATACTGTCACAGATTTCACATTTTGGTTTTCAAAACTGAGATGTTATGGTTTTAAATTTTAAAGTACATATTAGCATATTAAAGCAGTTCAATAAGTATGCTTCCAACAATAGTTTTATGGAGAGTTTTTTTTTGGGTTTGATATTTCTGGAATTCCTAGAATTGCTATCTTTTGTCTATTATATAGCTTTTATGTCTATTATAATCGACAGCAGTTGTAGCAATAGATTTCAAAATTAGCTGTTAACTCTTTACAACAACCATGGAGTTCATCAGATTGACTCTTTATTTGTGCTATCTTATATTGAGTTCCTGATAAAAATTTTAATTTGTGATTTTGATATTTTGAAGCAACTCTTTAGTTGTCCTCTTTTTCCAATTGCTCTATTTTGATAAACATTTAGAATCTTAAGGTTTTAGAATTTTTCTCACATGGTCCAAAAATTAGTCCTATTTTTGAATTTTAATGTGCTTTTATATAGAACCAATAAACATCCTTGGCAATTATGTAGGGGTATTATAAATTGACAGACATATGATGATTGAGAAAGGGTCATTATCATATTAAATCATGGTAGGTAATGTAGTTTTAGATCCTTGAAGTTGTGTGATCATGTGTGTGAGCGTGTTTTCTATGTGGTTTTTGTTCCAATTACTTGATTATATTTTGTGTGTGGTTTCTATTCCAATTACTTGACTATGTTTTCTGTGTGATTTCTTCTCCAATTGTTTCTCTCATTGATAATGAAAAAATATATTATATTTCCAATTGGATGCTACTACATTAAAATATTAGATGCTACATTTTGGGGTAGCTACGTGGCAGCATTATATTAACTATTTTTACACCCAAAATATTCATGTTCTCTGTGATGATTATTTTAGAATGTTTGTTTGGTATTTGTTATTGGCATTCAAGGAAATAGATAGAAACACATACAATTATCTAACAGGAAAACATATATTAAAAATGTTTTTACTGCAGTTATTGAATGTTCTCACAAATGCAAAATTTAATGAAGAGAGGGTACACATTTTTTCACTATAGATAGTGCATTGCTTCCGGTAGTAAACATCTTGGTATTTTTATAGGGACTTTGATCATTCCAAGTTTTTAGGGCTTTCCATTTTTTTTACCTTTTCTTTCCTAAAACCCTTTCTCCCTCTACGCTTGGCATCTAAGCAACCTTACTCTGTCTTGGCCACCATTTTTATATAGTGCACTAGCTCTATTGTATACATCTATGTTATAATATCTTATGATTTGGGTTTTATGATGTAAAGTATGTAATTATATATTTAAACTTGGTTTTTCTTTCTCTAAGGGTAAAGTATTAAGTATGTAATTATATTTTATAAAACATAGCTTTATTTGTCACTGAAATGTCATCAGCATCATATTGAAATCTGATTTCTGTTTATACAATTTTAGGTTCTTAATTAAGGTTTTAGTTTTTTTCTCAAAAATTTTAAATTAAATGATCTATTTTATCATGTTGAGTTTAAATATATTGTTTCTACATTTGATGTCTCCCCTACAAATGCCACCTTCCTTCACAAATCCCCACATTTCCTGTCATTGTTTTTTTCTTAAAAGTGTACATTTTGTTTCTGGGCATAAGACATGACAAATTATCATTTTAACTTTAAGTGAACATATATAGAATTGTTAAAGCCCCTTTCTTTTTATCAAACATCCTCCAATTCTACCCACCGCCCCTTAAAAAAATATCACTTTCCTTTTTATCAAAATCCCCTTCAATTCTACCCACTGCTCCTTCTTCATAAAGTGTCAGCTGAGCCTAATTATAGCCTCTCCTCCAGCAGTCAATTAGGTCTGAGCAAATGATCAGGGGAGCACTGCTTATTAGGGTGTAGCGTTCTTCATGAGATTTCATAATTATGTGGGTGTTAACTACTGATTTCTTTGATATTACACATCCTAAACCTATACATCATGCGCAGTTATAAACCTATAACAACTATTTGTAAAAGAAAATTCAATTAAAATATTAAGCAGTAGTAGACCTTTTTCTTATATCTTATAACTTATAGAATGGCAAAATTGTATAGATTTAAATGGTTAGCATCAAATTAACAGAAAATTAGATTTTTACAGGTTAAGTACTCTGGTCAATTAACTTGAGTGTGATTCATCTTCGAAATCTATACATTGTATCATCTTCAAAAAAGTCTTAGAAATGGCATCAGACATAGAAAAGACATCATTTTCTTTTTGACTTCTAAGTGGTCTGGCGCTTATAGAGTTCATGGGTAGTAAAAAAAATCTCAGTTCATGCAAACCTGGTGTTCTAGGTGATTTTGAACACAAGACCTCAATGTCTGAATCTTTAGATTTTATTTTCTTTTCTTAGAGAACTCTGGACACATCTCTCTGCATTGGTCAGATTTCTCTCTCTTTTCACTCTCTCACACACTCTCTTAGCCAGTTGCCCGGATTTTATTATGTTGATTGATTTTTTTTATTTGTTTACACAAACTTTACTGTAAAATATAAGCAAACTGAATTATATGAAATATGTTCATTCATTTTTGTGTATATGTTTGAGAACTCTGGTCAGATCTTTTGAATTTTATATAATTCAGTTCTTATAGAATTTTGGTCAGATCTTTGAATATTATGGAATGTTAGCTATTCAGTTTGAGAAAGTTATCATTTTTTATTTGGTTTCTTAACTACATATTGGTCTATGAACTTTGCCACCATTCTGTCCATGGGTTCATGTTTTGACCAAAGTGCTCCGTGTGTTTTTGAGTGGAAGGTTTATTGGGGGTTGGTTTATTTTAAAACACTCAATTGATGACCAGAAAATTTCTGAATCTTCTTATAATCGGCAGAACTAAAAATCTTCAATTGAGAAGCTGTAGTGGCCAATGTCCTCCCATCTGATAGGCAAGGAAATTTTCATATATATATATATACATAGCAATGTCCTGCCAGCTTATTTGATTGCTGGGCATCATCGGCATCATCAGTTGAGGCTATGCCATCCGCTTTGGAAGCATTTTTACTCTTTTAGATATGGGGGTACAAATTAATGTCTGATATGTAATTAGTATGAGTGCTTTATTCAGTTGAGGCTCTGCCATCCGCTTTGGAAGCATTTTTACCCTTTTAGGTATAGGGGTACAAATTTATGTCTGATATGTAATTAGTTTGAGTGCTTTATTTTTTGATTACCCATTATGTAATCACTTTTAATTGACCATAGATTTTCCAAGTAACTGTGCCCCACTTTACTGTTTGAATAGCATAATTGACCATAGATTTTCAGCTTCTCTCTCTCTCTTTTTATTTCAGTTAAGGTTATCATTTTTCATTTATTAGGAGGGTTATATTTATTTTTGCATATATTCTATAACAACTATTTGTAATAGAAAATTCAATTAAGATATTAAACAGTAGTAGGCCTTTTTCTTATATCTTATAACTTATAGAATGTCAAAACTATATAGATTAAAATGGTTAGCATCAGATTAACAGAAAATTTGATTTTACAGGTTAAGTACTCTGTTCAATTAACTTGAGTGTGGTTCATCTTCGAAATCTATACATTGTATCATTTCAAAAAAGTCTTAAAAACGACATCAAACAGATAGAAAAGACATCATATCTTTTTTTTACTGACTTTTAAGTGATATGGTGCTTATAGAGTACAAAAAATATAAATAGACTACAACAAGTATCTACATAGCTAAAACACAGACAGGGGAGCATGCAATTGAAGTGATGGGCCCTGGCTCAAATGACTAGCACCCTTCTTCAAGGCACTCACTCAGGTGAGGTGTCTAAACCACCCTAACTTTTTGCCATCCAAAGCAGCGTTCAAAGGATGTGGGGGGAGACCTTTCAGATGCATGCTCCTGAACAGTATATTATAGTATTTATAAGAAACATATTTATTGCAAGACTCTTCTAAGTATGAAGTGGAATTGGAATGTAAGAGAGAAATCCTATTGGCTGACGAACTATCAAAGGTACGGTATTTGCTATGAACTCTCAAACAATCATATTCATCTCTTACAATCCAACTCAATTTTATTGCAAAAAACTCTCAAACAATCATATGTATCTTTCTTTTTCTGTTTTTGATTGTGTGTATGAGTAACTTTGTAGTTATCACTTTTAGAAGATATAGATCTTTCATGCAACTATTTTTTACATGTTAACTGATCATTCAGCTCTGGACATCGCAGGCGGAACTCCAATAAGAAAGGGCGAGAGCAGTAAAGGAATATAATGAAGAGTTAGCAAATATCCTCAATCTCCAGGCTTCTTTCAGAACTATAATTCAATACGTATGCATCATCACAATAATGGTAGTTGAACTTCTGTCAGAACACTTTCATCATCACAATAATGGAAGCCCATCATGAACACTTCACAAGCACAAATAGCCTTCAGAACTAGATAAATCCTCTCCATAAATCAGAAGCAATCACCTCTAACAGAAAGCATAAAACATTGACAACCATTTATTCGGAAAATGGATATGGGAAACTAAACTGAATAAAACGACTTCCCTCAATATAATCCACAAGAAATAATATTGCATACAAACTCACTCAACTGATCCAAGTACAATATACAACAACAGGCATGACTAGCAAGTAGAACAGTTTTTTGAATCCACTTGCAACCCCCCAAACATTTGCTTCAGGAAATAAATAAAATTCCTGAGAATATTGATGTTGAATTTGTTATTATCCTGCTATAATGCATATGCTTGCCATGCAGGATTTACATTAAATATCACATTGATCATGATAACATTGTTGAATGTGGATTTTCTTCTGTTCCATGTAATTGCAGACGGTTAGTTTATTTTTTTGTTAAATATTAATTTTTTCATCTCATTATTAAGTGTTCATTGGGTTATTTTTTCATAGAGCATAATAGGTGGAATGATCTAACAGGCTCTCCAACTGTAGTCATATTCTTGCATCAAAATGTAATGTTGATGCTTCTAGAAATTTATCTACTTTCTACATCTATTTCATGTTCTTTTCTTTTCTTATCTATTGTATGATTACAATTTGAGCAATATATTTAGTGCTAACAAGATGGATAATTTAATTTACTCTCTGTTGTCTGCAGTTTTAGTGACCTTCATTTCTTTTACAGGTGGTCTACTTATATCTATACATTTCTTTTAAGCATAGATTATGGTGTTGATATCACTGTTTCCCCCCTTCGTACTTGAGCTTATCAACTGCATGCTCATAACACCTATTGGTTGGGGGAAATTAGCCGCTATGATGCTTGGTAAATAATTTTTCCCACTCTGCCAAATCTTTTCTGGTGGCATTGATATTAGAGTTTTCAAGCAAGTCCAACAGTCTGATATTGGATTTTGTCAACTCCATTTGCCTTGATTACTTCAAAGTTTAGCTGTGTATGACCATTGTATTTAATATTTATCCTTCTCGGTAGATCAAACTTCATTTGTAAAAGATATATTTGTTGAATTTATGATCAGCACTTTTAAAGGTTTTCCTTGTCTTTTTTTCCTCTCTCATGCTTTCATGTTGTTATTACATATGTTCTTTTCCTATCTATGAATTACTACTTTTGCACGAATAGAATGTCTTTATTGTATATTCCTATTTTCTCATACTATTCAATTTTCGGATGTTCTATTCATCTTCATATTTTGTACTATGTTTTATATAACATAATTGTGTACAATAAAAATTATATTTTTATAAATAATATTTTTTATTTATCTTAATACTTTATAAACAATTACCGTGTATCGCACGGGTTTTCAACTAGTATAGAAGAAAGTCAAGTCACAGTCTCGAGATATCGATGATTCAATACTAGGTTAGCCCAAAGAAATGGAGGATTGTGAAGTGAGCCGGCCGCTTCGTCTTGAGTGGGCTGTGACTATAAGGTCGGGTCTGATATGAATCTATTCGAGCTCCTATGTGTAGGTGGATTTAACGGTTTGGTCTTAACTGGTCGACCCAGCTTCTCTCTACTCAGATATTATGCACGATCTTCACAATTAGCAAAGTAAAATACAACTTGAGGCACGTTCTTCTTCGTGTGGAAAAATCAATCAATCTCTCACTTAATTGATCCAACACAACTATCCTTGAGGATAAACTGCACAAATTTAAAACCACTTCACGGTACAAGCCCAATGAAAATCATGAATGAGAAATCAAATTTCAACAATCAAATCTTTTTAACGGGCTCCAGTGTCACTGAACTATATTCCCGTAATTGGGAAAAAAAAAATCAAACTCTTTCAAAAGAACCTGATCATGAAAAGAGATCCCACCCACCGCAGGCTCTTGCCCATGCGGCCCCATGTACGATTGAGACAGCCAGGAGACGTTGGATGCAAAAAATTTTTAATTCTTAGTTGGCAGAATAAATGAGCTAAAGTGAATTATGAATTATTTGTGAGCAATCTTATTTGGTTATGTTATGTCTGCGTAGGTATGACGTAGGAAGAGGACCTCGGTTGGGTCGATCAGTTAGAATTCTTGTTTAAAAATAAGAGGTCCAAATTTGTTTTCTGATGAGATTTATCTGATCTACATGTAATTTTTGAGATGTGTAAGTCTGAAGTTTTTTTCGATCAAGTGAAATAAGAGTAAGACGAGTACATGAAAAATAGGGATTGTCAAGTTCTGACTTTAGAATCTAATCCTTGAGCCCACAAAATCACTCTTTATAAAAAAAAAAAAAGATATGACGTAGGAAGATGGTGGTGACAGTATTTAGGCATGGTGGTAAATGGTGGTCAACAGCGATCTACGGTCAATTTGATTGATAATTTATATTTTTAGATTGACAAATAATATTTTTAATTGAAAAATAAATATTTTCAAATAAATTGACTTTTTATCTGGCAAATAACATTTTAGACTAGTAAATAATATATTTTAAGCTGACAAATAAGTCCTTTCAACTAATAAATCGACCAAATTTTTTAACTAAAATAATATTCTTAGACAGATAAATAATATTGGGAAAATTAATTGGGGGTCCCTGTCAGAGCCTGGTACTTATTTCCTCGTCCCTGTCAGAATACCGGTTGATGTAAAGTCCCTGCTTTTCTCCAGGTTTAATTTCCAGTCCCTGCTTTTCAGATGTCACCATTTACGGCCCTCCACACACGATTTCCGTCTCCTTGGCCTCCGTCTCTTTTTCTCATTCTCGTCTTACCCTTCCCTCCTTTTTTCCATCGCCTTTTCCCCAAACGACGCTGACGCTTTGGTGGCCCGTGAACTCTGACCGATGCGAAGTTACTGTTACATACCCTGCCAAGAACTGATACAGCAACCATTGACAGCACTTACAAACAGCCTTCGGACGACCGTTCTTCATACTATAAAAGGAACCCAGGGTCATTCCTATCCTTCATCACAAGCTTCCCTCGCTCTTCTTCTTCCTATCTTTGTTGCTCGTCTTCTTCATCTTTATTTGCAGATGTCTTCATCTAACCGTGCTCCCCAGAGGGATGGCAAGGCAGCTGCCTCACCGGTGCCACCGTCGCCCCCGGCTCCCCCGGCTCTACCTTTCCCGGAGACGTACAGCCCCGACTACTGGAACGGATCTTACGTTGGGTGGACGATGGCTTTACAGAAAGCCTCTCGGCTGTACCACCACAAGGGCCTCACCAACATCCTCCCTGACACTGGCCCTAGGGTAGAACACATATCTTCCTCACCTTCCCCTCGTCCCTCCTCGGCCCGCTCCTATTCCTCCCCTCCCTCGTCCACCGAGTAATCGGGTTAGGGTGTTTAGAATGTCTCCCTCCCCGACCAGTTCCTCCCCTCCCCTCCCATCCCTTCCTACACCTCACCTCCCCTCCCCTCCCTCCCTTCTCTGCAATCCTTCTTATTCCTCCCCTCCCCTCCTATCTCTGCTGTCCTTATTTGTCCCCTCCCCTCTGTTTCATTCCAGTGTCTATGCTATTGGGTTACGGAGTTAAGATTGTAACAGTGCTTGTTTATGGAATATAAATATTTTCCTTATATGCAGTCTTCTGTGGGCTTGTATGTGCTATCTATGATGCGTGTACTGTAATACTAACAGGTTCCTCCGAAGCGGTCAAGCTGTACTATTGGAACTGTAACCCCATAGCATGGACACTGTAATGAAAAAGGGCACATACTGTAACACGGGAAACAGGTAATGTAATAAATAGTTGTAGCTTTAGTTCTCGAACTGTAACCTCCTATCATGCATACTATAAAACATAAAGGTTACGACTGTAATAGCATTCCAACTGTAACCTCATAGCATGTATACTATAATGACAATAGCTAAGTACTGTAAAAGATTTCAACTGATACTGTAATAATGTGTTATGGAAATGTAACCTCCTATTATGTATACTATAAAAGTATAGGTAAAGACTGTAAGAGGATTCTACACACATTGTAATGAGGTAGGCGTAGCTGGGCGCTCAAGCTGTAAGACAGTACTTCTTCAACTGTAACCTAGTATCATTTATACTGTAACAGGAATAGGTAAAGACTGTAACAGGATTCTACACACACTGTAATGAGGTAGGCGTAGCTGGGCGCTCAAGCTGTAAGACAGTACTTCTTCAACTGTAACCTAGTATCATTTATACTGTAACAGGAATAGGTAAAGACTGTAACAAGATTCTACACACACAGTAATGAGGTAGGCGTAGCTGGGCGCTCAAGCTGTAAGACAGTACTTCTTCAACTGTAACCTAGTATCATTTATACTGTAACAGGAATAGGTAAAGACTGTAACAGGATTCTACACACACTGTAATGAGGTAGGCGTAGCTAGGCGCTCAAGCTGTAAGACAGTACTTCTTTAACTGTAACCTAGTATCATTTATACTGTAACAAGAATAGGTAAAGACCATACAACAAGTATCATTACAATGGTTAGGAGTTAGTACGTGCGGCAGTTCTCCTTCAGTTGTAGACGCTATGAACGCCCTTCTCCATTGAAGTACGCTTTGATGAAGTGGAGGGCGATTTTTGCTCGCACAATAGGCATGTCATTCTGACTGAAGGGCAAATCTTGAATGTCCGTACGTGCTAGACATTCCATGTATTTGCAAGTAAAAATTCCGCAATCGTCTCCCGATCCTTGTTGTGGGCATGGGTCGGGGTAGCGTAGCGGCCATGTAGCTGCATCTATCTGCTTGCCCTTCAGGTATCTTATCAGTTCCTCCACCTGCATAAGAGAATGAACAAAAGAGTTCGAGCAACTTAACGTAGATTTCATGTTACTGTTACGTCTGTAACACAAGTGCTCTCGCTCTGTAATGAATGTAAGAATCGTATGGAACACTGGTCACTTACATATTGTGGAATGTCAGCACGATGTTTGTTTCGTAATGAGTCGTACACGTGGAACTCTTTTTCCTTCATGCGGATGACCAGAAGAGCCCAATGGTTCGTTCCAACATGCATGGGGGAGAAGATGAGGTCAAATTCATTTGGGGCGCGGTCCAATCTCTTGAAAGCGTTTTCGAAATGTTGTTCCTTGCTCTTATCGTCTCTGCAAGATTGGACATAACCCTTTAAAGCGGCATGCAGATATCCAAAATTCCAAAAAATGTCTGGGTTCTCTTCACGGGGGCGAAACAAGTAAGCGTTGACGTAGCAGTCAATTACGACCGATTCGCTCTCCCTCGCGAACAATAGCTCCCGGATGTCATGAAACGAGAGGAAATTGTCGTATCCTTCCACAGGGTCGTTGAACATTAAATTTCTACAGGTAAGAATTAAGACTGTCATCAGTAATTGACGAAACTGTAAACATGGTGGACATATACTGTAAACATGGTAGACATATACTGTAAACATGGTAGATATATAATGTAAACATCTTCGGTCGAAACTGTAAACATGGTAAACATATACTGTAACACGTACTCATTAATGAAGCACTCATTGAAAAATCGTTCAATCAATGACTTTTCGGCCACTCCTAATGCGTCCCGGGCGACGTAATCACGTCTCTCCTCTTTCTTGCCCGTTGGAAGTGTGTCTGTACTCTCTTGAGACTCAACAAGGGTCGGTTCGCAAGTGGACACATTCACTTTCGTGGCTTTGTGGTGCCGAAAATCGTATGGCTGCGATAGAGTAAGTAAAAAAGGAATGTTCTGTAAAACAATTATAATGTAATTGTAACAGACTCGGAACAAACTGTTATGTCTCATGAAGGGTTCTGTAACCGAATGCTCAGCTTATGTAAATTCTGTAAGGGGAAACCATACCGTAAAGATATCTGGTTGTCGTCTTATCCTCGTCCCAGCTGTAACACGTCGGGACAATGATGATGGGGATATCTGACGCCGCTTCCTTTTATTTCCTTCTTCTTCCCCCTCCTTCTGCTTCCTGTCCGCCTCCTTCTTCGTCTGCTCCTCCTCCTCCCTCTTCCTCTCCGCCTCCTTCTTCGTCTGCTCCTCCTCCTCCCGCCTCCACCTCCTCCTCCTTCTTCATGTCCGCCTCCTTCTTCCTCTGTTCCTCCTCCTCCCGCCTCCTCTCCGCCTCCTTCTTCGTCTGCTCCTCCTCCTCCCGCCTCCTCTCCGCCTCCTTCTTCGTCTTCTCCTCCTCCTCCCGCCTCCTCTCCGCCTCCACCTCCTCCTCCTTCTTCCTGTCCGCCTCCTTCTTCCTCTGCTCCTCCTCCTCCCGCCTCCTCTCCGCCTCCTTCTTCGTCTGCTCCTCCTCCTCCCGCCTCCTCTCTGCCTCCTCCTCCTCCTCCTTCTTCCTATCCGCTTCCTTCTTCCTCTGCTCCTCCTCCTCCCGCCTCCTCTCCGCCTCCTCCTCCTCCTCCTTCTTCCTGTCCGCCTCCTTCTTCCTCTGCTCCTCCTCCTCCCTCTTCCTCTCCGCCTCCTCCTCCTCTGCCTCCGCCTTCTCCTCCTTCTTCCTCTTCCTCTGGTCCTCCTCCTCCTCCTTTCGCCCCCTCTTTTCCCCTCCTTCAACTCGGGAATGTGCAACTCCTTAAATGACCGCCGCGACCTTGTCTGGACGGATCTCCTTCCTGTAACTGAGAACACGAAAGTCTGTTAATGTCTATGAAAGAGAGCTGTAAACATAGAGAACAATTCTGTAACTTCATATATGAAAGACTGTAACAGACAAGTAATAAAACTGTAAAGGTAGAGTACAATCATATTACTAAGTATTGGAATGACTGTAAGAGAGTAGGACTCTAACTGTAAATGAGGAAAGCATCTTCTGTAACTAAGCAAATGAAACAATGTAACGACACAAAACGTTACCTGGACGTTGGTAACTCTTCTTTGCCACGGCATGTGATCGTACTGAAGCTGTTGGGAGCTCCAATGGCGGTAGGGCTAAAATTGCACATTCTGTCTCTGGGGGGGGATATTGCCACCGAGGCTGCCGCTGAAATTGTTCCTCCAGTCTATGTAGCCTTCCATCCATTGACTGGAGGATATTGTTCTGCCGGTGTAATTGGTCATTCTGCTGCTTTAACTGGTCATTCTGCCGAAGTAACTGGTCATTCTGCCGCTGTAACTGGTCATTCTGCCGCTGTAACTGGTCATTCTGCCGCTGTAACTGGATAAGAATGCCATGCAGAGAGTTATCTGATGGAGGGGTTCGGGAAGTGGTTGACGTGGATGCCGTCAATCGTCGCGAAGCTCTAGGTGGCTCCTCATTTTCATTATACTCCAAATACACCTGAATTAACACAGGTACAGGTATAAGTCATATACGAAGATAACACAGTTCCATGGGTAAGTGACACTTACATCAGATCGTCGCAACCCCCGTAGTAGGGCGGATAACTCCGGTCCCTTATTCTGGCAATCCCAACGGAAAAAATGGGGGATTCCTTTCCGGATGATCTGGTTTCCATTTGTATTGGTGCATCAAAAACCATGCCTACATCATTATGAAATAGATAATGCGTATGAGAAGTGTATCGTAAACGTATGTAACAGATACATATGTCTTTTGTAAATGTATTCTACGCGTACTGTAATAGGTTCATATGTCATCTGTAATAGAGACCGTCTTGAACTGTAACAGAGGACATATGAAAACGTATGTAATCATATACTGTAAGTCTCTGACCCTTGTATTGTAACAACTGTAATTATTTGAGCGTATACTGTAACAACTTAAGAAGGCTACTGTAAGGTATGAGGACAAGAACTGTAACACTCTTACAGAACATGTATAATCATTTGAATAGGCATGGTGGGGCAAAGAGGTTGCTGTCGGTTCACTATACGGCGATTTCAGAACAAGCTATCATATGTTGAACTGGTACAGCGAACGTGCATTACAGTCAAACCCGGGATCGATCTTGTCTCTAGAAGTGGACCCGGAGACTCAACGTTTCAAACGGTTTTTCATATGCTTCGAGGCGTCTGCATATGGGTTCGAAGTTGGTTGTCGACCTATGCTCTTTTTGGACGGAACTCATATCAAACAGCATAGAGTGCAAGGGGTTATACTTGCTGCAAGTGCCTTAAACGGTAACAATGAGCTATTCAGTGTAGCCTACTCCATCGCAGATTCGGAAACATATGACAACTGGGTCTGGTTTCTACAAAATTTGAAAAAGGCATTGCTATCAGATAGAAGGATCGTGTTCCTATCAGACAGAGGGAGAGGTCTGAAGGAAGCGATCCCTGACGTATTTCCGAATGATCATCACGGCTACTGTTTCCAGCACATCATGCAGAACTTCAACGACCAATGTGCGGGGAAGTATGCCGCCCCTTTAAAAAAATTACTTAGAAAAATTCTCCAGCGCATTGCCTATGCTGTTACTGAACAAGAGTACCAAGACGCAATGACTGCAATGGAGCTTAATTCTACTGAGGCCAAAGATTGGGCGCTCCGAAATGATGTCGAACACTGGTCCCATGCTCTTTTCCAGGGACAAAGGTTCGGCTCTTTAAATACATAAGCGATATGTTCTATTACATTCTGCCATTTATGTGCTTACAGTTATAGGGATAATCTATTACAGAACGTGTTAAATAAGGTTACAGTATGTAGTGGACACTTGTTACAGATATTTGATGTTAACCTAATTTCCTTCACATGGCCATACAGGTTTGGTGAATTATACTCTAATTTGGCAGAGTCATTCAACAATTGGATACATGACGCGCGAAGTCTACCAATACTACAGATGGTTGACAAAATTAGAGTGCAAATGATGGAAATGGCTGCAAAGAGGAAAATTGATGCTGCATTGTGGGATACACCATACTGTCCTAAAGTACAAAAAATCATCGAAAAAAACCTTCAAGAAAGGAGAAGCTTAGCAATCTGTCATTCAGATGGAATCAAATTTGAGGTTGTTGAAAGTATGAAGACGTACGCCGTAGACTTCCATCTACAAACATGCTCCTGTGGACACTGACAACTTGTAAAGATTCCTTGCAAGCATGCATGCGCAGCAATTGTCAATAACAAGGAGGTCGTTACTCAATATGTTTCGGCATTTTACAGCACAGAAGTGTATAGGGCTGCATATGAAAGAAACATTCAACCTATCCCAACATTTGACATGCCGGATCCGCCTCAACCATCAGAAGTTCTAATCAAGCCACCGACAACAAAAAGTTTGCCAGGAAGACCGAGAAAGAGGAGAATACATTCAAGATGAGAAGTAGATCATGCATATATTTATTCAAGGTGCAAACAAACAGGTCACAACCGAAGAACTTGTAGCAACCCACCCCACAATCCTGACGGATTTTAAATCTTGTATATTAGTTACAACAGAACGTCGTCCTAATATTCCAATATTACAGTGTATGTAATACATTATTACAGTGTACGCACTGCGCTGTTATAATTTCACTACTACGCTATTACAGTTTCAGTAATACACTTGCACAGTTTGCGCACTTACAATTACGTTTTGTTGTACAGTGTACGTAATGTAGTGTTACAGTTTAACTCTAATACTCTTACAGTTTGACCTGTGTACCGTATGTTACATGAAGACATCTGCAAATAAAGAGGAAGAAGACGAGCAAGAAAGATAGGAGGAAGAAGAGCACTGTCTCCTCACGATTTCTGTTACAGTATATGTATGTAATAAGATGTTGCAGTTGAAGCACTAGACTCTTACATTTTCAGCACTACACTCTTACAGTTCGCGCACTACACTCTTACAGTTCCAGTACTTACGTATTCTGTTATATTATACGTAATAAAATGTTACAGTTTAAGTTCTAGACTGTTACAGTTCGAGCACTACAGTGTTACACCTAAAGAAAAGCCCTGTTACAGTTTGAGCACTACACTCTTACAGTTCAAGCACTACAGTCTAACATACAGTTTTACATTATATGTTATAATCTCTTACAGTTGTTCGTCATGTTGATTATAGTATATATGAGGGGATGTTACAGTGTGTTATTGGTAACATGTTGAGTTTCCATGATACAGAGCACATACATAAGCACACAGAAGACTGCATCAAACAAAAATGCTTATCATAAACAAGCCATGTTACAATAACTCTCTACCTCTACTCTACCGACCACTCGGTAGAGCACAGAGGGGAGGAGGCGGAACGGTCAGGGGAGGGATGGGAGGAAGGGGAGGTGTCGGAACGGTCAGGGGAGGAAGGGCAGGTGCCGGAACGGTCAGCGGAGGAAGGGCAGTTGCCGGATCGGTCAGGGGAGGAAGGGGAGGAAGGGATGTGTTCTACCCTAGGGCCGATGTCTGGGAGGATGTTATTGAGGCCCTTGTCGCCGTAATGCCGGGAGGCTTTCTGTAAAGCCATCTTCCAGCCGATGTAAAAACCGTCCCAATAGTCGGCGCTGAAGTTTGACTGTCGCAACGGGGGAGCCGGGGGCGACGGTGGCACCGGTGAGGCAGGTGTCTTGCCATCCCTCTGGGGAGCACGGTTAGATGAAGACATCTGCAAATAAAGATGAAGAAGACGAGCAACAAAGATAGGAAGAAGAAGAGCGAGGGAAGCTTGTGATGAAGGATAGGAATGACCCTGGGTTCCTTTTATAGTGTGAAGAACGGTCGTCCGAAGGCTGTTTGTAAGTGCTGTCAATGGTTGCTGTATCAGTTCTTGGCATGGTATGTAACAGTAACTTAGCATCGGTCAGAGTTCACGGGCCACCGAAGCGTCAGCGTCGTTTGGGGAAAAGGCGATGGAAAAAAGGAGGAAAAGGTAAGACGGGAATGGGAAAAAGAGACGGAGGCCAAGAAGACGGAAATCGTGTGTGGAGAGCCGTAAATGGTGACATCTGAAAAGCAGAGACTGGAAATTAAACCTAAAAAAAAACATGAACTTTATATCAACCAATATTTGACAGGAACGAGGAAATAAGTACCAGACTCTGACAGGGACCTCCAATTAATTTTTCCAATAATATTTCAGTCATAGATTACCAATTACTCCCATCAATCACGGTCGTTGGCCACTCACTGCTACGTACGCACGGACAGCTAGCTAAAACTCGGAGGTAGATAGTCCAAGGTTGCTTACTCTAAGCACAACCTCCGAAGCAAAATAGCAGGACATGTTTCCATTCCCACTTTCACGTTCCTCTTTGCAAGCCCGATGCTCTGACGTCTTATTTTCGTTTCCTATGAAATATTTTACAAGGTTATCGACAAAGCCCATGTCAAATTTCGACAACATAAACACGGCACTGTTACTTTTTTTTTTTTTTTTTTTAGATTTCTGGAAAGAGGGGCTGCAGCAGAGGCCAGGGGGAATCTCCCCCGTTGGATGTGACTTGTCAATAATTTATTTCGTTCTGGAGGGACCGGCGTGGCGGTGGGAGAGGAGGGCAGAAAGGTGAACGGAAGCCTCGCCACCACGGCAACGCTGGGGCAGCTGCACCCGGGCCGCAGGCGGCGTCCCAAAAAGCTGAATGCGATGGAAGCCGAGGTAGATTGAATCGTCCTGGCTCCTTCGTCACCGCCTCTCTCACCCATTCACATTTCTAAGACGTGTACATATATATACCTTTATTAAAAGATTGATTATAAAGAAATTCTTTAAAATTTATTTTTTACATGTATATTTTTTGTGGATACAAAATTATTCTTAAATCTTACGCATCTTGTTACAACAGAAGATAAGAATATACTTCAAATATTTATTTCACCTATATATATATATACTCTTAGTAAAAATGATAGTGAAAGAGATATTCCAAATTATACTCAATTTTCGTCATTATAAATTACAACAAGGTCTATGAAAATATTTTGTATCCGAGTATACATACAAATATAGATTCATGAAGAATTCATATTCGATTATCTTTTAACAACAATATATATGCAAGAAAAACTCTGCCATTTATCTTTTAAATATGTCCAAATAAATAGCTTTTTTATGATGTGATATTTATTTCATAAATATGTACATAAACTATTAAAATCCTGAAGCATTACATTACCCTTTTACGACTGACCATCTTTTTCCTTCCCCTCCACCCCCCCCCCCCCCACCACAACCCAACCGAACTCCTCGCATACGAACGGATATCGACAGAGATGGAGGAGGGAGGGGACTCGACCGACGACGGGGAACCCGGATCCCCCCTCCCTCTCCGGACGCACCTCCCCTTCCGCATTGACCCGGCTGTCTCGCCCCTCCCCTTCCACAAACTCCACAGCTATTGAGAGAGAGAGAGATAGAGATCGGATCCTCGGAAAGTGAGCAAGACGAGCTTTTAGAAAAAGGAATGCCCTCTCCTCCCCCCGGCTAAGCTGGCCTTCTCCAAGTCCCCCTCCCATGTACAGTCTCCGGCTGTGCACACCTACACGTGTTTGCAGGGAAGAGCTCTTAAATCCTCGGATAACGTCGGTGACCTGTTTACAGTTTACCAAGTTGGATGCCGTACACATAATCCCCATCCATGGTTAAATACCCTTGACTAAAATGTGAAAAGACAGTTTTGTTTCCTCTTTCATCTTGTTCGTGGTACTTGGTTAATTTTTATTCTCTGATGGGATTTGAAAGCTAGTCGATGAGAGGAGGGTCTAAGTTAAGTTTGAGATCTATCTAGAAATTTGTATTAATTATCAGGGTCAGGTCAAAACAGCTGATTGCCCCATCTAGGCCAAACGTTGTATTAGTTGTATGATACCTGCTCTGCTGGTGGTCTTCCATCTTGTTCTTAATTTGTTACTATTTAATTTTAAAATTAAAGAAAAATACATGTTTAGTTTGAATGTGGAAGGGTGCCTAAGGCATACCCCAAATTTAATGTTTTCGAATTCTACAACATCAAACTTAAATTCAAAATGAGCACTCTCCGCAGTCAAGAAAAAATGAATTAAAAAATACAGAACATTATAGTGTAATATTCTAATTTATTATCTGCAAAGAATAAGTACAATATTACCTCCTAAATTATCTCTCTATATATGTGGCACTTATCTTAAAAAGATATTATATTGTTGCATTTCTTTACAAAAAAATATGTGAAATATCAAGGATTTTGGACATGGTTTTGCGCTATATTTTTGAAAACGGTATTTATCTAGAGCATACGATTCCATAAGCTGTTGGGAAAGAAGACCAAGTTAGCAGCAAGAACTTATACGATCAGAAGGAGGTTTCTCCAACCCATCAAATCCCCCACGAGTTACCTATCATCCAAACCCACCTGCCCCGAGAACACCCGATGCACAAGGACCCGTTCCAAAGCCAGGTGATAAACTTGGGAAACAAAAGAGTGGTTGGCTGGCGACTTGGTGGGTGCTCCCTCTCTCTTTCTCTCCAACACTTGCCATAACGTAATCTCCCCTCCCCTAATTAGCGGCGCCCAAGCTACCAACAAGATAAGCTGCATCCGTTACTCCGAGGCGCCATATTGTTTCCCCCCATCACCCTGTTTGGCTTCTTCCACTTCCACCCCCACCCGCAGAGAAGGGAAGAGCAATAAATATGAAAGGGAGCCTTGGAAGCTTGCCGTTTTGGAAGGAGGGGGGTGGGCACAGCCAGCCATGGGTTCGGCATGCATATAAGGACGCGTGTGGGTGGAGAAGGCACCATCTCCTCCCCTTGGTTCCTCTTCAAAACAGGGGAAGAAGCCAACGGGGGAGGCCGCAGAAGGGTCATGCGCCTCGCCCTTCCCAACCGCAAGAAAGAACCAAGGACAAGGGAGGAGGCCGTGCCTGGAGGGAGGTGGTTTGCGTCTCTTTTTGTGTTGCTCTGAGGCATGGCTGTGGAAGCCCGGCAGCAGTTTCCATCGCTCGCCTGCAACAACAACAACGATCACGACAAAGGCGGTAGCTCCGCGGTGGGATGGGTGGATAACAGGGGAGAGCTGGGCGTCGACCTGTTCCGCCGCCCTGTCCAGCAGCAGCGCCAGGTGGCAACGGGAACCGAGTGTCCGTCCGCTTTGGCGATGGCGGCCTATTCCCGTCATACGCCTCCGCAGAGTGGCGTAGTCCTCCCTGCGGAGTTCTCCTGTTCCATGGCTTCCCAGATCGATAAGGAGAAGAGGGAGATCGACCAGTTCCTGTGTTTGCAGGTAAGGAATTAAAGGCAGTTCTTGTTGTTTCATGCGATTAGAGGGACAGACCTGACATGGGTTTCTGTTCCAATGGAGAAATAGTTAGAGAATTGGTGAGAGTAGGATCGCCCGCGTAGTGTTCTTCGGGCTACTCGATGATATCTAATGGGTTCCTCGTGTTCTTCCCCAACAACCAGAGCGAGCGTCTCCGAGCGACCTTGCAGCGGCAGATGCTATCCCTGATGAGGACGATGGAGGCGAAGGCGTCCGCGCTGCTGAGGCACAAAGAGGAAGAGCTGGCGCAGGCCAGGAGGACGGCGGCGGAGCTGGAGGAGCGCCTGCGGCGGTCGGAGGCGGACGGCCAGGCGTGGCAGAGGATGGCCAGGGAGAGCGAGGCTACAGCCATCGCGCTCAGCAGCACCCTCGAGCAGGTGCGCGACGGCGCCGGCGGCCTCCCCTCCGCGGCCAACCGGGCTGAGCCCGCCGCCTCCTGCTGCAGCTCCTCGTCCACCCCGCCGGGCGTGGGGGGTGAACCAGACTCTCGGGGGCGGCCGGACGAGGCGGCGGCGGGGCGGTGCAGGGGGTGCGGGGGGTGCGGGGTGCAGGACGCGTGCGTCCTGTTCTTCCCCTGCATGCATCTCTGCGCCTGCGAGCTTTGCGACGCACTGCTCGCCGCTTGCCCCGTCTGTAGTTGTTTAAAACAAGGTAGCATGGAGGTCTTCATCCCGTAGAAGAAGAAGAAGAGAGAGAGAGAGAGAGAAAGAGAGATCAAATGGAACAAACCCCTTCTTGTTTTCCTGTTCTAAGCAGGTCTAGATCAGTGTTGGTCGCTCATCTTTGTGATCTTCCACCCCATGGGTGTCTTCTTGGATTCAAAGTACATATCTTTACAGAAGTTTTCTTCCTTTTTCTTTTAGCCAAACACCCTATCTCAAAACACTGGGTTTTCACTGTCTTTTTTTGCAATGTACTGTTACTGATACTGTTCGACCAGTCCTCCTCCTATGCAACAATGCAACTGTTACCACTGTTCTTCTTCCCTCACCCCTCCTCCCCCTAGACGGGGTCCCTCCCACTTCGTTTTGGTAAAACCCAAGAAAGGGAGATCGCAGTGGAGTTGGTGGAGGATCCTCCTCGGCGGGGGTGCTGTTAGCATCACTCACTCTGT
This sequence comes from Colocasia esculenta, assembly GCA_014218235.1. Classification (NCBI taxonomy): domain Eukaryota; kingdom Viridiplantae; phylum Streptophyta; class Magnoliopsida; order Alismatales; family Araceae; genus Colocasia; species Colocasia esculenta. Next base: position 61,056,331 of record CM024764.1, on the reverse strand, counting down.
CCTGTGAACTGCGTTTGCTTGCCCTTAACTCCCCATCGTATTCTGCCCTCCTCTTTGGGTTCTTTTGCTGCCCCCAGACAACCTTTTTATCGTGCACCACTGCAGGGAGCTGTCCGGGTTTGCAGGGTCCAGGAGCAGCAGCGGCGGGGGAGCAGGTTTGCCGGTGTGGCCTTTATTAGGTTTGAAGGGGCTGGCGGGGCCCTGGCGGTGCTCTCGAACCGAAAGAAGGGCCGGAGAGCGGTGGTGGGAATTGAATGGTGTGGGCAGCGGCTCCTTACCCCGCACGGACGCTGCTGTGGAGGAACAGCACCAGCCCAGCAGCTGCTGGACGCTGGCGGGCGCAGCCCCCCCAGTCCCCGTGGGTCATGAATGAGGGGAGGAAAAGAGGTTGGCCGAGGTGAGTGCCGACAAATTAAGTAGCCGTCGCAAAGTAGAACCATGCAATGCATATATTTATATATATTTTTTAAAAAAAAAACAATAGGATGCCCTCGTATGTTAAGGCGATTGGGATGTCATCAAGGAGAATGTCCGGGTCTCACTCGTTTTGTTTCCCAGTCTCTCATCTGTTTCTACTAGTATTCAAATTTTGACAGTGAAAAAAATGAAATGGAAAGGAGGGGGTTAAAGAAGTGGCATTAATAACTAACATTCTATATGTTATTAGAGAGGAAACTTCCTACTTAGTAATGGTTTTCCAATGTTCATTAAGTGATGACTTGTGTTGTTTAAGACACACTGTTCATTGTGGGGAGCAATATCTCGCATTATGGACACTGCGACAAAGAATGAGGTTAAACTCCAATTGATGGATGTAAGAAATGGGGAATAGCTACCATGGATCTTACATATGTCTTACTATTGCTTATCTCACAAAGTTGTTATTGATAGAACTTACCCAAAGTAATTGGTAGAAGGAAAGTAGATGCTTTTTGTTGAGTGATTGTAGTATGTGTCTTTTCAGTTTCGACGCATCTTAAGAATAGGCATGAATCGTAAACTTTATATGTGTATATATATAGTAGACGTAGGCATGTATTATTTAACATTTTATCAATATATAGTACCATCAGTTTTCTTTTACGGAGAAGGTCATGGATTAATATCTCAAACATAATCGTGTGGAAAAAGATATTTAACTTATGGATTTGAGAAAAATATGACACATTATTTTATATCTCGAATTTTATTGGGAAAAAATAAAGACATGAAGGAAGAAAGTCTGAACTTCTCCTCACGCCTTGTTGCGTTGATTCTAATTGGATCAAACCATGAACACGTACATCTTCTATGTTCGTTCTTTGTCTCTCGATCTACGCCCACATTCATGCACCTTGGTATACATCACATCTAGACTCAATCTCGTATGCTCTCAATAAATTTGATGTCATGTTTACTGTGGCGACTATTCTTCCCATCTCAAGTTTCTCTCTCTTTCCGGGAGATTCTTCTTTACGAATGGAGTGTGGAGGTGGACACGTTTATATGCTCGTTACCAACACTCCCAATGAGGTTGACACGAACAAATCATGGCTAGGTGCACCGTCATGTACATGTCCTCCTGTTTTCTCTTAAATCTTGGTTGCTAAAAACTTTGCTATTTAAAAAGGAAAAAGCTTCTCTGCATTAGCTTCTTTTTTTTTTAGGACGTTCGGTCATTATAGTAATTAGTCACTAAAGTGAAGGGTAAGGATTAGTTACTAAACAGATCAAGTTTGCCGGGATTAGTATGTAATAACCCAAGATGTATAATTTTTTAATACAGCGACTTTTTTCAAGTATCAAAATCTAAGAGAGGTACCTTTTGTATATAATATATATATATATATATATATATTTCATAAACAACTTTTTTCCCGAGCAATGGCAAGGGTTAAAAGTGCGGCTCTCGCGATGTGGTGACGTGGCGATGTGCCCATAGTTTTAACGTCCTGTCAAAAAAAAAGGGGGGGGGGGGTTGGGAAATTACTACCCAACTTATCTTCACTGGGTGCCTCTGCATTGGCGGGCGCCCTCCTAGTTGGGCAACGGACGCGGCCCATTTGAAGAGATAATGGGCCGGCGGATTCCCCATTTTGATCCCGTGTTTGTACGGCGAACGGCCAAAAGGAGAGCTGGCGTTATTTCGAGACATTCAAATGGAAAGTTGACTTTTGGAGGGCCAGCCCGTTTGTGATGCGAAAGTCCCGACCCTTACAATATGACAAGAAGTAGGAGGGTTTGGTTTGTATGGTTGCTTTGATAAATAGATAAATAATTAATGATTATTTTAACTAAGTATATATTGATTTATTTTCTAATACAAATTACTTTAAAATAAAAAAAAATTATTCCTTTTATCTAGGGGTAACTTCTTTGTATCCCTAATTACCATATCACCACAAAGTAAGTTAAAGTTTAACTATGTTCGCGCCTCTTTGGTAATGGGTTGGAGTTAAGATAACTCCAACCCATGAACAAAGTTACACATGTGTAACTCATTTTTTGCTTTGGTAATAATAGAGTTAACTTTGATCATATGGTGAGTTAACCTACTTTTCTCAAATACACTTTGGTAAGAACAAGTGAGTTAACTTACTTTGGGAAAAGGAAAAATAGCATTTAATACTTGTGATGTGAGAGGAAAAAGTGGTTAACTCACTTGAGTTAACTTTGTTCCTCCACTAGAGGTGGGTTACAAAAAGGTGGGTTAACTCACATTTAAACCACATTTAGCCCAACCCACAAGCGCCTCTTTGGTAATGGGTTGGAGTTAAGATAACTCCAACCCATGAACAAAGTTACACATGTGTAACCCACTTTTTGTTTGGTAATAATAGAGTTAATTTTGATCATATGGTGAGTAACCTACTTTTCTCAAATACACTTTGATAAGAACAAGTGAGTTAACTTACCTTGGGAAAAGGAAAAGTAGCATTTAATGCTTGTGATGTGAGAGGAAAAAGTGGTTAACTCACTTGAGTTAACTTTGTTCCTCCTCTAGAGGTGGGTTACAAAAAGGTGGGTTAACTCACTTTTAAACCACCTTTAGCCCAACCCACAAAAGTTAACTCTAAACCACTACCAAAGTACTTTTTGAGTTAACTCTGAGTTAACTAGAGTTAACTCACTTTTAACTCAGAGTTAACTCCATCCAAAGAGGCCAAAAGTTTAACTCTAAACCACTACCAAAGCACTTTTTGAGTTAACTCTGAGTTAACTAGAGTTAACTCACTTTTAACTCAGAGTTAACTCCATCCAAAGAGGCCCGAAGTAGCTAGGGTGGAGTAAGGGGTTCCCATCTATTATTACTAGAGAAATGAATGCCCTATTTTGAGATGCTTGGCTAAATCGTAACTTTTAGATATGGTGGTGTAAATATATGATTAATATTTATTTGAGATTGGTACAGTAAATAAGTTAACCACGAGAGATGGAGGTTACAATGAGGTACGACAGTGTAAATGCGTTACTATACCCAGCCATAGTTGGTGGGTTAACTTGCTATCCCAAGTTATGTCAAAAGATGGAGGACTTCTTTTATGGCATGATAGATGAGATAGAGGTTTATCCGGAGTTTGAACTAATTTTGATCTCATTTTTATTTTTAAAATTAGATAGATTAATTTTTGGGTTAATTTAGACGAAGTTAATACATATCCCACTATCAAGATGGCCATTTTTTGTCAGATTATTGTTTTGTTCGTTTCTAATAGCGAAGGAAGATTTACGTTTGGTGTTTCAAAAATTACATTGTTCCTCAGGATATTTGGATCTAATGATTTGGGTAGCTGGTATAAAAACTAAAAACCATTATAGAGAGATGTACGAATAAATGACCTTCGAGAAAAAAGAGACATATTTTTTTTTGATAAGTAGAAAAAAAAGAGAGACATATTGCAGATGGGTTATTACAAAAAAGAAAGTATATATATATATATATGATAGATATATATTCTTGAGGAAACACAATATTCTATATTTCTATTGTATTTTGAGCTCGTCAATTATACCTATATTATTCCATATTACATCATTAATTATACTCCTATTGCTAGGTTTATTAATTATGTATAACTATTACTGAGTTTAGAGAGCGAAATGACTAACTCACCTTTGGAAGTCTCTTCCATCTTACAATTATAGTGTAAGAATATCTAAATCTATATAAATATATCTAATTATTATACTAGCTCAAGGAATATTACCGATGAGTTTTTATAAAATATACATAATGAGTACAAAATTATAGAGATATACAATACAATATTAATATTCACTACAAAAGAACGAATATTTGTCAGCGATAGGAAGCTGCTGACAAATACTAAGGAATCGCTGACATATGGTTATGTACGCGGCTACCCAAGCGCTGCCAAAGTCGTTGTCAAAAAGTCTGTGGACATACCTTATGTCAGCGGTTTATTGTCGCCTCTGACATATATATCATTTGTCCGCGACTATTGAAGCCTCAGACATAAAGTATAATTGGCAACGGTCGAAACAGCCGCCGCGATAGACTTTACAGCAACGGCTGTCAACCGCGGCCATTAGTATATTATGGCCATGGCTTGTAGCCGCGAATATATGCGGCTTTTATCAGCAGCTGAAGCCGCTGCCTTAAATATTTATTGTCAGCAGTCATAAGCTTCGCGGCCATATGTTGTCTTTTTGTCAGCATGTACTAGCCGCGGACATATGTTCCTTTGGCAGCGGCTTTCTAGCCGTTGACATGTAGTCAGATAGAAAAAAAAATTTAATACCACACTCTATTCATATATGAACCACCTAGATCATTCAATCACATATATTATCATTGAGCCACCACCCAGGCTCGTTGGATCATGCAATCACACACTATCGAGCCACCACCCAGGCTCGCTAGATCATTCAATCACACACTATTGAGCCACCACCCAGGCTCACTGGATCATTCAATCACACACATAGAATATAATGCATAAATATTATTATACAAATATCCAGAAAAAGTAGAAAATTGTCACGTCCTAATAAAATTGCATTTATCGGAAATGACAGATTATAAACATGTAAATAACGAAAGGTATAATTATAACCAACTCGGTTCGCGGAACTTATTACACGATACTCCTCATTACAGTCTAAATGAGGATTAAACAAAAGTAGATTGTATCTTTATTACATTCTCCTTTTATTTACAAAGAAAGCAAAAACTAATAGCTTTGCTCAGCATCGGATTATCCGCTCAGCACACAAATTCCCCTTAAGCATCAACTCCATCTTGATCACCTGAAAATGTTAAATTTAATGAGCTAACTAGCCCAGTAGAACTCAATTCTTTTAAATCAAGAGGATTTACATGATTATAATCAAGGATAGAAACAAGTGTGGATCACTGACATGAAGTTCAAGATAACGAACAAGTATGACATAATCAAGATACACAAATTCTCATGAGTGCTTTCAGAAGCAAGAGTATTCTCGTAAGAGAATACTTAAATTCAAAAATAGATATTCTCATACACACAAGCATGATATGATGACTAATCAAACATAATTGATGCATGCCAACATCCAGAAATTCTCAACGTCCCCGCGCGGCCAGTGACGAATTCGGGCGCTCCCCCAGGACTGAACCAGCCCTTATTTGCCTGGCATAATTATCAAACGAGTCCGAGACTCAAATATGGTCATCTTCACACACTCATTCATGCAATAGATCAAGGATACAAGATTATAGTTTATACACAAGAGTTTGGGAACTAAATCCCTTCATGGAATTCAAGTAACGCCAATTTCACGAAGTCAATATGCTCGGAACTTTGGAGTGAAAGTTCAGGTATAAAGGGATAAGCTTGACTGATTTAGTAGGTGTTTTGAGTGATAAAAACATCTATAATTGAGTGAACATTTGATTGGATCAATTGGGTGTGTGATTCCAATCACAAAACAAGTCAAAACAAGTGCAAAATTTCTGGGCTGAAGGTACCTGTCGACAGACAAGGTCTTCCTGTCGACAGGGAGGCTTTCCAGAAGCTTTTTCTCTGCCTGTCAGTTGCTGTCGACAGCAAGGAGGTTCTGTCGACAGCCCCAGGTATCATTTTTTCTGGGCTCTGGACAGAGGCCCCTGTCGACAGGGCAAGGCTCGGCTGTCGACAGGTGCAGTGTAAACTTTCAAAAATGGGTTAAGATCAACCAGAAATGATACTAATAAACCTACCTATCATACCTAACATGATTAGGACCTTACAAGGTATGATTTTAGTCTCAAACATGAAGCTAATCATGACAAGAAAGTCAAAGGAAAAGATATGGAATGTAGTTTACATAAATGATCGACAAGATCAGAATTGTAGTCAATCATGATCTCAAAAGGGCACAAAAGGATAATGGAAGAAAAAGATGACATTGTCTTTCATGGAAAACATAAAATCATATGTGATGAAGGCTTGAACCTTATCATGGAATGAATCTCCAATCTGAAGGTCAACAAACTCAAGAGAAATGATCACTCCAACTAACTATACTACACTGAGTTGTAGAAGGAAAAGAACAAGAATAAGAATGGATCTCTAAAACCTCATACTAAGATAAACCTTGTAAAGAAGAGATACATGATTCTCACAAGATAACTCACACACTTAAGGCAATTAACAAGTGATCAAAACTTCCTAAACTAAAGAAGATGTCCAGAACATGTGAAAGATGGATACAAGAAAAGAATCCTACCTTGTTGAAGTGAGGTGAGATCCTTAACTTCAGAAATCCTCAGAAATATAAGAAAGGCAATTGCACACTTGAATGAAGATGAGCTTCAACAATTGCACCAATGCACAGGTAACATCCAAAATAGCTGATACAACTTCTCCAAGAAGAGTTGATAGCTCAACTCAGTAGCAGTGAGGTGTAGTGATCTCAGTAGCAAGACACACACACACACGCACACCAGCAAGAATGAGAGGGAGGGAGAGAGAGAAAGTAGTTTCCCCTTCGTAATGGCTTCCTCACCAAGCTAAACACTCAGAAACCTCTCAACAAGAAGTTACCCCCGAAGTAGAAGCAGCATAACAGTAGAACAAGTGAAAGAAACTAGCTATGATGGTTGGGAAGGGGTTTTTATAGACCTAAGCTAATTTCATGCATAAGGACACGTAGGGGGACATGTGTTTGAGGTAAATTCACCTTTTACCTCCTTCAAACACCTAGCACATGCAAGCTTAGAGAGTTACACATGGTAACTGAGGTGTTACCATGTCTCCCTTGGGTGCTGGCCTCACTCTAAGCCTCCACGTAACCCATTACAAATTACCCAGAAAACCCATTACGTAATTCCCAAGTAATTCAATTGGTCACTTGTTTCTTAAAGAAACTTATCCAAATCATGTCTGACTGCTTTGAAATTTTAACCATAGACTAATATGGTTGTTTTACTAATTGTGGTGATTTTTAATTAATTTTTAGATTTTATTTTACAGTAGGTGAAAAATCACCCGAAAAATGGTCGGGTCGACTGTACCTTGAAATCCGTACGTCGAAAAATTCAGATAATTACATATTAAATTTCTCCACATTTTTTTGGAATTTATGATGTTCTCGGATTTTTATTTTGACGTCGTTTCCAGAATCGCCCTGTGGAGGCACGCATTTCGATGCGCGTCACTGGGGTAATGTTCGTTACTACTAGTCGTACTTACATGTCAATTATTTCAATTTATTGACAACGTTAAGGTATTATAACTTAATTATCCTTGTTTTGGAATAAATAAATAGTAATAGAAATTTTGGGGTATTACAACTCTCCCCCACTAAAAGAAATTTGGTCCTCCAAATTTAATTACATAAGAGTGTGGTTACTGACCTGTAAACAATTCCAGATATTTGGTTCTGATGGCATCTTCAAGTTCCCATGTTGCCTCTTCTTGTCCGCGTTTATTCCATTGAACTTTTAATAAGGGAACTTCCTTGTTCCGAAGTTGCTTGATTTTTCTATCAAGAACTTGTACATGTCTTTCTTCATATGCTAAATTTTCTTGTATTTCCAAATCTTGATATCCAATGATATGGTCTGGATCATAAACATATTTTCTTAGCATCGATACGTGGTAAATATCATGTACATTGGACAATTGTGGCGGAAGTGCCCATTGATAGGTTACTTCTCCAATCCTTTTTTCTTCACGAATAACACTGGAGCACCCCACGGCGAGGTACTAGGTCTGATAAATCCTTTCTCTATCAATTCTAACAACTGTCTTTTCAATTCTTTTAATTCTTCTACCGACATTCTATATGGTGTTCTTGATACTGGTGTAGCTCCCGGTACCAATTCAATCGAGAAATTCACCTCTCTATTAGGTGGTATACCAGGTAATTCTTCAGGAAAAACATCAAGAAATTCCCTTACCACCGGAATAACACCCAATCCCGTGATATCTTGATTTAGTATTGTTACAGAAGCCAAGTACCCTTGACAACCTTTTTGTACTAGCTTACAAGCCTTGACTGCTGAGATTATCGGTATTCTTCTAACATGAGGTTTGTCAAAAGTCAGAGAACAATTTTCCTTTCCTGAAAATGAGACTCTCCTTAATTGGCAATCTAAATTAGCATGGTATTTAGATAACCAATCCATTCCAAGGATCACGTCATAATCCCACATTTCCAAGCATATTAAATCACCACATAAGTTGTGTTCGTCACACAAAATCTGACTATCAGGGTAATACTCTCTAAGTTTCTTACCCTCACTTAATGGAGTTGCTACTTCCAATTGTGTAGACAATAGGACTGGTCGTATTTCCAAAGTTTTAGCAAAATTATAACTAATAAAGGAGTGCGTAGCTCCTGAATCAAATAACACGTGAGCAAGCTTTGAGTTTATGGTGAGTGTACCTTCAATCAGTTTGCCTTCCTGCGGAGTTTCAGGCTCTATTTCTTGAACAGCTTGTATTCTCCCTTGTCTTGGCTGCTTTCCTTGAGAATTTGGGTTGGTTGATACCTTCTTAACCATTGGACATTCTGAAATTCGATGCTGAGTATTCCCACATCTGAGGCATGCTCCCAGCCTACGCCAACAATTTTCCATCTTGTGTCCTCTAACATGACAGTGTTTACACACCTCTTTATTTCCATTCTGAGCTTTTCCTGTCTTGTTTCCAGATTGTTGAACTTTCGGAGTATTTCCTGGTTCAAACTTTCTCTTCCGATTCGAAGATCCTTCTCCTAACCTTCCTTTAATTTTATCCACCATTTCATTGGCAGCTTCCAAAGCCAAAGCTCTTTTGACCATCTCTGAATATGTAGTAATCAAATGTGAAGTTAACTGTACAATATAGGTAGGACGTAGTCCATTCATGAACCTCTTAGCTTTTAGCTTATCCGTGACTATAAGATGTGGTGCATACTTGGATAGTCGAGCAAATTGAGCCTCATATTCGGATACTGTCATCCTAAGTTGTTTCAGATTAGCAAATTCATTTGCTTTCTTCTCCTGTACAACTTCAGAAAAATATTGATCATTAAACAACTCCACAAATTCATCCCAAGTGATTTGAGTTGGCTCTTCTAATGTGGATGTTATAGTATCCCACCACGCTCTAGCATCCCGTTCTAACTGAAAAACCACCAACCGGATCTTTTCCTCCTCAGTACATTTGATTACTCCAAATATCCTTTCAATATCCCTTAACCAGTTTTCAGCTTCATCCGGGTCTGTACTTCCCGCAAATCTCGGAGGATCTAAGCTTCGGAAATCCCTGAATAAACTTGTCCCGTTATGGCTGTTGTTCCGGGCTACAGTCCTCATTACTCGGGTCAAGTCATGCATTGAACTCTCCATTTTCCTCCAATTAGCATCACCTCCGTCCATAACAATAATTAGGTAATGATCTGAAACATCAATAGGGCATACATTAATTTCACAGTCCACCCACTAACATTCATCACACATATACATATTTCAAATCCACATAACACGTCATTTCATTCATCAGTCAGATATTTACATCAAAAGTTACATCCATAGATAACAACTAACTTGCCGCCATCTTCTACTTCCAGCTATTCCATTTTACAAAAACATCCTTCTCTAACCTCTCATTTCCCACACATGGGAATTACATACTCACAACAGTCATTTACACAAAAGGAGAGGTTACAAAAGAAAGACAAGTTGCCTAAGTCTTCCTAATTCTGGGTCAGATCTATAACAACTTCAGCAGGTTGCGGCTGCTGAACTTCGTCGGCTCCGTGGTATAGCTCCCTTGCCGCATCCGTAATGGCTTCCCAATATTCCTCAAACTGGTGCTGCAGCATATCCTGCCCCAGCTTGAGATTGTCAAGCCTACACATGACTTGAGTCATTACATCTAATGCGGCACTAGGATTTCCGGCAAAGAAAGCACCCGCAGTTAGATTAAGGATTTCTTCCTTAAGTAGTACATGGGCTTCCTTTTGTGCTTGAGCATACAACTCAATATCCTGACGAAGCATTTCCATGGCTGTCACCAGCCTCTCTTGGGCATTCAAGTCCATACTGAAACAAATATGAGGTTTAACATGTATAGAATTATGAAAGCATACTAACTAATCCTAAATTTCTATAATCAAACCATGTAAATTTCATCATGCACAGGCTTTAGATTCACAACACCCTAGTTCCATTAACCAGTCAGAAGATATATAACATTTTACATCACTACTTGTCCATAAGCTTCGTGAGATTTAAAACAATCTTGAAATTTTGATTCATCAATTATGTGAGTGTTAAACACATGTAAGTTATTAAAGAGTCTTACTTGGTTTAGTAAGGAATGGATGTAGATTATATAATCTATCTCAGTGGTATAATAATTTAGAATCCAAGAAAATTGGAAAGTTAACGGAAGAATATATCACGTGGATAGTCATGAAATCTATATGATCGATTAAATCATTCATTTACTAATTCTTGTTTAGAGTTGGATATAATAACATATCAATGCAAAAGTCATTGTGACGTAAATTAAGGGATGAACAGGTTTGACTTTTCCTTCAGTAGGAGAGGGCTCCCTTGGAGAAGTCATATGTGTGTTAACCATTTTTCACCGGACCTTGAATTTTTATCATTCTAGTAGGTTTATTCGAATTATGAAATTTTTAGGTAGGCCAAATTGTGAGAAATTAGAAAGACGCTATTTTGATGGAATCGCCAAAATCGCATTTTTCTTCTTCGGTGGGAGAGTTGACTTTTTATTAGTAAGGATATGATTTTTCTGATATTTTTATTGGATTCAAATAGGGGGTACTTCCTTATTTACATGTAATATCTTAAGTAAATGAAACATCAAATTATAACATTTACTTAAATGATATGGAATGTAAATAAGGTATGAGTTTCAGTTCTACAGAGTGCCTGATGACTCTTCTGACTGACTGAAGAAGGACCAGTTCATCACAGACTGGTGTCTGTCGACAGCTTGGAAGTGGCTGTCGACAGATAGCAACAGACAGAGCAAGGTTTTTCTGGTTCTGAGGGTATCTGTCGACAGACCAGAGTCGGCTGTCGACAGGTGAAGGACATCTGTCGACAGATCAAGGCTATCTGTCGACAGTTACTGACAGTTTTGTATTTCTGGGTTCTGGAAGCATGTTACCTGTCGACAAGTAAATGCTGGCTGTCGACAGGTGTGATCTAAACTTCCAGGAATCTTGAAAAACTACCATAGGAAATTCTACCAAGTGTTCCTATGAATCTTTACATGATTGACAACATTTTCTTACTTCTAATAGGATGAATTTCATAGTATGCTTGAGTCATAACATAAACTTTAACTAAAGCATGGTTACAAGAAATAGAACAACACATCTATGGTTGTTTCAAGTGTGTATACATGGTAAACACTTTAATTATGAAGTTCTTGTGTAGGAATAAGAAGCAAGAATGAATGAAAGAAGGAATCCTCTAAATTTTCATTTCATACTCAATACAATCTATATCCAACTATACTTATCTAGCTTAACCTCAGGCTTTCTACCCATCCTCACAGGTTATCCCTAGGTTTATCGAACTAAGGCTCTGATACCAATTTAATCTGTCACGTCCTAATAAAATTGCATTTATCGGAAATGACAGATTATAAACATGTAAATAACGAAAGGTATAATTATAACCAACTCGGTTCGCGGAACTTATTACACGATACTCCTCATTACAGTCTAAATGAGGATTAAACAAAAGTAGATTGTATCTTTATTACATTCTCCTTTTATTTACAAAGAAAGCAAAAACTAATAGCTTTGCTCAGCATCGGATTATCCGCTCAGCACACAAATTCCCCTTAAGCATCAACTCCATCTTGATCACCTGAAAATGTTAAATTTAATGAGCTAACTAGCCCAGTAGAACTCAATTCTTTTAAATCAAGAGGATTTACATGATTATAATCAAGGATAGAAACAAGTGTGGATCACTGACATGAAGTTCAAGATAACGAACAAGTATGACATAATCAAGATACACAAATTCTCATGAGTGCTTTCAGAAGCAAGAGTATTCTCGTAAGAGAATACTTAAATTCAAAAATAGATATTCTCATACACACAAGCATGATATGATGACTAATCAAACATAATTGATGCATGCCAACATCCAGAAATTCTCAACGTCCCCGCGCGGCCAGTGACGAATTCGGGCGCTCCCCCCAGGACTGAACCAGCCCTTATTTGCCTGGCATAATTATCAAACGAGTCCGAGACTCAAATATGGTCATCTTCACACACTCATTCATGCAATAGATCAAGGATACAAGATTTATAGTTTATACACAAGAGTTTGGGAACTAAATCCCTTCATGGAATTCAAGTAACGCCAATTTCACGAAGTCAATATGCTCGGAACTTTGGAGTGAAAGTTCAGGTATAAAGGGATAAGCTTGACTGATTTAGTAGGTGTTTTGAGTGATAAAAACATCTATAATGAGTGAACATTTGATTGGATCAATTGGGTGTGTGATTCCAATCACAAAACAAGTCAAAACAAGTGCAAAATTTCTGGGCTGAAGGTACCTGTCGACAGACAAGGTCTTCCTGTCGACAGGGAGGCTTTTCCAGAAGCTTTTCTCTCTGCCTGTCAGTTGCTGTCGACAGCAAGGAGGTTTCTGTCGACAGCCCAGTCAGTATCATTTCTGGGCTCTGGACAGAGGCCCCTGTCGACAGGGCAAGGCTGGCTGTCGACAGGTGCAGTGTAAACTTTCAAAAATGGGTTAAGATCAACCAGAAATGATACTAATAAACCTACCTATCATACCTAACATGATTAGGACCTTACAAGGTATGATTTTAGTCTCAAACATGAAGCTAATCATGACAAGAAAGTCAAAGAAAAGATATGGAATGTAGTTTACATAAATGATCGATAAGATCCCAGAATTGTAGTCAATCATGATCTCAAAAGGGCACAAAGGATAATGGAAGAAAAAGATGACATTGTCTTTCATGGAAAACATAAATCATATGTGATGAAGGTTTGAACCTTATCATGGATGAATCTCCAAATCTGAAGGTCAACAAACTCAGAGAAATGATCACTCCAACTAACTATACTACACTGAGTTGTAGAAGGAAAAGAACAAGAATAAGAATGGATCTCTAAAACCTCATACTAAGATAAACCTTGTAAAGAAGAGATACATGATTCTCACAAGATAACTCACACACTTAAGGCAATTAACAAGTGATCAAAACTTCCTAAACTAAAGAAGATGTCCAGAACATGTGAAAGATGGATACAAGAAAAGAATCCTACCTTGTTGAAGTGAGGTGAGATCCTTAACTTCAGAAATCCTCAGAAATATAAGAAAGGCAATTGCACACTTGAATGAAGATGAGCTTCAACAATTGCACCAATGCACAGGTAACATCCAAAATAGCTGATACAACTTCTCCAAGAAGAGTTGATAGCTCAACTCAGTAGCAGTGAGGTGTAGTGATCTCAGTAGCAAGACACACACACACACGCACACCAGCAAGAATGAGAGGGAGGGAGAGAGAGAAAGTAGTTTCCCCTTCGTAATGGCTTCCTCACCAAGCTAAACACTCAGAAACCTCTCAACAAGAAGTTACCCCCGAAGTAGAAGCAGCATAACAGTAGAACAAGTGAAAGAAACTAGCTATGATGGTTGGGAAGGGGTTTTTATAGACCTAAGCTAATTTCATGCATAAGGACACGTAGGGGGACATGTGTTTGAGGTAAATTCACCTTTTACCTCCTTCAAACACCTAGCACATGCAAGCTTAGAGAGTTACACATGGTAACTGAGGTGTTACCATGTCTCCCTTGGGTGCTGGCCTCACTCTAAGCCTCCACGTAACCCATTACAAATTACCCAGAAAACCCATTACGTAATTCCCAAGTAATTCAATTGGTCACTTGTTTCTTAAAGAAACTTATCCAAATCATGTCTGACTGCTTTGAAATTTTAACCATAGACTAATATGGTTGTTTTACTAATTGTGGTGATTTTTAATTAATTTTTAGATTTTATTTTACAGTAGGTGAAAAATCACCCGAAAAATGGTCGGGTCGACTGTACCTTGAAATCCGTACGTCGAAAAATTCAGATAATTACATATTAAATTTCTCCACATTTTTTTGGAATTTATGATGTTCTCGGATTTTTATTTTGACGTCGTTTCCAGAATCGCCCTGTGGAGGCACGCATTTCGATGCGCGTCACTGGGGTAATGTTCGTTACTACTAGTCGTACTTACATGTCAATTATTTCAATTTATTGACAACGTTAAGGTATTATAACTTAATTATCCTTGTTTTGGAATAAATAAATAGTAATAGAAATTTTGGGGTATTACAAAAATATACGTGAAAGTGTAATAAATAAGAGAGAAATCAAGAGACATGATCAGAATAATCATCTGCTGTCTCATCTGTCTCGCTATCGCTCTCGCTCTGAACTACAAGAGGTACATGCTGGGTACGTGCCTGTGATGCCTGTATCTGGGAGAGGAGTATGCTCATCTCATCCACCTTCGTCGCTACATTCTCCAATCGAGAAATCTTTTCTCGCATTTGAGTCATCTTCTCTTCCTGTGCTTTCAACTTTTCTTCTTGAGCGTTTAATTGTTCTTGCATTATCCTTTCTCGCTCTGAACTGGCGGACGTTCCTGTAGATCTATACCATGTGCCCAACGTCTCTCCACTACCCTCACAGCGAACACGGCCAGGTCGATCTTTTCCCATGACCGAAATGAAGGCGTCCTCGGGAGTCGCTAGGGTGTGGCTCTCGGCATCAATGTCTGAGGAAGGAGCAATCATCTGAGTCATAGCCTCCTACAACAAAAGGTAGAGAAAAAATACTAATGATACAACTATTGTAATGAAAACATATTCACATAAAAGAAATAGAAATAAAGTTGCTTACATATCGTCTCCTGCTCTCCTCTTTGCATCGACCCATCTTGAAAACCTCAAGTCGATGCGGAGTACGTCCATGCATATGAGACTGTTTAAATTGAGACAAAATAAGAAAGACATATAAGTAACTAAATGAAAGGGATAACATAATTCATAAAACATAACTCACAAAATCATTCATCAACTGATAATGACTAGTCCTGCCCCGTCTATATGGCATTGACTGAGTGGCACAGTTTTACTTATTTCGGTCAGCAACCCTCTAAAAAGACAAGAATAGATAGTTATTGTTCCATTTATAGAAACATAATAATCATAAACAATTATATTCTAAGCATTTTAAATATTACCTGCTCATCCGCAGTAGTCCACATCTCGCACATTGTTTGCCAATCTGAGGAGTCAACACCTGTTGGGACGGAGGCAATCGCATCATCTAAAGACTTGCCATTAAAATGCTGACATGAAATACAAATTTTTTGTCAATATATAAACAAGTTTAAAAAATAAAGTACATATGAAAATGAAATAGTATATTAACTTACTCTTTTTTTTTTGCTTGCTACGCCAGCTGCGATGCATGGCGCTTATGCGAACAAGCATCTCCCTATCTGTTTTTTCTGTTCACTCCCACTGGTATGTCAACTGCAAAACAAAGTCACTCAATTATAAGAAAAATAGACACATATATACTATTCAATTTAAACAATAATTACCTAAAGATCTCTGAATATCAACTCCTTAGTCGCAACAGGCAGCTTCGCAAAATCTTTTTGTCAAATCTTACAATATATTTTTGATACAACGCCCATGCGACTCGTAAAGTGATCTGTAGTAGGGCCCACGCCATATCCTCGGATGAGGGAGACATTTCATTGTTGTCCATCAGGTAGCCTCCTCTCTGTAACTCCCCTAGTCGACCCTCGACGGCCAGTGCCCCTCCCCCAAGATGGTGCAGATGGACTTGTTAAAATATAAACATTAAACATCATCAGAGAATATCTATTAAACAATGAATATAAAAGTTACACCAAATTAAAATATGAACATGCTACAGAAGATGTAGATGCCTGAGGGTTGGAAGAGGGAGCTATCTGCTGAAGAGTGGGAGGGAGAGGAAGCGCCTGCGAGGTGGGAGCGGGAGGGAGCCCCTGAGATGTAGGAGGGGGACAGATCGCCGGAGAGGTGGGAGGGAGAGGGACCGATAGAGTCTGATGCCTCCGTAGGCGTGAGCCATCACGAGAAGAGCGCTCACTAGCAGAAGCCATCTGTTAAAAAAAATTGTTAGTAAATATGTAAACATAACAAGTTAAAAATTTTCAATCTTGAACATCTATGTGAATTTATGTTAAAAATGAAATATAAATACTAACATAAATAAATCACCTAAATATCAATATAATCGTCCACTCTTACGCTACTTTCTTGATATAGATCCACATCTTGAATTTCTCCTCTAATCGGAACATCAATCAGATTGTCCTGAAACGCTTCTTGGTTCTATATCATTCTCAGGAGCATTATCTTGCAAGTCGTAGTAATCACGTGGACGTACTTTGATAGAAATGATCCATCCTTGTGTTGTGTTATCATTGACATAGAACACCTGTTCCACTTGACTTACCAGGGCAAATGGTTCATCTGTATTGAGTCTTTGACGAGTGTTCAGACTGATAGTTCCATATTTATCTATTTTAAATCCTCTATCTTTTCTATAAACATCCCACCAGTCACACTCAAATAAAACAACATGTCTTTGATTATCAAAATATATTTCTAATACATCATTTAGACGTCCATAATATCCATCACATCCGGATTCAAGTTCTGCATTGACAGTAACTCCAGACAACTGAGTGACCTTTGTTGCATCAATAGATGATGTACGAAACTTGAATCCATTGACAATATAGCCCGAGTGTGAATGTGCAAACCTTGAAGGTGTTCGTGCCAGACAGTATATATCATGAGTACACCGAGGATCATTTGCATCGTACAAATCTTTCACATAAATTTGGAACCACTTCAAGAAATTCCTTTATGTATGGCTTGAACTCTCAACACATCTCTTGTGTTCAAAAAATATTCATCGATATCTTCAATATGTTTAAGAATGTACATATGTGCCTTCTCAACTTCTTCTTCAGACAATATATGACTATTACCTGCTTCTGCTAAGAAACGTCCTGAAGACTTGAATATCGAACAACCTCCTTCATTTTTGTCTTCAAAGGGGCCGTCATAGTTTCTTTCCCTTCGATTAAAGCGAGTGTCAATACCCTCCATATACATAGAACAAAATGAGATTGTTTCCTCCATAAGATAGTCTTCAACAATTGAACCTTCTGGATGTGCCCTATTTAAAACATAGTCTTTCAATTTCTTCAAAAATCTCTCTATAGGATACATCCATCGGTATTGAACTAGTCCGGCAATTCTCGCTTCATATGCAAGATGTACAATCAAATGAACCATGACATCAAAAAAAGACGGTGGAAAAATTTGTTCCAACTTACATAATGTTATTGCAATATCACCTTCCAATGTAAGCAAACAATCAGATTGAAGAACTTTGGAACAGACATCTCTAAAATATATACATAACTCTATAATTGGGTCTATCACATCTTGATTGACAATACCACGAATTGCCAAAGGCAATAATACTTGCATGTATATATGACAATCATGACTCTTCAGCCCTACTAATTTTCGGCTTGCAATATCTACACATTTTATCAAATTGGAGGAATATCCATCTGGAACTTTTATATTACGCAGAAAGTTGCACATAGTCATTGTTTACAATCTGTTCAATGTATATTCTGCCGCTGGTAACCTGGTCTTATTTTGACTGTCTGTCTGTGGATGAAATTCTGGTCTTATTCCCCATTGTTCCATATCTAACTGTGCATTCCGACTATCTTTGCTCTTTTCCCCACCAAGAAGATTCAATGTTCCCAACAAATTGTCATATACATTCTTCTCAATGTGCATTACATCCAGGTTGTGCCGAATGAGTAGATTTGACCAATACGGCAACTCTCTAAAAAAAATACTTTGTTTCTTCCATCCTTCTAAATTCTTGATATCCTTCTTAAAGTTCTTTCCAAATCTGATATGAGGAAGTTGAAGTTGTTGATTCCACACTGCAGCACCCGTTAACACATCTGGACGCTTACGACGTTCAGCCACGCCAACAAATTTATGTTGATACTCACGCCTTCTCCATCTATGACTGATTGGCAAAAATCGTTAGTGCCCTAGATAACAAATTTTCAACAATTGTGCAACCATTTTGAAATTGTATCATAATGACAGGATGGACATGCATGTTTTCCTTTGGTACTCCATCCTGATAAATTGGCATATGTAGGAAAATCATTGATCGTCCACAGAAGGCACGCTCTCATTTGAAAATTCTGTTTCTTTGAAGCATCATATGTTTCAACACCGTTGTCCCACAAATCTTTCAATTCTTCTGTCAACGGTGGTAAATAGACATCGATATCATTTCCAAGACTTTTAGGACCTGGAATAAGTAATGACATCATCATAAACGTCTGCTTTATGCACATCCATGGCAGTAAATTATAAACTACTATCATCACAGGCTATACACTGTATCTGCTACTCATCATCCCAAATGGATTGAACCCATCAGTCACTAAGTCGAGTCTCACGTTGCGAACCTCTGCAGCAAAATCTGGATATTGATCATCGAAATGTCGTCATGCTTCAGAGTCAGCAGGATGTCACATAGTTCCATTTTTCGAGAGACTTCGGCCATCTTTGTGCCATGTCATCCATTTGGCTATCTTAGAAGACATGAACATTCTTTGCAATCTATCTTTCACTGGAAAATAACGCAATATTTTGTATGGTACCTGTTTACGACGTCTCTTCTTTAGGCTACCTTATTGCGTATTTTCTTTATACGTGGGAGCATTACATGCTGGACATCGATCCCTATGTTCATGTTCTTTTCGAAACAAGACACAGTCATTCTGACAAGCATCTATCTTCTTATGACCTAACCCCAAATCTTTCATAGTCTTCTTCACTTCATACCATGTTCGAGGTAAATTAGCTCCTTCTGGTAATACTTCTCTAAGCAACTCAAGAAAGATTCCCATACAAGAAGCTGTCACTTTGTTCATGGTCTTAATGTGTAATAGTTTCAACAGAAATATCAATTTTGACATTTTGACACAACTAGGATATAATGGTGTTTCAGCATCTTCTAATAATTGATAAAAATCTCTAGCTCTCTGATTTGGTTCATGTTCTTCTTCTGTCATCTCTGTTTCAGCCTCTTGTAACTCATATAATATTTCAATTGTCGTATCAATCTGCTCTTTTATTTGTGCTTCATTAGCAGACGAGCTAACTTGCTGAACATCAACTAATGGTGCCTCTCCATGACATACCCAATTGGTATACCGTGTCCAAAATCCATCTACTTTAAGATGAATTTCAACATCCATCCGGGACAACTTCAATCCGTTAACACAGTTACCACACGGACATTGTATGAACTCATGATTCCGTCCATGTCTAAAAGATTGTCTTTGTTCATCAAAAGCAAAATCCAAAAACTCATCTATACTCCTTTCTCATATCTAAGATCCAAACGATCTCTAAGTTGTATACAACTCTTATCGAGTCTCGTCATTTTAGGATACAATAGTTCTGCATTGACAATAACCCATCAGCCTAAGTTGTACCTAAACAATCTCTAAGTTGTATCGAATAAATATGAATTAACTGACAATTCAGAGAAAATTTCGACCTCCCCTATACCGGGAGCATTTTCACATTTACATTCCACACACATACATGTCTGCATAAATTCTTGCAAAAAAAGGGGGTGCCTATAAAAAATCGTGCCCATCTATAGATATTTGATTCATCTGTCCTTCTTAATTTATTATATGTGTATTGGGATTGTCTTCAAAATTTCGGCAGCATCTCCCCACACTTCTCCAATATACCCCAAATATTTACTAATTTTAACTATGCTCAGAAAGACACTTGTATGAAATACAAGTGACAAGAAGAGCAGTTAAAATTAGTTGATATATCGAAGAAGAGCGAAGAGACGCTACTAAAATTTTAAGACAATCACAATATACATATAATAAATTAAGAATGTACAGATGAATCAAATATCTATAGACTGTCCAACTTGGACAATTCAAGACTTTATGCTCGATATATGACATTACTATCAAAAGATAGTAAAATCATATATCCTAATACAAGTCTTGAACGGGCAAAAATGAAAAAAAAAGGTCCACTCATCTCACTCATTCTTATTCATGTTTTCTCTGTCTTCTCATTCATACATCCTGTAAAGCAGAAAATATACATCTATGACATTCACACATACAATCACATCCAGCAAAAAATATGAGCCATCACCCAGGCTCGCTGGATTAAATAAATATGAGCCACCACGCAGGCTCGTTGGTTCAACAAATATATATAGAGGGGATGGAAGGATTACCTGAGCAGAGAAGAGATGAAAACCTAAGCAAGTTGTACCAATGAATATCTGCATTGAATAAGAAAAGTAATATGAGTGTTTGTGCAACTTTCTCAAAAGTAATACCAGTGCATATGTAAGTTAAAAAATAATAATGGTTCAACAGAAAAAGTCATGGTCTAGTAATCAAGATCCAGCAAACTGGTAGGGATTAGCAAATATATATTTCTCCACACACTGCCCAAAGCAAGATCCAGCAAGAATAACCCTTTGACTTTTAAATTTCAAAGCAACAGAATAGTCTATAAAACATATTGACAAAAATAAGATAAAAATCATAGCATCTAGTTCTAATGCATCTCAGCTTTTAAAACATAAATCATAACATCTCATATTGTAAAACTAAAATAAATAAACAGAAGGACTATCAACAGAGTGAAGCAACTTGGAAATTTTATAAAGATTTTGTGCAAGATATAGGTATTGAACAACTTCAAAGGGGAATAAAAAAGGGTGCACTGACCCATATGAAGGTTATGCAGTTCATATAGATTCTAAATACTCAAATCATTCAAGTAGGACACAAACCTCTTATAACCGGTAACATGGATAATTGAATAGAATTGCTTAAAGGTTTTCTTGGGAGTGGGTAGCTTACTTTTAATTTTTGTGACATATGTTAGGGGAAAAAAAAAGTTGTCTTGACATGTGTGAATGGGGATGGAAAAGTGGGCTTACACTCATTTTTGGGGTCCCCATGGAACGAATTATCCCCGTTTTCGAGGATATATATATATATATATCTCTTCCCCTTAACCCCTTATCCGCAGCTGCAGTGAGGATTATCGGAAAATGGGGTTAACTCATCCCTAACCCCATTTTAATGGATGAAAACAACTAGATTATCGGCTCCCAGCAGCCAGCTTACTGCCTAAAACTGAGTTCCAGGAATCTTGAGAGGTTAGGAAGAGTAGAATCCGATAGAAAATTTCCAGTTTGAGGGGGAGATTCAGATATTCCAGAGAAGTTTAATCTGGGAGAAGGTCCTCGCGGGTAATGATGCCATTGGCTTTTCCACACAAGATGATCGAGATTGCACGACCCTGTGCCATATTTCTTAGATATATCTACTATATATGTATATCCATACATATATATATATATATATATATATATAGAAATATATAATGCTACAATCTGCCATCAAATCACTCTACATACAATCATGCCAAATCTCATTGCATTATCTCACAATTTTGAACAAGGGTCACGTCTCTCCAGTGAGACCATATTATGGGTCTTGTGGGCTGCTCCATGGCTCTTCGATGGCCCTTATTCAACAACTAATCTAGCAAACCTCTTTTAATTAATATGGAACCTCTCATATTGGTCATCCCTGACAGATTTAAATTCAGAGGCCTATAATTCATTATCTAAAGCCACCACCAACCTCTGTTGGATATTAACTGCCATTCACATGTAGTTATGGTCATGACATGCAACTTTTTTTTTTAATTCGATTGGTGACATGCAAATTAATGTTATATTGTCACAGAACTTTATAGTTGTTAATCCATAAACTTGCATATTTCGAAAATACTTGTATGCTATTTTTTTTTGTACGTAGCTTTGGTCTTGCCCTTTGATATTCATCCAAAGACTGAAGCTAGAGAGCGGCCTGACTGTACCAACTGTCCTGAACAATCTTAATTACGGTTAATCTTTACCATGGTTATGGTGATAAATGACCAGGCCAACACTAAGAACCAATAACTAATGGATTTCCGTTAGCGAAAAAATGTATTTAAGTTTTTAGGAGCCAATGGTAACTATTTAAGCTGCAAGTTATATCTTTAAATAGTCATGTTTCCAAGAACTGAAAGTAATACAATCATATATGAAAATGATCTGACTCATTCTAGTTTCATTTCAAAAGACATTGTACAGGAAAATGCTATCATGCATAATGGAACAGATGAACAAAAAATGTCAAACATCTGTGATTCTAGTCTTGGGCACACAGAAAAATTAGACACAGAAAAGGGGAGGGCCACTGCCCGGGGGGAGGGGGAGGGGCACTGCCCAAGGGGGTGGGAGGGGGGGGGGGGGGGAGGGGGAAGCAGAGGGAGGGGGAGGGGCGCTGCCGGGAGGGAGGGGGAAGGGAAGCAGGGGGAGGGGGCGGGGCACTGCCCAGGGGGGGAGGGGGAGGGGCACTGCCCGGGGGGGAGGGGGAAGGGAAGCAGGGGGAGGAGGCAGGGTACTGCCCAGGGGGGGGGGGGGGGGGTGCTGTGCGGGTGTGGGGGGGGAGGGGTGGGGCCGCCGGAGGGGAGGGAAGGGATGGGGGGTGGAGGGCCGCTAGAGGGGGGCGGCTGGGGAGGGAGGGAGGGATGGGGCCGCTGGAGGGGAGGGGGCTGGGGAGGGAGGGGTGGGGGGCGGCTGGGGAGGGAGGGGTGGGGGGCGGCCGGGGAGGGAGGGATGGGGGCCGCGGAGGGGAGGGGGCGGGGAGGGAGGGGTGGGGGCCGCCAGAGGGGAGGGGGTTTGGGGAGGGAGGGTTGGGGTGTCGCCGGAGGGGAGGGGGCCGGGGAGGGAGGGTTTGGGCGTCGGAGGGACTCACTGTGGGGGTGGGGGCTGCCGACGGATGGGGGGGGGTGCGTTGCCAAAGGGGTCGCCTGCCGTCCGTGGTCGGGGCGTCTCCGGAGGGAGAGGAAGCCGTCGGTGGTCGATCGGGGCGTCGCCGGCCTTCGTAGAGAGAGAGAGAGAGAGAGAGAGAGAGAGAGAGAGAGAGAGAGAGAGAGAGAGAGAGAGGAGAGAGCGAGAGAGAGAGAGAGAGTGAGAGAGCGCGCAGTGAATGGGGTTTTATGGCCAGATAGGGCGAAAATATGGCAGCGACTACATAGCTGCTACCATATTATTATTTAGCAGCGGCTAACACAAGCCGCTACCATATAATTGTATGGCGGCGGCTAATAGCCGCTGCCATATGTATTAATTTTAACACAAAAACTTTAAAATATATATATATATATATATATACTACTTGCATTAAAATATTTAATTTTTGTAATTATAAATATGATAAATTAATTAGGAATCCTTATCAGATAATTTACTTATTTTTAGTTCATGACAGAGTTGTAACTCATTACAATGTTATCCTATGTTACAGTATTATACATACGTTAAATAAGTTCTGTTACAGTATGGTACTGTGACGTTCCGGCCGTTCGGATCGTCTACCTGTGTGTTTGGAGGCCAGTGTGTAGCCAATGACGTGTGTAGCAGGTGTTTACCGCAGGTGGTGAGGCTCTGTGGGCCGGAGGTTTGGGCCCAAAGTGCTCACTGATTCACTGTCTGTGAACGCGACAGTGAAGGGCGTCACGTTTTGAACACGACATCCCAGGGCGTCGCGTTCATGGAACCACTGTTTTTAGTCTTCGTCTACATGTGCGCCACGTGTTGCGCATAGGGCGAGCTTGCTGACGTCGACTTATTGAGGTGACGGACGGGTATGTCGCGTTAAGGTCGCGACACAGTGTGGCGTCGCGTTCTTAACTGTGAAGAGTTTTTATAGAACCCCGGCAGAACAGAGCTCACATGAGCTCTGCTCGGCCAGGGGGTTATGCTGGAGGATTTCTGGGCGATTCGACCTGCTGGAGCTTGGTTTGACGTGTTCTCTCCGCGAGGACGCTGTGTAGAGCGGGGGGAACGTCGTGTGGACTCCGTACTTGCCTGCTTCGCGAAGGTAGGGAGATTTCCGTGTTTGATCCGTGGATCACTCGTGTGTTGTGAATGATGTGTTTATAGCTCTCTAAACAGTAGATAGCAAGTGTAGGAACACATTAAAGCATGAAAATGGAATGGAAACCATAGATTATAGGGGTTTTGGGGGTGATCCGGATGAAGGTTTTCGGATTAGGGTTTGCGCCTGTGAAGGCGGCAAACCTGGGCGTCACGACAGTGTCGCGACAGAACGATATGTCGCGTTCTTGTTTTCTAAGGCGACATATCGGGCTGTCGCATTCTGAAGGCGACACTAAACCCCACCGCGATCACAGCCGAGGCTTGTTCTATGTATGGGTTTATTAGTGTAATATTATCGAATTATCGTGTGTGTATTGTATGGTAATGGTAAGAGGTGCATTGGCACTCTCAAGGCTCAAGGAGCGTGTGGTGTGTATGGTCAGCATGGTGTTCACGTGGTTTACATGGAGATTTCACGTGGCTTGTACGTTGTGTACGTGGTTTCCGTGTACGTGGCGTGTAGTTTGATGCCTACCGTGGATACCTCTTCAGTTGGGAGCCCCAGGTTTTGTGTTGGCCAGACACGTGTGTGCTCGGGGCTTGTCCTAGTATCGAGTACCGTCGAGGTTTTGTCGTCTTCCTAGACACCCTCACTCTTGTGCTGAGTAGTACGTCCGGCTGAGGGAAAGACGGCAGTGGGACAACGACTAGAGAGAGTTTGTTGTGTTGTCGCTTGTAGCACGCTCGTAGTTGGGGGAGACGAACACCAGTAGACGTACTGGGCCCCATCTAGTCTTGTTTTCCAGTGCCTCACTTTAGGGAGCTCGTTCCAGGGTCCCTAAAGGTGCCAGGCATGGGCCTGCGGGTGTGTGACTTGCAGGTTGTGGTGGTTTAGTTGGACTCCACAGTTTTTGTACTGGTTTAGTGGAGCGGCAGTTGGACCTTTCATCTGTGGCTGCGAGACTGAGAGGTAGTTCTGTGTTGTTTGTCCGGGTCAGTAGCTGGTGTCGCGAGCCAGTCCACATGGCCCGAGTGAGGCGTTTTCCTACTATAGCTCGTACACTTGTTTGGGGTTTGCCGTTTATTTATTATTATTGGTTTCTGCTAAGCGTCAAGTGGTAAGTGGTATTTAAAGTTTTATATCCTGCTACTTAGTTCTATGAATTGTTAGTGTAATCTCCTGCTTTATTGCTTGTGTTGGTTTGCTCGGTTTTTAGGGAGTTTCCCTACTGAGCCAGTCACTCGAGAGGCTCACCCCCCTACTCTTTCAGGTGAGGGAGAGCAGGAGACCTCACACTCGTCGTCTAGTTCTGAGCCGCACCGTAGAGGAGGGTCTGCACCACCGACAGTGTAATTTACTTTTCTGTTGTACACCTCGGGGTATGCCCCAGGTTGTTGTTGTAGTTTGGTTACAGTTGTGCTATGGCTATGTACATTTCTAATAAATATTTGTGAGATTGGCAAATCTTATATATATTTGAGATGGTTCCTTTACATTCCTACGGGCTAGTAGTTTGATATCCCTTACGAGGCTTCGGCCCGGTCGCGGGAGGCAGACTCGTGTTAGGCACGTTATTGGGTTAACAGGTCTGAATAACGAGGGCCGTCACAGTTGGTATCAGAGCAAAGTCTGTATGGATATAAAGGAACTGGAAATTGCATAGCCATGTCTCTATTGTAACCCACTGTTGGTAGCGACCTTGGTTTTGTATTAATTTATCGTATGTTGTGTCGATGAAATGATGCTTGTGCAGAGTTAGGAATGGCAGAAAGGAGAGACTGGGGAGGTGGCGGAGAGGGGTCAGGAGAGGACCCTACACAGAGAATGATAGAGATAATTTGGGAGAGCCTGATAGATATAAGGATGAGATTAGACCAGCAGCCACCAGTGCAGCCAGCGGCAGCAGAACCACCACTTCCAGAGGAGGCAGTGCCAGTAGCCCCAGTGCCACCACCATCCGGAGTAGAGGTACCTTCTGTTGTACCTATACACCCGGCAGTTCTAGCGAGGCCAGCTATCGGAGAGGAGACTACAGTACTTGTGGAGAGGTTTTTGAGGTTGCAGCCCCCTACATACTCAGGAGGCCCCAACCCGGATACAGCAGAGTATTGGATACATGAGATCGAGAGGGTATTTGCGATAATGAGGTGTCCCCAGGAAGATAGAGTGATTCTTGCAGCATATCAGCTACGAGGATTTGCACAAGAATGGTGGCGGTTAAAGATGCAGACAGTTTTTACAGGCAGAATGGAGGATACTATCACATGGTCAGAATTTTTGTCAGTTTTTAATGATTCTTTCTTCCCAATACAGATCCAGCAGATGAAGAGGGAGCAGTTTAGGACACTCCAGCAAGGGAATCTCTCGGTGCTTGAATATCAGATGAGGTTTATGGCCTTGAGCAGGCACGCCCCATATGTGATAACTGATAATGCCATGATGGTGGAGTACTTCATCCGAGGTCTGAGGGCAGAATTACAAGATGCGGTGATTCCACTAATGTGTAGAACAATGGAGGAGGCAGCACAGCGAGCAATAATACTTGAGAGGACTGTTAGGGCCAGGCAGGGGCAGACTCAGACAGGTGGTTTAGACTCAGGCAGTTTTCGGCATCCACAGCCCTCAGGAGGAATCAGTAAGGGGAAAGCACCTTCCGGAGCTTCTTCGTTATCTGGAATAGCAAAGTGGGGCAAGCAGATCAAGAAATTCTTCCAAGGAGGCTGTGGTAGAGGCAGGCAGCAGGGCTTTCAGCAGGGAGGTTTTTAGCAGGGTCGTAGCTACAGGCCACCGGTTCCAGAAGAATCTCAGCAAAGTACGGCAGGGCAGCCTACGACATACCCAACTTTCAAATGTTATAATTGTGGATAGCCAGGACATTTAGCGAGGAACTATCCATATCCTCGAGAGCAGACTTATGGTCGAGGGACCCAGCAGCAGCAGCCCTTCAACGATCAGCAGAGCAGAGCAAAAGGTGCACCATATCAGAGAGGAGGACGGGGCCGAGTGATGGCAATCACCCGAGCTCAAGCGGAGGCATCCAATCTCATTGAAGGTATATTACCTTTCTTTGATTTTACTGCTAGAGTGTTAACTGATCCGGGTGCTTCACATTCGTTTATTTCCGAAGATTTTCTGGATAGTATAGTACATCCTTTAGAAGAAAGGTCCTGTGAGTTAGTGGTAGAGATTCCTTCATGAGGATATATACTTACTTCCAGTTTTCTAGAAGAGGTCCCATTAGTTATTCATGGAAATCAGATGCCAGCAAGATTATATGTTTTGACATTGAAAGATTATGATGTGATATTGGGTATGGATTGGTTAGAAGCCTATGGGGCCATGGTTGATCGTAGGAAAAAGAGAGTCAGGTTTTGCAGACCCAGTGGTGAAGTGTTTGAATTTCAAGGTATGCCTTTTTACACTCCCAAGTTTATTATTTCTGCATTTAGAGCTAAAAAGTTGATTAATGCGGGATATGTAGCCTACCTTGCGTCAACTAGTCTAGTTAAGTCTGTAGATTTAGTGCCAGTGGTCACAGAATTTGCAGATGTATTTCTAGAAGAGTTTCCAGGGCTATCTCCGCACAGAGAAGTAGATTTTACTGTAGAATTGCATCCAAGCAATTTACCGATCTCTAAAGCACCTTATAGAATGGCACTAGCAGAGTTGAAAGAATTGAAGAAGCAATTGCAAGAGCTGATAGAAAAAGGTTTTATCAGGCCCAGTCAGTCATCGTGGGGAGAGCCAGTATTATTTATTAGAGAGAAAGATGGTAGCTTAAGGATGTGTATAGACTACAGGCAGTTGAATAAAGTTACAATTAAAAACAAGTATCCTCTTCCTAGAATTGATGATTTGTTTGATCAGTTACAATCAGCCAAGGTATTTTCTAAGATAGATTTGAGGTCAAGATATCATCAGTTGCGAATTAGAGAAGAAGACATTGAGAAGACCACTTTTCGCACCAGATATGGGCATTATGAGTTTGTTGTGATGTCATTTGGGTTAACTAATGCACCAGCATCTTTTATGAATTTGATGAACCGAATATTTCATCCATATTTGGATCAGTTCATAGTGGTATTTATTGATGATATACTGGTTTACTCAGCATCAGAAGAGGAGCATGCAGCGCACTTGCAGGTTACTTTGCAGATATTAAGGGATCACCAGCTATTTGCCAAGTTCAGTAAATGTGAATTTTGGCTGAAAGAAATTCAGTTTCTGGGTCATGTGATATCAGGTAAAGGTATTGCAGTGGATCCCGCTAAAGTTGAGGCAGTAATGAAATGGGAAGAACCAAGGACAGTATCTGAGATTAGAAGTTTTTTGGGTCTTGCAGGTTATTACAGAAGATTTATTCAAGATTTTTCCAAAATAGCATCCCCTATGACTAGATTGACAAGAAAATGAGTTCCTTTTGTGTGGTCCTCAGAATACAGACGCAGTTTTACAGAATTAAAGAAAATGTTGACTTCAACACCAATGTTAGAAATACCGTCAGGAAGTGGCGGATTTGTTTTGTTTACAGATGCATCCAAGAGAGGATTGGGTGCAGTTTTGATGCAGCAAAGTAAGGTGGTAGCCTATGCCTCCAGGCAGTTAAAGAAACATGAAGAGAATTATCCCACCCATGATTTAGAGCTGGCAGTAGTTGTCTTTGTATTGAAAATTTGGCGGCATTATTTGTATGGTGAAAGATTTGAAATATTTACTGATCATAAGAGTTTAAAGTATATTTTCTCTCAGAAGGATTTGAATTTAAGGCAGCGCCGATGGATGGAATATTTGAAGGATTATGACTTTAGTTTGGCATATCATCCAGGCAGAGCTAATGTAGTAGCAGATGCACTAAGTAGAAAAGCAGTTATGAATCAACTTATGATCAGAGAATGGAAATTGTATGAAGATGAGCCGAAAATTCTTTATATGTGCCGAGTAGTCAGCGCAGAGCAATATTAGCAACCAGTGTAGTGGAGCCGTCTTTATATCAGTAAATAGTGGAGGTGCAGAGAGCAGATAATAATTTATCAGATATTATAAGAATGGAAGAAGTGACTTTTGGGAACGACAGTGTGGTTAGACTCAAAGGTCGATTATATGTTCTAGCATATGCAGAAATTAGACAAAGAGTTTTAGAAGAGGCTCACAGATCAAGGTATACCATCCACCCAGGCAGCACAAAGATGTACCAAGATATGAAGAAACATTTTTGGTGGCCGAATATGAAGAGAGAAATTGCAGAGTTTATCGCAAGATGTGCAGTATGCCAGCAAATTAAAGCAGAACACCAGAAGCCAGGAGGATTGTTGCAACCATTACCCATTCCACAATGGAAATGGGATGATATAGCGATGGATTTTATTGTTGGTTTGCCCAGATCATTAGGTCATAATGCAATTTGGGTTTTTGTGGACAGATTAACTAAGGTTTGTAGGTTGTTGTCGGTCAGTATGACATGGTCAGTGGACAGATTAGCCAAGCTGTATGTAGAAAGAATTGTGCCTTCACATGGTATTCCAATCACCATTGTTTCAGATCGAGATCCTCGTTTTACTTTAGGTTTTTGGAGGAGTTTGCAAAGAGTCATCGGCACAAAGTTAAGATACAGTTCAACATATCATCCACAAACAGATGGGCAGATAGAGAGGACAATCCAGACACTTGAAGACATGCTAAGACCTTGCTGTTTGGTGTGGGGAGGTATTTGGGAGCGCCACTTGGGGTTGGTTGAGTTTGCTTATAATAACAGTTACCATGCAAGTATTGAGATGGCACCATATGAAGCCTTATATGGTAGACTGTGTAGATCACCACTAAATTGGCATGAAGTAAGAGAAAGACAAGTTTTGGGTCCAGAATTAGTCCGACAATGTGCTGAGACAGTAAAATTTATTCAAGAAAAATTGAAAATAGCCTAGAGCCGTCAGAAAAGCTATGCAGACGTCAGACGTAGACCTTTGCAATTTGAAGTTGGTGACTATGTATTTCTAAAGGTTTCTCCTACTAAAGGCGTGCTGAGGTTTAGTAAGAAAGGCAAGTTGAGCCCAAGATATGTCGGGCCATTCCAGGTAAAAGAAAGAATGGGTGAAGCAGCTTACAAGTTAGATTTGCCAGCAGATTTCACTGATGCACATGATGTGTTTCATGTCTCAATGTTGAGAAAATATGTCAGAGATCCATCCCAAGTTGTCAGTTATCAAAGAGATGATCTGACATGACAATGCCAGAATATCCAGTGCAGATTACAGGTCACAGAACTCAAAAGCTCAGGAATAAAGAGATTGAATTAGTGAAAGTCATTTGGGAAAACAGACAAGGTGGAGAAGATACATGGGAATTAGCAGAAGAAATGATGAAAGCGTATCCATACTTGTTTGAGTAAGTTTTAATTCTTTTAGGTGATAGTGTTATATAGATTGAATTAAAAAGTTTTCGGTGTTCAATTCTTGTTTTAAATTTCGAGGACGAAATTTCCTTTTAGGTGATAGTAATGTGACGTTCTGGCCGTTCGGATCGTCTACCTGTGTGTTTGGAGGCCAGTGTGTGGCCAATGAAGTGTGTAGCAGGTGTTTACCGCAGGTGGTGAGGCTCTGTGGGCCAGAGGTTTGGGCCCAAAGTGCTCACTGATTCACTGTCTGTGAACGCGACAGTGAAGGGCGTCGCGTTTTGAACGCGACATGCCAGGGCATCGCGTTCATGGAACCGCTGTTTTTAGTCTTCGTCTGCATGTGTGCCACATGTTGCGCATAGGGCGAGCTTGCTGACGTCGACTTATTGAAGGTGACGGACAGGTACGTCGCGTTAAGGTCGCGACACAGTGTGGCGTCGCATTCTTAACTGTGGAGAGTTTTTATAGAACCCCGGCAGAACAGAGCTCACATGAGCTCTGCTCGGCCAGGGGGTTATGTTGGAGGATTTCTGGGCGATTTGACTTGTTGGAGCTTGGTTTGACGTGTTCTCGCCGCGAGGACACTGTGTAGAGCGGGGGGAAACGTCGTGTGGACTCCGTACTTTGCCTACTTCGCGAAGGTAGGGAGATCTCCCGTGTTTGATCCGTGGATCGCTCGTGTGTTGTGAATGATGTGTTTCTAGCTCTCTAAATAGTAGATAGCAAGTGTAGGAACACATTAAAGCATGAAAATGGAATGGAAACCATAGATTATAGGGGTTTTGGGGGTGATCCGGATGAAGGTTTCCGGATTAGGGTTTGGGCCTGTGAAGGCGGCAAACCTGGGCGTCGCGACAATGTCGCGACAGAACGATACATCGCGTTCTTGTTTTCTAAGGCGACATATCGGGCTATCGCGTTCTGAAGGCGACACTAAACCCCGTCGCGATCACAACTGAGGCTTGTTCTATGCATGGGTTTGTTAGTGTAATATTATCGGATTATCGTGTGTGTATTGTGTGGTAATGGTAAGAGGTGCATTGGCACTCTCAGCACTCGGGGAGCGTGTGGTGTGTATGGTCAGCATGGTGTTCATGTGGTTTACGTGGAGATTTCACGTGGCTTGTACGTTGTGTACGTGGTTTTCGTGTACGTGGCGTGTAGTTTGACGCCTACCGTGGATACCTCTTCAGTTGGGAGCCCCAGGTTTTGTGTGAGCCAGGCACGTGTGTGCTCGGGGCTTGTCCCTGTACCGAGTACCGTCGAGGTTTTTTCGTCTTCCTGGACACCCTCACTCTTGTGCTGAGTAATACGTCCGGCTGAGGGAAAGACGGCAGTGGGACAGCGACTAGAGAGAGTTTGTTGTGTTGTCGCTTGTAGCGCACTCGTAGTTGGGGGAGACGAACACCAGTAGACGTACTGAGCCCCAGCTAGTTCTGTTTTTCAGTGCCTCACTTTAGGGAGCTCGGGCTAGAGTCCCTAAAGGTGCCAGGCATGGGCCTGCGGGGTGTGTGACTTGAAGGTTGTGGTGGTTTAGTTGGACTCCACAGTTCTTTGTGCTGGTTTAGTGGAGCGGCAGCTGGACCTTCCGTCTGTGGCTGTGAGACTGAGAGGTAGTCCAGTGTTGTTTGTGTGGGTCAGTAGCTGGTGTCGCGAGCCAGTCCACGTGGCCCGAGTGAGGCATTTTCCTACTGTAGCTCATACACTTGTTTGGGGTTTGCCGTTTATTTATTATTATTGGTTTCTACTAAGAGGCAAGTGGTAAGTGGTATTTACAGTTTTATATCCTGCTATTTAGTTCTATGAATTGTTAGTGTAATCTCCTGCTTTATTACTTGTGTTGGTTTGCTCGGTTTTTAGGGAGTTTCCCTACTGAGCCAGTGACTCAAGAGGCTCACCCCCTTACTCTTTCAGGTGAGGGAAAGCAGGAGACCTCACACCGTTGTCTAGTTCTGAGCCGCACTGTAGCAGAGGGTCTGCACCACCGGCAGTGTAATTTACTTTTCTGTTGTACACCTCGGGATATGCCCCAGGTTGTTGTTGTAGTTTGGTTACAGTAGTGCTATGGCTATGTACATTTCTAATAAATATTTGTGAGATTGGCAAATTTTATATATATTTGAGCTGGTTCCTTTACATTCCTACGGGCTAGTAGTTTGATATCCCTTGCGAGGTTTCGACCCGGTCGCGGGAGGCGGACTCATGTTAGGCACGTTATTGAGTTAACGGGTCTGAACCACGAGGGCCGTCACAGGTACGGTCCTCCATATTACAATCAAGGACCACTAATTAATTTACTCTTATAAATATTACTATATCTATTAATGTATTATCTTGTGATGATACCAAGTTATTGTGTATCGACACCTAAAGAGCATGTGTCAGCACTAAAAGATCGGATGAGAATTTCAAGGAATGAATAGTTACGGCACAATAATATTTTGATCAAATTTAATCATAATCAGAAAGAACATGTATTGGCTTTTAATGCTTAGGTCAGCTAGTATAAGAAAATCTAAACTTTCAATTGACGAGCAAAACTGATATATTGGCTTCTAATGCCTAAGTCAACTAAACAAAGGATAAACAAAAAAATTAGTTTAAACTTCTTCATCATCAGTACTTCCATAGAATATCTTTGGATCTTAATTCTTACTCTTACATTTAAATTTGATCAATATATATCTATATGATCTTTGAATTAGGGATTACATCTCATCAAGATCTCCGTTATTATAAGTACATTAGAATTACTCTATTAAATTTGATTCATCTTTAAAATCAGTCGGTTGAATTTGATTCATATTTAAAATCTGACCATGTGAACTCATCATTTTAAACCAGTATGGATGAAGACGTTTGAGGACCCAGGTCGACTTAATTACTTGAAAACCCGGGCCCCATACTTTTTGTTTGACAAAGTCAAACAGTGCGCAAACAGACTTAAAGTCCTTCGACTCTCGGAGGCAGAACATGTTCTCACTTATGAGACTAGCACGCCTACGCTATCCGACTACCGATTCATCTCTCGTGACCACCGTTTGAGTAGCACTTGGCAACACTTGAATTTGCAATATGCATCAATATACTTGAAATAAAAACTAAAGAACAATAAGATTTTTGTGATGGATCACAAATCCATTTCCAAAAAAACCATTTCAGGATCTCTCTCTCACACACGCGCGCGCGCGCACACACACACACACACACGCACACACACACATATAATATGAGATCAGTTGATCATGAGTTTGCTTCATGGGTATATTCTTTCAAAGATATAAATGTACTATGTTCTCAAATTCTAATTGTTAGATTTAAGTTTAATAAACATGTAGAAATATATATAAACATATATGTATATATATATATATATGTTCACTAATTTGTGTATAATATATTTATATTTGAGAATATTACAATATATATATATATATATATCTAGCACAAATATACATATATTTCAAATATAAATAACATATGTATATATCAATCACTAAACTAAAATAACTTATTATTAAAAAATTATATGTTCTAAATATTTCTGATTTGAAGTTTTTTTATTTAAAAATGAATAAAATAAAATTTTATATTTGTCAACGACTTTTTGCTGCTGACTAATATTATCAGCTGCTTTCCTTAGCCGCAGACATTTAATCTATGTCAGCGGTTTGTGGAACCGCAGACATAACATCTATATATCAGCGGTTCCCAAAGCCGCTAAAGACTATATATCCGCAGTCAAACATAGTCGCGGCATTAACTCTACATTTGTCTGTGGTTACATTTTAGCCGCTGACGTATGCTGAATTTTTGTCAGCGAGTAGCGCGAACCGCGGACAAAATATTTTTATGGCAGCAGTCTGTTATAGCCGCTGTCTTATATCTCTTTTGTTCTTGAATTGTCAACTGCAGATATATATTCGTTGATAAATGTTGGTCCTATAGTGATTGTTGAGGGTACATACATATTTTTTCTAAAAAATATTGTGAAACACTTGAATTTGATATATATTGGAGAAATAGCATGATGCCACTCTTTAATCTTTATACTACACTCTCCATCACCATCAATTTGATCATCTATTCATAAATTGGACGATCGAAATTAATCAATTAACTTTGACGTTGCCAAACTTAAGTAAGATAGTCAAGATTATCACGTTAATTAAGTTCAATTTTGTCAAACTTGGGAACATAAAAAACTTAAGTTTTTTTCCTTTTACGTCTGTTTTTTAATCAAGTCGTACAGCAAGAAAAAAGCGCGAGAAAAGAATAAAAAGCAACCACCATACTTTCCTATATCAAAAACTTTAACAAGTGAGAGGGGAGTTATTTGATTGTCTTTGACACAGGAACTCAAAATTTTGTAGATTAAAATAATAATTTTAAATAATATTTGCTGCACGATTAATTAGCTTGTAATAAACAGTGACGTGAATGAATATATCTGTATATTTAATTTATATAGAGGCAAAAAGCTATGAAATAAGAAGAGAAAGAGAAACAAAAAGGACATATCTTTATATACACGCATCATCTCCCTATAAATAAATCACTTAAGAATATATATATATAAATAATAAATATTCTGGAAGAGAGTGATAGACCGACTGTAAAAGTCCATTTTGGCCCAACAGGCCTACCCCACAATCGCCCACCTAATTCGATCTCTCTTTCTTTCTAGATCGTCCTCTTCCACACAGGCAATTCCAATGTTTGGCCCCGTTTCTCTCGTCTCTTCTAGAGTGAGGGGAAGACGAGTATTGGGGCGGGGAAGGACACCAAGAGCATAAAGGTGAAGAGCACCAGGATTCACACGTTCGAAGTTTGACAATCTAGAAAAAAAAATTATTTCGCTTATAAAAAAGTGAAGTAGAATATGAATAGGATGGTAACTCATGTGGTATCATATCACAGAGACTGTCACCTCAATAAATAGAGAGAAATAGGCGACAACAGTGGGCGATGGGTGACGGTGGGCGGTGGCCATGGCGATTGGCGACGACTAACGGCGATAGTCGACGGCGGTGAAATTCAAAATCATCATTTTAAAATCTAAATTTATATTTTAGAGTCATAATTTATTTGTTCGAGTTCAAAATCTTTATTTTAAAGTCCAAATTATTATTAAAACTCAGTCAATAAATTTGAAAGTTAAGGGCAATATTGTGGAGCTCAAGTTTGCATTTTGGAGTCAAAATAAATATTTTGGAGCCTAATATCTATATTTTAGAGTCTAAATATTAAATATTCAGTTAATATTTTTAAATCTTAAGGGTAGTAATTTGGAGCTCAAAGTTAGTATTTTGGAATCCAAGACTTATATTTTGGAGCCAAAATATTAAAAGTCCAATTAATATTTTTAAACCTTAAAGGTAGTATTTTGGAGCTCAAGGATTATATTTTAGAGCCAAAATTTATATTTTATAGTCTAAATTTATATTTTGGAGCCCCATCATCAGTCGTCATCGACTGTCGGTTGCCATCGTCGCTCAATGTCGTCGCCCGCCACCATCGGCTGTCGCGGCTGCCTATTGCCCACTATTTGCCGAGATAACAGCTTATGCTGCACCATGTTAGATGTCACATGGGCACAACGTGAGCACCACATTACTGCACTTGCAAGTGCAGCAAATGTATTAAGTTTTTCTCGACAATTCAATAATATAGAAGAAAATATTACTGCACTTCACAATGGCACTTTCTTATGTACTTTGGCCTCTTTATTGGATGGACATAATGTGATCCTAGAGCATTAGCCAGTAAGAGGGCCAAAGTACGTAAGAAAGTGCAATAGTGAAGTGCAGTAAACTTTTCTCCTTGGACAATGGATACTACATGTTTTTGGACCATCAATCATGCTAGGGTAATTTTGTACGAAACGATGCAAGGCCTACCAATAAGTTAAACGAGTTGCATCGGATTCAGACCCCCCAAAAATGCCGCATCTAGACCATCAACCAGGGTCACTTGTAATAATTTCTATCAGAAATATTTATTGTAAGATTAATTTTATAATAAATTTATATAAATTATAAAATATATTATAATTAATTGAGATGATATGAAAATACTCTTTTTTTCTCTTTCATAAGTTAATGAAATGTATTTCTTAAATATAATATGCGAGGTCGAGATAGTTATTTGGTTCGTTCGCACGGGCTCTTATTCAGCATCAATAAATAATGGTTGGTATGATGTGAAACCCTAGGAAGTAATTAAAGGGCTTATTTTTTATGAGAAAAATTTAGTGCAATAATGTCAGCTTTAAATATACTTCAGATAGTTCTTTGATCTACCTCGCACGGCTCATTATGTCGCACTATGCCACTAGAGGTGTCAATGGGCCGGGCCTGGACCGGGCCTTGCTAGGCCCGGCCCAGGCCCGGTTTTTTAAAAGCCGGCCCGGGCCCGGCCCAGGCCCGGGGTTAGGCCCGGCATGGGTGGCCCGGCCCGGCCCAGGAAAAGCCCGGAAAAGCCCGGTCCGGCCCGAAAGCCCGAAAAAAATATTATTTTTATTTATATAATATATAATTTTAATATATCTACTATAATATATCTATAAAAAATAATATATTTTTACTTATATCTATATTAACATTTAACTTGTAAAAGATTATATTTTTGAGTAGATTTATTATAGAAAGAATACATATAATTCTCTTTCTAAATATAAAATTCATACTTAATATAAAATATAGTTATATTTTTTGGGCCGGCGGGCCGACCGGGCCGGGCCTCACAAAGCCCAAACCCGGCCCTATTTTTTTCCGGGCCGGGCCAAAAAACTTTAACGGGCTTATTTTCCCGGCCCAAGCCCGGTTAAAATCGGGCCGGGCTTGCGGGCCTCCGGGCCGGCCCGGCCCAATTGACACCCCTATATGCCACCTTCTTTTTTTATTTTAGAACCTAACATTTTATTTTGAAGCCTAACTTTTTTTGACATTTAAGTTTCTATTTTGGCACTCAGTAATGTCCAACTCTGCTCCCTACACTAAAAGATAAAAATTTGGGTACCAAAATAGAAATTTGGCCGTCAAAATAAAAGGTTGGCTTCAAAATGAAAAGTTAGGCTCCAAAATAAAAAAACAAGGTGGCACAGTGTGGCACCATGAACAACATGAGGTGGACTAATAAAAGTTGTGGGTGCATTGGTGAGTCCAAAGAGCATGACCACAAACTCACAATGCCTATATCGAGTCTTAAAGGCAATCTTACTAATATCAGACTCTCTAATTCTCAACCAGTAATGGTCAGACCTTAGATTGATCTTGGAAAACACACAAGCTGACTATAACTGATCAAAAAGATCATCAATCTTAGGCAAAAGGTACTTGTTCTTCAAAGTCACCTTATTAAACTGGTAATAGTTGATACATAAACTCATATTACCATCATTATTTCTTACAAACAAAATTGGAGTTCCCTATGGAGAATGGCTCGGCCTAATAAACCCCTTCTCTAATAGCTCTTGCATCTAAGCCTTCAACTCTCACAACTTAGCGGGGGCCATATGGTATGGCACCTCTGATAAGGACATCGTTCCTAGCATCAACTCGATAGTGAAGTCGACTATTCAATTTGGCAACAACTCAGATAACTCCTCAAGAAAAATATTGGAGAACTTCCATATCATTGAGACATCACCCATTGATGTCTTCCCCAACTCCACTACACAAACAGATGCAAGAAGGTGACTCAACCACTCCTGATCATCTTCTTAACCCTAAAAATAGAAATAATAAGCTGTTGTGAAGAGGATCTAATGCCTTGGAAATAAAGGGTCTGACCATATGGAAAGGAAAACTAAACTTTCTTCCGTCAACAATCAATGACCGCTAAGTACTTCTCCAACCAATTCATACCAAGGATAGCATCAAAATCCTTTAGCTTGAGCATGAACATCCTTGCTAGCAACAAGCACTCACCATTAGCCACTCCTCTAGACAACTCGTGGTAAGCATGTAATCCCTTGATAAAAAAACTCCACAAGAAGCTAACAAGTTGATTCTTCCAAGATAGATCCAGACAAACTATTCACAAAATCCTCAGAGATGAAAGAATGAGAAGCCCTAGAATCAATTCACACACACACAACTAGCCAAGGATAGGTAGAGTACCTTCCACAAGATTAGAGGCCTCTGCCTTTTCCCTTATGATTGCCATGACTTGTATGCATTCCTGTTGCTCACGCTGACTCGTCTATTGTGTCACTACCTACCTCCTCTATGGGCAATCCCAAGCCAAATGGCTTTGCTGGCCACAAACATAGCACACTTCCATCGTCGTCCACTCAGACCTGACCGGCTGGGGACTGACGTGGGTAATGACTAGGCTGGCTGCAATTGTAGCACACAAATATAGACCTACTTTGATGAGTACTCTCGGTTGTTGGTGGCACTGATGAAGCCCCCTGACTCCGACTTGCCCCCTTGTGATTGAATACTTCTTGAACTTTGCACTGAGGCTAGACATACTCGAGGCAAAAGAAGAAGATGTTGACCACCTTACCCTTGCCTATGAACTGTTGTTGCTGATGCTACAGATAGAACATCTACTACTAATCCGAGTTGGGTTGAGGACACACTCTCTCTCTATTGTTGATGCTCGCTCTACTACTAAAGCTATGGTAGAACATTAGTGCCCAACCACATCGGACTTAAGCTCTGGCTGTAGTTCTGTAATAAATTGCTCTGTCTTCATCTACTCATCCATGGCAATGTGTAGTGCATATCTACAGAGGGATAGGAACTTGAATTGGTATTGCGGCACCGTCATGTCCCTCTGGGTCAACTCTTGGAACTTGTCTCTCCTCTCTCTCTCTCTGGTCCTATGGGAAATAGGTTTTGTAGAACACCACCAAGAACTCCTCCCACAAAATCTGTCAAGCTGATGATCCAGAGAAAGTGGAATGGTTTTGCATCCTCCACCACTCGTGTGCAAAGCCCTTAAGCTGGTAGCCAGCCAATGGCACCTTCTTGTCTTCTAGGTAGTTCATAGACTTCTCCATCTCAGGAACCCACTGTTCCACATCATTAGGGTTTGCCTCTCTAGTAAAAGTCGATGGGTGTAGATGTAGGAACCTCTCAAGGGCACATGATTGACCACCCAATGATGATGACAAGCCTCCACTACTGCTAGTCCCATGGGCCCAGTAACGGGTGAAACACTGCCACATATGATCAAACTTCTACTCCACGGGATTGGGCCACACCTCCTGCAGACACTTATCCCCGAACCTCCTCGCATCTCTCATGCCACCTAGGAGCCATTTCAATCTTGCATGGTGTATCAATTAGAAAACATTATCAATTAACTCTCGGATTGACACTAGTGATGTTTCCACACCATCGCCTAGGACTGTATGTTGTGTTTGACTTGGTCAAACAAATCAAACACATTTGTTATGGGTATGGTTTCGGTGGTTCCATCCCACTTAGAAACCAAACCAAAACCCAACCGACCTAAGAAAACCAAACCAAAAAAGGGGATCCAACACGGGTTTAAAAAAGGAAGAAAAAAAAACTTCATTGGACTTCATGTACACGAGGATGAGTTTCGGCCGGGGTCTGTTTTGTGTCGAAGCACTATTATTCGGGGTGAATGTTTTCAAAACAGCGACAATAGGTTTTGTGTCTCCCACTTCCGTTCATAAGATTTGGGGTTTGTTGATGTGTTTGGGGAAGATCACTCGGCGTCGTTGTAAGAGTATCTTCCCACACTTGTT
The DNA here is from genome assembly GCA_014218235.1 of Colocasia esculenta. Lineage (NCBI taxonomy): Eukaryota > Viridiplantae > Streptophyta > Magnoliopsida > Alismatales > Araceae > Colocasia > Colocasia esculenta. The sequence continues at coordinate 61,015,610 of CM024764.1, read as the reverse complement.
CTTTCTTCTACATATAGTGAAGTCTCTCTCTGCTCTCCTTGTGGTAGGGGTGTAAACGAGTCGAGTCGAGTCGAGTAGTATGCTGCTCAAACTCTGTTCGTTAATTTTTAATGGAGTTCGAGTCGAGTTCAAGCTATATCGAGTATTAAAAATGCATGTTCAAACTCGGCTCGTTTAAATACTCTCGAGCTCGAGCCCTTAACGAGTATCTTAACGAGCTTAATTGAATATGCGAGTTCGTATATATAAGTAAGTCCAATCCAATCTATAAGTAAAAAATTGATCGTTCATAAGACTTAAATTTATCTTATTTCAAGCTCATATCTCAATAGTTTTGATAAGTTACTTAATTTAACTATTTTAATATAATGTTTGAAATATAATCATAATTTGTTACAAGCAATATGAGATTAATAGATAGACACCGCAAGGGAGGGGGTTGGTGCGCGACAAGGTAGGGGCGATGCTGTAACTCCCTTTTACACACTGCCTAGAGCCCCCTTTCTGCACCGTTGGTGACGGTACTGCGGCTGCCGAGAGCACCGTCTGCCACTGACGAATGGTCCACAGTGGTCGCCGAAGATGCCAGTGGCCAACAACGCACCCCTCGACCCCACCCAGCTCACCTATTGCGCAGGTCGGTCTCGGGAGAAAGAAGATACTTGATATGCTGGGGGACCTTGAACACTAAATTTTATGTTCATGCCCCTATTTACATGATCTGTGTATATACCCTCATTTGCAGAATTTGTGTATATACACTGTGGATTTAGTCTATGACATTTAAGTCCTCAAAACTATTTTATATTGTAATAATAAATGTATAAAAACAAATAAATATTTTTATATCAATATATACTTATTATATTTAAAGAAATATTTAAACGAAGTGTTAACGAGTACTTAGACAAGCTCTTAACGAGTATTTAATCGAGCTCTTAACGAGCTCTTAAACGAGCTATTCATGAGTATAATCGAGCCGAGCTCACATGTGTTCAGACTCGGCTCGTTTATGAATCGAGCTTTTTTTTTTTGTTCAAGCTCGGCTCGTTAATTAAAAAAACGAGCTGGACCGAGCTTTTATCAAGTCGAGTTTCGAACTACTCGTCGAACGTATCAGCTCATTTACACCCCTACCTTGTGGACGTAGGAAGGCACATCGCCTATCGAACCACGTAAATCTGGTTGTTTCTCTTTGTGGTATGGTTTGTCGATTTTGTTGCAGAACATTCTCGCTAAATTTCTCTACGCACACATCACTTGTTGATTCACACGTTTGTTTGTTCATATTGTTGCGGATATATATTGCCCCACTTTCACAATATCGTCATGGTTACTTTGTAGCTTGCAAATCTCATTAGACCAATCTGATACCACTTGTAATATAACCCAGATTTAATAAATAAATAAATAAAATAGATATGTTAAAATTATTAAAATAATTAATAAAGTTCAATAAGTAAAATATGATAATGGACTTAAATAATGGTCCATAATGAGATTAATGGGCCCAAGGGGGCATCAAATGATAGTAAAATAAGAAACTATTATTAAATTTGTAATGCATATTATCCTATAGATAAATCGTACAAGTTAAGCTTAAGTACACATCATAATTATCCAAATTTGTGTCCATTACAACCCTAACTTGAGAGGCATGTTTTCCATCACAATCCAACTCTAATTAGAATTTGGAAGGCATAAGAAATGAAGATAAACATAAAAAATCATATTATTAGAACTCTTAAACCTACAAATAGACCCAAACTCCCCTCTTGGCCAACCCTATTGCTGCCAGGAGCATCTCCTGAACATGAAAGGAAGACTAGAGGAGGAGAAATTCATGAAAGAAGAGCCCTAGAACCAAGTTCATCTCGTTCTTGTCCTAAAGTCTCCAAATTTCTCAATGCTCAAAGATATGTATTCTCTCAGGCAAAACTTAATTAAACACCCTTGTTGGTCAATCATCATGCCAGAAACATGATCCTCATATTTTCCCCAATTTTTAACGTGCATATGATGAGTATTTGACATTCAAAGTTCATGTTTACTCATATATCCACCCTTGTTCTTGCTCTCAATCCATGATCAATCTATATCTATATCTCAATTCATGATTTCTATACATTTACAAGCATGTTCGAAAAGTTTTAAAAATTGTTTGATGATTTTTTATGCTTTATACATCGAGATCCAAGCGATTTATTACACGAGTCATCTTGGGTTCTCTGTATAGATAATGTGGTGACCCTATAGACCACCTCCTAAACGAGGTCGTACGATACTCTGTGTTTAGGATGAGCCCTTCAAATCCCTCACCTTCATTTAAAATGATCGTGGTGGCATACTAGGCTGCCTTCTGAACATAGGCTAGGAACTGATCGCTTTCAGATAGCTAACCAGAAAACCCTAATTCACCTGTTAACAATGCTTAAAAATCTTGATTTCATACTGTTAATGACTGTAAGAGATTTTAAACATGATAACGGAGAATATAGATGTTAATTTAAGAAGTTATCTTTGAATGATCTCTTAATAATGATCTATCGTGCACCCTTTGATTATCTATCACATTCTATACATTGCACACCATGAAAACCCTAAATCCCTTCTAGTTATCACCTTGTTGATAGCTAGGTAACCATGCAATTAAATATAGATACATGAAAGTGATGAAATAAAGGGTTTTAAATTATACACAGCTTGTTCTCGTTTATACCACTGATTTAACACCGTTATCGATGCTCAGTGTGCCTAGAACTCCTCTAGGATGTCGAGCAAGTGTTTATAGACACTCTCTTGACGTCGTGAGAACCCTTCATCAAGTATTCCTCCTATCGGACTAGAACTCTCTCGCCAAGGCCTCCGCAAGTTTCTGTAAGCCTAGAAATCCTTTAGGACACTGAGTAGGTTGTACCATAAATACCTATACACACTATAGGACCATGTCAGACCTGTACGGCACGTTCCAACCAGCATTATGTCTTTGATTGTAAATGCTCCCTATTTGGAACCCGCATTCTAAACGTGGTTACACTGGGTCCCACGTCTTCCTAGACATTACGTCTGACCTCCTGACCACATTCTAATCATGACCAAAGGGTAGTCTACGTTTAGCCCTATTCTGCCAGTATACGAGAGTATTATTTTGTAGTTGCTCGTATATTTTTTCAAACTATTTCACGTATGTTTCTGGATAATTCAGAAACACTCTTTTCTCTTTTTCATCCATGATACTCTTATCTACTCATCTATACTTCTTATCTTATTCTTGGAACTCGCTTGGCTATTTGATATGATTTTTTAGATGAAAATACATGACCCAATGTCTGTACATATAAGGCCTTGTCTATTCCTAGGAGAAGCATCCGAAGGTATTGGTGCCTGCAGTAGTTTAATGACACGGTGTGGCATTGCACCAAAGTACTTATTCTTGATTAATATATGACAATCATCTCGTGAAAAGTGTCTGACATGATATTACTTTATATGATATGACTTGACTTGACTTATCTTGTCTTATGACATGCCTTGACTTGCACAAGTTGTTCTCATGAGTATTTACTCATGATATGGTCAATTCTCTCTCTTATACATGTTACCTATTATTGGTCAAATATCTTGCTCATTATTACTTGATACCATAATACTATTGCTCTCTATCATCATCATGAATTGTTATTCATCATGTAGTTATTCTTCTTATTATGATGCCAATTACTTAAAGCATATTGTCTAGCCAAAGAGAGATAAATCTTACTGAATTTGCTCACCGAATGTTACTTAATACTTTTCAGATGAGTCATGTAGCATGCACTCCAAAATTTTTATAATTTAAAATTACGGATAAATTAGAAAATTGATAATTTAATAATCTAAAAATAGTAATAACGTACGTACCATTATCGTATGTAAGAAAATACTTCAAAAAAATTAGTAAAAAAATTATAGTTCAACTCTAAATAATATTTCTAAATGACTCATGAAAAGATTCGGGCAAAGAAAAATCCAATTATCCAAGTTTAAAGTGTTTTATGAATTATTATCATAATTAATAAATAAGTCAGAAAATCATTATCATATATACTTAAATGAGTCATAAAATTAAATAAAAATTATTGTGGACTTCAAATAATGTATATTAACAACCCAACATGATAAATATACCAAAAGATGTCTTTTGGGCCACAAATAAATTCATATTAGAAAAATAACCTGAAATTCAGAATTTCTCAGTAATGAACCATAAAAGGGTTAATTCTCACCCAATGCACACTTATTTGACTTTAAATCAAGCTCAATATGTGGTTACAACCTAAAGTAAGTTTTCACATTATTTCCATCACGAATTGGGGAGAGAAATCTCCAATTTGAGGAAGGATACACCCAAATTGGTGCCTAAAAGTTTCCTAATCAAATTAGGAAACTAAAGACCCATCCCCCTATAAATAGGCAACCTCTCTTCCATGAGATGATCCTAGGGTTTTTTTGTGGATGAGATTGGAGGCAGAGGAAGCTTGGGATTCGTGGGAAGAAGGTTGGAGCAAGGAGATCTTGTACAAAATCTTTACCTCGGATCTATAGCGACCTACACACGAGACCCCTCTTGTTCATCATCAAAGGTTAGTAAAATCTCTACCAAACTGTGCAAGATATACCCATAGAAAGCCCTTCAAGTCTAGCTTGTTATGTGACTATTTTGCCCAATTTTTACGTAGTAGTTCGTGAGTATTAGGTATTCTTCTTCGACCTATCAATCTAGGGTTTCTGGGAGGTTGACTTGTTCTTATTGCTCAAAGGTAGGTTGTCTCCAAGCCAAACTCTAATTAAACTAGTACATGCTTGCATACACATGTTTAAATTATGTTTATACTATTTTTTTCCAATTTGTATCTTGTTGTTTCATCATATTAAATTCAAAATCTTTATAGTGTTGAGTCTATCTTGTTTAACCCTTGCACTGTATTATGAATTGTACCTCTTACATGAGTCATTTTCAGACCGAGCACTCAACATGAATATTGTTCCCCTCTGAGTCTAGTTTCTATAGACACCTTTTCCCCTAATTTTTTATGAGTATATAGAGAATATTGGCCCCAAAAGTCATATTCTATCAGATTTGCATAGGTAGTCACAACATGTCTTATTACCCTACTAAACGACCATAGTTTCTTAATTACTTGTTATTGTAGGTGTAATCACGGGGTTGCATGCCCCTCTAAGAGACAAAAAAGCATGCGATATATATAGAATGAATGGATGTGATCGCCACCAAGATGACTGCCTAAAGAAATACTCCTAAAGCATGGGCTAATCAACATGAAAAAAGGAAAGAGAAGGCTACTTACTTGTTAACGGGTCGCCGATGTGCGGCGCGATGGCAACCTTGTCGCGACTAGGTCCCTCGACGTGATATGGATGTCGCGACTAGGTCCCTCGACGCCTTCTCAGTAGTGCGGAAGATGAATGGTGGACCTCCTTCCTCCTCTTCAGTCGGCCAAAGAGAAAGAGCTTCCTCGCTTGTTCTTTGTTCCAAGTATCTGCCAAGTCATGAAAAATGAAAGGGGAACCCAATTAGATAATCAAATAAGTGTAACATCCATCACATATGAGAGAGCGTGTAGAGAGCATGGTGAGTGCATATCGGGTGGTTTTGGAAACCCCTTTTGGGTATGGAAAAACTAGGAAGGAATATGCATGGAGAGGAATCATGGAAGAGGAGAGGGAGAGACCCTAACTAGCATGTATACATGTGTAAAATGTAGAAAAGAAAATAAAAATCAAAACTGAATCAATACGGCCCCGTTTGATGTGATTCTAGTTGGAGCTTGTAGAGGAGGACGTGGGGAATAGCTTTCATGAAGACATCTTGAAGAGATCTGACCTTGTTTGGGCTGTGGAAGACACGATAATCACGTATGTGAAGATCTCGATATGAGAGAGAAAGTGAAGAATAATCTGCTATAACTTTACGCTCAGACTATCAATCGTTATGATTCCACTTCGAGGTTGAAGAGGGCTCTGTGGGGAGCAACTTAATTTGATGAAGAAACCTTGAAGAGATCTGGTCTGGTTCGATCTCCACAAGCCGTGCAAGTACTGATGGTCCTGGAGGCCATATGAGAGAGAAAGAGGAGAGAGAAAGAGATGAAATTAGAAGAACAACTCCTCCTCTGCATTGGTGGTGATTAGACCTTGTGAGCAGAGCCTCCAAGGATCTCTTCTCGTGGTGGTAGCCTTCCATTTTCTTCTAGAGAGTCCTAAGATGTGTTTTTAGAGAAAGAGAGAATCCAATCCTGAGTTAGAGAGAGAGTCCAAGTTGTGGGAGAGTTGGAGAGTCTATCTTGAGTTTGGATGGACTTGGGGGCTCCCTAGGGATCAGAATAAGAGGTTTGGGTCATAATCCAACTCAAAGAGACTTTAGATAGGCTCTAGGATAGAAGGAGATGCCAAAAATCACGTAAAAATGTGTTTACGTGCATGGTGCTGTCGCAACGGGTCGTGGGGTTGCGTTCTTGTCGCGACCATGCACCTGGTCACGTCAGCAGGGTAGTGCGCGCAGGGTCCACAAAATGGGTCATAACTTTCTCCACAAACATCAGATTGATGAGTCGTTTGTTGTGTTGGATTCTAGACTTAGAGGCTACAAAATTATGATGATATGCCTGATTTGGATTAGAAATAAGAAAGTTATGATCTCTCAAAGTAAAAGCATGTTTAGAGAATATGGCAAATTGCACAGTTTTGATGCTTCAAGTGGATCTTGGCCATGGGCTTGAGAATGGGCTTGAAATTAAGTGTGAATGGGCTCATGATGGGCCAAAGAAGGACTCCAAAGTGATGACCAATTTGGGATATCAATGATATGAACAAGAAATGCGTTCAACTTATAAACCGAAAACGAGTGTCTACAGTAGGTTGGTTAGGAAGTTTTATAAGTAACAAAAGTGGTCTCACCTGATTTGGATCACCACACAATTAATTTGGATTTTTCAAAGATTCGTGGGTCAAACCTAGTTCGAATCGGAGTCAATTTTTCTTAAGGTCACACCGGGTCGACACATTGCTACCAGAAGGTGATAGGACCCTTGTTGCGTCAAAATCCAGAATGCAAGAGCCTTCTTGTCACAATCAAGTTGCGACACACTAATGGTTACATTCTGCTTTCCTAGGGACAGACTGCGCAGTCTTCGCTTAACTGGCCATAACTTTTTTTATAGACCTCAAAATGACAAGCCATTTTTTGTTGTTGGATTCTAATTCAAAGGGCTTCAAGATAGTATATTCATTTGTTAGATTTTCATAATAAATAATTGAGTTAGGACCGTAGAAGTAGAAGGGATGAGACTGCATTTGCCTTTTGATGAGCATACGTCCTAATTTATGTCGTTTTCGTCGTTTCTTGGCCCAGTTTGTTTCTGTTCGTGATATATACTGTAAATATGCATTAATCAACCCATGGAAAAAAGTTAAAACATGTTCACATGATTTTAGTTACTCTTAAGTTAATGATCATGCTATCTATCTATCGATTATTCTCTTTCTTGCCTTATTATCAAACATACTAAACTCAACACATGGGAACTTGCTAAAATTGGTCATGAATGATTTTTATTTCCTGATTTAGTACTCTCGTTATTTGCCTATTTATAGGTTTCCATAATTGGATTGCAAAGATACTTACACACACACACGAGTGATTTCTTATGCACGACCTGCACATACACTCTTGCACGATAGGACACCCCCTTTCTTGGCTTGGATGAACTCTCCGTCAGATGTTCCTTCTGTTGGACTAGTGATTCCTTGTTCCAACGCCTCCGTAAGTCTCCTCTGACCATGGATTCCCATATGGCCGACAAGCTGGTTGTACCAATGAAGAACCTAGAAGTTAGTGTGCACTTTTATCTCTTCTCTTGACTTTCTCGACTAGATATTCCCTTCTTATTTTGATTGCTGGTGTACACTCCCATTGAACATAAAAACAAGCCATTAATGATATATTGAACTAAATAGAAAACACCCCGTTATATTGCTTGATTGAACTTTCGAACTATTGCCTTGTTAATCCTCAATTGTCTAGAATAAATGATAATGGCCATACTTAATTGTGGGTATCTAGATTTAAAGTTCTTGAAATGCTGGATCGGGCACAGTAAGTGTCCAAGGGCTCCAGTCTAGCCCTCTCAGTAGAGAGCTGGAAATATACTGTTAACCATGGGATATAATGATTACTGGCGTTGTATCTACGTTGGGAGTTCTTACATATGTAAATGCTAGATACAAAACACCACATTACATGTGTTCATGATGTGCATTCCAAGGTGGCATAGATCCTTAGTGCATATCCATGACTCGTAGACCTATTGTCTTGCTCATGAAAAGTACATTCTTGTTACATGCTTACTTGCTTGCTCGTTAAATGACCAATCTTGTACATGCTCTCTCATTCATGCTCGCTAGATAATGGTTCTTGTTATCTTGACATCTTGAACTCAACTCTCTTGCTAGTTAATCTTATATATTCACTTGTTTATCTCTTACTATCTACATGACTTGCTAGACAATTTTTACCATCATTGTTTTAAATTGCATAGTTCATATCATGTTTATACCGTCTAGCTTTATATTAAATACTTATATCATTGCTGAAAAATGTAAATCCTACTAGGTGAGTGAGCTCATTACCTACTTTCCAGCATTTCAGGAGACCCATAAATAGATGTGGAAGAACCTGCATACATTGGGGAAGACCTAGAGTGATGAGCAAGCTTTCGCCTTAGCAAATTTAGTTATTAGTCAAGTGTTATAGCTTTTAGTAGTGAGGGTTAAAGAGAGCATTAGAAATGTAGTAGGTGGAAAGAATATATGTACTTTTTCTTTTCTTAAGTCAACTTATGTACCAGAACATATTCGAGTTAATAGAATAAAGTTAATTTTATTTATTACTCTGAGCCATATGTGTGTTGTATGGTTTGTCTTGCTCACTCGCTAGAGGCTTATTTACCGATTGTTCACGTCTCAATTATTCCTTTCGTTGCCATCTTTGGAACATGACAAGTCATATGACGATACACACGACAATGAGGAAGGTAAAGACTGATGAGCGTCCTGGACAAACAATGTGGCATCGAGGAATTACCATAACATCATAGTAGAGTCGTAGTGAAGTTTAGTTAGTTAGTTTACTTTTAATCTATTCATTGTAACTGTCATGATGATCATCATATGTAATGGCTCCAAATAACTGGTTGTAAAAAGACTCAGTGGTTTTTATCAGTAAAATTGTGAGCTTAATATTATTTCCCTTTTTGTCTTTTGTTTTTAATTTGCTTTGAATTACACGATTGATTGATATGCATATATCTGCTCACATTTTGATGTTCCCAAATTAGGGTGTGACAATTATGGTATCAGATCCTAAACTTTCTTTATGTCTTGGGAACCCTTAGTATCGAGGAGGTTTTAGGATGGACCACCTTAACATGTGTCAACTACCATACCTATGGTGAGAATTGGGTAGACCCATGGTTAGGATCTAAAAATGTATAGACACACACACACTAACTCGTTATTATTCTAGATTTATAATACCCACTTTATTTTGAAAAAAATTAAGAACTTTCAATGGTTGCTAAACATGCTCAACTTCGAGACATGTAGTAGATGATCTAAGACTTCACTTGCATCCTATTGCAAGCCACCGAAGATGGTGGTAATCATAGAGTTGAAAAGTTTAACTACAACTTTTGGAGAACCCGCCAAGGTTTAGTAGCTTCACCGACCCTGATAATGACAAGCACTGACTTAAGGAGATTGAAAGAATCTTTTATGTTATACAATGTGTTGTTGGGGACAAAGTGCACCTTCTAACTAGAATGAGATGCCCGCACCTAGTGGGAGTCTATGGAAGCAACTCATGGCAATGCGAACTTCAACGAGAAGTAATTCTCAGAGAGAGTTCAGAAGAATAAGGCTGTGAAATTTGCCGCACTAAAGTAAAGTAACTTAACTGTCGCGGAGTGCGAAGTCCAATTCTCTTGATTTGCTCGTTATGCCAACCACCTTGTAAACACTAAGAAGATAAAAGTTAGAAGATTTCTTAATGGATTGAAACCCCAATATATTACCTAGTTGGCACCCATGGACATCCAAGTCTATGTGGACATGGTGAAGAAAGCCTAGTTGTTGGAAGATGCCAATAACTTGGTCGACAAGATTAGAGAGAGAACAACTAAGAAAGAATGGATAATTCTGATGGATTTGATGGTGAATAGTTGCCTAAATATGTCTATAGTAGGTGTGATTCTGAACTCATAACATTGGACAAGGAAGCAATTACAGACTCACCAATAGCCCAAAGAGAGTTGCATCAGGGCAACCTAGTAAGAGCAAAGAAACTAAGCTATGACTTTTGGTATGAAGAGGTGGAAGCTCGGCACTAGGTGATCCAAAGGAAGGGAGAAGCAATGAGGAAAGGAGGTGAGGATGTTTGGAGGCCATAGGGAAAGAAAATGTCAAAAAGTGTGGGGAATCATGTAGACCTTACATAGGCCTTCGACGACCCAGTATGACACCAAGCGAGGAGGCGACTCGTGCTGAGGATAGAAGGGCAGAGTAGCAGCCTCGACCAAACTCTATGGAGAAGGAGACGTGGTGGATGAAGTGGAAGATGATGAAGAAGTAGGCTCGAGGGCCTTCCCTCACCTTGCCATCACTAATTAAGACCTACAAATGCGAATGGAGCTTACCACGAAAAGACGTAAGTGTAGACCAAAGAGAAGGAGCCAAGCAAGGTGATAGGGAGACATAAGCAAGCACCCCTAAATGTTGATTTATAGAGAGCTTGATGGAGCATGCGCTACAAGAATAAGCGGTAATACCGACGGAATATTTCCGTCGGTATTACCGACGGCTATACCGACTGAAACATTTTAGTCGGAATATCGGTCGGAAATTCTGACGGCTATAAATCCATCGGAAATTTTCATCGGTAATATAATATTTCGACGGCCATTCCGACAAAACTATTTCCGTCGGAAAATTTTTCGACGGATATTTCGACCAAAAAGCATCGATCGGAATATCCGTCGGAAACTCTCATTTTTCCTTCCCCGCCTCACCCCGTGAAACCAGTCTCGCACGCGCTCTCTCTCTCTCCCCTCCGAAGACTCCGTTCTCTCTCTCTCTCTCTCTCTCTCTCTCTCTCCTCTCTCTCTCTCTCTCTCTCTCTCTCCTCTCTCCTCTCTCTCTCTCTCTCTCTCTCTCTCTCTCTCTCTCCTCCGACGACTCTGCCGGCCGCAGTGACCTGCACCGCCCTTGGGAGCCGCTGTCGCCGCTTCTGGGAACCGCTGTCGCCGCTCCTGAGAACCTGCACCGCCGCCGCTCCTGGGATCTGCCACCACCGTCACCGCCGCTGCAGCAACAGGTAACCCTGCCCCTCCCTCTCCCATCCCCTGCGTCGGCGGCCTCCTCCCCCTTCTGACTACCGCCACCCCCTCCCTAGCCCCTCCCTCTCCCATCCCCGGCGACCCCCTCCCCCTCCCAGCTACCCCCCACACCCTCCCCCTCCCATCCCCAACGTCTCACCCCTACCGCCCCCTCCCCCTCCTGCTGGCGACCCCCTCCCCCTCCTATCCCTTCTGCGCCCCCACCGCCACCCTTCCCCCTTATTCCGGTGACCCCCTCCCCCTCCCATCCTTTCTGCTCCCCCTCCCCCCTTCCTGTGCAAGGCCCCCCCACCCCCATACCCTCCCCCTCTCATCCCCGACCCCTGTCGCCCCACCCCCTGCCAGCCCCTCCCCCCTTCTTATGCAAGGTCCCCCCCCACCCCCACACCCTCTCTCTCTCATCCCCAACCCCGAGCGCCCCACCCCTGTCGTCCCCTCCCCCTCTTGCTGCCCCCTCCAGCGGCCTCCTCCCTCTCCTGACTACCGCCACCCCCTCCCCGGCCCCTCCCCCTCCCATCCCTGGCGACCCCCTCCCCCTCCTAGCTACCCCCCACACCCTCCCCCTCCCATCCTCGGCGTCTCACCCCTGCCACCCCCTCCCCCTCCTGCCGGCGACCCCCTCCCCCTCCTATTCCTTTTGCACCCCACCGCCACCCCCCTCCCCCTTATTCCGGCGACCCCCTCCCCCCTTCCTGTGCAAGGCCCCCCCACCCCCACACCCTCCCCCTCTCATCCCCGACCCCTGTCACCCCACCCCCTGCCAGCCCCTCCCCCCCTTCTTGTGCAAGGCCCCCCCACCCCCACACCCTCCCTCTCTCATCCCCAACCCCGAGCGCCCCACCCCTGTCGTCCCCTCCCCCTCCTGCTGCCCCCTCCCCTCCTACCGGCAACCCCATCCCCGTGTGACTTTGTGGACTAAAAAATTCATCAAGATCAAGACTGAAAACTTCTATTTTCTGTGTACCTATGTTTTGTTCCCTTTGCCCTACGAAAAAATATCGATAACATTTTGTAATATTTAATGCTTGACAATGATATGTGTAAAAAAAAGTTATGCATCAGTATCAAACATTAAATCCTTAAATCCTTCTCGTTAGCTGAAGTAATCTGATAAAAATGGATTCTATAAAATTGTCCTTACTGAAATCATTTTCATGTAATATAATTACGCAAAAAATAAATAAATAAACTGTCACTACGGACGCCATTTACGAGTCGCAATCATATTTACACACGCGTCACGTTTACTTTGTTGTTTTCTTATGGGATCGCATTTTTACGTAATGTTTGATACTGATGGCAATGAAATCTAAGAAAATTGTTGGTCTGAATGAGAGGCATGTAAGAACACTGTGATGGCAGAAAGCTACATTTAGTTGATCACAAATTATTTATGACTCTATTCCTCACAAAGGTAAACCGACTCCCATATGCCATCATCCACATTGTCGATGAATAAATTGTATATTCATGAACCTATCACACATGAAAGGCATAATCCGATTAGGAATCCTTGTTTCCTTCCTAAAATCCTTCAATTTCTTTTCATCCATAAATCCCAAATGGTGGAGTGAGGAACTAGCCAACAACAAAGCCAATCCTCTTTGAAATTCCAATGTTCTATTCCAGGCAGAGAGCAGCCCCACAAAGAAGGAAGAAGTATCGGTAATTGTCAATTCTAGATCCAGTTTTTCTGGTAAGTTGTTCTGTATTAACTTGTGCACCACTTATTGATTGGAGGGGAAGAGTACTCTTCTTGTGTAATGATCTGATCATTAGGGTTTAGGCACTTTCCAGAGTTGCTCTTGATGCAGGTAACTTTCAGTCTTTCAGGGTCCCTCTATCTTTGCTTGAGAGTTGTTGAAAGGTGAAGGACGGATCATGTATGTTGACAAGTGTAAATGTTATCCACGTTCACTAGTAATCATCATCATATTTGTGGTGGTGCGATCCTGTTTGAACCGGAGCCAAACGGGCCTCCACTAGAGAGAATTGGGAAGACGGACACCGGTGCGGACGGGAGCCTGCAAGATCAGAAATGGATCAGGGGGCCCGGTGAAGACCGGGGAAAACCCTCCGATGCCTAAGTCAGTAGAGAGCTTGCGAGGCAGGGGGTTTCGGAGTATAGGAGTGTGTTCACGTGAGGGAGAACGTACCGGTGCATGGTACTGTACCTGTGTTTTTATAGACGTTGGTGCCAAGGCCAACGTGCGTAACGTTGGTAGATCGTGCCTGAAAAGGTAACTCGATGGGCGCACATAATGGGAGGAGTTATGCGATCAGGTGCCCGTTGGGATGCCAGGCAGTTCTCTCTCTCTCTCTCTCTCGCATTATTTGGTCAAATTAAGTGAAGGACAAGGTAATGCATCAAGTTCTAGTAGTTCTAGAATTCCATTGCAAGGATCTTCTTCCACTAATGAAGTGCAACAACAAAATGTAGCACAATTAGAGGAACATTTGGACTTGACTTCTTTAGAATCAGATCCAGGATTAAGGAAAAGATATCAAATTATCATCCAAATTTGCAAGATGAAGTGAGAAGAGCATATTTGTTGAAAAGGATATCAGATTATCATCCAAATTTGCAAGATGAAGTGAAAGAGCATATTTGTGTATGATTGAAATATTTTTTTAATTTTTAAATAAAATATAATAAATTATCAAGAAATCTTGAAAATTGGTCCAAGTGACCCCACTGGACTAAGTTTTAGGATCCGCCACTGAGACAAAGCACTGCAGGAAGTTCTAGTAGTTGTAGAACTCCACTCCCAAGTCATCAAGAATCTACTTCTGTTGATGAACTTGATTTGACTACTTGAGAAATATTTGTTTGAGAATGTAAGCAATGAATCTATTATTGAAGTGTTTTAAAATATGAAAATTCGTCGAGTACAATTCGTCGAGTACAAATGCCCCCCCTCCCCCTCCCCGTCCCAGCACCCCCTTCCCATCCTGGCGCCCCCCTTCCCCTACAAGTTCCTTCTCCTAATTGCTTATATTCAAAGCTTTTGGTAAATTAAGTTATTTTTTATTTATCTTGCTCGCTGTTATTTTTTTACGCTTGACATGAAAATAAACAATGCAATGACTTTCTTTGTTAAACATATTATTTACTTTCACAAATTTCACACTGCAAGTTAATCATTCAACATTCGTATGTTTATTTGTAGCCATTTGAGATATTTTTTCATATTTACCATATTATGGTTTAATTTCATATTTTAAATTACTCATGAATAAAATGTTATAAATTTTTTTTTTTTGTAATTAGTGATGAGAATTCGCGATTGGAAATTAAACTCAAAGAAGAACAAATGTCCAACGTATCAAAGTACTTGTTTGTTTGAACGTAAAATATTTCCGCTCGATATTCGAAGATTGCATGATGGTTTACTTTTGGTGAAAGAGAAGATGAAGAAAATCATGAAGATTATTCGGAAAGAAGAAAGACAAAGTTTAGAAAATAAAAGTGGATTATCTGTTATTATTCAAGATGAAAAAGGAGTGCGATATTCTGTAATCTTACGACGCAGTTGGTGTGGTAGTATGTACATATTTATTGGAAAAGACTAGTGTAAATTTGTGAAAAATAATTGTGTCAAAGAACTTGACATTCTCAAAGTTATGTCTTCCCATTATGTACGAAGAGATGTATTTGGCAAACTATATTTAGGGATATCAGTGGTTAGTTCACTCCCTAGGAAATCTACTAAGAAGCTGGTGAATAAAGAGCCGATCAAGTGGTGGTGGCCTAATATGAAGACATCACGGTTTGTGTTGTTTTTAATGTTCAATACCATTAAGTATTTATATAGTGCTCAAATTTATTTGATATTCATGTATGTTTACTCTTCATTTATCTTTACGTCAACGCTTTATTTCACCCATTAGCTCTGGGACTCTCCATATAACGTATGTATCATATGTATGGTACTTGAATGATGTGAGGGTGTGTTGGATTTTAACTCGGGACATGACATTTAATCTGTAGGAAAAATGTCTTATGAGAATTGGTCATGGATGTACCGTGGAATAGTGAATGGAGTTGTGACCGAGGAGTTTAAAGACGGAGTTGACAGTTTTATTGAGTTTGCATTGAGTAATTCATCAGTAGCAGTTGATCCGATGGGTAACATCCGATGTCCGTGTTCGGCTTGAAAGAACAGAAAGTGGATATCGACATGGGATGTGCAGCATCATCTGTATACGAGAGGATTTGTTGGCCATTATGAGTTATGGTCGTGTCATGGTGAGTTGAATATTCAGTCGTCTGCACCAGCTAATTACTTTGCCTCCACAAGTACGTACGTAGACATGGTTGTCGATGCTGCTGGTTCGGAGTTCAATATTCATGAAGATTAAACAAATGAAGAAGTGTCGAATGATACAACTCAAAGATTTTATCAGTTACTTCGAGATGCTGATGAGCCATTATGGGATGGTTGTGAGAAGCATACACGGTTGTCTGCAGTGTCGCAGCTATTGAATTTGAAATCTGAATTTCATATGAGCGAGAGTTGTTTTGACCGGCTTCTCTTACTGGTCAAGAGCATGCTTCCTCAATCAGAGAGGTTACCTGCTGACTTTTACCGTGCGAAGAAGATGGTGAATGATTTGGGGCTTGGTTTTATGAAAATTGATGCATGTCCGAATCACTGTATGCTGTACTACAAAGAGGATGCAGATAAGACATCATGCTGTATTTGTAAGCATGATAGGTTCAAGCCCAAGAGAGGGGACAAGTCAAAGCAGAAGGATGTTCCGTATAAGTCATTGCGGTACTTTCCTATCACACCCAGATTGCAGCGATTGTTCATGTCCTCGAGGACAGCTGGACATATGACTTGGTATGCCGAAAAAGTCCGTCGCGATGAAGGTGAAATGAGTCATCCTGCCGATGGTGAAGCTTGGGCTCATTTTAGCCGTACTCATCCTTACTTCTCAAGGGATCCACGCAACGTACGGCTTGGTTTATGCACATATGGTTTCAATCCTTTCGGAGGCTCGGTGGCATCTTACTCATGTTGGCCAGTATTTGTAACACCGTATAACCTTCCGCCAGGCATGTGCATGAAGCGTGAGAATCTGTTCCTTTCATTGCTGATTCCGGGTCCAAAAAGTCCAGGAAAGAATATAGACATATATCTCAGACCGTTGATTGATGAGCTGAAATTGTTATGGTCAGATGGTGTGCAGTCTTATGATGCATCCAGTAAACAGAATTTCAATCTGAAGGCTGCATTAATGTGGACAATAAGTGACTTTCCAGCCTACGGCATGTTATCTGGCTGGAGCACACATGGGAGGTTGGCATGTCCTTATTGCATGGAGGATTCTAAATCATTTGTGTTGAAATCTGGGGGAAAATCTTGTTGGTTCGATTGTCATCGGCGGTTTCTACCCAGTGACCATCCTTTCCGAAAGCAAAATGATTCTTTTATGAAAAATACAATTGTGATGGAGGAGGTAGATATGGAACGGGTGTCTGGTGGAAACATGGCGAGGCGGGTCCAGAACTTACCGACTGTAACACAACTGGCTGGTAGTACCCGACAAATCCCTGGCTTTGGGAAGGATCACAATTGGGTGAAGCAAAGTATTTTTTGGGAATTGCCTTATTGGTCAACACTTTTGATACGTCATAACCTAGACGTCATGCATATAGAGAAGAATATTTTTGATAATGTGTTCAACACAGTTATGGACGTCAAAGGCAAAACGAAGGATAACGTCAAGGCACGTTTCGATTTGAAAGTACTTTGCAAACGTCCAGAACTAGAGCTACAGCATGTTCAAGGAAAAGTGGTGCAACCTAAAGCTGCATATGTGCTTGGGGCCAGACAGATTAAGGAAGTGTTGCAATGGTTAAAGCAATTGAGATTTCCGGATGGATATGTCTCGAATATTGCGCGTTGTGTAAATGTAAACGAGGGAAAAATATACGGAATGAAGAGTCATGACTGCCATGTTTTCATGCAAAGACTGATGCCTCTTGCTTTTCGTGAGTTGTTGCCGAAACAAATATGGGGAGCAATGACTGAGCTGAGTCAATTCTTCAGGATTTTATCTGCATCAGAACTCAAAATTCATGACTTGCAAAATATGGAGCAAAATATAATTCAGACAGTCTGCAAATTAAAGAAGATATTTCCTCCAGCATTCTTTAATTCAATGGAGCACCTGATCGTCCATTTACCATATGAGGCAAGGGTCGGAGGACCAGTACAATTTCGATGGATGTATCCGTTTGAGAGGTATATTTCTACATCTCAATTTATTGCCATTACGACGATCTTTTATATTACTTATGTATGCATTTGAATTATTGCCGTAGGTGCATGCACGATCTTAAGATGAAAGTCCGCAACAAAGCACAAGTTGAGGGCTCCATTACTCAGGCGTACCTCATTGAGGAGATATCGAACTTCTGTTCGATGTACGGGTTCAAAATCCCAAATGGGATCGATCGGCGTGCCATTTTCTTCGACACGACCGGGTGGTTAAAGTGACGTGTGAGAACTGACGATTCAATTTGGATCTCCGGATTGGGTTGGGCGTTCAATTGACGGATCTAAAAACACCCAAGTATATAAAGGGTCAAAACACACAACCCGGGGGTCCAAATCCCAATAGAGATCGGATCGGCGTGCCGTTTTCTCCGACACGACCCGGTGGGTTAAGTGACGTGTGGGAACTGACGGAATCTAATTTGGTCTCCGGATTGGGTCGGGCGTTCAATTGACAGATCTAAAAAACACCCAAGTCTATAAAGGGTCAAAACACACAACCCGGGGGTCCAAAATCCCAAATAGGAATCGGATGGGCGTGCCTTTTTCTCCGACACGACCGGGTGGGTTAAAGTGACGTGTGGGAACTGACGGAATCCATTTGGATCTCCGATTGGGTCGGGCGTTCAATTGATGGATCTAAACAACACCCAAGTATTATAAGAGTCAAAATACACAACCCGGGGGTCCAAAATCCAAATAGGGATCGGATCGGTGTGCCATTTCTCCGACAACGACCCTGTGTTAAAGTGACGTGTGGGAACTGATGGAATCCAATTTGGATCACCGGATTGGGTCGGGCGTTCATTGACGGATCTAAAAACACCAAAGTATATATAAAGGGTCAAACACACAACCCGGGAGTCCACAATCCCAAACAGGGATCGGATCGGCGTGCCGTTTTCTCTGACACGACTGGGTGGTTAAAGTGACATGTGGGAACTGACGGAATCCAATTTGGATCTCCGGATTGGGTCGGGCGTTCAAATTGACGGATCTAAAAAACACCCAAGTATATATAAAGGGTCAAAACACACACCCGGAGGTCTAAAATCCCAAATAGGGATCGGATCGGCGTGCCGTTTTCTCCGACATGACCGGGTGGGTTAAAGTGACGTGTGGGAACTGACGGAATCCAATTTGGATCTCCAGATTGGGTCGGGCGTTCAATTGACAGATCTAAAAAACACCCAAGTATATATAAAGGGTCAAAACACACAACCCGGGGGTCCAAAATCCCAAATAGGGATCAGATCGGCGTGCCGTTTTCTCCAACACGACCGGGTGGGTTAAAGTGACGTGTGGGAACTGACGGAATCCAATTTGGATCTCCGGATTGGGTCAGGGGTTCAATTAACGGATCTAAAAAACACCCAAGTATATAAAAAGGGTCAAAACACACAACCCGGGGGTTCAAAATCCCAAATGGGGATCGGATCGGCGTGCCATTTTCTTCGACACGACCGGGTGGGTTAAAGTGACGTGTGAGAACTGACGAAATCCAATTTGGATCTCCGGATTGGGTCGAGCGTTCAATTGACGGATCTAAAAAACACCCAAGTATATATAAAGGGTCAAAACACACAACCCGGGGGTCCAAAATCCCAAATAGAGATCGGATCGGCGTGCCGTTTTCTCCGACACGACCCGGTGGGTTAAAGTGACGTGTGGGAACTGACGGAATCTAATTTGGATCTCCGGATTGGGTCGGGCGTTCAATTGACGGATCTAAAAAACACCCAAGTATATATAAAGGGTCAAAACACACAACCCGGGGGTCCAAAATCCCAAATAGGAATCGGATCGGCGTGCCGTTTTCTCCGACACGACCGGGTGGGTTAAAGTGACGTGTGGGAACTGACGGAATCCAATTTGGATCTCCGGATTGGGTCGGGCGTTCAATTGATGGATCTAAACAACACCCAAGTATATATAAAGAGTCAAAATACACAACCCGGGGGTCCAAAATCCCAAATAGGGATCGGATCGGTGTGCCATTTTCTCCGACACGACCCGGTGGGTTAAAGTGACATGTGGGAACTGATGGAATCCAATTTGGATCTCCGGATTGGGTCGGGCGTTCAATTGACGGATCTAAAAAACACCCAAGTATATATAAAGGGTCAAAACACACAACCCGGGAGTCCACAATCCCAAACAGGGATCGGATCGGCGTGCCGTTTTCTCTGACACGACTGGGTGGGTTAAAGTGACATGTGGGAACTGACGGAATCCAATTTGGATCTCCGGATTGGGTCGGGCGTTCAATTGACGGATCTAAAAAACACCCAAGTATATATAAAGGGTCAAAACACACAACCCGGGAGGTCTAAAATCCCAAATAGGGATCGGATCGGCGTGCCGTTTTCTCCGACATGACCGGGTGGGTTAAAGTGACGTGTGGGAACTGACGGAATCCAATTTGGATCTCCAGATTGGGTCGGGCGTTCAATTGACAGATCTAAAAAACACCCAAGTATATATAAAGGGTCAAAACACACAACCCGGGGGTCCAAAATCCCAAATAGCTATCGGATCGGTGTGCCGTTTTCTCCGACATGACTGGGTGGGTTAAAGTGACGTGTGGGAACTGACTGAATCCAATTTGGATCTCCGGATTGGGTCGGATGTTCAATTGACGGATCTAAAAAACCCCGAGTATATATAAAGGGTCAAACACACAACCCGGGGTCCAAAATCCAAAATAGGGATCGGATCGGCGTGCCGTTTTCTCCTACACGACCGGTGGGTTAAAGTAACGTGTGGGAACTGACGGAATCCAATTTGGATCTCCTGATTGGGTCTGGCGTTTAATTGACGGATCTAAAAAACCTAAGTATATATAAAGGGTCAAAACACACAACCCGAGGTCCAAATCCCAAATAGGATCGGATCGGCGTGCCATTTTCTCTGACACGACCGGGTGGTTAAAGTGACGTGTAGAAACTAACGGAATCTAATTTAGATCTCCAGATTGGGTTGGCATTCAAAGGACGGATCTAAAAATACGTCAAACAGATATAAATGGTTAAAACACGCAACCCGGGGTCCAAAATCTCAAATAGGGATCGATCGACGTGCCGTTTTCTCCGACACGACCGGGTGGGTTAAAGTGACGTGTAGAAACTGACGGAATCCAATTTGGATCCCCGGATTGGGTTGGACATTCAAAGGACGGATCTAAAAACAGACAAGTATATATAAAAGGTTAAAACACACAACCCGGGGGTCCAAAATCCCAAATAGGGATCCGATCGACGTGTCGTTTTCTCCGACACGACCGGGTGGGTTAAAGTGACGTGTAGAAACTGGCGGAATCCAATTTGGATCCCCGGATTGGGTTGGACATTCAAAGGACGGATCTAAAAACACGACCAAGCATATATAAATGGTTAAAACACGCAACCCGGGGGTATAAAATCCCAAATAGGGATCTGATCGACGTGCCGTTTTCTCCGACACGACCGGGTGGGTTAAAGTGACGTGTGGGAACTGACGAAATCCAATTTGGATCTCCGGATTGGGTTGGGCATTCAAAGGACGGATCTAAAAATACCCAAGAAAATGATGGATCTAAAAATAGTATTGTATTAAGCTTGAGAAATAATCACATGTTTTAAATTTCATTTTTGAAAATACTGTATGTCTTTTATTTATTATTAATGTTTCTCATTTTAATTTGTTTTAATATAGGATCCAGCTCCAGACGATGACGAGGCAGGGATAGCAGACGATCCAACAGATCTATGTTGATTTTTGTATTCATTATTCTATATGATTTTATATTTATTGTATTTTATGATTTTATGTTGATTATTAGTATTTTTTAAATTTATGAATATTGTAACAGGTTTGACAATGTAGCAATGTTGACAAATCATTTTTATTTATCTATTTTTTAAAAAAATATGTGTATTTTTCGACGGATTTTCCGACGGATAAGTATCCGTCGGAACTTATAAATTACCGACGGAAAAAGACCGTCGGTAATCCCGTCGGAAAATACTGACGGATTGGCCGACGGATAAGTATCCGTCGGAACTGATAAATTACCAACGGCAATTCCGTCGGAAAATACTGACGGCTTTCCCGACGGATTATATCTGTCGGAGGTTTCGACCGAATTCCGACGGAATTGTCGTCCGTCGGAAATTTCTGACCAAGTATTTCCGACGGAAAGTTTCCGACGAGCTTTGGACGGAAAGCGGTCGGAAGGCGCCTTTTTCGACGGAATACCGACGGATTTTCGACGGATTCAGTCCGTCGGAAATAGCGCATTTTCTTGTAGTGACGCTCGTGACCCAAATACACTTCTTTAGCACTCCCTATCATCATGACCTAGAGCGATGTGTCTACCAATTCGGCATCACAGCCCTTGACCTATTGATACACTGTCTACATGGCAATCCATAGCGAACAACCACCATCACTCCCAGACAATGGTCATCTGGTGCCCAACCTTTCGTAATGGCTACCCACGATTGCCTTTTCCCAGGCGATTGAGGAGTGGCTATGGTGGCTCCCCAACCATTGAACGACCACGACATGTGACAGCAAATGAAACCACCACTAAGTACTAAGATAGCAGCCCTATTCTCTCTTAGATGTCCTCCTAGGCTTAAGTCCCTTAGGCCTGAGAGCAATGGGATGTGAGGTGGAAAAATTGGATCAGCCCATTAAGGCCTATTTGCCTAGCCTACCATCATGGGAGAATAGGGTCTAGACTACCCCTAACCGGCCCTCTAGTAAGCGGCCCATGCAAGGAGAAGATGGGTTTGGGTCTAGCCCATTAGGATCTTAACTAGGTCTACCATCCTCAGATGGCCCTATATCTTTTAGTGCTAAATCCTCGGCTCTATCAGGTCATAATATGGCCTCCCTCTTCAGGGAGCAGGGCACCCACTCGTACTGCTTGACCTATCCCTGCCACACTAAGGTATGGCCCAACAGTTGCGTAGTGTACGACTACAATATATAGCAAGAAAAGGCTCCCCCTCCATACGCCCCTCTCCATATTAGGGAAAACAACAACGACCTTTGACTTCTGCTAAAGCAATGCAAGCCCCTTGTCGGCCTCCTTGAGCAGCCACTCCCACGTGGCGCACACTCTGCCATTCCCCCTATGACACATCTACATGGTCAAAGAAGGAGCAACACGCCCATTGGGCCTTTAACATTTTAACATACACTTAGGAAGGAACACACCGGCAATAGGAACAACATCTTATGAGGCCCAAGCTCCATCTCACACATAGGTTAGATCTCTCTCTCTCTCTCTCTCTCTCTCTCCCTCCAGTTTCCCCATCTTTCGGCCAAATTTCTAATTTGAACATCAAAGAGTTCTCCTTAGAGACTACTTTCGAGGACCCCCTACCCCCTAATCGTTCTCTTTCTCTTGCAAATGTAAGTCGGTGTTTCCTTCATTAAGCAAATTTAAGAGCTCATGAGGATCAGACGATGGAAGTAGGGCTGTTCAACAGTCTGGTTCGGTCCGGGTTGGCCAATTTTTGGTCAACTCAAATCGAACCGAACCGATTAGGGTGGCAAACCGAACCTTCAAACCTATTTTTTATTTAATTAAATATGATTTAAATTTATTTAATATTTCTACATTAAAAATAAGAATAAAATTGAAAATATGTAAATCTATATATAAATTTAGTCAAATAATTATTTTTAATACACATAATACATTTATTATATAATAATGATAATTATTATTATATTAAAATTCAATTTATTCAGTTTAAACAATTTGGTTCGATTTCATAATATGCAAAATCGAACTGAACCAAACTTCAATTCAAACGGAACAACATCTTATGAGGCCCAAGCTCCATCTCACACATAGGTCAGATCTCTCAAGTCTAACCTCTTTCTCTCTCTCCCCAGCTTCTCCATCTTTCAGCCAATTTTCTAACTTGAACGATCTAAGGGTTCTCCTTAAAGAGTTTCGAGGACCACCTAATCATTCTCTGTCTCTTGCAATGCAGGTCGATGTTTCCTTCATTGAGCAAATTTAAGAGCTCATGAGGATCGGACGGTGGAAACATGTCAATCATTTTCTACTTACCTCTACAACTACATTTTAAAAAGTTTTATGAAGATTTGTTTACATATATACCCATATTAAAAGTATGCTTGCTCATAATTCATCTTATATTTTGATTCACACAAAAACCCATGATATGATTTTATTTGTATTAGAAACATTTCTATCTCGACCATGGCTTGTCGTACCGTGCGAATCGACTGTGCTGCATTCTCCATTGCACAATACGGTACAGTACCGTACCGCTAAGATACGATGGGAAAGGGGCTAGTTTGATTTTTTTTTTTTTGTGAATTGATCAATATTTAAAATGAGCAAAGTTCAAAAGAGATAGAGCGAAATATATGAATATCACATAAAGAGGTTGAAAATATAAGTCATCATATTTCAACACGATTTTGATTGTGCACACCTCGATAGGATCACATCCGGTTGTAAAAATAAAGTCAAATCTGAAGTCATCATAATTATTAGAAAAATATACTGATTTTAAAAACATAAATATTAGGAATTTTTTATGTATAGATATTGAGATTAAGTCGACCTAATAGTTTTTGAGAAATTTTCATTTGATAAAAATAAACTAAAATTATCATAATTTGTATCATCTCTTATTTAGCTTATTTTAAAATGTTATCTCAATTAGACATCTTTTAGACCCCTTAGATGTGTCGGATGTGGGAAAGAATTTTTTTTTTTAAAAAAGAGAGGGGAACACCGACTGTGGCACGATACAGGTCGGCCATACTGCCATGGTACGCGTTGGTAGAGATCGGTCGTATCGCCATGATATGTGGCGGTACAACTAACTCTGATTCCAACACGACTTTGATTGTGCGCATCTCAATAGGGCGTCATTTAATTTTAAAAATAAAATTAAATTTGAAGTCATCATAATTATTAAAAAATATTGATTCTAAAAATATAAATATAAAAATTATTGATGTATAGATATTAAGATTAAATCGACTTAATAAATTTTGAGATAATTTTTACTTGATGAAAAATTAATTAAAAAAATTAAACTAAAATTATTATAATTTATATCATCTAACTTACGGTTTAAAATTTTATCTTAATTAGATAATATTTAGATCCCTTAACTATATAAAATGTGTGAAAAGATTAAAAAAAAAGATGAGAACCCAGAGTCATGGCACGGTACAGGCGTACAGCACGGCCTAGCCACCGGCCAACTGTGATCTCGACGTGGGCTAGTTAGAAATGCTCAAGTGACGTAGACCATGTGACCTTACCAAGTGGGAAGGACTATATGCCTCTCCTTGCATGTGAAGAGAAACCCTTTTTGTATGGAACTTTCTAGGCAGGGTTCGCCCGTGCCGCACACACAGCGGAGCGGTACGATCCGGTCCGCTAACTTCGGTTTTTTATTTTTGTTTTCGTATTTTTTTCGTATTCTATGTGTTTAAGTGATCTAAATGATGCCTAATTGAAATAAAAATTTCACATAAACTAATTAAGAGATGATCTAAATTATAATAATTTTATTATAATTTTTAAATTATTTTTTTGTCAAGTAAAAATTATCTTAAAAAATTAGTAAATTGACTTAATCTCAACATCTAAGGGATTTAATGGTGTCTAATTGAGATGAAATTTCAAACATAATCTAATTAATAGGTGATACAAATTGTAATAATTTTAGTTTAATTTTTTAAATTAATTTTTTGTCAAGTAGAAACTATCCCAAAATATATTAGGTCGACTTAATCTCAACATCTATGCATCAATAATTCATGATATTTATATTTTTAGAATTAGTATATTTTTC
Organism: Colocasia esculenta; assembly: GCA_014218235.1. Lineage (NCBI taxonomy): Eukaryota > Viridiplantae > Streptophyta > Magnoliopsida > Alismatales > Araceae > Colocasia > Colocasia esculenta. The sequence goes on along the minus strand of CM024764.1, from coordinate 60,990,029 downwards.
TAGTAATTATGATAACTTTATATTTGATTTTATTTTCGAAACCAAATATCGTCCCGTTGAAGTACGTGCACAGAGAGTTCGTCGTACCGCGACAAACTCTGTGTGCACTTAAGGGGTCTAATTAGTATCTAATTGAGATAAAATTTAAACATAAACTAATTAAAAGATGATACAAATTATAGTAATTTTATTAATATTTGATATTAATTAGCATTAATAATGATAGCCCAATGTCATACTCAGAAGTGCGCGCTCCGACGGAATGGCACCGGAAAACTGTAATGAAAATAAAATTTGAGAACACCATAATTTTCAGAAAAATATGGTGATATCATAAATGTAAATATCCGGAATTGTTGACGTACGGATTTCGATATTAAGCCGATGCAACTATTTTCCGAGCAAATTTTCACCCAGTGTAAAATAAATTCTAAAAATTAAAATAAAATTACCATAATTTGTAAAACCATTACATTAGCTTATAGATAAAATTTCAACACAAATGGACATTATTTGAATGAGTTTACAAGAGGATCTTCGGGCCAGCTAGTTTGTAGGTTAATTACGTCAAGCATTTTCTGGGATCTTCGGACTAGCTGGTTTATGGGTTAATTATGTCAAATCATTCTTCTCCATCTGCTACAGGCGGCAGTGGTGGCGGTGGTGGTGGTGGTGGTGGTGGTGGTGTTGGTAGTGGTGGTAGTGGTGGTGGTGGTGGTAGTATGTGCTTTTCATTAGAGTCTGAGTTCTCGCATGCTACCCAAAATAGTTGAGATCACGGTGCTCCACTAAGCTATTCAAAAAGGTATCAAGCAGAAGAGAAAAGACGACACATAGATCATGTGGATAGTAGTAGCTATCAAGGGATTGAATTCGATTTTGAGATATTGAGCACATAGGACGACACAACATCTGTGTGTGCTAGTGAGGGTTACAGTTTCTTTTCAGGACATACACAGTTGGATCCATATGGACAACATTATGAATATGGTGGCTATTATGCCTCTGGATACTAGTATATATGGTCATGATGATTCTTATATGCAAATTCCAATAGTTCCACCACCAGAACCTACAATAGTACGTCAAGGAACACGTCAATATTTAGAATATCAGCGTATGTACGAAGACCTATATCAAAATTACATGTCTTATGCTGATTATTTGCGCTTCTTGGAGAGCACTTATAATGTGAGGTTGTTCGGAGATGGAAGTTATACCCCTGCTACGAGGTTTTGTGGACATACATGCTCAGCATGATGAGGAAGAGTAGGTAAGAACTTGTTAAATGTCCTTAGTGACATGTTAAGGAAGATGATGCTAATTTGTAATTTTTCATGTAAAGAAAAATGATGAATATGAGGATGACGATATGAATATTGTATTTGACTTGTATCATGATTATATCCTTAATATTTACATGAACACTAATTGCTTGTGTCATGATTTTGGTATGATTGTATGTATGTTAAATAAATATTAAATAGTTGTGGTGGGTTGACTTAAATGAGTAAATAAATTTATTTATATTTTTCAACCTCTTTATGTGATGTTCTTATGTTTTACTCATTTTCTTTTGAAATTTGCTCATTTCAAATATTAACTAAGTCACAAAATTAAAAAAACAAATCAAACATGTCAATTTTCTATCGTACCTTAACGGTACGGTACGGTTCGATACGTAACGTACCACGAAAAATACGGTACGGTCGATCCGAACGGTACGACGAACCTTGTTTCTAGGGATGAAAGTGTCCAAATAATATCTAATAGTCACTAAAATATCCTGTAAAAAAATATTTGCAACACATATTCCATAGGTTCGTGTAGAGTTTCTTTTGTAAAAAAAAAACTGTGTAGCAGCCTAGCAGGGTTTTTGGTGCAAATGTGAATATAAAATAGATTATAACAGGTGTATATATGAAAAACACCCCACGCACACCTAATGACCGCTTAGTCAAACAAGTTTTGGTTTAAAATTGTAGTTTGATCCCTTGAAGTAAAAACCCAACCAGAATATACATGTTAATTCGAATGACTTAGCTGTGGTCAACTGTAGCCTCACATGAACAGCAGCATGCATAGTTGTGAATAAAATAAGGGCCTTTGACACCACATATATATGATTATGATTAAGCATCATGTAGCTGCTAACAACAAACAGGTCAATGCATGCATGCGCCCTATCGATCGGCTATCATCATATAAATAAGACCCTTTTTAATATTCCATGAACATGGACATCTTATAAGTCATACGTTGGTTGAGGACTTGACGTAATGCTTTTGCGGGGTGGATGCCCACGACCATGACATGCACCACCTGTCTCATTCATGAGCCACCCTGGCCGATAAAGTGACGTTTAATAACGATAAGTAAGAAAGCCCGCCATTGAGACAGGTGGTGCAGTTTAGCGAGCCCACCAAGGAAAATAACAGGTCACAAATGTTGCCGCACTGCACACGACCAACATCCCGACGGACATGAGCGCTTTAGATAAATATATACATCATCATCATTTAATTATTATAAGTTTTAATTTTTAAAAAATTTCAAATATTAGCTAATTTTGTGGATGATCTAGTGATGGAGAAGCTGGTATATTTAGGGTCCATATGATTGTCCGTAAAATAGTTTAATATTTATTGTAATAGAAAATAATGTTTATTATAACGAGACTTGACATTAATTATAATAGGTAATAACATTTATTATAGAGGGATTAACGTTTACTATCACATATAATAATATTTATTGTACTAGATAATAATATTTACTGGAACAAATAATAATATTTACTGTAAAGTATTACAGTTCACGGGAGAAGATGAAAAGATTGAAAGGTAAGATGAGAATTTAAAAAAGAGATCGATGTCAAGGATAAAAAATGTTTAAGACTTATACGTTATAAATGTTGAAAGATTAAAAATTAAATTACACAAAAAATAAAGACTATGCTGCTTCTAATATTCTGAGTCCCTGACAGAGATTAGAAAATGAGCCACGCCCTCAGATATGATCCTCTAATTAATTTTTTCTAGAAAAAAAAATAACAAATTGTAATAAGATAATTTATAATAATAAGACAATATATTGGAATCTGAACATAACTGTGGTGTTAATTAAGGTTAAAACTTTAATCAATCTAATATACTGCAAAGCAAATAACAAATAGAGAGAGATAAAAGAATGGCGAAATAATATGTATAGATGAGACATCCAATGACAAACACAACATAAATTGATGTGGTTCATGAATTATGTTATTGACTCAAGTTTTTGAGAAATATTTAGTACACTAGAGGCACTTTTTAAACTCCCGTATACAAGTGACACACCTTCCTATAGATATGCCATCTTAAGTTAAGTTAAGTTTTGTTTGAGAAATACTTTATGCACGTTCACTCGGACGAGTCAGGGCGCGCCATTTACCCGGGTGGACGTGAGCAAAGCACTTCTAATTTTGTTTTGGGTTGCTCGGCTAAGAGTCCATTCACTTTTGCATTTATCCAATACCTTGTCACCTTGGCTGTCACTAGAAAATAATAGGAAGGATTTAACCAACAAATGTATATAGTCTATATTTGGGTCTTTTTTTTTTTGACATGGCTATATTTGGGTCTTTTCAGACCTGGGAGTGGGAGAATAGATGTGCGTGTATAAATAAAAGTCCTACGAGAATCTACGAAGGTTAATCTAACAGAAAGTTACCCATTTGGGTGATGAGGGGGTTTCTGTGGGTGCACTGCGCCACGGTGCAGAGCCCACCGTCGCTGCCCCACGCAACGCCGTCCACGTGGACGCGAATATCCCACCATCGGCGCAGCCAAACGGGGGAGTTCCATTTTACCCAAAATGCATCCCGCGAGCACAACGCAACGTTATCTTCCTAATCCTAATAACTCACCCGCGCTGTCCGTTTCTTCACTGGCCCAAAAAGGCCAACATGGCAGGTGTGGTAATTCCTTCCGAAATACATGGCCAACCATGACCATGAGGACTAACTAATTAATATAAGCAAACGCTGCCACCTGCCACTGCGCCACTTCCCGGCCCCCAGTTCCTCTCCTCGTCCCACCTCATTCCTTCCGGCTTCTTCCCTCTTCCACGCCTGCACCTACTGCAGCAACAGCAGTCGCACGCCCAGAGCTAGCCGTACACCCCCCCACCATTGCAATTTGCAGGCCCTCCCCCATCCCCGAAGAAGACACATTTCACGGGCCTAGAACAGAAAGTAGAGAGAGAGAGCAGTGGTGGTCTCCTCGATCTCTCTCTCTCTCTCTTTCTTCTGGGTAGGGGTAGCCCAGAGGAGCAAGAGCCTCCTTCACGCAAAGCCACGCCCCCTGGGGAGAACCACGAAGCGCCTAGCTGACCCCCCTTCTCCTTCTCCTGCCCCCGTAGCGTCGTCAGCGCAGTGGGTGACCACGACGCTGCGGAAGTAGTCCCCGAGGTTTCGCAGGGCAGAGGGACAGAGGAAATGGCCGGTGTGTCGTCGGGAAAGGCGGCGTCTTTGGTGAGTGGGGGGGGGGGAGAGGTTCCCGTTCCCGGGGCTCTTCCTGACTGATCGGTGAAGGCCGGTTAGGGTGCCGCATTCAGTAATCTGCCGATCTTACAGGAGGTTTTCCGTTTCCTTTTCCTTTCGGTGCTTCTCTCGATCCTCTGCAACTGCGATGGGAGAGGCGTGCCGGAGGTGATGTATGGGGTTGTTTGATGTAAAAAACCAACAATGCTCGTATGCTTGCAGGCTACTGGACAAGTTTCCTGGAAGATCTTGGCGACAGGCGCAGTTTCCGGTAAATATTCCTGGATTCGAGCTTTTCCCCGCCTCTTCTGCATATTCTCATAGCAGGATCTTTGAATCCCCCTCCAGGAAGGAGGTTCTGCAGTGGTTAACTTTTCTGAGGTTGCAGAGGAGTGTTTGGGTCGGGAACCAGGAGGACAGAAGGAAGCAAAAAGAAGAAAGCAGCTGAAGAAGAGGGGCCAAAGGTTGCTCATTTTGACTGGCTTTGAGAAATCTTCCTCCAGAATACTGTCCTCCTTTTCGAATTTGTTGTTTCTGCTCCGATGGCCGGGCCTTTGAAGTTACTTGTTGCTCCTCCTGGCGGAGAATTTCTGGGCATTTGCCGGATCATGGGTTGCGCTGGCGTTCCCAACTGGGTTTATTGCTGATATTCTCTGGAGTTAGTTCTTTATCTGCCCACCAAACCACCGATTGGGTGTTGTTCGTTGGAGGAACAATGGCGTCGTGGCAAAATCTGGGAGACATTGGAACCGTCGGCCAGCTGATGGGCGTGGACGCTGTCCAGCTCATCAAGATGATTGTGCAGGCGGCCAACACGGCGCGGATGCACAAGAAGAACTGCCGACAGTTCGCGCAGCACCTGAAGCTGATTGGGAATCTGCTGGAGCAACTCAAGATCTCGGAGCTGAAGAAGTACCCAGAGACACGGGAGCCGCTGGATCAGCTGGAGGACGCGCTGAGAAGGTCCTACGTGCTGGTGAGCAGCTGCCAGGACCGCAGCTACCTGTATCTCTTGGCCATGGGTTGGAACATCGTGTACCAGTTCAGGAAGGCCCAGACGGAGATCGACCGCTACCTGCGCATTGTGCCGCTCATCACGCTCGTTGACAACCTCAGAGTCAGGGTAGTGGCTTCCTCAATTGTTGCTTTTGTTCACCATATAAACTCAAATGCTAACCCGTTTATCATGCCAGATGGCTCCTCCTTGCTATGCACAGACTCTACATGATGATCACTTTTTTTCTTCTTCTTATATGGTGTTGTCTTTTTTTGTCAACTCTTTTTGGGATCTTTGACTTAGTGAATTCTAGATTGATGAGATAAGGCATGCCATTGACAGAGACAGAGATATATATGGTCATGAAATGTAATATTTATTTGGTGTCTAGTAGAATGTAGCTTATCCACTAGGAGATCGGAGAGTTCTTGTGATATTCCTTTTTTATGCTTTTAATATTTGTTTTTTCTATTCCTAGACCTTTTTTTTGGTCTTTTGCGTGTGTGTGAAGGCGTGGGGGTTAGAGAAGAAAATGGAGAAAACCTGAAATTTTGTTGGAATGGTGGGAGAGGAACTGGAGAGAATGGATTGCCCGACTTTCTTGGAGAAAGGACCTTTTGTTTTGAATGGGCCAAAACCAAGTGAATGATATGCTTTGGGGATGGACGGTGCAGGGGGTGCTTCGAAAAGGTCACTTGTTTGGACCAATCAAAGTAGGAGGTGCTGTTGGGAGTTCTCCAAATAAGTCAGGCAAGCAATTTGTGCAACTGTGTTCCTGAGCTCAAATAAAAGCTGAGAAGTGCTGGGGAGTGATGGGAAATGATCAATCCAACTCATCCAAATCAGTTGAAATTTGATGGATGTGATGATGATGATGATCATGGCCAAGGTTAGGAAGCTGATTAGCCGATGTGTCAATTCTCAAACTCAAAGCTGAAAGTTGTTGTCGCCACAAGTATTATGTCTATGGTCCTTACTATTGTAACTGAACTTGATATGAGTTTTTGTATATAAGAATATAATGATTTATCAAAGATCTGTACATGTTCACTGAGATGGTGTGTTTTTTGTTGCATTAAAGGACTTGCTATTAGCTTAGGAACTTCAAATTCTGGGTTGCTAATAGATTAAATTTGTGTGCTGGTCTAAGGACTGGTTCAGTCTGCTGGTCTTGCAATGTGGGTATGTCAACCATATTAGAAATTTCACCAAAATCATGGCATAGGCACTGCCATTCTTGTTGAAGGCCCGAACTCTAACCCAAAACCTAAGCCTAAGTTGAGGGTATCCTCTACATAAATAGAGGTGAAACTTCCATAGATTTCCAACATGGGACTAAACCACAACACTGCTCCCCTGGCACTGAACCAACCAGTTCAGTGCACAACACAAGTAGAGACAAATGTCCACATATGGAGAGAGGATCCAATGGGTAAATGTGGCTTGATACCATGTTAAAGGCACAAACTCTAACCCAAAACATAGGCATCCCCTACATATATAGAGTTGAACTCCTATGGATTTCCAATATGCGACTAAACCAAAACAATTCTCATTATAAATAAGTTGCACCATCTTTTGTATGTCCTATTTGATGGCTGTTCTTGTTTAACAAACATGTCTACTAGAAACAGTCAGATGCCCTCTGCTGTGGCATGCTTGGGAGTACTGCACAAGGAAAAGAGAATCAGATTGGCGATCCCTAGGCCAATCCAGATTGGATCGGGGTCGGATCGGCTGGATTGGCCAATCTGCTGGAAGGATTGGCCAGATTAAAAAAAGTTTTTCTAAAAAGAAAATTAAGAAAAAAATCAGAAAAAGTTGGGGAAAATGTCTTCAATATTTACATGTATATATATATATTATGATATATGGTATATGCACACACACACACAATATATATGTAATCATATACATATATACATATTATATTAATGTACAAACATAATTAATATGTATATCCTTATAAATGCATACATTATACATATATCACAATCATTAGATTGTGAAAAGTATTGGAATATGGAGCTTGAGGCCTTGAATTCTCCAATGTGCGGGTACACACGCGGATTGACTTGACTTGTATGGGGGTAGAGCCCTTGAAAAACAATTTTAATTTGCAAAGCAAAGGGATAGGCCCATTTGTTTATACATGTGTTTATGACCATGGTTTGGCGTGCCGGATCGAATCGATCCGATTCGGCCGAATCGGATCGAAACAGGAGAAACCCGATTCGCCCGATTCCCATCGAATCAGACCGATTCCCATGCGAATCGGCTTTGTCTCAGAAAGGTCAAAGAGAAGAGATCTCGAAGAGATCTCGGTAAGATCTCGGGAGATCAGGATAACATAAAAGTGTGGATCACATATGTTCACATAGATAATTCCTTAAGGAACATAGATAATTGCATACGTTCCCAAGTCTCAACTATGGATGACATAGGTTCACATCATGGTTTGCTAAAGCGGCGATTCGGACCGAATTGGGTTCGCCTTGATTCGATTCGATTCGTATGAAATCGGTCCGATTCGCATAGAATTATTATATATATATTTAATATAACACAGGTAAATAAATAAAGAAACTAGAAAGTGAATTCTCATGAGTTTGGGTGATGATAGTTTAGGTTTGACCAAATTTTGAGAGGTCTCAAGCAGACTAAGTGTTGTTAGTAGGAGAGTGGTTTCCTTGGAGAAGTCACATGCACGTTTGACTTTTTTTTTACTGAATTTTGAATTTTTAGTATTTCATATGGTTTATTTGAATTATCAAATTTTTAGATAGGCTAAATTATGAGAGATTAGAAAGTTAGCATTTCGCTAAAATCACCGAAATCACGATTTTCTTCTTCGATGGGAGAGTTGACTTTTTATTGGTAAGAGATATGATTTTTTTGATATTTTTATTGGATTCAAATGGGGGGTACTTCCTTATTTACATGTCATTTACTTAAATGATATGGAGTGTAAATAAGGGGATCTTGACAACCCTGCCTGAAGAGGCATCTCAGCCTTCTCGTTTCTCGGGAAGGGCCCGAGATTGACATTCTCGCATTCTCGCGAGATTGCATATCATGATTGTTACCGTATGTGTAACATAAGTCGGCTCAGGCCGAGATGACCGCTGAGGTGATCTTAACCGAGGCGTGAGCCGAGACGACCAAACTGAGGAACGCCCTCCGAGGCCCGCCTAGTCGACGTGAGACGCATGTTCTGAGCTCCTAACCTGACTCGCAAAGCCCGCCGAGAGGTCTCGGCGGGGAGACACTCCGACACTCTAGTCAGTCGCTGACCGAGCAGAATGGCCTAGTCTATAGAGTAGAACAACATACCTGAGTCTGTGGAGTGCCTGTCTCTTTTATAGGGGAGGGTTGTCTAGGGATACCATAGGCGACCCGGGAATGGTGCAGGAGTTATTGAAACTGTCGCCTCATCAGTTGCCATAATTGACCCACAATCAAGTTATGGGCTTTATGGCGCCCGTTATTGGCCACGATCTGTGGTCAATCTGAACGGACATCACGCGGGAGTTACGCAAGTCATACTCTCGGGATCCTCGCTGACACGTTGCACCAACCATTCCCGAGCCGACGAGACCAACTGTCGGTCGCATCCCGAGATGTCGGATCAGGTCGGGTGGACCTTGCTGCATATCAATCAAGACCGAGCCGGGTAATCCTCGTCCTTGGCCGAATTCATGCATATATATATGTATGACAATGCATATATACATGTACATTATATATATATATATATATATATATATTTGAATGTGTAATCATATATATATATGTATATATATTTGTGTGTGTGTGTATGTTAAATATGATATATAATATATATATCATATGTCATATATATATCTATATGTGTTTGTGTACTTATATACATAAATATGTAAATTAATGTACATAATCCTATTATGCATATACTTTGTGTATATTGTACATATGTATTAGTTTATATATGTGAAATGATGGTTTAACGCATGTATTATCAATGTATACAAGAAAAAAAAAATGTGTGGCAGAATCGGCTAGATCGACTGATCCGGATCGATTCCAGCCAAATCGGCCAGAATTTATATGATCCAGGGGGCTACGCTGATACGGAATCGGTTGATCCAGATCGACCGATTCTGCAATCCATGGTACTGCAGCCAAGAAAATGGAGGTCTGGAGTTCGATACTGTCTGGGATGGATGAACTGGTGTGCTGGGGCTCCCTCACCCTCAGCCACCTGGGTTTTCTGGCACTAGCTGGGCTTCCCTTATTGTATAGAAAAAAGCCCTCTGCTTGGCCGTTATAAGCAAACAGTAGAAAATTGAAAAGGCATTAGAACTTCTCAGTCAGTTGTAATTGCAGACATATATAATTCTTGCTGCTTAACTTCTCCTGGAAAATGCATCTTCATTTTTATTTTGATTGATTGAGAAAAAAACATAATTTCTTATGTCTACATACTCTTAACTTTCCTGAATATGATTTGATTTCTGCATCACCTGTTTGGCAGGAAAGACTAGAGTATATTGAAAGGGATCAATGTGAGTATACTTTGGATGAAGAGGACCAAAAGGTGCAGGATGCTATATTAAGCCGTGATCCTTCAACGAATGATATGATGGTGCTCAAAAAGACTCTTTCTTGTTCATATCCAAATTTGCCATTTGACAAGGCCCTCCGAAAAGAAAGTGAGAAGCTTCAGTTAGAATTACAGAGGTCCCAAGCTCATATGGATTCTAGTCAGTGTGAAGTTATTCAACATTTGATCGGAGTGACTGAAACTGTGGCAAGTTCTTTACCAGAAAAGGAGACTCAACAAAAGAATACCAAAAAGATAGAGGAAGATTATTCAGTTGATAAGTGCAGTAAAGAATATAATGGCAACAAAAGGTGTGTCATTGCAAGCTACTATCTGCAGAAATTTAAAATTGAGCTTCCTTTTTATTTCATATAAAGAGAGAACATGAATCTAGTAATCAGGCATATTTTATAAACAAAATACATGTGAAGTTTCTCAAAATATGTGCTTACATGTTAGCTTTATACACTTTGTGCTTTATGAAATGATTTCTTTATGTTATGAGGACCCTCACATGTAGCAGTTTAGTCTATTCCTTCCTTGGGATGCGGTGGTCATTGACAAGACTCACACCAAGGATCATATGGAGACACCTAATACCAAGGCTGAGCATTAGGAACCGGGATCTACATGACCTTTGTCTTTTGGTTGACCACAACTTTCGTCTTGGGTTATCTATCACAACTCTAAGATTTGAAATGTGCCAGAAAGACGAGAGTTTAGAGCTTTCTTACTTTAAATGATTTTTGGTCCCTAAATCTTTTAATCAGTTTTGGCCATGTAATAACCTTATTTTCATTTTTATTCAATGTGGTTTTTAGACATGTCCTACTACCTAATTCACCTTGAGAAACCTTGTTAATTAGACATGATGGTTCGATTCTTTTTGTATATACTCACTCTCTTGATACAATTTTTTCTAACATTCTTGTTTACTTTTCCCCATGAGTTAGTGTTTGCTTTTTGAGAGAAGAATCAGCAGTAGGAAGAATAGGATCTCTGTAGTAGCCTCTTTAGGCATCATATGATTGTTTTTAGTGATTATTTTACTAGTTCAATTTTCTTTGACTTTGTAAATTTCCTCCAGACCCTAGTTTCTGTGTCATTAGTTAAAAGGTTTGTTTAAGAGCTTCAAACATTTGTTTTCAACTATCAACTGATCATTTAAGTTTTTATTACTTGGCCAATAAATCAAATCATATATTGAAGTCTTAGGCAACTTTTGGAACCGTTGTTTTCAGATTTTACTTTTTGAAAATCCAAATGCAAGCCAAAAGCTGCCCCACCCCTGCTTTCGGTGTACAAAATCCAAGGAACCATCATTTACATCTTTCTCTCTATGTCTTTCCTCTCTCTTCAAAATTGCTTTTCAAAAATCCAAAATCCCTTTTTTGTTTGGGAACTAGAGTGAGAAGGGGGAGGTTTCCAATGATTGGAATCCAAAATCCCCCCTTCCCACCATGGTCCCAAACATTGCCTTAGCAATATTCCTCTACTGGACATCAATCACCAACTTTGTAAGATGTTAGACAAGGACCGACTGCCATCACACAGCCTTTCCCACATCTGATTGCTGTAGGAAGTCATTTTCCTAAAGTATTGTCATTGTCTTCCTATTTTCTTGTAGCCCCATTATTTGTTTTATGTGCACATAATTTATAGTTAGTGTTGTCTGTTCCCTTTCATGTTTCTGCCTTCATTTCATGTTCTGCAGCGTGTAGTTCATCTTTGAAGGTGATTGGTGCAATTTTCTATGCTTGAGAGGATTCACTCTGATTGCAAAATACATGTGTGACAAGAAGGTTCAGTTAAACTCCCATCAAGGAGAATGCAGCACCCTGCAATCCTGTCACCCTGTGTCATGAAAGTGCTTGGCTACATTGATACCCACAGCCATGTGGCGATCTGATCTAATCAGTAAAATTATTGGCTCTGGAGATCTGGGCATCATGGTTGCATCTTTGATAAATTCGTGGGTGAAGTAACGGTGGTTGACGGGACCTTTTCTCTGTCAGTTTTTACCTGGAAAGATGTTGGGGTAGATCCTTTTTTTTTGCTTTAGTTTATTCACCCAAGAAATTCTAAAGTCTAGGATTTTTTTTTCCCTTTACACAACAATTTTTTGGCATATATCTCATCTTACCACCCCCCCCCCCCCCCCCCCCCCCCCCACCAAAGAGAAAAGCCTCTTGACTCTATCCTTGGCAAAGATGATAATGCAGAAAATAAATTGTGGTCAACAACTAAAATCCTTTTCATCCCACAAAATATGCAAAGTTTCCAAACAGCCTATGATTTTTGCTGTGCATAATCCTTTCTCCAACGGCTTTGGGATTGTACCATGTCATCTTATTAGACTTATTTTCACGACTGTCAAATCAAAACATATTAGTTTCTCTTGAAGTAGACACTATATCATCTCATCATTTTAATTTATGCAGATGTATTTCTTCAGTCTCATCAGATCATGACCTGATCTCAACAAAGGGATCAGAAGGACATGGAGAGTGGCACTCAGATTTGCTTGGTTGTTGTTCTGAACCTTATTTATGTAAGTACAACCTTGTAGTTTGACATGTTAGCTAAATTACAGGTTCCATGTTTTTTTACATCCAGTTCCTTCAATCAAATTTCTATATGGTTTCAGTCGCTTGCTTTTGCCTTCCTTTTTTATATGGATTTATATATTTATTGGAATTTTTTTTAGTTAGAAATGAGTACTAGGTGTAATAGATAAAGCAGAATCTGGTGTTTGTCAGGAAGAAGTCAACAGAATAGGTAAATGTGTTCATGAATTACCAAGTAAGAAGCCATGCTGAAAATTCTTTTTCATGCCTTGATTGGCATGTGAGAAGACATTAAGATCTGACACCAGTTCCAGGCAAGTAGGCTGTTTGCTGGTACAAGGCAAAAGTTTGTGGTTTCTGTACCCACACCTAGAATTACAATATTTGCATTAGCTGTAAGGATTTTCTCTGTCAGTGAGCTTAATGCTGATCTTGTCCAAAACTGAAAATTAGCTAGTGAATCAGAGTCCATAGATAAAATGGTAGGAGGAGCAGAATAAACAAAGAACATCCACGCACACTATGACTGCCTTTCTTAGTGATGGCTTTCCAGGTAATGATATTTTCTTACTGTTAACTGTTAATCCTGGAGCATCTGTTCTAATTTTTTTTTCTGCAGCTTGCAATGCCTTCAGTACATTAAAACTTTGATACATGGAGCATCTCAGCTTGGGAATCTTTTACCCCTATATGCTTGTTGAATTTTTACATGGTCTGATTCTGAAGCCCTAATGACAACCTTCACCAATTGCTAATGTTTTCAGTCAATTGTCTCCCACTTAGGTTGCTAGAACAAAATGTGCCAGTATTCTGCAACAATACCCTATACAAGGACACTGGGTTAATGTGAAAGACACATGGATCATTATGATAATATCGTACCTATCAATATTGGGCTGGCATAAGAAGGAAGCTTAGCTTAGTACAATATTTGAACATAAATATGTTCTGCTGGCAGCATTTTGGTGTGTGCTTACGAAAATTTTCTACCATTTGCAGGCATGAAGACATTTTTCTATCCTTGTGGAACATTATCTAAAATAGCTTCTGTAACTGAAAATAGACGCATTTGTAAGTGTTATGTTTTTAGCTCACTTGGAGTTCTTTCTATCTAGAGAAATGTATTATTTCATTATTCCTATTTCTCAGCCATTTGGACCATTTCTATGACAACCACCAATGCTTTGTCATAGGTTTCTTCCTGACTGGTCTTTCCGAGCACTTAACAGTTAACACTTTTTCTTCTTATGATTATGCAATTGATTTCTTTCTTAATAACTTAAATAATCTGGTATCTTCTTACCGAAGGGAAATATAGTCATAGCTATGTGGAAATCATAAATTGAATCCAAAATTTCCCATTATTTGACTACCTATTTCTTCTAATGGACATTTAAGTGCCATTGACCACATCTTTCGATTCCTCCAAGCAGATTGTATGGATCTCAAAATCAGGTTAAGAAATTGATAATATTGGCATTTTGAATAAATCCATTGTTCTTTTTGATTTTCTGTCAAAGAATAGTATTGATACTTCTAAGCTGAAATTTTTTTTTCTTTTGAGTTCTTATGTTGATGTTTCAAATTGTAAGGGCATTGCAACTACAAAATTAACTTTATTGAATTTCAAGACTGTTTTGATGATCTGTGGACATGTTGAAGTTTTGTTATTTGCTTAACGAAAAAATAAAGTTTTGTTATTTAGGATATGCTCACACATTCTCCATTTGTCACATGCATTTGAAAGTGAATTTATAATAATCTGTCTGTCCACTAATTATTTATCTGATGCTTTTTATCATTAGCTTCAGCAGAAGCCTGTAATGACCTCATGGCCTACTCATTAGTATTGTCATGCTGTTGTTACACCTGCTGCGTCAGAAGGAAGCTTCGCCAAATGTTGAACATTACGGTATTCTTCTCCATATTTCTCATTTCCTGGTAATATGGCAGCAACGTTTGGTGTGCATGATCAAGAGAATGAATCCAATAGCCTTTGTGGTTTAGAAATTGTTGTTTTCACTCTCAAAATTGTTTTTATATGCGTCCAATGTTATGCACTTTAATTTGTTGAAGAAACTGTGAATCATACTTTTCAACTTTGCTATGGCGTGGAAAAGGTTGAATAGAAGAGTAGAAACTCCACCAAACTGTGTATGTGTTTAACCTTTTAGTTTCTGTTTTGATGATTATTTAATTGGGTAAGGATACATCAATATCTGAGTGGGCTACCAAAATTTTGCATTCTTAACCACAACTAAATAAACTACAATTAGTACCTTCAAACTGCCAATGTGGTTGAGTTCTCCTTCCCATGTGACCAGATATTTTTACTTTCTGAAACGAGAATCTACATGGCAACTCATTTGATACACTAAGGTTTGATAACTGGATAAGCACTGTGAAAGGGCCTTTGACAGCCCTCATAGTACATCAGGGGTCTGCCAGTCCTGTTAGGTTAAATAAATGTAATAGGGGATAACAGTCCTAACAAGTTGTTATCCTGGTGGGGGCACATAGGTGGAGTAGCCTATCTGCCCTCTCACGTAAACTATCTATCAAAACCAGAAATAGATTAACTCCAACTAAGCAATCCCGGGATTTCTTAATCAGGTGTTTCTTATCCATTATCAAACAGGTTAGGTAATCTGCTTCCACATTTCCTGAATGATATCCACTTTGGGTGCTTTTATTTGCAGGGTGGGGCTTTCGATGATTTCCTCTCTCACTTGATGTGTTGCTGTTGTGCACTTGTCCAAGAATGGCGTGAAGTGGAGGTTCGTGGAGTTCATGGTATGTATCCTCCATCAAACAACTCTCTTGTTTGACATAGACAACACCGAAATCCTCAGATTCTTGCACCCAGATTCGTTTCATTTGGAGTGATGTAAAATTATGAACTTCAAAAAAAGGATGAATCATTTTACTCCGCGAATCTTCAGTCTTGTTTTCTCATCAAAAGAGGCGATCGGCTAAAACTTTTACAGCATTACGAACAATCCCTCCAATCAAAACACAAGATAGTGTGTCTTGGTCATGATTCCCCCTGTTCTTGGAGAGTAGAAGCAATCATATTTCCATTGAGTGGACAGGATCCCCGACAGCTACTCCTGTTGTTCTAGCAATGACCATGAACAATTTTGCAGGTCCCCAGAAGACAGAAACGAGCCCGCCAGCTTCACAGTACATGGAACACTAAACTGCAGTGTTTGGGCATATTGGTTCCCTGTTTGGGGGATTGTTTCAGTTACAACTCATCAGCAGTGTGGCTCATCTTGTTCAGGGTAGATGCTCCCCTTGTAAAGCACTCAAATGTTTTCACCGTTTTGTATTATACACCTCTCTCTTCTGTAGATGGTACATGATTCTTCTTCTTGTTGTTGTCAATTGGGCAAAGTACTTGGCCCAGGAAGGAACCTTGTTTTAGGTTTTTTTTTAATTAATTTTTGTACATACGTGAATGTATACCTGCTGCAAGAACCCTAGGTTGGATTGATCCCTCGGTCTAAACATCGGAAAGGCATGAAAGTTTCAGTGGAGAAGTATCATCATCATGATTCCTTGGTCTCTCTCTCTCTCTCTCTCTCTCTCTCTCTCTCCTCCAGTATAATGTCTTTTTCTTTTTCAAAATAGTTCAAAGACTTTATTTGAAATCGTCTGCAAGATAATTATTTGAATTTAAGGAAAATCTTTTAATGAGACCATGATCTTCTTACGTGGGTCCCTGACCATATGGTGTTCAAACATGCATACAAAAATTTAAAAATCATCGTTTATAAATTTTAAAAGTATCATTTGGATATAAAAGCTCATCCAAGTTTAAATTATCTCATATTTTTTTTCTTCTGAAATTTCTATCGTCGAATGCAACTTTAAGAGGAATTTTTGGAGTGTGGCCAAACCCACACGCATTACTACGTTATTCTGAGCTGTGCTCTTCCAAGGTTCACAGTCGTAAACTTGTTTTCTTTCAGACTTGGTTTCCGACAATAATATTTGCTTATGCTGCATGGTGGTGCAGCCGGTTTTTTATTTTTCTCAAAAAATAATTACATTACATCACGTTTATTGGAAGAACGTCTCTCTCTATGTATCACGTTATTAAAATATTGTCAAATATACTACTGATAAATAGAAAATATTATGGATATGTTAACTTTTGTTTTAAGGGAACAAATGTTGTGTTATTTTCATTAGTTTAATAATTTCAAAATGTATGATCGTAAGCTTAGATGAGATTTGACGTGATGATTTAAAAACAGAAAAAAAACAAAGAAGATAGCTGCCATGTAGCACTCTGCCAATAAGGGTCACAATTAGTCCCAATGGCAAATTTTTTTTTTCCCCCCAAATGGAGTGACCCTTCAACCTAGAGGGGAATGTCCGCTCTTCGGCTCATTCCATTAAGGGCCTAGTTCTCAATATGTGAAAACCTAATTTTCAAATAGGGCCTACCACAAAGTGCTAAGAGCACCCAATCTAAAGGTTCCCTTACCCCATTATTGAAGCCAAGAGAATAACCTGAGGCAACAACAAGAGACTACCGAGCTAGCATCTCGACATGTACTAAGACCGAAATTTAACTCGGCCTCCACTCCACCTATTAACTCGACAAATCTTAGCCCGACAAGTAAATCTTAGCTCGACGGGTCCTTGGTTCAATAGAGCCTTCGGCTCAGTGGAAGTGAAGCAATAGACGATTCTATCTGATATCTTGATCAGAAAATCTCACATGAATGATGGTTATTTTGGATGAGTGGAGCCTTAAAGGTGATCTCACTAAGGAACTTTGGTCATGGGCTACCCCTCTTATCAGTAATAAGGTAAATCTTAGCAACCAAATTACTATCAGATGTTGGAGTATTATTGCCCATGTGAACTTAAACTCAGCTTTCCACTATGCTGGTCTTTTTGTATGATCTCTATGATGTGGAAAATCTTGAAACTTAGATGTGCTATGAGATTGGAGGGAGCTGGAGTTAGCCTTGAAAGGATAAAAAATAGTATTATTAATAATATTAACAGGGCAATGGAGCGGGTTACATTCGGGAGACCTCTGTCAAGAGAATATGCTGATAGACTAAGTCTTTTCAACATCAAACCAAGTTCGCAGACTAAGATGCCTATCATTGTTAGATGGTTGCCTCCTCCTATTAATTTCAGTCTTAATGTTGATGGTGCTTCTAAAGGAACCCAAGGAATTGTGGAGGAGGTGGATGCATCAGGGACACAAAAGGGAAGTTCAAAATTGGTTTTGTTTTCTTCTATGGTGTGGGGAATACTTTGATCGCAGAAACTAGATCTCTCTATGATGGTCTAAGGCTGGCCGTGGTCAATGGGTATAATCTCTCCATGGTATACTCAAACTCAGTTATCTTGGTAAGGTCTATTGCCAGGAAGGCGATGCCTCAATGGACGGTCTTCCCTTGGTGGCGTGGAATTATTCAAATGCTTCAGCCTTACATCCTTAGGTGGTGCATACCTTCAGGGAAGGAAATTAGGTGGCGGACTGCTTGGCCACATATGCTTGTGACATGGAGGAGAATATGGTATTTTTGACAGGTAGGGATCTCCCGTTGAAGGCCAAAGGTGCTGTCAATGTTGACAAGGCTGGTTTACCTAGTTTTGGGTGTATAATTTAAAATTTAGTTATTGCTAGAGTGTGGTTTTTTTTTTTTGGTTATCTTCTCTCTTGTGGTCGGGTGTACTCTTTATTGGGGCTTTCATTTTATTAGTTATGAATAAATTTGGGCTTGGCTCACACTGGTGGAGTGGGAACATTCTATCTCTCTAGGATAGGGTGCACTCTCCTAGTTGCTGAACCTACCTTTAAAAAAAATAAAAAAGGATAACGATGGATCCCCCACAATCGCCACGATCTCCACCCATGATCCTTCCACAGGGCATAACAGCCCATGAGCCATTGCCCTATAGTTACACACACAACTTGACCTTAACTATAGCCACGCCACATAAAAATATCTTGGAGACTCGACCACCTTTAAATTTCAACAGAAACCCCTTCATCAAGAGATAACACACAGTTATGCACTCTATTGTATGGAGCGATCTCTAGTCGACTCACCCTCTTACCCTTGCTTTTGCCAATACTGACTTAGGCATCAAAATTTTCCTTGGATCTTAATCCCAAGCCTCCTAATCTTTTGTTCCACCTTGTAGGTTGTCATCTCTGACGTGGATCGTCACATTTGTTCCCCCAAATCCCTAGGCCATCCTAGTGGTCAACAGGAAGACTCAAGGTCCTACTTCTTCATCTAGTGTCGTCTATGGGAAACACACAAAAAGCCATGGGTCGAAAGAGCAACAACAGTAGGAGGGTGGCGATAAGGGAAAGGCTCCAGAGGGATCCCTTGAGAACGAGGTCTTCTAGACCTCTTGCTCCATCCCTGACACCATGACTGGTGCCTCCATGTACCCTACCTCCCATGTAGCCAGACAATGTCAGACTGAGAATGCTGATCCCATCATTTCCCTCAATAGGAAGATTGATTAGCTTATCAGCTTGATCATGGCCCAAGTGACGTGGGATGGACGCCCCCACTAATCTCACTCCAATCTTCTCTGAGGGGAAACATCTCACTTCAATGACCACATTGCCGACGGGCACTTCACCCTCCAAGGAGAGTGCTTTATAAGGCACAATGTGAGTAGGATGTTTCACCACCCTCCCCGCCAAGAGGAGGAGGAAGTTTCATCAAATACACAAGGAAGAGACACCCCTCTCCAATCGACACTGTCCTCAGCCACCTCTAGCAGGTGCTCTGCAAGAGAGGACACACCTTTGGCCCCCTCTCGTGCTGACCTAAAGGTGGCAACACCCCTCCAAGAGGTTGAGCGGTGCTTCATTAATTGAGTAGGAGGACCACCTCACTACCTTGCTGAGAGAATGGTAGATTGCCAGCACCGACAATGAGGAGTCACCATCTCCCTTCACCCAGGAGATCTTGGAGGCCGCTCTGCCTATTAGGATACAAATTGCCACAGTGAAGTTGTATGATGGTCTGGATGATCCGGTCGACCATTTCAACAATTTTGAGGCATTAATGACATTGCAGGGAGCCTTGGACACCAACAAGTGTTAAGCCTTTGCTATCACCCTGGTGAAAAAATCCCAGGCCTGATTTCAAGCCCTCTTGTTAGGTTACATCACTAGTTTCTGGCAGTTCAGTAACCTCTTCAAAGAGAATTTTTGTGGCGTATGGCATCTTTTAGATCCCTTTTACTGGGTCTAGCAGTTTTGTCAGAGGTTGCATAAGGCCTAGTCATTGGGTTCTTGAATGCGGCTAGGTTGCATGTTGTGTTCAGAATGTAGCAGCTAAGGTGGACATGTTTATTCTAAAGATGTAGTTTAGGGGTGCGGCGCTTCTAGAACAGGGTAGGCTTGACTGGCATATTTAGGCTAGGCAATTGTAAGGTGGTGTTGAACACAGCTAAGGGGCATGGTGAGTTCAAAAGACATGCCTTCCTGACCAGGCACGTTCTAAACATGCCTGCCAAGGGTGGCCCATTTTCCATCCCCTTGCTCATAACATGCCTAGAACGGGGCATGCTTGACTGGCATATTTAGGCTAGGCAATTGTAAGGTGGTGTTGAACACAGCTAAGGGGCATGGTGAGTTCAGAATGCGCTAGAAGAGATAGGCATGTTATGAGCAAGGGGATGGAAAATGGGCCACCCTTGGCAGGCATGTTTAGAACATGCCTGGTCAGGAAGGCATGTCTTCTGAACTTACCTTGTTTTATATATAAGAGTCAGTAGAGCTTTCTAGGCTCTATTAGACTTCTTCCAGAGCAAGGGGGAGCGAGGGTTGGGTTCTTGAGGGTGGACTGGGCATTTATGAGGCGGTTTTCGATGTGTAAGTTGCGTTTAGGACATGAGGAGGCTTGGATAACATGTTTTTCTTCCTTTTCTTGGTAGGGTGATCCTTCTTTCTCTCATTTCTTGCATGATTTTTCATGTTCTCAACATGTATAGAGGTCTAAATGTTTAGTTTCTATCATTTAATAGCCTAATACCATTTTAGAAAGCATGATTTTCCTATCTATAGCCTAAGAAAGATGATTAATGGTGGAGCCCACTTAGGTAGTCCATTTGATGTGTTTAATGCGTAGATCAATGTGATTTCTTAGTTTTTACCATGTTTTCACATTGTATGATAGGTCTATGTTGAGTACAAAATGTGAAAGTTGAAGAAGATGTATATTTGATTGACTTTTGATCGAACAAGGCTGTGTGGGCATTTTGTCTAGGAGCATGCCCTTATAAGCAAATGTGTTAAAGATGCACCTTGGTCTCTAGGCACGTTCAAGTTTCCTGAACGTGGCAGTCTTGTGCAATGCATTCTAAATGGAATTGCAATCCCAGACGCATTTTTACCCAATGTGTATAGTGACTTGGTTTCCTACATACATGATTTAGAGACATAAATAGGTCACCCAGTTGTTTTAGAGGGTTTCTAAGTGTTAATGCTTGATGATTCTCTAGTCAGGTGCCTTAAGTTCTATGTAGGCCAAGCATTGTGTGTGCTCAAGGATTGGTCCCAATGTTGTGAGCATTGAAAGGGTCTAATCGTCTCTTGTAGACCTCTCGCGGGCTACAACCTACTTCTGATTAGTGGACAATGGGGAAAAATAGCGTGCAATATACTGTGATGCTTGAGTGCACTCGTGGCTAGAGGTGTAGGCACCGTGCAAATGTGTAGGTCCCCAACTAGTATCTTCATGTATGCCTCACCTTGTGGGCCTTGAAACCTACAAGGATGGTCAGGCATGGGATTGCAGCTCTACCAGATTGTAAGAGTTGCATGTGTTTAGTCTCTACTATCTCGTTGGTCAGTAAGTAGCCAAGTGTGGATGTGGCAATTGGATTCATTCCGACTGTGAGACGTGTGGTTCTTGTAGCACTTGTCTGGGTCAGGTGTTGGTTTCACGAGCCAACTTCTATGACCCAAGTAGTAGAGTCATATCTTCCAACTCCTAGATGTGTGACTACCAATTTTCGTGTCGTTGTGCGATTTATTTCTTGCTAGTACTTGTTAGTAGTTGTAGTAGTATTTTTTATATTATTAATTATGTCTAATTCAATATAGCATGTGTTTCCTGATAATTATATTACATGCAATTTTTTTTGTGTTTTGAGGATCTTCCTATTGAGACAAAGACTTTTAAGGCTCACTCCCTTACTTATGTTTCAGGTGTTAGTGAGCAAGCGAGTGCCAATCTCAATCTGAGCCTTCTCAGTAGAGTAGGTGAAGGCTTTTCTTCTAGCAGTGATGAAAGGTACACATCGGGGCATGCCCCTGGACACTATACTCTTTCGTTTTGATCTTCTATAGGGCAATGTAATATATTGAGGTTACTAGTGCAGTTTGAATATAAATGTGTGTGCATGCTTGTTTTCTTTACATTCTCTCTAGACATTTTAGTTGATTTACCCTTCTAGGTCTTCATGGCTAGTGGGTTGGCATTGTTGAGTCAAATTCTTGCTAGGTCTGGAAAGGGTTGCCATAGTTTTGCTAGAAGTGGGGCATTAAAGACTGTCGTGGGCCTACTTACCCTAAAGCAAGCACAAGAGGAGAAGCTCTGAGACTATATCAGCTATTCCAAGCTAAAGTTGTATGCATCCATTGACTCGAATCAAACTAAAAAGCAATGCCCTCACTCAGGGCATTAAGAGGGGGGGTGTAAACTTTAGCGAGAGCTTGTCCTACATCCCCTTGCAACCCTCGCCGACTTTTTCACCTTAGCCTTGCGTCATGTAGAGTGCAAGGAGGTCTTGACTACTTTTTGAGATGCAGGCAACAGTGAAGAGAGAAGAAGTGCCTATCTCACCCCAACCCTCCCTGTCAAAGAAGAATCGCAATAGTGATAGGAGGAACCCACTGCGCAAGTATGATGAATATAATCCCTTGACTGCTCTTGTGTACGAGATTTTCTAGGAGATCTAGGACAAGGAAAATTCAGTGGCCTGAGCTAATAAAGTCAAGTTCTAGGTGGCAGCACTAGCGGAAATACTACCTCTTCCACTAGTATCATGACCACTACACCAACGACTACTAGTAGCTTAAGGATGAGACTAAGTCCCTCATCTATAAAGCCCACCTCAGTAGGCATGTGGCCCTAAGGCAGGAGGATCCTCACAAATCCCTCAAGGAGATCAACAATAGACTCCGAGACGTCCAAATCAATATCATCTTTAGAGGCCCCATGTCTGACGAAGATACCCATCGAGGCCGGAAGCAATACGCCCAGTGGGCCTAGTAGGGGGATGAGCATAAGACATCGGTCACCATCGACCTGGGGAAGCTGCCAGTCTCTTCTCCGGCGAAGACCTTGAGGGGGTTCAGACCCGTCAAGATGATGTGTTTATAATCTTAGTGACTTTAAATTGTTGCAATGTAAAGAAAATCTTTGAAGATGATGGAAGTGCACTTGACATTTTATGTAGCAACTCTGATTTTTAAATCATAAATAAATAAAAATTTAATTAAATAAATGTGATAAATAGAATTAAATTAGATTAAAGAGGGAATGATTGAATTAACTCAAAACCCACTAAGCTAAATTAGGAATGGGTTGTACTAGTGGTCCAAACAAAATAGAATGGGCCCAAATATGAAGAGTCCATCATGGGATGGGAGCTAATTAAGTGAAATTCATACTAAAAATAGTAATAATTGGTAAAAGGGTTAAGATAAATATTAAATGACCCATATATATCCTAAAAAGGAGTCCTAGACTTACCCTAACCCTTTACCTATGAAATTAACCCTCTCCCCAATCCTATTAGGTAGATAAAGGAGAGAAATAGAGTGATAAAGATGGAAATTCGGAGTTTTAAGGAAAGTGAGAGTTTTTAGAAGGAAGGACTCTCTAAACCTACCAATACACCTCCCAAATCGTACCAACCCAACCCTAGATCATTGCTGAAGCCTTGGAGGATGAGGAGGAGGAGTTCTGGACGTGGAGAGCAAGGGGAGGAAGCTAGGAACCAAGGAGGGATTCTCTTCTTCATCATAAACCCTAGGTCTTCTTTACAGTATGAAAAGGTAGGCAATCTCTCAAGCACAAATCGATTAACTTTGGCCATAGGTAGCCCATACATCCATCTATCAAAGCCCCATGATTTCCCTATTTTTTGTTGCTCCCTAAGGGAGAATTAAATGCCCTAATCTCTGTCATCTCCATGTACTTGGACCTGCATGTTTGTTTTCAATCCATGCGTGTACTTGATCCCATGCCATGCAATTATTCTCATAAATACTACATGGTGTTAGCTTTCAAACGCCCCTATTTTCCCTAATTTTCATCATGTATCCTTTGCGAATTAAATCATTTTCTTGAACTATGTATGAATAGGTCACCGATATGTAACCTAATTAAAGCATATACAAACCTTGTCTATTTTCTAATTATTCATGCCTGTTGATAGATCTACGTGTCTACTTTCATTTAAACTAGGTTCATAATTTTTGGATCATCGTGCGATTTTATATCAATTTTTGAAGTGGTCGGTATCATGCATGGGAGGGAAGGACCAAACCCAAAAAGGGTTGTTCCCCTTTTCTGGGTCGGGCTGCCCCTCTGAAATCGCGACGGCCCGACCCGTCGCGATCTTAGAGGGGACGCGACCAGGCGGTCCATCGTGTTATAAATGGGACGGTCTGTGCCGTCGCGATTTTCCCCCCGAACCGAGTTAGCCCGGCCAGTTCAGCTCGCGCCCGGACCCGTTTTCAAGATTTGTGCCAGAACTATAAATTACTCTTATGCCCCTACTATTTATGCCATTTGTCCCTTGTTTAGACTTAATTAAACACTGTTATGCATAGTATTGATCTGAACCTTGTTATTTTGTAAAAATCACATAAATTCAATTAAATAAAAGCCATGTGCACAATCTCTCATGCTCTCATGATTTAATTACACATGCACACACTTAACATAAATGTTTGCCATTTAAGACCTTATTAAATTATTCAATAATCTATCTGATAATTAAATGTAGTTATTTCACTTAAAATTCCCTATTATTTAAATGACACTTGTCTTCCTTTTAGTCGCGTGCTTTGTACACTGATATCGCGTCCCTCTGCCTTCGAGGACTCGAGGCAAGACGGACAATGTTTCGTTACATACTTTTTCTTGGCATGGACCACCTCTCCATTGGGAATACCCCTGACTAGACCAGGAACTCCTTGTCAAGGCCTCCATAAGTCTCCTTGACTTTGGCACACGTCCATTGCCGACGAGCTAGTTGCACCCTTAAAACCCGTTACACTCTTAGGGATCAGTACGATCCAATGGCCTTAGTGTATTTCCTTCTTACCTTGGTAACACGCCGGACCATCTAGCCTGTGTTTATAGCGCGGCTAATGAGCGGATGTGACTTCTACCTAACTGCCGGCACCCGACTTAGTGTTACGCAACTGTTACTATCGATTGTTTAATGTTATTTTATGATTATACCCCTATCTCATCTATTATCTTTATACTCTCATCTGTTCACGTTCTCTTTACTCTCTCGTCTATTCGTCTACTATTCTCATCTGTTCTTGGTACTCTATTTGGCCATCCATATGATTGTCTAAGATAAGAAACATAACTTATGCCAGTGCAATAGGGCCCGATCTGGTCCTGGGAGGAGCACCCGAAAAGTGCCATTTACCCATGGGAGTTAAAATGATTAGGATGTTGGCATACATCCAGTGCCCTTATACTATCAAGATTTAATCTATGACAATCAATCAGTGCAATCATTTAGTGCTATCTATACAAGTGCTATCGTTATTAGTGCACTGTTGTGCAACTTTGCGTGCTATATTGTTACATGGCCAATCCATTATCGTACTTGATGTGCTATTTTCCATGTATAAATGCTATCATTCTCTTGCTATCGTTACTTTTCTCTACATGACTTTGCTCTCTAGTTTTCCTGCCAGTTAAGGCATTAATCATTTAAAACATACTTGTTCATACGAGATATTATGTCCTACTAGGAGTTATTCGCTCATCTTATGTTGTTATTTCATGTGTTTCAGGTGAGTCTGATGGGGATTACCACACTCACGAGGAAGGGAATGAGGATGATGCTCAAGAGTGACCCGTTTCGTCAACCCGTGCTTAGTAGTTAGTTAGTTAGTAGTCAATCAGTCAGTATGTATTAGTTTGAGTTTGAATAAAGTACTCTGGGCCCTAGTTTTGGCTCTGATTAGTGATTGTAATAGTTAGTTGATGGAATATTATTGAAGTTGGATTTCATTTGGTTTTATTCCAATTGTGCAATGGTTTGTCGTTTATTTATCGCTCTGTACTATTTAAATAACTATAATTCCGCTCTGATATTCTGCGTCGAGGCATTACAGTTTTGTGGTATTAGAGCCTAGGTTATTCTTAAGCATAGGATGATCTAGGTTTGACCTGCCTTGACTAGAGTCTAACTCCATACCTATGTGAGATTTGGGTAGAACCAAGGGTAATAAGATAAAAATAAACTCACACACGCACAAACTTAGTGCAATCTCAAATATCTTACATTACAATTCTCTTTTGAAGGAACTTAAAACAATAGCAATGGCAGCGGAGCGTGCATAACTCCGTGACATGCATCAGACTATTCAGCAGCTCACTCAAGCACTACTTCAAGCTACTGGAGCTGGCGGTGGTAACCGTGGTGCTGGAGACTTGCACTGAAATTCTGCAATCTGAACCCGCCTCGTTTCAGTGGGACCACTGATCCCGATGAGGCAGAGAATTGGCTTAAGGAGATAGAGCATATTTTCTGCGTCATGCAATGTGCGGATGGTGACAAACATCTGCTAGCAACATTTCAGCTTGAAAGGGACACCCGTGCATGGTGGGAGTCTATGGAGGCCACTAGGGCCAATGCACAGTTTACATGGAATGAGTTTAAGGAGCACTTCAACTCCAAGTACTTTCTGAAAGGGTTCAAGAGAGGAAGGCATCCGAGTTTGCGGCATTGAAACAAAGGAGCCTTACTGTTGCTGAGTATGAAGCTCAGTTCTCCCAGTTGGCACGATATGCCAATCACCTGGTAGGCACTGAGAGAATGAAGGCAAAGCACTTTCTTAATGGGCTCAAACCCGCATACATCACCCAACTGGCACCACTAGATATCCAGACCTATCCAGAAATGGTCAAGAAGGCGTAGCTACTGGAGGATGCGACCGACCTCACCGATCGCATCAAGGGTAGAATGGTCAAGAAAGAGCAGACATCAGGAGTACCAAGCAAGCTCACAAATGGCAAGAAAAGGCCGTTTAACATCACTGACGGGCCAAGCCAAGAGCGGAAGCCCAAGGTCTTCACCCCCACTACCCCTAACAAGCCCAGATGCAAGCACTGTGACAAGCTAGGTCACACTGCCGAAGAGTGCTGGAGGAAGGTAGGCGTATGCCTACGTTATGGGAGTCGAGAGCATCGCATTCCCGATTGCCCCGTGCTGAAGGAAAATGAGAAGCATCCTATGGGACAAAAGAAGCCTGGCCGACTGCAGGCCCTGCAAGAAGTGGAGACCACCGAGGAGGGTGGAGTCGTGGAAGGTACTTTACCAGTTTTCTCTCAGTCAGCTTTTGTTTTATTTGATACTAGCGCAACACATTCGTTCATATCACAAGCATTTGCTGATACATTAAATGAAAAACCTGCATCCATGAAATTTGAATTGTCTGTCACTACATCTTTGGGGGAGAAAGCTCAATTAAACAAATACTTTCCATTAGTTGATGTTATGATTGGTGAACTCAACTTTAGAGCCGACTTGATCTATATGCCCATAGAGGGCTATGATGTTATTTTGAGAGCCGATTGGCTGTCTACTTATGGGGCTATTGTAGACTGTAGAAGAGGGAAAATCTCCTTTAGTGAATTCCCTAAGCTGACCTTTATGGGACATAGACACAAGAGGCACTTGTCTCTCGTCTCTACTATTAAGGACAGAACATGATAAAGAAGGGCTATGTGGCATTTCTTGCCGCCATAGTGGTTGAAAAGAAAACATTCAAGATATCAGACATACATATAGTGCAAGAATACCCCGACGTGTTCCCCGATGAGCTGCCAGGCTTTCCACCTAAAAGAGATGTGAATTTCTCAATTGATTAAACACCTGGAGCTGCACCGGTGTCACGCTAACCTTACAGAATGTCTCTTGCTGAATTGAAAGAGTTAAAGGAGCAATTGATGGAACTGCTGAAAAAGGGATTTATAAGATCAAGTACTTCTCCTTGTGGAGCACCAGTGTTGTTTGTCAAGAAGAAGGTTGGATCCCTGTGGCTATGCATTGACTACAGGTAGTTGAATCATCTGACTATCAAGAACAAATACCCTCTGCCTCGTGTTGATGAACTATTTGATCAAATATCAGAAGCCAAATACTTCTCTAAGATTGACCTTAGATCGGGATATCATCAAATGAGAATTAAGGATGCAGATATTTACAAGACTACTTTCAGGAGTAGGTACGGTCATTATGAATTTGTAGTCATGCCTTTTGAACTAACCAATGCTCCTGCAGCTTTTATGCAATTGATTAACAGCATCTATCGGCCCTACCTCGACAAATTCGTCATGGTATTTATTGATGATATTCTTATATACTCAAAGACTAAGAAGTAGCATGAGGAGCATCTGAGGGTCGCTCTGCAGATCTTGCACGACAACAAACTCTACGCCAAATTGAGCAAGTGTGAATTCTGACTCGAGGCGGTGTCATTTCTAGACCATGTCATATCCAAGGATGGTATTGTTGTTGATCCTTCCAAAGTAGAAGTTGTACTCAACTGGGAGAGACCGACCAATGTCACTAAGATCAGAAGCTTTCTTGGACTGGCTGGCTACTACAGACGGTTCATAAAAGACTTCTCCAAGATAGCTATACCTCTGACCCGCCTTACGCGAAAAGAGAACCCCTATGTTTGGAGAAGGAATGCGAGAAGAGCTTCCAGACACTGAAGTAATGTTTGACTTCTGCACCTATCCTCACATTGCCAAGTCGAGGGCAAAGGATTCTCAATCTACACTAATGCATCTGGAATCGGTCTAGGCTGCATGTTAATGCAGAATGAGAAAGTGATAGCTTATTCATCAAGACAGTTGAAGCCTCATGAAGTTAATTATCCTGTCCATGATTTATAACTAGCTGCAGTAGTGTTTGCACTCAAGATATGGAGGCATTACCTATATAGAGAGTAATTCATTGTCTACTCTGACCATAAGAGTTTGAAGTACTTATTTTCTCAGAAGGAGCTCAATATGCGACAAAGGAGATGGCTAGAATATTTGAAGGATTTTAATTTCAATATCTAATATCATCCTGGCAAAGGTAATGCAGTAGAAGATGCACTCAGTAGGAAGCAAGTAGCGTCCCTATCTTGTTTAGTCATGGGCGAGATGCAACTATTAGAATAATTTGCCAGTCTGGATCTAAATATTGACAAGAGAAGTGATAAGGTGTTAGTGGCTAATCTTAGAGCACAACCCGACATCTTTGCTGAGATCAGGGAGCAACAAGCCAATGATCCATTTCTAATCTGAGTCAAGGAAACCATAGTCGACAGACCCGATTTCTCCATCATTGAGGATGGGAGACTGTTATTTTAAGCCAGGACATGTGTGCCTGACAATGAAGAGTGGAAAAGGAAGATGATGGACGAAGCCCATAAGACTGAATATACAATTCACCCAAGCGCAACCAAGATGTACCAAGACATGAAAAGGTCATTTTGGTGGCCCAACATGAAGCGTGAGGTGGCTAAGCATGCCGCGCACTGCCTCACCTGTCAACAGGTAAAAGCAGAACACCGTCGTCCTGCGGGGGTACTCAGACCCCTGGACATCCTTGAATGGAAGTGGGAGAGTATCGACATGGATTTCATCATGGGTTACCCCGAACTCGTTGTGGACTTGATGCTATCTAGGTCATAGTGGACCGTTTGACTAAGTCTGCACATTTTCTAGCAATCAAAAGTATCTAGAGTGTGGATGTTCTAGCAGCACTGTATGTAAAGGAGATAGTGAGATTACATGGAGTCCCCGTGTCTATAGTCTCAGATCGTGACCCTAGATTCACCTCTAGATTCTGGAAGGGACTTCAGATTGCTTTAGGCACAAAACTCAATTTTAGTACAACATTCCACCCATAGACAGATGGGCAGACGGAAAGAACAAATCAGATCGTAGAAGATATGCTACGAGCCTGCACTACAGATTTTGAGGGGTACTGGACTGAATAGTTGTCACTAATAGATCGTATAATTTAATAAGGTCGTAAACAGAATTATCTGGAGTTATTCAGTAAGTTATTCTTCCTCTTAGGATCATATGAATTTGGGGAACAAATTCTTTTTAAGAGGGGGAGGATGTAGCAACTCTGATTTTTAAATCATAAATAAATAAACATTTAATTAAATAAATGTGATAAATAAAATTAAATTAGATTAAAGAGGGAATAATTGAATTAAATCAAAACCCATTAAGCTAAATTAGGAATGGGTTGTACTAGTGGTCCAAACAAAATAGAATGGGCCCAAATGTGAAGAGCCCATCATGGGATGGGAGCTAATTAAGTGAAATTCTACTAAAAATAGTAATAATCGGTAAAAGGGTTAAGATAAATATTAAATGACCCATATGTATCCTAAAAAGGAGTCCTAAACTTACCCTAACCCTTTACCCACGAAATTAACCCTCTCCCCAATCCTATTAGGTAGATAAAGGAGAGAAATAGGGTGATAAAGATGGAAATTCAGAGTTTTAAGGAAAGGGAGAGTTTTTAGAAGGAATGACTCTCTAAACCCACCAATACACCTCCCAAATGGTACCAACCCCACCCTAGATCGTTGCTGAAGCCTTGAAGGACGAGGAGGAGGAGTTTCAGACGTGGAGAGCAAGGGGAGGAAGCTAGGAACCAAGGAGGGATTCTCTTCTTTGTCATAAACCCTAGGTCTTCTTTACAACATGAAAAGGTAGGCAATCTCTCAAGCACAAATTGATTAACTTCGATCATAGGTAGCCCATACATTCATCTATCAAAGCCCCATGATTTCCCTATTTTTCGTTGCTCCATAAGGGAGAATTAAATGCCCTAATCTCTGTCATCACCATGTACCCGAACCTACATATTTTTTTCCAATCCATGCGTGTACTTGATCCCATGCCATGCAATTATTCTCATAAATACTACATGGTGTTAGCTTTAAAATGCCCCTACTTTCCCCAATTTCCATCATGTATCTTTTGCAAATTAAATCGTTTTCCCGAACTATGCATGATTAGGTCACCGATATGTAACCTAATTAAAGCATGCACAAACCTTGTCTATTTTCTAATTACTCATGCCTGTTGATAGATCTACATGTCTACTTTCATTTAAAACTAGTTTCATAATTTTTGGATCATCGTGCGATTTTATATCGATTTCTGAAGTTGTCTGTATCATGCATAGGAGGGAAGGACCAAAACCAAAAAGGGTTGTTCCCCTTTTCTGGGTCGGGCTGCCCCTCTGAAATCGTGACAGCTCGACCCGTCGCGATCTCAGAGGGGACGCGACTGGCCGGTCTGTCGTGCTATAAATGCGACGGCTTGTGCCGTCATGGTTTTCCCCCCGAACCGAGTCAGCCCGGCCGGTTCAGCTGTCGCGCCCGGACCGCCCGTCGCGACATGAATCGCGACGGGTACCCTCGTCGCGTTTTCAAGATTTGCGCCATAACTATAAATTGCTCTTATGCCCCTACTATTTATGCCATTTGACCCTTGTTTAGACTTAATTAAACACTATTATGCATAGTATTGATCTGAACTTTATTATTTTGTAAAAATCACATAAATTTAATTAAACAAAAGCAATGTGCACAATCTCTCATACTCTCACGATTTAATTACACATGCACACACTTAACATAAATGGTTGCCATTTACGACCTTATTAAATTATACAATAATCTATCTAGTAATTAAATGTAATTATTTCCCTTAAAATTCCCTATTATTTAAATGATACTTGTCTTCATTTTATTCGCGTGCTTTGTACACCGATATCGTGTCCCTCTACCTTTGAGGACTCGAGGCAAGATGGACAACGTTTCGTTACACACTTTTTCTTGGCATGGACCACCTCTCTGTTGGGAATACTCCTGACTGGACCAGGGACTCCTTGTCCAGGCCTCCGTAAGTCTCCTTGACTTTGGCACACGTCCATTTCCAACGAGTTGGTTGTACCCTTAAAACCCATTACACTCTTAGGGATCAGTACGATCCAATGGCCTTAGTGTATTTCCTTCTTACCTTAGTATCACGCCGGACCATCTAGCTTGTGTTTATAGCATGGCTAATGGGCGGATGTGACTTCTACCTAACTGCCGGCACCCGACCTAGTGCTGCGCAACTATTACTATCAACTGTTTAACGTTGTTTTACGATTATAACACTATCTCATCTATTATCTTTATACTCTCATCTATTCACGTTCTCTCTACTCTCTCGTCTATTCATCTACTATTCTCATCTATTCTTGGTATTCTATTTGGCCATCATATGATTGTCTAAGATAAGAAACATAACTTATGCCAGTGCAATAAGGCCCGATCTGGTCTTGGGAGGAGCGCCCGAAAAGTGTCATTTACCCATGGGAGTTAAAATGATTAGGATGTTGGCATACATCCAGTGCCATTATACTATCAAGATTTAATCTATGACAATCAATCAGTGCAATCATTCAGTGATATCTATACAAGTGCTATCGTTACTAGTGCACCGTTGTGCAACTTTGCGTGCTATATCGTTATATGGCCAATCCATTATCGTAATTGATGTGCTATTTTTCATGTACAAATGCTATCATTCTCTTGCTATCGTTACTTTGCTCTACATGACTTTGCTCTCTAGTTTTCCTTCCAGTTAAGACATTAATCATTTAAAGCATGCTTGTTTATATGAGATATTAAGTCCTATTGGGCGTTATTCGCTCATCCTGCGTTGTTATTTCATGTGTTTCAGGTGAGTCTGATGGGGATTACCACACTCACGAGGAAGAGAATGAGGATGATGCTCAAGAGTAAACCGTTTCGTCAACCCGTGCTTAGTAGCTAGTAGTTAGTAGTCAATCAGTCAGTATGTATTAGTTTGAGTTTGAATAAAGTACTATGGGCCCTAGTTTTTGCTCTGATTAGTGATTGTAATAGTTAGTTGATGGAATATTATTGAAGTTGGATTTCATTTGGTTTTATTCCAATTGTGCAATGGTTTGTCATTTATTTATCGCTCTTTACTATTTAAATAACTGTAATTCCGCTCCGATATTTCACGTCGGGGCGTTACATTTTATCGTAGGACCGTTTCCTTAATATGGGTGAAAAACCCATCAATTTTGCATATGATGAACACCCCTATGTGGATCAATAGCCATGTCACATATCCCTAAGGAATGGTAAGCCTTCTAGTTCTCCTTGGTACACTCCCCCCCCTCGAGAAATTACCTTCATGGTGAACTTCATCGTTATAAGGGGGTTGAATGCCTACAACGTGATATTTGATTGCGATATCCTTAGTCAGACCAAGGTGATGCCCCCAAGGTATCACTAGAAGATAAAGTTTATGACCGAGGAGGGCATGGGAGAATTCTGAGGAGATGAAGCTGAAGCGAGAAGGTGCTACTTGATTTCTACTCAGCCAATAGAGCCAGAGGAAGACCACCGAGGGAAAAACGATCATAGAGGAGAAAGCAAAAACAAGTTCACCTAGAAAAGAACTATTGTCTATCTTGTTTGATGATTCGGTCTTAGAAGTCAAGATCAGTTTTGATCTGTCTCCTTAGTTTCAAAATGAATACAAGGAATATCTTTTGCATTATGTCCAAGTCTTTACATGGTTCGATTCTGATATCCAAGAATCCCAGAAGACACAATGATGTACTGACTCAACTTGGACCCAATTGTTAAGTTGGTCTAATAGCTGAAAAGGAAGCATATACTAGAGCGACAAATGGTCATCAAAAAATAGGTAACCAAGAGGAGAGCTACTGGGCTATTCTAGATGATCTAGTACCTTACATGGCTGGCCAATGTTGTCCTTGTGCTGAAGTTCTCAGGCAAGTAGTGACTGTGTGTTGATTTTATCGACCTAAACAAACCCACACCGAAAGACTACTATTTGCTCTCAGACATTGATGAACTAGTCAATTCTATATTAGGAAATGAGCTACTCAGTTTTTTCGATGCATACTCTAAGTAACATCAAACCTAGATGCACCTAGCTGATGTCGAGAAGATGACCTTCATCATTGACTACGAGGTATTCTGATATGCCCAAATGTCGTTCAATTTGAAGAATACCGGTGCAACATACCCAAGGCCGATGAATCAAAAGTTTGAAGGGTAGATCGAACACAATATGGAGGTGTCCATCGAGACTCTCTAAAGATACTGATATGTTGGGTCCCCACTGGTCGGCTAGAGCCTCGGCTAGGCCGACCTCCCAAAGTAGTAGAGCTAACGTCCTGACATGGCTTGAACCAGATTCTGTTGTCGTCTAGTCCAACGAGTCAGGTCGGCTAGGATGACCTCTTCACACTCCTTGAGCAACCTCAACTCGACCAAGGGTGAGGATTGCCTGGCTCAACCTTGACTGATATGGATCACGACGTGTCCATAGGGTTCCCAGGGCGTGACTCGCATAACGGCCGATGCATTAACCGATGAGGTAATGACCGAAGATCGTGCATCCAGTGATTGCGACCATTAAGACCATGATCTGGATGATCTGCCATGGCGGTTATGACCACGATCTGGTGACAATCACGGAGATCTGCCGTAAGATTCGTGGGGTCATCCAACTGATTCCACGAGTAATCAACCCCTACAAAAGAGGCAAACACTCTAAAGAAGTAGGTACGTTGTTCTGCTCCTCTGGCTAGGCCATTCTGCTCGGCTAGCTTCTGACTTGAGCGTCGGAGTGTCTCCCCGCTGTGACCCCTCGGTGGGTTTTGTAGGTCTTCGGGCATCATCGTCGAGAGCTCAGATCAGAGTTTTACGTTGGCTAAGCAGACCTCGACTCGATCCCTCAGCTTAGTCATCTCGACTCGGATGCCTCGCACTAGTTGCCTCAACGATCACCTCGGCTTGAGCCGACCTCAGTGTTACATACCATAACATTTGGTGTCGTCTATGGGAAGTGCTACTAAAAGTTAGTATGGCTTCCCTTACTCTCCCTTTTGATTGATATCAAGCCTCATGAAACTAGGCATGGGGGGCCAAGTTTCAGAGGTCATCCATGGCCTACATGGAGGCACGTCATGGAAGTGAATGTCATAGTGCTCGGGTGACAGCATGAGGAGGTCACATTGGCGATCTCGGTTGCCTCGACCCCGTGAGTGAAAGGAGAACATATCGTCTCATCCCACGGGTTGAAGTGTGCGCGGAGACAGCACGAGGAGGTCGCATTGGTGATCTCGGCTGCCCCAACCTCATGAGTGGACGGAGAACAGATTGTCTCATCCCATGGGCTGAAGTGTCAGCAGAGACAGTGCGAGGAGGTTGCATTGGTGATCTCGGCTGCCCCGACCACGTGAGCAGATGAAGAATGATTCTTCTCATCCATGATGAAAGCTAGTGGCGATCATAGAGGTCAGATCTGACCTCGAGAATTGATCCACTTTCGGCGGTCATAGAGGTCAGATCCTACCTTGAGAATTGACCTATTTACGGTGATCATAGAGGTCAGATCGACCTTGAGAATTGACCAACTTTTGGTGGTCATAGAGGTCAGATATGATCTCGAGAATTGACCAACCTTTGGTGGTCTTAGAGGTCAGACCTAACATCGAGAATTGACCAGCTTAGGGTGGTCATAGAGGTCAGAACCAACCTCAAGAATTAACTTGCTTATGGTGGTCATAGAGGTCCAACCTGACCTTGAGAATTGACATTCTTGGGTCATAGAAGTTGGGATCGACCTCAAGAATTGACAGGCTTGGGGGGCCACCTCGATGAGGTTGCCTTGGTACTCTCGAAGAATACGATGTCGCCTTGGCACTCGTAAAGAATGGTTGTTGATCGACGTGGGGTCTGATGGCCGACGTGGAGGCTATGAGGTGGTGTAGACCTGTAGCTCAAGATGGTCACGTGGAGGCTACGAGGTAGTGCATAACTATAGCACCAGATGGCCGACGCAGAGGCTACGAGGTGGTGCAAACCTATAGCTTCAGTTAACGCACAACGAGTTGCCTTATAATCTTGTGGATGACAACAAGTCGCTTTGTAGCTTCATCTCGGGGCCGACGACGAGCCGCTTAATAGCATCATCTTGTGCCCGACACAGAATTGAGAAGGCCCATACTGTGTGGTCGAGGACCTCAATTTTGGGACCTACCAATTATTAAACCTTGATAGGTCGGCAATTCCAATAACTTGGAATGTCGAGCACTTGTGCGGGCATTCTCTTTAAAATACCATTTCAAGGCTATTTACATTGTGTGAATTAATTGTTGATGAAGTGTTGAGAATTGATGAGTTGCTTTACAGCATCGTCGCCTATTGATATTGTATTGACATCGGTGGAGTCTGCCACGAAGTTGCCGCGGCATATGGTATGAAGCATCGACAGAGGTAGTGTGAGGTGGTCCCTTTAGCGCTCTTGGATGCTCCGACCTTGTAAGCGTACGGATGCCAAATTCATCGAGCACGCACGAGGTCACTTCGATACTCGTGAGGGACGTGGATGTCGTAGTCCACTCGACAAGGTCACTTCGGCACTCGTCAGGGACATAGATACGACATCCAATGTGTAGTGAGTGTGAAGAAGACGAGGTCACTTCGGCACTCGTGGAGGTCATAGTTCGCTGGATGAGGTCGCTTCGGCACTCGTGGAGGTCATAGTTCGTTGGATGAGGTCACTTCGGCACTCGTCAGGAACATAGATACAACGTTCGATGTATAGACAGAATGTAGAAGATGAGGATGCCTCGGCACTCGTAAAGAAGTCTGATTATTGATCAACGTTGGGCCTTATGGCTAACGTGATGGTTTGACGTGAGGCCTAATGGCCAATGTCTGAAGGAGACGAGTCACTTAATACCACCATCTCCTATTGAATGATGATTAGTTGAGGGTCACCCCCAACACAGTTAACGTCGTAAAGTTGTCGGCTCAATTAGCAGTAAGGCTCGAGTGGTTAGGTTATGTCTCATCCTGACCTCCCTGGTCGACGAAGAATAACCAAGTTACATTCTTGGGAAGCTTGTCACCAAAGTCGACGAGGTCGCTAAGGCACTCTTGACCTATGGAGTTTGCTTATTTCTCATCGGCTGTCTTAAGACGTCGGGTGAGCCGGCGTACGGCTTTGACCAAATCAGAACGAGTTAGCGACAACAACCGTTATGTACGGTTTCAGTACATTAAAAAACTAAATTTTCACAAGGTTAAGTTTTCAGATTATGCCGATGACCCAAACGCATGAAAATCGTTGCGATTGGCAAGAAAGTTGCAATTGGCAAAAAAGTTGCAATTGGCAAGAAAAGAAGTATTAATGAACAGGAAAATACAAAAGGCCTTGGCAGAGTGCCAAGGAATGATAAAGGGTACATTTGTTGTGACCGATTGGCTTGGGCACCTAAGCCGCAACAACATCATCTGTGCCGACCTGAGTCTCCTTGGTGTCAGACGCAACATGCATGTTGGCGATGACGACTTCAGCGGTGGCCTCGAGGCCCTCCTCGATGGCAGCAGCCAGCACACCATCGACGGCCTTCGTGATGCCTTCATCCTTGGCGTCCTCGTCCTCAACGTCGTCCCCCAATCCCAACAGGTCATAGTCGGGATGGAGGTCTCGGAGGCGATCGAGGCAGAAGTCATATCCTTCTTGGAAGAGTTTTTCGATCTATTCATTGAGTGCCTTGGACTTGCAGTACTCGGAGATGGCCTTGGCGTGCTCTTCTTCGGCTAGTTTCATGTTCTGGGTCTTCGTCGCCACATGCGCCTCCCTCTCGGCATGGAGGGACTCGTTAAGCTTTTCGGCTGATAGCGTCAGCCGAGCAGTGTTCTCCTCGGAATCCTTTACACGCTGTTGCTCTTCAGCAAGATGCTATTAGATCTCCTTGGCCCTCTTCTCGGCTACCTTCACCTTCTTCTCGACCTCAGTCACTTGTCTGGCGGCGCTGGTCTGGGTCATCTCGACCTTGAGAGGCAGGGTCCTGACCAATGCCAGCTAATCCTGCATAGTATGGTAGAGGTCTTCAATGAACTCATTCGCCTTCAGGTCCGAGGAGCGGGCCTTTGCTCTAGTTGGGATCTTTTGATGACCCCATTCGGTGGGGGAGAGCTCCTCCGCTGACTACACTGATCGCGGTGATTGGGAGGAGCCCAAGATCAGCGTGTCATGGACGTCGGCAGACCGCATCACGATCGACTGTTCTCATGGTCGCTTGGGAGACCTCATCGGCTGGGTCTCCAACATCCGTTGGTGTTTCAGTATGGCAGTTGGAGGAGTGGTGTCGTCATCGACCCACTCCCTCAGTCGCTTCGGTGGCCTTATGGCACTTTTCTTGCCCCCACGAGACAAGAACCTCTGAGCGGCCACCTCGGAAGGAAGCTTCCTTTCCTTTGGCAGTGTCCAGAGCTACCGCCGACTTTCCCTTGTCAGCCATTACTGCAAGAGAAGAAAGTCAGTTAGTTCTCGGAAGTCATCAACTGTGGCGAAAGAGAAGTGTCGGCGAGGAAGTCAGACCTCAGTCGGCCTTGGCAATCAACTCGAATAGCTCGTCAGATGGTTGGTATAGATCGGGGGCTCCACCACCTGTAGAGATTCGAATTTCAAGAGCTCGGATGCAACAAGGGTCAGAGGTCGGAAGGCTTTGTTGTGGATGTTCACTGTCGACCATGTGGTTGAGAAGGGCCATCTAGTCAGACAGTAAACGAAGATGAAGTTCCTCTTCCAGTTGTGGATAGAGGAAGACATTTGGCCAAGGATTTGCTGACTAGTATGGGCTGCAAAATACAGTCAGTCCCCGAAGGCTTTCATGGAGAAGTAGAAGAAGAAGAGGCGAGTGGTTGGCTAGACTTCGGCAAGGGCGCAAATTGCCAAGAAGCTAACAATAGACCTCAAAGAGTTGGGGGTCAGCTACGAAGGAGTGGCTCCCAGCTTAAGAAGATGAAAGATAATGAAGGGATGCAAAGAAAACCAAAGGCCAGCTCGGATGGCCTCGGAGTAGATGCAAACTTTGCGCTCCATGCTGTAGTGAGCTCTGAGTCGCTCGAAAGAATACAGAATGAAGACCTTGGGAAAGTTGAGACTAGGATGGGTTTTCATCTAGTGGAAGGTCTCGTCGTCGGTGTCGCACCAAGTGTCGGCTACGGTGTTGGCTTTTCGACGCTCCCCAAGGTATGAAAAGAAGGCTTCTTGGGTATGTAAGACCCAGGACTGACCTCCATAGTAGAAGACTCTACAATGGGATCTGACGCGTGAGTGTAAAGCTGAGATGCCTCTAGAGGGGACATCCTCATCTCGGAAGGACGAGGAGGCGAGGCCGCTTCAGATGATGCCAAAGAGGAGGAGTTCTTGGAAGGAGAACCTCCATATGAGGAACCCTCTCGAAGCCGAGGGTCGGAGGTAGAAGACATAGAGGAACTGGAGGAGGAGGTGGAGCTCATCGCTTACCTTTGACGGAAGCAAGTAGACAATGAAGATCGACGACGGAAGCTCGAAGGTCAGATCAAAGAACGTCGACTGGTCGTCTGTTGATAGTGCCTGGGGGCCGATCAGATCCAACGGCTAGGTTTCATCATCTTTGCCAAGAATGCAATGATGGCGCGTGGGAGTTGAGGCGGCGACATGAATGGTTGACGTCGTGCGTAGAAGCCTAGGAAGCTTTGCTCTCATGACACTGGCGCAGACTGTACAACGATGGGACGTGGGACAGACCACGTGGGCTGATAGTGACACCCGACAAGCCACGTGTCATTGACTGGGGAATTTTGGATGGGTCGGCCAATGATACAGGGGGTCCCCATGGGTCGGTTGGAGCCTCAGCTAGGCCGACCTCCCAAAGTACTGGAGCCGACGTCCTGACGTGGCTTGAACCAAATTCTGTTGTCGTCTAGTCTGACGAGTCAGGTCGGCTAGGAAGACCTCTTCACACTCCTTGGGCCGACAACCTCAGCTCATCCAAGGACGAGGATTACCCGGCTCGGCCTCGAGTGATATGGAGCACGACGTGTCCCACAACAAGAAAAAGTAGAATTAGAGACTGAACTTGAGACCGAATACTTCAGTCACTATTCGGTTTGTGATTTGAGACCGAATAGTGACTGAAATTATTCAGTCACTAATATTTACATTTAGTGACTGAAATTTCTTCAGTCACTATTCGATCTCAGATCTAAGACTAAATAATGACCAAAAATATTCGGTCGTATATTTTAAGACTTTAATACGCCAAATATTTTTCATATAGCAACTGAACTTTTTCGGTCACAATTTGGTCTCAAATTGGAGACCGAACCTCTATTCATTGGCGTCATTGGGCCTAAAACTTTGCGACCGATCTTTGATTAGTCACTATTCGGTCTCAGATTTAAGACTGAATAGTGACTGATTTTAATCAGTCTCTAACTTATTTTTTTTTGGTGCAGTTGGTTTATAGAGTTTGCGACCGAACATTTTCGGTCACAATTCGGTCACAGATTGGAGACCGAATTGTGATCGATAATACTTTGGTCACAAATGTTTGCGGTCTTTGAGACTGAATAGTGATCAAATTATTTGGTCACTATTTCCACGATTCCCCCTCCCCCCGTTGTTCTTCTTCTCTTCACTTTCTCTCCATCTCTGGTTCTTCTCTTCTCTCTCTCTCGCTCTCTCATCGGACCAACTGTTGCTGCTGCCGTCGCTCTGATCACCACCACCGTCGTGCCTGTCGGAGCCCCCACCGCCATTGCGCCCCTGTTCGCCGCCAGAGTGGGCTCGTGGGAGCTGCTGTCGCCAGAGTTGCAATCTCTCTCTCTCTCTCTCTCTCTCTCTCTCTCTCTCTCTCTCGCTCTCTCATCGGAGTCGCACTCGTGGAAGCCGCTACCGCCATCATTGTGCCCGTCGCCACCACCTTCGATGGT
The DNA here is from genome assembly GCA_014218235.1 of Colocasia esculenta. Lineage (NCBI taxonomy): Eukaryota > Viridiplantae > Streptophyta > Magnoliopsida > Alismatales > Araceae > Colocasia > Colocasia esculenta. The sequence goes on along the minus strand of CM024764.1, from coordinate 60,949,229 downwards.
AAGCACTCTCTCTCTCTCTCTCTCTCTCTCTCTCTCTCTCTCTCGATGGGGAGAGGCTGTTGGGAGAGGGGGTACCTGACGGGGGTGGGGTGTGTGGGGGAGGCCGACAGTAGGGTGGGGGAGGCAGTGGGTGGGATTGGGGGGTGGGGTTTGGCCGGAGGTTGGGGGTGGGGGGTGACAGTGGGTGAGGGTGGGGGGGGGGGTTGGCGGTGTGGGGGTGGGAGAGGGGGGTCTCAGTGGTGTGAGGGTGGGGGAGGGGGTGGCAGTGTGAGCCTGGGGGCTTGTTGTGTGGGGGTGGGGAAGGGGGGGCAGTGTGGGGGTGTGGGAGGGGGGGTTCGGCAGTGTGGGTGAGGGGGGGGCTTGTTGTGTGGGGGTAGGGGGGCAGTGTGGGGGTGTAGGAGGGGGGGTTTGGCGGTGTGGGGGAGGGGGGGCAGTGAGGGGGTAGGAGGGGGGGCTGGCAGTGTGGGGGGTGGGAGGGGGGGCTTGCTGTGTGGGGGTGGGGGGCAGTGTGAGGGTGTGGGGGGGGGGGTTCGGTGGTGTAGGGGTGGGGGGGGGGGGGGGTAGTGTGGGGTTGGGAGGGGGGCTTGCTGTGTGGGGGTGGGAGGGGGGGTTGGCTATGTGGGGGTGGGGCGGGCAGTGTGGGGGTGTGGGAGGAAGGGTTCGACGGTGTGGGGGAGGGGGGGTAGTGTGGGGGTGGGAGGGGGCTGGAGATTAAGTCACTTTTTATGTGTAGAAAATAAATTAATCTCTCTCATTGGCAGACATATATAAAATGGGATTTTCATTGCAAGTAGTATAGTAAACTATTTCACTTAACAAAGAAAGTTGGAAGACACAGGAAGATGGCAGGTGAAAAGGAAACTTAGGTGGTGCTAGAAAAGTCAAACAACTAATAAATAGAAGCTGTGGTAAGCTATTTTATTAGGATTGGGCAGTGTGGGTTTGGCGATGCGGGGGAGGGGGGGCAGTGTGGGGTGGGGGGCAGTGTGGGGGTGTGGGAGGGGGGGTTCAGCGGTGTAGGGGAGGGGGGGGAGTGTGGGGTTGGGAGGGGGGCTTGCTGTGTGGGGGTGGGAGGGGGGGGGCAGTGTGGGGTTGTGGGAGGAAGGGTTCGGCGGTGTGGCAGAGGGGGGGGGGGGTTGTGGGGGTGGGAGGGGGCTGGAGATTAAGTCACTTTTTATGTGTAGGAAATAAATTAATATCTCTCACTAACAGACATATATCAAATGGGTTTTTCATTGCAAGTAGTATAGTAAACTATTTCACTTAACAAAGAAAGCTAGAAGACACAGGAAGAGGGCAGGTTAAAAGGAAACTTAGTATTAGGATTGGGCAAGGGGAGCAGGTATCAGCTGGTGCAATTTACCTGAATAATGTTACAGTTCTAAAGGAATTGAGATGATGGTAACGAAACTTTGTGTACAAGGGGCAAAGGGATATAGGAAAGCAACAAGCAGTAACTTGGCTTTCAACAAGAGGTAATACAAGTTGTAAGTGAACCACCATTAATTCCATTGGAAAGCAAACAATTAGCAGAACAGACCCATCATCTTATCAAACAGTGGTCAAACCGGAAGGGGCAACACATACAACACGAAGCAAAACATGGAGGTTAGCTAAACAAGCTATATGAGTTCCAGACTTGAACGATGAACCCTCACTCAGGAGCTCCATATGTTGTGTATGCGGGACAAGTCAAAATATTCTTTTTATCACCACCATCATTCCATTCAGTGTGTAGATTAAGTCACTTTTTATGTGTTTAACTTTATTTTTCTTCTCATTTTTTTAATGTATCTTGATCTAGGTATTCTATATCTACACTTATTAAGTGTATAAGCCTTTATGTACCGGCATTGGGCAGTTTATATTAGTAGGGCCTTTTTTTTTTCTTCCAATTTCCCCCTTTTTACTTTTGCATAGAGGTGGAGGCAGGGTATAGATGTTTGCTCCACCACTAGGGAAGGAAGGAAACGACCCTCTTTTTCCTTGGTATATGTAAACAAGCAACTAATTAGCTAGGAGTCTTTCTTTTTGACTAGGGTGATTCAGAAAAACTAGTGAGTTAGGTGATCCAAAACTATTAGTTCACATCATTCAGCACAATCACCATATAATTGTTGGTAAGTTGGCTTTGAACATTGACTTTTTCCTTGGTGCATCTTTGGCGGAGTGTACACTTTCTTATTTTATTTTTAAATAACTTTATTTCAATGTCAACTAAAATTTAATGCTCAATTCGATAATTAAAAAAATAAAAAAAATTCACAACTTTCAATTAGTCCAATAATCTAATTAATTGGGATGTACAACCTTTTTAAAAAGTTCTTAAAACTATGCGATAAATGATCAGTTTATGCAAACAACTCATGATGGGATACGACCCAATCCTAAAACGTTAATGGGTCTAGTGTATGTAAGGTTGACTAGGTCAACTCGGATGGGGAGTAGTCACAGTGGGACTTCCCCTCTTGTCCGTTAGGAGTCAGACTCTGTTTTGCCTCACGTATATACATAGGCAATTGCTAAACAAATCAATTTTTGAGACTTCGATGTCTTCATCTCCCTCTCCTTTGTTCTCTATTTTTTCCCTAAAAGAAGGAAAGAGATAGACATTAGATCATTGATTCGAACTTAATTCAATAAAACACTATTTTATGGATTGCTTTTAATTGTTTACTTTCAGTTTAGCGATTAGTATTCACTTATTACTTTAATGCAATTCATTTATATGTATGTGTTAATTTGATTTACTATTGCACTTGTTCACATGTATGAATTTGTTTTCATTTTCCTTTCATATTTATGTGGCATTTAAATTTGATCTATGCATGCATAGCAATTTAACACTACACACACCTCACGAGAGCGTGTTAAGCCCGTGTCAATGAACCTGCCCGTTCAAAACTTTGGGATTGATGTGTACGTTCTCATTTTAAATGATGAGAACGTGTATATCTAACTCAAAGTCTTGAATTGTCCCGTTTTGGATAGTCTGTGAATGTTTGATCGCAGATAGGTGATCATTTACTATGTGTTTGTACTATTTGTTGAAAATTTCGAGTGCGTCTACTCCATCCTCTCTGATATACCTTTATTGATTTAGAATATTTTCTTTACCACTTACTAGTAAGTGTTTAAGAAAATATCTTAATTAATAAATATTTTTGGTATATCAGAGAGGTGTGGGGAGATGCTACCGAAATTTTCAGCAAATTGTACAAACACATAGTAAATTGCCATCTGAGGGCGATCAAATATTCACATATGGGTAAAAAGTGATAATCTAAATAATATATCATTCCTATTCATTTTAGTTGCATCGAATGATGTGTGAAAATGGTCAGATTTTTTTTCTGAGTTTGAATTTTAAAGTTACTTGTGTGTTAATATTGGTTGAGCGCAAGAAAAAAATGGCTTTAGACCGTTCATGGATGTATCGTAGAATAGTTGATCATGTGGTGTCTGTGGAGTTTAGGGCCGGAGTTGAGACTTTCATTTAGTTTGCATTGGGGAATCCTAATGCAGCAGTAGACAACGAAGGTTGCATTCAATATCCTTGTATGATTTGTAAAAATTTGAAGTGGAATTCACCATGGGATGTTCAACGTCATTTATATAGAAAAGGGTTTGTTGAAGGTTATATGAATTAGACATGTCATGGAGAGGAGCTCTGGTCGCACGAGCCTAGTAATGTGGAAGGCACAAGTACGTACGTAGATATGGTTGTAGATGCTGCTGGTCCCACATTCAAGGTACATGAGGATCTTGTATACGCTAAAGAAGTGCCGAACAAGGGAGCCGAAAGATTTTATCAGTTACTGATGTTGATGAGACATTGTGGGATGGTTGTCAAAAACACACTCGGTTGTCAGTGGTGTCACAGTTGCTGAACTTGAAATCTGAATTTCATATAAGTGAGAGTTGTTTTGATCGTCTCCTCCTCATCATTAAGAGCATGTTACCTCGGGATGAGAAGCTACCTCCAAATTTTTATCATGCCAAGAAGATGGTCAATGAGTTAGGACTTGAATATGTGAAAATAGATGCATGTCCTAATCATTGTATGTTGTATCACAAAGAGGATGCATATAAGGTATCATGTTCTATTTTCCATCATGATAGGTTTAAACCTAAAAGAGGGGCCAATTCTATGGGAAAGGATATACCTTATGTGTCATTGTGATATTTTCCCCTTACACCCAGACTGCAGCGGATGTATATATCTTCAAAGACAGCTCAACATATGAAGTGGCACGTAGAAAGAGTATGTCGTGACGAGGATATTATGAGTCATCCTGCAGATGGCGAAGCTTGGACTCATTTCAACCATGCTCATCCTATCTTCTCAAGGGAGTCGCGTAATGTGAGTCTTGGTTTATGCACTGACGGATTCAATCCATTTGGAGGTTCAGTGACTTCCTACTCCAGTTGGCCAGTGTTCGTGACACCATACAACCTTCCTCCGAGCATGTGCATGAAGTGAGAGAATTTGTTCCTATCTTTATTGATTCCTGGTCCAAAAAGTCCTACAAAAAATATAGACATGTATCTCAGGCCATTGATTGATGTATTGAAATTATTATGAACTGAGGGGGTCAACACTTATGATGCATCTAGAAAGCAAAATTTCACCATGAGGGCAGCATTGATGTGGATGATAAGTGATTTTTCTACATATGAAATGCTATCTGGTTGGAGCACACATGGGAGGCTAGCATGTCCTTAAAGTATGGATAATACCAAATCATTCGTACTTAAACATGGTGGGAAGTCATGCTGGTTTGATAGCCATCGGTAGTTTTTAGTAGCTGATCACCCTTTCAGAAGACAAAAAGATGCATTCCTAAAGAACAGAATGGAACGAGATGAAATTATATTAGAGAGGTTGTCCGGTCATCATATGGCAGTACGTGTAGAAAATTTGTCAGATATCACACAACTGATGGGCAGTACACGACACCTTTTAGGTTTTGGGAAGAAGTACAATTGGGTGAAGAGAAGCATTTTCTAGGAGCTACCTTATTGGTCAACTCTTCTTGTGCGATATAATCTAGACATGATGCATATCGAGAAGAATGTCTTTGATAATGTGTTCAACACTGTTATGGGCATAAAAGGTAGAACAAAAGACAACGGGAATGCATGTTTGGACTTGTCCATACTTTGTAAATGTCTAGAGTTTGAACTTGTTGAAGTAAATGGGAAATCAATTAAACTAAAAGTAGTTTATGTGTTTGGAGGTGGATAAGTAAAGGAAGTGTGCCAGTGGCTGAAACAGTTGAGATTTCCTGACGATTATGTGTATAATATTACTCGTTGTGTCAACGTCACTGCGGTAAAAATATCTGGAATTAAGAGTCATGATTGTCATGTGTTCATGCAAAGGTTGCTACCTATTGCATTTCGTGACATGTTGCCGAAGCCTCTATGGGGAGCATTGTCTGAGCTGAGTCGATATTTCACGATTTTGTGTGCATCAGAACTCAGGCAGGAGGATGTGCAAACCATCGAACATAATGTGGTCACCCTCGTATGCAAGTTGGAGAAGATATTTCCACCTGCATTCTTCGATTCGATGGAGCATTTGCTTATACATCTACAATATAAAGCTAAAGTCAGAGGGCCAATACAATATAGATGGATGTATCCATTTGAGAGGTATATGTGAATATTAACTTTTTTCTTCTTAGAATTGCACCTTATGTATGATATGCTTTTCATTTGTCTTGTACATTGTTCATGTAGGTGTATGCATGACCTCAAAATAAAAGTCTGAAATAAAGCAAAAGTGGATTGTTCTATTGCCGAGGCATACATTGTAGCAACCCTGGATATTTATGCCCAATAAGGCTCCATATCTAAGTCCACCTCCCACGATCGGACTGAAGTTTCACAAGGGATAACTCACACAAGTGTCCAATAAGAATATAAAAGACAACCACAAGAGTATAATATACAAGAAAGTACATGTATCTATACTCATTTACCACAATTTTACATTGTCCCAATACATTATTACATGTCCAAGAGAAAGGTACAACTACCTGGGGCATACCCTGAGGGAGCAAAGCTCACACAACACTAACTACGACTCAACTGCTGGTGGTACAAGTTTGCCACAACGCCACTGCGAGCCAACACACGGCTAACACCTGAAAAGAACTATAAGGGAGTGAGCCACAACAAGTCATAGGCTCAGTAGGAACCTCTCAAAAACAACCACAACCAACAAATGAAAGAAGGAACCAAGTCCTCAACCTCTAAAGGTCTCACTGGCTGCACTAACTGATGCACTACATAAGTAAAACGTACTAACAATAAATATAACAGAACTGCATTAAATATGAACACACTAATTGTCACAGTTTACAAGAAATAAAAGAAGCAACATGACTAGTGTAGACACACCAGTCCACCACGACAGCTGAAAGAACCACGCCACAAGCCATATAGACCAACCATTGACCGACGGTAACAAGACTGACAACAAAGAGCCAGTTCACCACAAAACGAACGAGTGATGCAAGGCCACACAGGCCAACAACCAACGAAAGGTAACGGGGCTAACCACAAGGGTTAGTCCACCACAATACCCACGATAGCAAACACATCGGAGAACTACCCACACAAGGGTACAACACCACAAATGGAAGGTCACACAATGTGACTTCCATAGAAACCAATCCACCTCAACACTTGATAAGGCTAGCACATTGCGTGCCACAACAACCAACAACCCACATAGGGTACAGGTACCTAAAGCCACAAGATACCATAACAAACCACCACCACACACAAAACCGCAATACAACTGTGCCTCCTATAAGGCACACCACAACGAGTCAGAGTCAAACCACAATCGGTGGGTCACCACTCACAAGCCACAACCAGTGGCAAAGCACGAGTCGGAGGGAACGACGCCACCACACGGGAACAGACTACTGGTTCATGATGCCAGTATCCAACCCAGACAACACAACATAAGAACTACCTCTTAGTCTCGTAGTCACAAATGAAAGGTCCAACTTCCGCTCCACAACCACACAGTAAAGCCAAAGAACAGTGGAGACCAACTAACACCACACCTGCAGGCCGCACACAACTGCAGGCCCATGCCTGGCACCTTTAGGGACTCTGACCTAAGCTCCCTAAAGTGAGGCACTAGAAAACAGGACTAGCTGGGGCCCAGTACATCTACTGGTGTCCGTATTCCCAACCATGAGTGCGCTACAAGCAACCGCACACCCACAAACACAAGTCGCTGCCCTCTGTCGTCTTTCCCTCAGCCGTACGTACAACTCAAACACATGAGTGAGGGTGTCCGGGAAGACAACATAGACCTCAATGGTACACAAAGTACCGGGACAAACCCCGAGCACTAACGTGCCTGGCTCACACAAAACCTGGGGTACCTGACTAGAGAGGTATTTCGAAATAGGCGCTGGATCACCATACTCGGCAAGCACACAAACCACGCCGATTACTTAACACAACCATAAAACTTATACCATGATACACAAACCATAATCAGCTCGTCATTGGTCACCACGTGACCTCCAAGCAACTACACACTATTAAGGACATAAACCACATTACAATCTTGCCTATCATTGGTCATTTCATGACCTCCATAGCAACACACCATTGTGCACATAAACCACACATATGAATCGCATAACCTTTTTAACATGATTAACATAACCATTAGCCTAAACTACTTTACTAATCATTAATCAACTCAGAACAACTTAAAATACCCTAAATGACCTGAGCTAGGTCCACACAGGACCCTCATTGCTCAAGCCTTAACAACTTACTTCGAACAAAAGAACGCGACAAGGGGCATTGTCGTGTTACAAACGCGACGGCCCAACAAATCATAATTCCACACTGGACCGCGACGGCCTGACAGGCCGCGTTCACAAACTAGAACGCAACGGGGCCAGTGGTCGCGACTTGAATGTGACAGCCTGATCCGTCGCCTTCACAACAGAAACCCTGTATTGCGGTTCTCGCACAAAAATCAGCTCAAATCCTCATTTCCATGCATACCAAGCTTCTACAAATCAATTACACTCTACTGGAAACACAACCACACATCGATACATATTAAACATGCTTAAAATCAATCAAATAACACGAATAAGACAAGGAAAGTCCCTACCAACAAGAAGAACTCACAGAACGAGGCTCGGTCGTGTTCTCCCCACTCCAAGGAGCTTCTACGTGCCAAAACCACGTCAAGACACAAGCTTCAAGGCCGACATCGCCAGAAATTGCTGCAGCAAGCCTCTCCCCAGTCGAACTGAGCTTCCTGCTCTGTTTGGCTGGAGGGCCAAACTTATCCCAACTAGAAACAAGAACGCGACAAAACACGACACACCTAACCGTCGCCTTCTAAAAACTCATCATGCCACGCGTCAGAAAGGTGGTGCAGAGAACGCGACGCATGAGACCGTTGTGTTCAAAATGCGACACCCCACCCTGTCGCATTCACAACCAGTGAACTTGTGGGCTATTTGGGTCCAGATTTCCAGCCCACAACACCCACACCACACAAGGAAGCCACGACCAAGGCTCAATGACCCCACATTGGTCATGAGCACCATATCCGAATGACCCTGACGTTACATATATTATGGAAGAAATCTTGAACTTTTGTTTGATGTACTTTGAAGTAGACATACAAACTCGTCGTACTCAACCTCCGCGTAATGATAATGGGGGGGGGGGAATCTATGTATTCAGATCAACTCTCCATATTTAATCATCTTGGACGTGCGTTCAGACGTTCTTTAACTCGCATGCTTGATGACAGAGAGTTATGCGCCGCAGAGATATATATTCTTTTAAATTGTGCTGAGCTTGAGTGTTATGTTGAGTAAGTCCTGAACTCGCATTTTATTGTGTATATAACTTCTTTCCCCTTCTTCTAGCTATTGAAGGTGGTCTTCCATTCATATTGCAAACAATTTGATTCAGAAATAATTCAAAGAAATCCACATCTCAGTGATTATAAGGTTGAAAATGAACAGAGAAGTCATTGGCCTTATGGCTAAGAAAATGCATAAGTATACATGCTCAAAGAGTACGAAAGATAAGTTATGTTCACTTTTTTACTAGTCTTCTCTATACGTAGGTTGAACAAGGTTTAATTACTAATGAAAGAGTTCATCAAATAGCCTATACCCCATCAAAAATCGCACAGAACTATCCTGGATTTATTGTGAATGGGTGTAGATTTCACACAAAAGACTATAGGCAGAGTAAGTCTACAATGAACAACGGCGTATGTGTTAAAATAAGTACGTACAATGAAAATGAATATGACTACTATGGTATTGTAGAGGAGATCATATAGTTGCAATATCTAGGACAAGACAATCATATATTCTTGTTCAAGTGTCATTGGTTTGATCTGAATTCCATTCGAAATGACACAATGCATGGGATTGTCGAGCTTAAACATAAGTCCAAATTGAATACTTATGAGACATTCATTTTAGCCACACAAGCCCAACAAGTGTACTATACAAGCTATCTATCATCTATGAACAAAGAATGAAATGATCGGTGGGTAGTTTGCAGAGTTAAGTCTAGACTATTCTCTTATTATGAATTGGACATGACTGATCAGACACCTGAAGAAGTCAACGTCGAATTCTTTCAAGAAGACTTGGTTGATGATGTAGAGTTGACAACTCATACTGGAGTAGATGAATCTGAAGAGCCAATTTGCATGTCTAAAGGAAATGAGGTCGAAGAAGTCGATCCACATGAGATAAAAGGGAGTAGTGGAAGGCGAACATATATTGATGCTAGTTAGGTGTCTGGTGAAGATTCTGATGATGAGGAGGAATATACCAGTGATGAATGTGAAGATGGTGATGAAGATGAGGCTGAATTAGATATATCATTATCATCTGAGGAAGAAATGGATATCAGTTAAAAATGGGAAGAATTTTTTCACATCTGTTCAATATATTTAAAGTTGCCCACTTTCAATATAAGTAATTGACTAATGAACATGAATTTTGATGTTCTCTATGAAGATATGGTGCGTGGAGCACGATCGGGCTCTAGTTCTGGGAGGAGGCTGAGTAGTGGGAGGGGTTCCTCTACGGCATCATGTATCTACATTTAAAGTTGTATTTTCCTTTGTTCAATAAAGTTACATATTATTTATGTTATTTAAATTGTTATAGTTTCTGGTCCTTCTGTGCCTCCTCCTACGGCATCAGTTATGTATATTTAAAATTGTAGTCTCTTTGTGCATTGATTCACTTGTATTATTTATGCCATTAAAATTTTTATAGGCTCGGGTCAGTTTACTCCTCCTCCTACGGTAGTAGATATGTATATTTTTAATCACCATCGTATTTGTATAGTCGTTATTTAAATTCTTTAACATTGTATATTTAAAGTTGTATTTTTATTTGTGCATTATTTATACATATTATTTATGCCATTTAAATTGTTACAGCTTCTGGTCCTTCTGCGCCTCCTCCTCTGGTAGTAGGTAAGTCTTGTTTTGAAGTTATAAGTAATTTTATATTGCTAATATATTTTGTTATTTCTTTCTCATTCTAACAGGATCGAGTCCTCCAATGCCTCCTACGTTTCCTACCCCTATGATAGGTATGTATATTTAAAGTTGTAGTTTCTTTGTGCATTGATTCACTTGTATTATTTATGCCATTAAAATTCTTATAGGCTCGGGTCAGTTTACGCCTCCTCCTCCTACGGTAGAAGGTATGTATATTTAAATTTGTAAGTATTTGTATAGTTGTTATTTATATTCTTTAACACTTTATATTCTTGTATATTGCTTACGTCTGTCAAATTATTGTACAGGATTGAGTGCGTCCACACCTCCAGTTTTTTTGGCAGGCGCACCTACGATGCTAGAGGCAGAGGATGCTGTCAGTCTACAGGAGGGGGGCGGTAGTTTTTATGATGGCACTCTACGGGAGGTATGGATAAATGGATACATAATAAATTTATATGTATCTTTTATTAAGGATAGTTATTTAGTTCATAAATTCATTGCAACAAGTTATATATTTACAGGGACAAAATAGAGCCTGCCAAAGCGTCTCAATTCATCACAGGATCAATTCAGGCACATTTTCCTGGGCCTATTCATAGATTCAACGATTTCCTGATGGACGTTCATGAGTTGTTGTATTAGATGTTCATGGTATGTAATTTCTTATTATAATCTATTTGTTTTCTTACTCCTACATTCAATAAACTAACTATTATCTGTATAGAGCAATCATCGATTCACGCGTCCTTCGGACGAGGCGCGGTCTCGGTCAGTATGAACGACCACCGCCTGATCAAAATTTAATCATCTGTTGTATAATGCGAGGAAAAATGCACAGAGAGTTTTTTAGAGTCCAGACCCGACTGTTTGGAGGGAGCGCGCACCGACATGAATGAGGAGAGACTACTGGTAAAGTCTGTGCAACATATGGGCCGCAGAGAGATGGCAAGAAACCTCCACAACAATGAAAGTGAATCGGGCTGCCAATCCAGAGGCCAACAAAGATACAAGTGGGTTCATCTCCTTCGCGACCCATTAGGCCAGATTGGTAAGTCATATGTCCGTTTGTGTTATATTTTATTTATATAGGTACTCATTTAAGTAATGTTTTCCTGTGAAATAGGAAAAGGAGCTAAAACGGCCTCTGACATTTCAGGAGGTATTTGATAAGACACATAAAAAAAAGGGGACAGATCAGTACATTAGCGATAGAGCCCAGGAGGTTGCGGTAAGTATTTACAATCTATTCACTATTTATTTTTTCTCGTTACAGATTAATATTAAATTTTCAATTTTATTTTTTTGCAGGAGTCGTATAGCCAGAAGATGACAGAGAAGTATGTCGGGGAGGCGGAGCAGCCGCAGTTAGATCCTGAGGTATGGGTTGCGGCATCTGGTGCCCTAAAGAAAGGCCTGTGTATGGTTTTGGGGACAATATGGACACGAGTAGGGTGTTATCTGGCGCCTTGAGTTCAGGCTCACAGACGAATAGTGCATTCACCACACCTGGTGCTCCAAGTGCTTCTCCTAGTGAGATGATGGGCTTCATTCGAGATGAGATCTCTGGTTTGGAGCCTCGTCTCATCCACACGATGCATACGCAGGTGTCTAACGTTGTCTAGGCCCAGCTCTCCCAGTCCCTCTCCCAGGTCAGCATTCCTCCACAGGCAGCGCCATCGACATCAGCAGGGGACCCTCATGTGAGTAAATTGATTTAATTTTAATTTCTCTATTCTAATAGTCAAATTTTTAATCACTATCAGATCAGCGTCCAAAATTAGTGCACTAGTCGATGAACTATTCTAACAGTCAAGTTTAGTTTAAAAATGAAAAACCTAGGTTTGGGCGTCCAAAAATAGAAATACTAATCTGATTGGCCTCCAGTTTGTTCTAACACAGCTAGGGCAATGAGTGTGACCTATGGAAACTGAAAGAGTTCAAATCAGACTCCCGGTTTGAGCTCGACACTTAAATTCACATTAAGGAAGTTAATTTAATTTAGTTTAAAATGGATGAACTTAGCTAGGTTTGGGGCTCCAAAATTAGAAATAATAATCCAATCAGCCTTCGGTTGTTCCAGCACGGCTGAGGCAATGATTGAGACTTGTGGAAACTGACGGAGTTCAAATCGGACTCCCGGTTTGAGCTCGGCACTCAAATTCACATTAAGCAAGTTAGTTTAGTTTAAAAATGAAGAACTTAGGTTTGGGGGTCCAAAATTAGAAATACTAATCCGATTGGCCTCCGGTTTGTTCTAGCACGGCTAGGGCGATGATTGAGGCTTATAGAAACTGACAGAGTTCAAATCGGACTCCCGATTCCGATTTGAGCTCAGTAGTTATATTCACATTAAACAAGTTTGTTTAGTTTAGTTTAGTTTTAAAAGGAAGAACTTAGCAAGGTTTGGGGGTCCAAAATTAGAAATACTAATCTGATCTACCTCCAGTTTGTTCCAGCATAGCCAGGGCAATGAGTGTGACTTGTGGAAACTAACGGAGTTCAAATTGGACTCCCAGTTTGAGCTTGACACTTAAATTCACATTAAGCAAGTTAGTTTAGTTTAAAAAAGATGAACTTAGCTAGGTTTGGGGCTCCAAAATTAGAAATATTAATCCGATCGGCCTCCAGTTTGTTCCAGTACGGTGGAGGCAATGAGTGTGACTTGTGGAAACTGACAGAGTTCAAATCGGACTCTCGGTTTGTGCTCGACACACAAATTCACATTAAGCAAATTAGTTTAGTTTAAAAATGAAGAACTTAGGTTTGGGGGTCCAAAATTTAAAATACTAATCCAATTGACCTTCGGTTTGTTCCAGCATGGCCAGGGCGATGATTGAGACTTGTGGAAACTGACGGAGTTCAAATCGAACTCCCGGTTTGAGCTCGACACTCAAATTCATATTAAACAAGTTAGTTTAGTTTAGTTTTGTTTAAAAAGGAAGAATTTAACTAGGTTTGAGGGTCCAAAATTAGAAATACTAATCCGATCGACCTCCGATTTGTTCCAGCACGGTCGGGGCAATGAGTGTGACTTGTGGAAACTGACGGAGTTCAAATCGGACTCCTGGTTTGAGCTTGGCACTCAAATTTACATTAAGCAAGTTAGTTTAGTTTAAAAACAAAGAACTAAGTTTTGAGGGTCCAAAATTAGAAATACTAATCCAATTGACCTCCGATTTGTTCCAGCACGGCCAGGGCGATGATTGTGACTTGTGGAAACTGCCGGAGTTCAAATCGAACTCCTGATTTGAACTCGGCACTTAAATTCACATTAAGTATGTTAGTTTAGTTTATTTTAGTTAAAAAAGGAAGAACGTATCTAGGTTTGGGGGTCCAAAATGAGAAATACTAATTTTATCGTCCTCCGGTTTGTTCTAGCACGACCGGGGCAATGAGTGTGACTTGTGGAAACTGACGGAGTTCAAATCGAACTCTAGTTTGAACTTGGCCCTCAAATTCACATTAAGCAAGTTAGTTTAGTTGAAAATGAAGAACTTAGGTTTAGGCATTCAAAATTAGAAATACTTATCCGATTGGCCTTCGGTTAGTTCAAGCACGGGCAGCGCGATGATTGAGACTTGTGGAAACTGACGGAGTTCAAATCGGACTCTTGGTTTGAGCTCGACACTCAAATTCACATTAAGAAAGTTAGTTTAGTTTAGTTTTGTTTAAAAAGGAAGAATTTAACTAGGTTTGGGGGTCCAAAATTAGAAATACTAATCCGATTGACCTCCGGTTTGTTCCAGCACAGTCGGGGCAATGAGTGTGACTTGTGGAAATTGACGGAGTTCAAATTGGACTCCCGGTTTGAACTCAACACTTAAATTCACATTAAGTATGTTAGTTTAGTTTAGTTTAGTTAAAAAAGGAAGAACTTAGCTAGGTTTGGGGGTCCAAAATGAGAAATACTAGTTTGATCGTCCTCCAGTTTGTTCTAGCACGACCTGGGCATGAGTGTGACTTGTGAAAACTGACGGAGTTCAAATCGAACTCCGGTTTGAGCTTGGAGCTCAAATTCACATTAAGCAAGTTAGTTTAGTTGAAAATTGAAGAACTTAGGTTTGGGGTTTCAAAATTAGAAATACTAATCCGATTGGCCTCTGGTTAGTTAAATCACGACCAGCGCGATGATTGATCGACTTGTGAAAATTGACGGAGTTCAAATCGGACTCTTGGTTTGAGCTCGACACTCAAATTCACATTAAGAAAGTTAGTTTAGTTTAGTTTTGTTTAAAAAGGAAGAATTTAACTCGGTTTGGGGGTCCAAAATTAGGAATACTAATCCGATTGACCTCCGATTTGTTCCAGCACAGCCGGGGCAATGAGTGTGACTTGTGGAAACTTACGGAGTTCAAATCGAACACCCAGTTTGAGCTCGGCACTCAAATTCTCATTAAGCAAGTTAGTTTAGTTTAAAAATAAAGAACTTAGGTTTGAGGGTCCAAAATTAGAAATACTAATCCAATTGACCTCCGGTTTGTTCCAGCACGGCCAGGGCGATGATTATGACTTGTGGAAACTGACGGAGTTCAAATCGGACTCTCAGTTTGAACTCTGCTCTTAAATTCACATTAAGTATGTTAGTATAGTTTAGTTTAGTTAAAAAAGGAAGAATTTAGCTAGGTTTGGGGGTCCAAAATTAGAAATACTAATCCGATCAGCCTCCGGTTTGTTCTAGCATGACCGGGGCAATGAGTGTGACTTGTGGAAACAGACGGAGTTCAAATCGAACTCCGGTTTGAGCTTGGTCACATTAAGCAAGTTAGTTTTGTTGAAAAATGAAGAACTTAGGTTTGGGGGTCCAAAATTAGAAATACTAATCCGATTGGCCTCTGGTTAGTTCAAGCACGACCAACGCGATGATTGAGACGTGGAAACTAACGAAGTTCAAATCGGACTCTTGGTTTGATCTCGACACTCAAATTCACATTAAGAAAGTTAGTTTTGTTTTGTTTAAAAAGGAATAATTTAACTAGGTTTGGGGGTCTAAAATTAAGCGGTCGCGTCTTCAGCCGAGGGGGTTCCGGTGTAGTCCTCTTGGAGACCACCCCAAAACACGATACAACCATACCATAGGGGGAGGGGAGCATGCTCAACATATAGGAAAGCATTAAACCATGCAAACCACCCTCAAAACCCACAAACATGGATTTACAAGAATCTACACTTGATAGAAAATCTCACTCAAGCACGAGCATTGATCTCACACTCCCACAACCCAAACCACGGGGAAAGCATGATCTCAAGGGGGAGGGGAGCATGCTAGGGTGAGATGATCAAGGGTCCCTACCTCCACAAGTAGAGCCGACTTGTTGGGGCCTTCACGTAGGAATGACCACCTCCTCCTCGCTCCAAGCACCATGAACACGTTCCCTGCACGAACTAGACGACACCACCTCAACACGAGCTCCACGAGCACAAAGAACCGTCGAGAAATCGCAAGGGAGCTCTAGAGGGGAAGAAGAGGGAAGAAGGAGGAGAGAAAGGGTGAGAGGGGGAAATGGGGCGCAGCCTCAGTTTTAAACCGATGGCCCCCAAGATGCGACAGGTCGGCCCGACGCGACAACGACCGTGTCGCGACGGCCACCCCCGGTGCGACCCCAAAAGGCTGTCAAACCTCGAAGACTGGGAAATCAGAACGCGACGGCCTGATAGGTCGTGTCAACACTATACGCACCTGACACCCGACAAAGTCGTTATGACAGAAAGGACAATGGTCACATCAGTCAGAAAAGCAGTTGTGATGCCTCCAGATGCCGCGACAAGAACATGACGCCCACCCCCGTCGTGACCATGTCGCGACAACCAAGTGTGTCACCACACAAACCTATCGCGACGGGCACCCTTGGCGCGACCATATCGCGACCAGGCTGCCTGCTACGACCCTGAGGACCGGCCTAGGGCCCAGGAGGGTCGGGTCTTACATCCCACCCACCTTAATAAATTTTGTCCTCGAAATTAAAATAAACTCAGTCTCTAACCGAAAAGTAGTACAGGAAAAGATAACATACCAATCAATCAAACAAATACGGAAACTGCTCTCTCATCTTATCCTCGCGCTCCCATGTGGCCTCGCCACCAATGCGGTTCTCCCTAACGACCTTCACCAGCGGAATCTACCTCCGGCGCAACTGCTGCACTCTGCGGTCCACAACTCTGACCGGGTACTCAGGCACTAACAAGTTTGGTGCTACCTCAAGCTGCGAGTAGTCTAACACGTGCAACGGATCTGCGACGTACCTCTTGAGTTGCAACACGTGGAAGACACTGTGTACACCTGCCAACTCTGCCGGAAGACTCAATCTATAAGCCACCTTGTCGATCCTCTCTGTGATAGGGAAATGCCCAATGTACCTGGGACTAAGCTTTCCATTCCTACCAAATCTCATAACACCCTTGGTTGGCGAAACCCGCAAGAAAACAAGGTCACCTACGCTGAACTACAACGGCCTCCTACGGACATCTGCGTAGCTCTTCTGCCTACTCTGCGCTGCCTGAAGCCTTTGCCTGACCAACCTGACTGTATTTGCACACTGCTGCACCAACTCTGGTCCCAAAAGCTACCTCTCTCTGACCTCAAACCAGTGAAGTGGTGTCCTATACCATTTCGATGCTCAAGTGATAACTGTTGTTGTACGTGAACTCTACCATCGGAAGGTGTGACTCCAAAGTGCCACTCCAGTCCAAGCAACAAGCTCTCAACATATCCTCCAAAGTCTGAATGGTCCTCTCTGACTGTCCATCTGACTGCAGATGATACGCTGAACTTAGCCTCAATTCTGTACCAAGAGCTCTCTGCAGACTGCGCCAAAACCCTGATGTGAACCTCGGATCTCTATCAGAGATGATTGAAACTGGGGTTCTGTGCAACGGAACAACCTTGTCCACGTACAGCCTGGCTAACCAATCCACTGACCATGACATCCTAACTGGAAGAAAATGTGCTGCCTTGGTCAATCGATCCACGATCACCCAGATACCATTATGCCGTTGCGAAGTACGGGGCAAACCAACTACAAAGTCCATGGTGATGTCGCCCTACTTCCACTCGAGAATGGGCAACGACTACAGCTCACCACCAGGATGCTGATGCTCAGCCTTCACCTGCTGACAGGTAAGGCACCGAGTGACAAACTCCGCCACGCCCCCCTTCATCCCTGGCCACCAGAAGAACCTCCTCAGGTTATGGTACATCTTGGTGGAACCAGGATGAACAGCATACTTCAACCGGTGTGCCTCTAACAACAGCACCTGGCGCGCATCACAGGGAACATACAACCTGCCTCTGAATCTGACCTCACTGTCCTCGTCCAGCTCAATATTTGGCATCTGCAAAATATCTGCTAACTTGAGTCTGACTGTTATGCCTGTAACACCTATCGGTACACGGACGGACGAACTGACAAGCTGGTCATCACTGCATGGTCTCTGTGTCTCGAAGGGTAGAACACTCCCTGGGACAGATCCTCAAAGAGCCTCCACTCTCTGACCATTAGCGAACTCAAGCGAACACGCTTGCTCAAAGCATCAGCCACGGCGTTAGCCCTTCCTGGGTGATAGGAGAGGATAATGTCGTAGTCCTTCAAATACTCCATCCATCTGCGCTGCCTCGAGTTCAAATTTCTCTGAGTGAAAATATACTACAAACTGTGATGGTCGGTGAAGATCTCGAATGCCTCCCCATACAGATAGTGCCTCCACAACATCAGAGCGAACACAACTGCTGCCAACTCTAAGTCGTGGGTAGGGTAGTTCTCCTCATGCTTCTTGAGCTTCCGAGAAGCATAGGCAACGACCCCACCATGCTGCATCAGCACGGCACCCAAACTTGATCTCGATGCGTCGGTGTAGACCACGAAACCTCTGCTACCTGACAGCAAGACCAACACTGGCACTGAAGTCAACCTCGTCTTCAGCTCCCGGAAGCTCTGCTCACAGTCCTCTGACCAAACAAATTTGGCATCCAGTCTCGTCAACCTGGTCAACGGCTCTACAATCCTGACAAAATCCTGGATGAATCTTCTGTAGTAACTTGCCAAGCCCAGAAAGCTGCGAACCTCTGACACTGATGTGGGCTGCTCCCATGACAACACTGCCTCCACCTTGGCAGGGTCCACTGCCACACCAAAACCTAGATCACGTGCCCAAGAAAGTGCACCTCCCTCAGCCAAAATTCGCACTTGTCGAACTTGGCATACAGTTGGTGACTTCGCAGGGTCTCTAGCACGATCCTCAGATGCTCATCGTGCTCCTCCTCAGAAGCCGAGTAGACCAAGATGTCATCAACAAAGATGACCACGAACTGGTCTAAGTACTCACTAAACACCCTATGCATCAAATCCATGAATGTTGCAGGTGCGTTCGTGAGCCCAAACGACATCATGATGAACTCAAAGTGACCGTACCTGGAACGGAAGGCTGTCATGCCAACATCTGACTCTCTGATCCTCAACTGATAGTAATCGGATCTCAAGTCAATCTTCGAGAACACCCTAGCTGACTGCAACTGGTCGAATAAATCATCGATCCTCGGCAACGGGTACTTGTTCTTTACTGTTACCTGGTTCAGCTGCTGATAATCAATGCACAAATGCAGACTACCATCCTTCTTCCTCACAAACAGCATGGACGCTCCCCACAGCGAACGACTCGAACGAATGAAGCCCAGCACAAGCAATTCCTGCAACTGGCGCTTTAACTCACGGTAGCTACTGTACGTACTGCGATGGCTGCTGCGGCTGCTGGACTTGCCCCATCGGGCAATCCCTCCTGAAGTGGTCCAGCAAACCACAAGTGTAGCAAACTGCCTCATGTCTGCCCTGCTCAGCTCCCTGCTGGACTGACTGCTCCGCAAACCTCGACTGCCGCGTATGCTGTCGACTCCGTCCACCCCCGCATGTGGACAACTGCCTGAACTTTGAGCGAATCTCAGAACTGCCCGAGCCCGAAAAAGAAGAAGTCGCGCTACCGCAACTACCTGCGGGACGCTAGTACGGAGAGGACCTGGAAGAGGCTCCTCCCTGCTGCTGTTGCTGGGGCTACCAGGTCTCTCTCACCAAGGCGGTGGCCTTAGCCACGGCCTCTCCTAAGGTGGTACACATGTGAGCTGTCACGCCCCACCTCAAGTCTGGCCTCAGTTCTATAATGAACCTCTCTGCACAAGCCTGCTCACTGCCTGCAACATGAGGAACATGCCTCAACAACCGGAAAAACTTCTGGTGGTACTGAGTAACTGCAAGATCTTCCTGAACCAACTCATGGAACTGGTCTCATCTCTCACGTCGAGCGTAGTCGGGGAAGTACTCGCCGTGAAAGATTTCCAAAAACTGCTACCAAGTGATCTGATCTAAACGCTGCCCCTGGAAGTGAGTCTGCCGCTGAACTCTCCACCACTCATGCGCTGCTCCCTTGAGCTGATACACTGCCAGTCTGACCTGATCCTCCTCGGCGCACTCCATAGTCTCAAACGTGTGCTTCATCTGGTGCATCCAACTCTCTGCCTTGTCTGGATCATACTCACCGAAGAACATCGGTGGCTGGAGACACAAGAACCTCTCCAAGAGGGCGGTCCTATCCTCCATGACTCTCTTCCTCCTCTGACCGGCCCGGGTACTCCACGTACTCGACGGCTTCTGAACTGCTAGCTGCCCCACCTCTAGACCTGCCTGCTGCTCCGGTACCGCTGGGGGAGGTACTGGAGGCTGACCTCCCGCTGCCGCTTGCCCAAGCTGCCACGCTCCCTGGTACAGGTTCCTAAAGAATTGCTCAGCCATGGGAAACCAATCTGCGTACTGCTGCAGCTGAGGCTGGTACTCCTGCTGTTGCTACCCTCCTCCTGCTGCTGCTGCTGCTAGTGCACCCTGAGGCTGTGCCAGTGACTCCTCTGCTGACACCTCCTCCTAGACCCACCCTTGCGCGGGCATATCCGACTCATCTTGCTGCTCTACTAGCTCTCTAACCTGCCTGTGCCTGCACGGAGCCATATCCTACATGGCACACAACCAACAAGGTTAACAATACCACTCGGGTGGCTAGCAGTGTACTTGTACTACTGTTGGGACTTCTTGTCACAGTTTAAATCCACTACAAGTCCTGTTAGACTCTCGCTCTGATACCAACTGTAACGACCCCGAGAACCCAATGCTCGGCCTACACCGAGGACCTGATTTTCGCGGTCGCCGCCTACGGATCCGGAGACCCAGAAGGGCTATAATATAAATCTAAAAAGGTATGTAACGGAAGTAAATGTCAACTGCTAAACTGAAAGCGCACAGGCGGAAACAGGAAGAAGAGCGAGACCACTGTGTGCCGCTCTAAGTACAGTCCCAACACACACAATTATTACAAGTAAAGGCAGGGGATAACAAGTCCCTTAGGGGCATACCCCGAGTGTGACATACACTGAGAGGAGGAAACCACTGCTAGCTACGGGGACCCCGGCTACTGCCCCGTCTCCTCCACCCGACGCACGCCCTGCCGCTGCAGAGAAGTCTCACCTGGGAAAAAGGAGGGATGAGCTTCCCAACAGAAGCTCAGTAGGGACTACCAATCTCCTATTGGCTCTAACATGTAGAAGAATATATATAGTCAATTAAATACAGTAGTTATATCTTCTACCTACGAACAGAAGTGTGGAAGCAAAGCTACTAACTAGCAACGGTACAGAAGTACAACACGGTCGGAAACTCCATACGACTGCTCGTCATGACCACCACGCAGCTAGCAACACAGACAGGGAGAAACCTCGCCTGGACAAGAAACACTAGCTACGGAAAGCACTACCACTAGTCAACCAGTCAGGTGCGTCCACTGACGTCTTATCCTCGACCCAGGTCCAAACCTCCACGTCTCGTCAGAGTGAGGCAGGACACAAAGTAACACAACAGTAACCTCCGTAGTCTGGCCGGACTACGGTCCCGCGCCTGGCCTCTCTAGGTAGTTCCGGGGCCGCAAAGAGCGAGGCAGTGAGAAAAGGACTAGCTGGACTGCGCCGTGAAGAACTCCTCAAAACGACCTCGACGTCCCAGACCAACTACGAGAGCTCTGCAAACGACTCAACGCCGCTGTCCTAACCACCATTTTCCCCTCTGCTCCAGAGTCCGCGACTCGAGCACGCCCGCCGCCCGGAGTACTCCCTCAACAGGCGCGCGGGGACGGGGGTCCCAGGCAACGGTAACAACCTCTCACGGGACAAGCCCTCAAGTGCCGAGCACCGGGCGAATGTCTAGTGTAGGATCATACTAGGGAACTAGCATAGGTGCCACGGGTACAGTAAGAAGCGGAAACGGCGAAGACTTCACAAAAACACGGAACTTTGCAGGACCATAACCTGTCTCTATTGTAGTCGCGATGCATCGGGCCGTCGCAATCATGTCGCGACGCCCTACCCTGTCGCGACACTATCGCGGCGGCCCAAGCGTCGCGATCTTGTCGCGACACACAAGATTGTCGTGATTATGTCGCGGCGGCCATGCCAGTCGCGACCTCTAAAGCGGTCACATCTTCAGCCGAGGGGGGTTCCGGTGCAGTCCTCCCGGAGACCACCCCAAAACACGATACAACCATACCACAGGGGGAGGGGAGCATGCTCAACATATAGGAAAGCCATTAAACCATGCAAACCACCTTCAAAACCCCACAAACATGGATTTACAAGAATCTACACTCGATGGAAAATCTCACTCAACCACGAGCATTGATCTCACACTCCTACAACCTAAACCACGGGGAAAGCATGATCTCAAGGGGGAGGGGAGCATGCTAGGGCGAGAGGATCAAGGGTCCCTACCTCCACAAGTAGATCCGACCGTTGGGGCCTTCACGTAGGAATGACCACCTCCTCCTCGCTCCAAGCACCACGAGTACGTCCCCTGCACGAACGGGACAACACCACCTCAACACGAGCACCACGAGCACGAAGAACCGTCGAGAAATCGCAAGGGAGCTCGAGAGGGGAAGAAGAAGGAGAGAAAGGATGAGAGGGGGAAATGGGGCGCAACCTCGGTTTTAAACCGACGACCCCCAAGATGCGACGGGTCGGCTCGGCGCGACAACGACCGTGTTGCGATGCCCGTAGGCGTCACGACCATGTCGTGACGGCCACCCCCGGCGCGACACCAAAAGGCCGTCAAACCTCGAAAATTGGGAAACTAGAATGCGACGGACTGACAGGTCGCGTCAACACTGTACACACCTGACACCCGACAAAGTCGTTCTAACAGAAAGGACAGCGGTCGCATCAGTCAGAAAAGTAGTTGCGACGCCTCTAGACGCCCCGACAAGAACGCGACACCCACCCCTGCCGCGACCATGTCGCGACGGCCAAGTGTGTCACCACACAAACCTGTCGCGACGGGCACCCCTGGCGCGACCATGTCACGACCAAGCTGCCTGCCACGATACTGAGGATAGGCCAAGGGCCCAGGAGGGCCAGGTCTTATAGTTCCAGTACGGCCAGAGCAATAATTGTGACTTGTGGAAATTGACGGAGTTCAAATCGGACTCCCGGTTTGAACTCGGCACTTAAATTCACATTAAGCATGTTAGTTTAGTTTAGTTAAAAAAGGAATAATTTAGCTAGGTTTGGGGGTCCAAAATTATAAATACTAATCCGATCGGCCTCTGGTTTTTTCTAACATGATCGGGGCAATGAGTGTGACTTGTGGAAACTGACGGAATTCAAATCGAACTTCGGTTTAAGCTTGGCGCTCAAATTCACATTAAGCAAGTTAGTTTAGTTTAAAAATGAAGAACTTAGGTTTGGGGGTCCAAAATTAGAAATACTAATTTGATTGGCCTCTGGTTAGTTCAAATACGACCAGTGCGATGATTGAGACTTGTGGAAACTGACGAAGTTCAAATCGGACTCTTGGTTTGAGCTCGACACTCAAATTCACATTAAGAAAGTTAGTTTTGTTTTGTTTTGTTTAAAAAGGAAGAATTTAACTAGGTTTGAGGGTCTAAAATTAGAAATACTAATCCGATTGACCTCTGGTTTGTTCCAGCACAGCCGGGGCAATGAGTGTGACTTGTGAAACTGACGGAGTTCAAATCGGACTCTCGATTTGAGATCGGCACTCAACTTCACATTAAGCAAGTTAGTTTAGTTTAAAAATGAAGAACTTAGGTTTAGGGGTCCAAAATTAGAAATACTAATCCAATTGGCCACCATTTTGTTCCAACACAGGCTAGACGACGATTGTGACCTGTGAAAACTGACAGAGTTTAAATCGGACTCCCGATTTGAGCTTGACACTCAAATTCACATTAAGCAAGTTAGTTTAGTTTAAAAATAAAAAACTAAGGTTTGGGGGTCCAAATTTATAAATACTAATCCGATTGACCTCCGGTTTGTTCCATCACGGCAAGGGCGATGATTGTGACTTGTGAAAACTGACAGAGTTCAAATTAGACTTCCGGTTTGAGCTCGGCACTCAAATTCACATTAAGCAAGTTAGTTTAGTTTCAAAAGGAAGAACTTAGCTAGGTTTGGGGTCGAAAATTAGAAATACTAATCCGATTGGCCTCCGATTTATTCCAGCACGACCGAGGCAATGAGTGTGACTTTGTGAAAACTGACGGAGTTCAAATCGGACTCTCGGTTTGAGCTCGGCGCTCGAATTCACATTAAGCTAGTTACTTTAGTTTAAAAGTGAGTGAAAAATAAAATCTAAAAATTTAAATAATTTATTACTTATAGTAGTATTTAATTTAATTTTATTATTATATATTTATTGTAGGTTCCTTCATCGAGTGGCGTCGGAGGAGACGAGGACGAGGATTCATGATTTTCTTTTCATTGTTATGAACATTTTATGTATTGTTGTGGATATTTTATGTATTATTATTGTGGATATTTTATGGACATTTTATTATTGTTGACATGTTATGGATATTTTATTATTGTTGACATTTGTCATAGTACAATTTTAATTTTATTATATGCACATGTTATTTTGTTAAATATATATATATTTTAAAAAATTTTAAAAATTAGAGATTGAAATTATCGATCGCTATACAACGACTGCTCACCTCAATTACTATATCGGTCACTATTTTGTGACCGAAATAGTGACCAAACAGACCAGTCGTAAATCATGACCGAACATTTCGGTCACTAGATTGTGACCGAAATAGTGATTGAATAATCGATCGCAGATAGCGACCGAAATGTGTCACTGAATGTATCAGTCGTTGATAGCGATCGAAATAATTTGGTCACTATTTCGGTCACTATCAGTGACTGAGTAGCGGCCGAAAATTTTCGGTCACAATATTGTGACAAAAAATTCTTCACCGACAACTTCGGTCCCTATTCGGTCACAAATTGATTTAGTGACCGAGTGGTGACCGAATAGGGACCAAAGTTGTTGGTCACAAAAACTTCTTTTTCTTTTAGTGTCCGTAGGGTTTCCAAGACGTGACTCACGTAATGGTTGATAAATCAACCGACGAGGTAATGACTAAAGATCATGCGTCCAGTGATTGCGGCTATTAAGACCGCGATCTGGACGATCTGACATGGAGGTTATGACCATGATTCGGCAACAATCACAATGATCTGCCGCAGGATTTGCAGGGTCATCCAATAGATTCCATGGGTGATCAACCACTATAAAAGAGGTAGACACTTCACAGACGTAGATACGCTGTTTGGCTCCTATGGCTACGCCATTCTGCTCAGCTAGCTTCTGACTTGAGCACCAGAGTGTCTCCCTACCAAGACCACTCGGTGGGCTTTGCAAGTCCTCAGGCATCATCGCCGGGAGCTCGAAATAGCATTTTATGTCAGCTAAGCAGACCTTGGCTCAGTCCCTCGGCTTAGTCATCTTGACCCGGACGTCTAGCACTGATCGCCTCGACGATCACCTCGGCTTGAGCTGACCTCGGTGTTACATACCATAACGGATACAATATGAACGTCAATCCTTCTAAGTGTGCTTTTGGAGTTAAGTTTGACAAGTTCCTTAGATTGTTTGCTACCTATCCAAATATAGCGGTTGCAAAACATAAAAGATGTTAAGTGTCTTGCCTGCCGAGTCGTGGCACTCAACTGTTTCATGTCTCGAATAACGAAGTGCTCTCCCTTTTTTTCAAGTTGCTGAGGGAACCCAAGCATCCCAGTCAACTGTCTCCTCAAACAAGGAATGTGAAAAGACCTTCTCTGAGCGAAAGACTTGTTTATCGTCACCAGCAAAACAGTCGGCCCCAATAGAGCCGCTCGGTGGTGATCCTTATCATTCGAATCTAAAAGGAGGTGGTTTATTAGTTAAGGTTCTCTAAGTTAAGTGTGGTACTTAAATCATTCTCACGTTACCAATCCCTCCACGGCCCCTTTAAAAAAAAACTCAAATTAAAACTTAGATTTCATGTAGGGTTTTTTATTAAAATAATTATATTTTTATTATTTAATTATTTAAATAATCATAAATTACAAATAATTCCCAAAGTAGTCACCAAGTTGCCACGTTGACAATTTGGAACAACAGATGCCAACATTGGAGTTGCCATTGGCAATGCTAACTCCGAAGTCGGGATTAGCAATGTCGACTTTGGAGTCGGCATTGCCAACGCCGACTCCATTGTGTAAAAAAAAAAAAATTCCGCCTCATGGAGGAGTGGTCGACCACTTTTCACAGGGAGGTTTTTCTGGTGCAATGTTGTTCTTACCCTCTTTGCGTTAGTTTGGGAACTAGATGTGTTAGAATGAGGACCCAGATCTACTGTACATGGAGCATACGTATGAAATATGGTTCTAATTTTAACTTTGATTAGATATATTTTAATAATTAGAGGAGTTGTTTATTCTAGTGGACAATATTTACCTTTGAGATAAAAAACTAAGAGATAGAATGTGACTTAAAATGACATAAAAGCCATTATAATCTATTCTAACACATGAGGATTAAGTTAATAACTCTTGCAATGTACTCGAACATAGATTCAAGTGTTTTTCCCATTCTAACAAGTGTCTGAAAACTCTACCCCCAAGTGTTTTTGCCATACTATCGGGCTTTCAAAATTAAATCAACATAATATGTCTAAGTCACATATACATCAACATAATATGTCTAAATCACAAATACATTAAAATAACATATGTACACTAAAAATACATCAAAATAAACTATGCATCACAAACAATTAAAAAATATCAAGTACAAAATATATCTCAAAAGAACTGTGGAAACCATCTCTTCTTTCCCTTTCTAGATGCTCGACCACGACCACGAATGTGGCGTTGCTCCTGTATCTCACTCTGAGCATCAACCTCTGTCTCTGACTGTGACTGTGTCTCATACACTAAGATAGCATCACATGACTCTAACTGTGCTATCTCAGAATCCATGTCCTCTGATATTATACATAATGTCTCCCCTAGTAGATCAAACTGACTCTACTGTAGTAGTGTGATAGTCGAACCTCTGTGACATCGCTGGCGACGATATGTACCTACTGTAGATTGTGGTGGCTATGAATGTGTGATCTCATCTGGCATCACCTCATCTGTCAGTATCTGTGAAGCTCCTATGTCATACAGACCATGCATGCTGTGAAAATGTCATAATATCTGGAGAAAACTGAAATAGTCCTGCATCATCTAGCTGCTGTGAGGATCCTGTGCATGGCTCTGAAGGTCCTGCATCTGGCGTAGATGAATCTGTCTACTGAACCTAAGATAGTACACCATCAATGTACATCTGCATGGCTATATATCTAGAGTGTGTATTGTCTGATATCATATCATTCTGAAGGCCATCAGAAACCATCATATGTAGATGCCTCATACCTTCTACCGAACTTCTCTCTATGTGATCATGCGGTTCATAATGCATGTCATAATTGAACCCTGTCCGACTAATGAACTGTCTGGTGATAGACCAATACCAAGACATATACTCCACTCTACCAACAGTGTATGACATGTCCTCATCTGGTGGTATAATGTAATCTCTCCGATCATGCCACATCTGTACAAAATGTGCAAAATATGTAGCCCAATCAATATGCCCACGTCCCTTCTGGGTAACACGATCTAATGCATCAACAGGACCAGGAATAGGCTGTACTCTACCAAACTGTCTAAGTACTCTATCTGGAACATGCATCTCAACAATAGAAAAACAAAGAAGAGGAACCCGAGACAACCAAAGATCAGATCCCAGCCTAGAAACAGCTGGTAATATCGGCAATATATTAGAAATGTATGACTCCCACCTAACCTGTGTTGAAAATGTATGATGTAAGTGTACGTGTAAGTACTCTATCCTCTATGTACAATACAATAGGTTTCATTATGTTTACCTGAGAGTCCTCTTGATGATCAAGCTCCGATCTGTATAGTCTCAAAACATGTCAAGGGTTATTTATCTCTTCTCTCGGAACATTCCACCTACAATTTATTTGTAAGTTAGTAAAATTTCTATAATTAAATAATCATACAACATTCTGAATTTACCTGTGACCCAAAGTCATGTCCTGTGCTAAAGGATGCATCGCAATATCAGGACGTCCCACATATAGTCGCTCCCAAGACCACAACTAAAAAATAAATCAAATATTTAGAAGAGGCAATAAATTGTTAGAGGCAAAATCAATATGCATTAAATGACAAATTACCTGAAGAAGAGTCAATGAACCGCAAATGGCCTCGGCATCCGACTTGCATGCAATAGACAGCTGACGATAGAGATAAACAAGTGTCGCACCACCCCACGAGTATCTACCAGCTTGATCAAAGTCTTCTAGAAGCGGTAGAAACATAAGTGACACTAAGTTTTCTATCTTATTACTGAAAATAGTACAACCCAAAAGATGTAACAAGAATACTCGTGCATGTCGTTTAACAACCTCCACCGATGCATCCTCTAGGATAACTGCAAACCTTTCTTGCAACCAAGATAATTTTACAGAACCTCATCTCATCAACTCTGGGACATCACCTAAAGGTGCCATGCAAATATATGTCCAATCTAAACTAGTGTTTCCTATAACAGCATCACCATCAATTGGCCAAAATTTATGCACAAGTAACAACAATAATACATTAACAATAACAATACCTGGCCAATGTAAACCAACTGTGATCTATGTCCCTCATGTGCGTATAATACAGAAGTATCTATAAGACCTAGAAGATGGTCCATCTCTGCCATGCCTACATACAAGAAGAATTATAAGTATATAAACATGTGTAAGTATGAAAACAATAGACATAAATATGTGTGAACAATATGTGTAAACAACAAACATAAATATGTGTGAAAATTTATAAGTATGTAAACAACGGACATAAATATGTGTGAACAATATGTGTAAGTACAAAATAAGAATACCTGTAAACAGACATAACACTTACTAATTATGATGAGAGGGTTGCACCCTTGGACATGTACTTCTATAATGTCTTGGTTGGCCACAATGACTACAATGGTTATGGGATGACCCTTCTTTATTCGTATCCATATGCATATGAAGGTGTTTGCTACGTGGTACCACCACTTTGCCTGCGACCAAATGGAGGTTGCAATGTAGAACCTCGATGTGGAGGCCAATGTCGACTGTCCAAGACAGGATGAAAAGCAAACCCATATGTCTGTCGATAGGCCTCCACAAAATAAAATGCAATACAAAAGTTCAAGTCTAAAATATTTTCTGAAAATGATCTACAAGATGCCACTATGTGGACACAAGCAAGACCTGTCATGTAATAAACATTGTAGGAGCAACCACATTGCGGTCCCAGGTTAACAGTGTATTGATGTCCGTGTGAATTAGTGACTTGAAACTCATGTCTAGAAAATCTGATCACCTGACATCTTCTAGCCTCTCGCTTAGTAGCACGAAGTTGGACTTCTACACTAGGAGCATATGATGATTCCCAATTCAAACCATCTTCACATCGTTTAATAAAAAAATTATTTATCATGTAGAAAATTTTTTACACTAAAGCCTGGATATGCAAATCTCGTGCACCTTTCAATACACTATTAAAACTTTCTGAAATATTTGTTGTCATCATACCAAACCGCTTACCACCATCATATACCTTTGTCCATCTTTCATAACCGACATCTTCCAACCATTTCTTTGCTTGAGGATTCATTTCTTCTATTTTCTGTATCAAATGTTGAAATTCAAAGATATATGTTCTAGTCGCTGCAGACCATGCTAGACCTGTCAATGTCTTATCATGAAATGTCTTTTGAAAATTATCAGCAAGATGTCGCAAACAACAACGATGGTAACTAATAGGAGGAGGAAATATCTCAGGTATTGCACACTCCAAACCTTTATGTCGATTAGAACTAATTGCAAGACCAATTCTATTTGTAACTTTCTCTCTGATGCACACCAAAAACCATGCCCAAGAATCGCCATTTTTTGATTCAACTATAGCAAATGCAAGGGGGAATAAACCGTCATCTACATCTACAGCAATAGCAATCACCAAAACACCAGGATATTTTCCATACAGGAGTGTTCCATCAACACTTATCAAAGGCCTACAATGTGGAAACCCCTGTATAGAAGGTGCAAATGACCAAAAAACTCTATGAAAATGAAAGACATATTGTTCTGCATAGGTGAATTGTACAACTGTCCCAGGATTTGTCAATTGAAGGGCCTCTAGATATTTGGGTAGAGTAGCATATGATGATTCCCAACTACCAAAGATTTGTTTCATAGCCAAACATTTTGCAATCTATGCTTTCTTATATGAAATTTCAACATGATATTCATCTAGTATTCTTCTCACAATCTTTTCTGGTGTAATTGGTAACTTTGTCTTCACAGCTGACAAAATCAACCTTTGAACAAAACGAGATGTGCATTGACGATTGGAACTTTGCAATATTAGGTTCACACATGTATGAGGTCCAGTATATTTTTTTATTTTAAAATATTCAAATCCCTTGACTATTGATGCATGAACCCTCCATGCACATGTATCATGAATGTATTTAGCTGTAAACATCTTCATGTGACTTCGTGTCACCTTATATTGAACACTATATTGAACTGAATATATTTGCAATGCATATATCAAATTCTTCTTATTTGTAAAACTTTGTCCAACATGAGGCTCTTCACCCTCTAAAGTACAAGGTAGATCTATCCCTTCATGAGAATTATTCAATATGGCTTCATCTATCCATTGATCAGAAGTGAATATATGTGGAGGGTCTTGCTCATATTCAATTTCTGTATTATTAACCTTGGCAATATCAAATAATGGTTCATCATCTCCTTCGTTCATATTCTCATTGTCATCTATATCATCTTGTGAATCTATTTCATCTTCTTCATCCTCCTCAATCACATGTTCTTCTGTTACATGGTGCTACATACCAATCAAATATGACAAAAGATTTATGGTATGTTATGTGAATGCATCAAAATATTCTATGAGGATGATGAAATCTCATACCCTGATGAGCTTGCACTATGAAAAGTATGTGAATGATCAATGATTGGTATGAAAGAATACTGTGAGGAGCCACCTCCATAGCCAATAAACCAAATAAAAATTATAAATTTTATCAAAATTTAATCACACTAGACAACTCACCATGGGTTATAATATGTAGATAAAGTGTAGTCATATGATTCGTACCGTATATCTCTTTCATTAACATCATCATTCAACATATGTGTGAAGAGTCCAGTTGGTTGTTGATACTCATAATGTTGAGTATGCAAGTTGTCATCAATATGACCATGTGTTTACACTTCATCATTATCTTGAATAGATATATTATCTATATCTTCCTTCTCCAAATATAATTGTATAGTGGATACATGAGAAGGATACAAATCGAACATACTTTCAACTGTTTCATCATCTTCAACTCTCACAGCAATATATTCACCCATAGAAGTGGGTCACTTACATGTTATACCAATCTTAATATGTCTTTCGTCATATTTCGTCAAGATATATAATTTTCTCATTAACTCAGTAAAAGTTATATCTTTCTTTACACGCAAAATGCGTACAATGCCTCCTTCATATTGAGATTTATGATCTTCAATACGTAAGACACCATCATAATAACAATTAAAGAAATATTTGAACTAGTCATATCTGTCATTTATAAGATAAATAAATCACAGTTGTCAAACAAAAATATTTAAATATCAAATTTATAACTAACATTGATAAAAAAATAACATCAAATGATATAATAAAAATATTAAATAACTAAAAAAACATACATGTGGCAGCAAGAGTTGGGGCGAGGGGTGGTTATATGGTGAGCCGTCGGGGCTAGGGGGAGGGGGGGTGGAGGAGGAGAGGAGGTGGGGAGGATGAGGTGTCAGAGTGTTGTTGGGGGGGGGGGGGGGAGGGGAGGAGGAGGTGGCGTCGGAGGCAGAGCAGGGCGACGACGCACTCCACGGGTGAGTTGGATGCGATTGCGACAGGGTGGGGAAGAGGGGGCTTCGGGTGAGGGTGTTAAGGGAAGGGTGTCAGCGTTGAGAATGTCAACTTTAGAGTCGACATTTCCAACGCCGACAGTGGAGTCGGCATTGGCAATGCCGACTTTAAAGTCGACGTTGTCAATGCCGACTCTAAAGTCTCACAGTGTCTGAACCGATCTCCTGGTCACTAAATTGCCAATGTGGCAACTTGGTAATTATTTTGAGAATTATTTTTAATTTGTGATTTTTTAAATAATTAAATATGATTATTTTAATAAAAAATCTTTTTATGTACACCTTGACAAATGACGAGCCAAGTTGGACACCGAAGTCCGGGTCGGGTCATATCAACTGAAGAGAGAGGAGCAAAAGAGACGGTGTTGATTTCGGAGTCGGATAAGAAGCCGACAAGCCCCCAAGTCCTATGCTTCAGCCAACCGGTCCACAACAACGCTGTCCTATAAATGCCCCCAGCACGCGGAGCGCCTTCCTTGTCCAGGTCGGAGCCTTCCTTCCCATAAGTAGGAAGCAGCTGCAACACCCCGAGGCCCGAGCAAGGGCATGCACCAGCTTTCTAGGGTTCGTCTCTCCCTCCCTCTCTCTCTCTAGGGCTTCTCTCCGAGGCGAACCCCGACGGCGGATCTGGGACAATGGCGGCGGCGGGGGGCAGCGGCAGCAAAAGGTACACGCTGAAGAGCAGAGACGGCGAGGAGTTCGAGGTGGAAGACGACGTCGCCGTGCGGTCGCAGACCATCAAGCACTTGATCGAGGACAACTGCGCCGACGACACCATCCCCCTCGCCAACGTCACCGGGAAGATACTCGCCTTGGTCGTCGAGTACTGCCGCAAGCACGCGCAGGTGGAGACCGGCGGCGGCCACGCTAGAAGCACCGGGCTGGAGGACCAGGTCTTGGACGAGGGCCTCGTGGCGTGGGACGCTGAGTTCGTCAAGTTAGATCAGGACACCCTCTTCGATCTCCTTTTGGTGAGTGCTGCGATCTCACCCCACCCCCCTCCCAAGCCTCTTCCTCGTATAAGAAGTTGGTTTTTCCTCTCTCTTTTGTTTCTTTTTCTGGTTATATATTGCATGTCTGGCATAAGCTCTCGGATCGATCGGGTACAGAGTTTTAGCGATCGGAGAGGAGGAAGAGGGCGGAGTCAATACGTGAAGAGTGTCTTAATTAGTATCCCTTATGTTCGCATAATGACTTCATGCATATGTGATGCTTATTTTTTTTTGCTGCATCCGTTTGCGATATCAACACAGGAATCAGCTACATCGTAGACTGCTTCTCTTCCTATTATCTCTTGAAAGCGATTAGTAATGTCCATGCTGCTCTTCCTCTTCTAGGGTGGACCATTACTAATTTTAGGACATGCACTGCATCCCAATGTGGAATTTTTCATCTGGGTAGGTGTGCCGACGATCTGTTGGACTCGGTGTGTAACACTACTAGTTCTGATCAGGATTTGCACATATTTTTGATATGCATCTGCATCTAAAAGCATGTTGGGCATATATGTCTGAAGCTGCATCTGGATTCCTGTTGAATGCTGTTAGTTGCACTGCAAGGTCGAATTTGTATGCTTCACTGATGGATGGATCATAAGGTTTGCGGCATTATATACACTGGATCTTTTCTCTTTTGTTAATTTATTTTCCTGTGCATATGTACGAGCCCATGCACTCCACAAATTCTACCATGTGCACCTAGCTATGTAGAAGCTAGCTAGCAAGAAAAATCAAACCCTAGCCCATGCATACGTATACCCAACAACTCATGGGGTTGGCATTCTCTTTTTCTCGAGTCCCAACAGCCCAAATGATGCATTTTTTTTTTGGTGAATTCTGTTTTTTGTTCTCTCTGCATTGCTTATTTAACCTATGACTGGTTTCTCATACATTGTTTCAGGCGGCAAATTACTTGGAGGTGACGGAACTGCTGGATCTGACTTGCCAGACTGTGGCCAACATGATGAAGGGGAAGTCGGCGGCGGAGATAAGGAAGACCTTCCACATCGTAAATGACTACACACCGGAGGAAGAACAGGAGGTTAGGAAGGAGATCAAGTGGGCGTTTGGATAATGTGATGAGATATTTAATGTATTCTGGTGTGGGGCAAATGGTGATAGTTCTCTTTAGAGTGTCAGATGTTGGTGGAGTGCTTTAGAATCAGTCTTATACAAACTTCTTCATCCTTTTTTTTAGGTATACCAGCAGAGGGATCTATTAGATATGAACAAATTATAGCCCTAGTTAATGCATAGACACTCCTTCCTTTATATTTGTACATGTGGAGTGTGTTTCTTTCCAAAAATGAGATGATGATGTTTGGGAATCTACATATATGAGCAAATTTTGTGGTGTTTTATTTTTTTTCTTAAGTCACACTTGTCGGTATATATTATCTTAATTGGCGCTTAATCTTGAGATCAAAGGTCCACCATGAAATTGGCTTTTTGATATATAGAGGTCGACTCATAATTTGAACGACAAGATATATATGACTTTTTTGTCCCTCAATTTTCAAATCAGTCTTAAAAGAAGTAATTCTCATTGATGTTAATTAATAATTATAATATGATTCCGGAACATTTCTCTTAATTATGTTATCATGACAAGGGGTTTTCTGAGAGTCTAACACCCTCTTAACCGTCCTTCTGTTCACAGCCACTCTCCCTTTCATCCCTCCCCTATCACATTTTTACCTCAATTATATATATATATACACGCACATATATTTTATTAGTTTGTCTTCTCAATAAATTGATTGTTTAGTTCTAAATCTAAAAAATAGTTAACTTTTCTTAGAAGCATGTCATATTCTCATTGACAACAGAAGGAAATGCTTCCAAAGCTAGAACCTAGTTGCAAGAAAATTTTCTTACGTTTACGGCTCAGTAGTCAAGTTTTGAGGATTAAAGTTAATTGTTATAAATTATGAGGAATAAAGACCAAAATCGCCTTTGTACAAACTCTTACTATCATCTTCAGTCTTTCTGACTCTTTATATATATACATATATATATATATACACACATATATAATTTATTTGTTTGTCTTCTCAATAAATTGATTGTTTAGTTCTAAATCCAAAAAGTAGTTAACTTTTCTTAGAAGCATGTCATATTCTCATTGACAACAGAAGGAAATGCTTCCAAAGCTAGGACCTAGTTGCAAGAAAATTTTCTTACGTTTAAGGCTCAGTAGTCAAGTTTTGAGGATTAGAAGTTAATTGTTATAAATTATGAGGAATAAAGACCGAAATTGCCTTTGTACAAACTCTTACTATCATCTTCATAGTCTTTCTGACTCTTTAAAAACTGAAAACCTTTTTGTAGAAGTTTTCATCTCCATAGTCTCCCTTACCCTACAATGGT
Organism: Colocasia esculenta; assembly: GCA_014218235.1. NCBI lineage: Eukaryota > Viridiplantae > Streptophyta > Magnoliopsida > Alismatales > Araceae > Colocasia > Colocasia esculenta. Next base: position 60,913,871 of record CM024764.1, on the reverse strand, counting down.
ATAGTTCCATGTAACAATCTAGTTGATGAGCAAGATCCTCGTTCAACGGTCATAATTTTGATTATAAGGTGTGAATCTTCATCATATAATTTTCCTCATTTTCCTTTTTTTTTGTGGGGGGAGGCTTGTTAAGAAGAAACCTCACTATCCTATTTTTTGATATCATGTTATGGATTAAGAATCTACAGTAGCTCATAATAATCTAGGACACCAAATAGGCAAAAGAAGATAACTTTTATAGATTACTGTGTGCCCAAGATTTGAGTTCTCTGGTTATATGAGCATAAAGTTTAGGATAGAAATACATAAAGATACTTGAGCTAAGAAGAACAAATCATGTTGTTAAATTTAAATATTAATGCTCATCGCCTTCCATGGAAAATATATATCTCCATCCAAGAATAGCTAAGGTACATCCTCTTCCATCATGATGGGTGACTGTTAGGTGGAGGCCAATTGAAGATTATTACATATACCACTTGCTTTACAATTGAGAAAAATATCATTTCAACTATAAATATACTAGGATTTTTGCTGCTATATATGTTGATCATTTTATCCAAGACACCGAAACTTTAAGTCATTCAATGTTAATTTCATGACCTTTATAGAATACTAAGACATTCCTTGCTTTCTAAATATGTGAGGTGGTGGAGAGATAAAGGTAAATATGACCTCTTATGATTCTTAACTTTTAGTACAAATTGTTTAAACAATTAAGAAGACTTTCATCAAAGCATATGTTTTTTATATATATTTGAGTGATAGTTTAAATCTTGTTGCTTACATTCAAAAGTGGAGGGTACTTTGATTCATCCATTTTTCTTTCTTTGTTAATAGTAATAGTTTAATTCATTATTAAGTAGAAAAAGAGATTACATGAGAAAGGCTAAATGTAAAACAATCGGATGAAAGGTGATTCCCACATCTCTTCTATTGTAATTCTGACAACAAATTGAGCTATAACAAGAACTACTTGGGTTTCAATTCTTGAAGTGTAACTAAGTATAGTGGATGGCAAATTACACAATAGAGATGTATCATCTTCTAAGGTGGAACTGCATCTCTATAGATTAAGCGTATCACTAGTGAGCATAATAGTTTATGCATAACTAATGACAAATAAAGAAAACTTAGACCAATGGCCCAAATAATTTGTTCCTTGATTGAGCATAATGGTTTGCGCATAACTCATGACAAATAAAGAAAAATTTAGACCAAAAGTTTATGTAATTTTTTCTTTGGTTGCAATTGCTTCTAAACAATTGTGAATAATATTGATTTGGACTTGATAAGTCTATTATTTTGAACCACTAAATCTACACCACCTAGTTCTTGGCTTAATTTCTTCAAAAATTGCATCAACAATTAGTCACAAAGTGGATTCTTTTTAATGTTATCAATCAATATTTTTTACTTGATGTAGTATTTTCTTAAATGCTTTTGTGGTAGGTAAACAACATAGTACAAGCTTCATTATATTATTAATAATGAAAAAATACAAATGAATGTTGAGCATACTTAGCTTGTCCAATCTAATAGCACCTCGGGCCTCCCAAGGTAAAGAATTCCAACTGAAAAAATATGAATTAGTACAAGAAGAAATTGCAAATTTCGCAAGGCAATCTGCAAGATGATTTGCTTTCCTAAATATATGCATAACTTCTATTGTAATATCTAGAAGAGTTTTGATCTCAGTGACATAGTGCTTGATCCTCCAAGGACACTTAGTTTTATTGTCATCCACAAGTATTTTAGAGTCACTTTTTATGATGTTTAGATTGATGGATAAGATTTTTTGTATACTGGAGAGCATCAAGGAAGGATCTTGCCTCTACTTTAAGACTATTGCATGATTAATAATAATGAAAAAAGGCAAATATCAATGCCCCATTATGGTCTCAAATTAGACCACCCCCTACTCTAGCATCATTTGAATTTCTACTAGCTCCACCAATATTCAACTTATATTTGCTTCTTGGGGAAAAGTGGCACTGAATTTTTCACAATAATATGGATGGCATAAATGGTAGTTGAACTCCAAATGCTGCCAAATTCATTCTTTTATCTGGATCCATTTCTGGAAGTTGCACCCTTGTTATTATTATTTGTATAACTTCCTTAATCTTAAATTTTATAGCAGTCCTTAATAACAATTTGTTCTCAAATTTGGCTCTGTTTTGAGTTTTTCAAATTTTTCCCAGCAGTCAAAAAATAGCTACTTATAGTAGAAAGTCATATAAAGATGATGTTTTCTTGTTGTTAATAGTAGATACAATTAGATGCTTATAGGAAACATTCCTTTTTACCTTTATGTTGCTCAATCACTAGCTAAAAATAAATGGTCAATTGACTCTTCACAATGAAACTTGCAACATAAATACATAGAGGATAACTGAATTCCCAACTTAGAAATCTGATCATCTATAGGTCGACTGTTATATATGAATAATACACCAAGCATGTATTGACTGTTTAAGAGGTATATATGGTGACCATATTTCCCCCCAATAAATGAAAGAATTAGAATTGACTCTTGTCATACAATACTTACTTAACCACCGGCTTAGTAGAGAACTCCCTATTTGCACTAAGACTCCAGGTAGATTAAGGTCATCTGAGAGGTGAATTAGTTGAATCCTCTTGTATCAATCAGAGGATAATACTTGATGTAGTATGCTTCGGCTTTTGAGGCAAAACTCCTAGTAGTTAAGATCTTGGTAGACCTTTGATAAGTCTAGGATTGCATGATTTTTGTTCAAAAACTGAACATCTTAGTTTTCATAGATTCAAATAATTGCTGCCACCATGTTAAGAGCATCCAAATTCTTTCCTTGACTTATATATGTGAGGAGAGTCAATTTTATAGTTCTTAATTTTCTTCATTAGCATTGTTTATGATCTCATTTGTAGTGGAATTTAGAGGCAAACCATATTGCTCTTGTTATATTAAGAAGATATGGTATGCAATGTCCTCATATTCTTCATATAAGTCAGCCAATATTTGAATTTTTAAAGTAGTTATGGCTATTTTAACATTAAAGATATTGCATTAGATATAGCCTTCCAAATAAAAGTTGTGGTATTTGGTGTGATTTAAGAATTGAATTTTGAGTGCCATGTGGTGTCGTTTTTATGTTTGTGATGAGTAGATGAAGAGGCAACTTGTTTGACTTCTATGACATATTTATAGATAGATTTGAAGTAAAATTTTTATCATATATTTTATACCATGTGAGTTTAATACTTCTGGTTCAAATCTCCTAAGAAAGTTCGATTTTGAGAATAATTTCTAGTGTATATTATTCAAATAAATTACTGATGAAGTTTCCATTCCTTTTCCCTCTATGAATTAACTCTCCACTTAATACCTAGTGAGTAATCATAGCTTGATCCCAAATATGGAGTCCAAATTTTAAGAAATTCAAGCATATCTTCAAGTGTCAATGCTCTAGGGTTGACTTAAGATCATCTCTGATTTCAATCATTTTTTTCCCTTTAGGTTTAAGAACAATTGGATTTTCAAGTAGCTTGCGAGAATGACTACATTGAGACTGCATGTGTTCTTAAGTCAATTATGGAATAATTTAATTCTTACATTTTTTACAATCTTTCTATATTGATTCTAAATGTATTCGTTTCATATCATGTCCCCACCCTTAGTCCAAATTGAAACTAAGATGGGAACGAACCAAACAAAATCTTTGCAAAAGAGAAAAGTTCAACAAGAAATCAACTTTTACTAGGATTTACAAGTACATCTTACTAAAATCCAAAGAAACTACAATTACAATGCTCATCTTTTAAACTCTGAGATTCGATAGGCTTAACTAGATAAGCTCTTCAAACCTTAATTAAATCTGCATGCTTTAATGAGTCCTCAAGAGAATAATTTACAATTCCCTTAACCAAGTATATCATATATACTAAACTTTCAAAGATTGTATTGACATATATAATTAAATTAGAATGAAACATAATACCATAATTTAAAGAGCCCAACATATAATAAAGAAAACCTATCTTAATTAGAAATTTAGAAGATATTTTAATGACATGCCACTTGACCATAGAAGTACACCAAGAAAGAAAAATATCCTAGAAGTCCACAAAAAAATGGAGACAAGGTAGGGCTTATCTATTTATGGTGAAATCAATTATAATAATAACATGTAAAAGTAAAGCAAAAAATCATATGAAAAAATCATGAGAAGTTGGTTGGGTTATCATAATTCTATTGCATCTCTCAAATCATATGTTGGAGGTCGAAATCTATAGAGGTCTTAAAAGCAATTAAATCATTCCATGGTGGATAGAGGATCTAAGGCATTAAAGCATCTAAAAAATTAAGAAGAGATAGAAGAGTCAAATAGTTATATTCTACAGCAAGAGAAGGAATAACACTACTAAGGATATATTTTCAGACACAATATGATAGCTCTTTAGAGACATGTTTAAGGAGACAAAACGAGATAGTATTGCTAAAAGAAACTATTTGAATAACATGGTTTCATGATTACAAATTTATTGCAATATTTCAAATGTTTTAACTCCAAATTTCAATCTTTGAGTTGCATCTCATCCCTACTTTTAGAATCTTATTTTTCCTTTTTCTCCTGTCTCTTTGTGACCTTACTCTACCAAAAGACACTTAAAGTTGAATAAGACTCTTTGCCATTGACTCTAGTGACAAATATTACATGTGAAGATCTCTTTGTCAATTGTATGTGTAGTCTAACAAAATTAGATAGAGAACTCCTTAATAAGAGTGATGAGATTGAAGCTAAACATATCAAAACACTACCTCAAAAGAAAAATTATGCAAGCTCAAAAAATTGAACAAAGAGTAATATGACTGGTTGAAGAGAGATGAAATTAAATAGATGCAAAAAAGATAAAGAATATTGCCACAAAGAAGGGGTCAAAACACTTCTTTTTTCTATACAGCTACTAATAGCAAGAGAATTAAGAAATATAATAGAAGTCATAAAAAGGGACATACTATTCTTGATTAGTAGGAAGATTTCAACATGGAATTCATCATTATTTCACAACTTTACTTTTGAGAAAGAGGTATGGAGATGTATAATAGTCAATAATGTTTTACCAAAGCTCTAGACGAAGATGGTTAATATGCTTACATGTTCTTTCTTGGAGGAGAAAGTTAAACAAGCTACATTTGATATAAATACAAATAAATCACTTCTTATAATTGATCATACATAATTATACGCAAGTTAAAAGAATTTGAAAAGTCACAATTAGATATTAAATATTTTAACAACACAAACTTGATACTTGTTCTAAGAAAGAAGGGGTTGGTGCAATCAAGAATTTCAGACTCATAAACTTGATAATTATGGCTATTACAAAATATCACGTGAGTTTGAAGAATTTGAAAAGTCACAATTCGATATCAAATATTTTAACAACACAAACTTGATTCTCATTCCTAAGAAAGAAGGGGCTGATACAATCAAGAATTTCAAACCCATAAGCTTGATAATTATGGCTATTACAAAATATCATTTGAGTTTTGACTTCAAGATTGAGGACTATTATTCATTAACTTCTTGATGTTAACCAATCAACTTTTGTTCAGGGAATAGTTATTCTACAATTTTATGGTAGCTTTTGAAGGCTTACATTTATTGAAATCAATGAAAAAAGAGGTTGAATCTTACAGTTAGGATTTGAAAAACTTAAGATACAATCTCTTGAAATGCATTCACCACATCAATAGCATGATGCATTTCAATAACAAGCTTGACAGGGTGGATTATGAGTGGTATAACCACAGCTAGATTTTCTATTCTAGTTAATGGATAGCAATATAGATATTTAAGAGTACTAGAGGCATAAGATAAGGAGACTGAATGTCACCTTTGATTTTTTTTCCCTCTTATTAGCCAAATATTCAACTCCTTATGGAATACAATTTTGAGTAAAGGATTAGTAGATGAAAACATAATTGGAAAGGAGTTATTTGTTGCCCTTCTACAATTTGCATATGATAAACTCATATTTACTTCGAATAGGTTGATAAAATTAAGAATGTTCATGTCGTTCTCACACTTTTGGAGAGTAAGAATTGTTTTTGACAAATATGAGGTGGCAAGAGTGTATTTGGACCAAAATAGATTGTAAACATTTACAAAAATGATTAGGCTGCAAGACATCAGCATTCCCCATTAAATATCTAGGCCCTCCTCTCTTAGATGGAGTGGTCAAGATGAAGGAACAAAACTCCCTCATCAAGAAATTTGAACTTAGATTGGATGGTTGGAAGTCAAAATTAATTCCTCTCTACCAAAAGTAGTTTAACTTCTTTGTCCAACTATTAGTTGCCAATGCTAAAGATACATCATGATAAAGTGTTGGATATACTTAAATAGTCTGTAGTTCGTGCATCTATAATTTGAGGAGTGATGCTTATACTGATTGAGACCTTCAATAGAGCAATGGCATCTAAGTGGTTTGAGATAGATACTAAAGAAGGCTGATATTTTTCACATTTGTATTTCCTACCAGACGATTAAATAAAGGTAAGTTACTTTTCTAGAAAGGCAATTAGCGTACTTAACTTGCTTTGAAAGTAGGGTATATACCCCTGAGTTAAGATTTCTAGGTGTAGTTCAAACTATTTTTGACTAAATTGTTTTGAAACAAAAAAAAAAAGAGGGTACCCCTTGTTACCCCAGAGGTAACGTTACCACACCTGTTGGGGTTTGGTAGATTTACCCAATAATGTATCCCTTAGGTAACTTTCTATACTTCTGATTTATATACCACCTCCCAAAGTCAGTTAAATTTTGATCATATATTTACACCTACATATCCCCACATATCGAGTGATAACATTTATGCTCACTTAGTTTTCACAACATCTATAGACTCCCAAGACATAAAGGTGAGAGTGTCGAGCACATTTACTCTGACATAGGAGATGGTAATTGAAATCTATAATTTAGAAGGAATCTAACTAACCAAGAGATTAGTGGTTATTATCATTTGCATAGCCTTTTTACATAATATACAAAGAGATGTCTAAGTCATTGATAAGAAGAAATGGAAATACATGGGAGCCTAATGGTACGTTTTTAGTTGAATCATATTTGAATTTTCTGAATGACGAAGGCGCGCATTAGAGTGTGGTGACATAAGATAGTCTGGGCCAATGGTTTACCAAGTAAAGTTTCAGATTATTATGTGGAAAATTGCTCATAAATTAAAGATTTCTCATTATAGATAGAATTAGAAAGTTTATCCGAATTGAAACTTGTTGTGTATTATGTGGAATTCATGAGAAAAGCACATATAATATATTTTGTTTGTGTGGCATTACTAAAGTGATATGGCAAATCCTTTATAAGTGCTTCCACACATTAGAGGTTCAATGTTTTATGAAGCCAAGGATTTTACGCACTGGTGGAACTCCTTTTTGTTTACACTAAAAGAGGTCTTCTTCATTCATTAGGAAGTAGAAGATACAAAAATTTGACTGCATGCTGTCAGCACATCCAAGGGGAGAGTGGAGAGGAGCCACTCTCCAGAAGAGAAACTCTAATTAAGTACACAGGCACCCAGATATTACCTTGGTGCCAGACACAATGCTGGCGGGGTCCGCCCAAAGAGCACAAGGCCCATCATGAGTGCTTGTGTCTGGCACCTAGATATTTGGTACCCAGGTGCCAGGATACCTAACATTTCTCCTCTCCAAAAATATTAACAGAATAAGCAAATTTAGCTAATAGATGGGCAAGATGAGTGGCAGCTGTAGGGGTGAAAGACAACTTGATGGTAGGATGCTGAGCAAGGAGACATTGGCAATTCCCTATAACTGAGCTACATCTGCAAATGCCTTGAGAATGATTACAAACAACTTTGACAATATCGAGAGAATCACTAAATAGATCAACTATGCAGTTAAGATCTAAACCCAATGAATACCTTCCAGAATGGCCATGGCCTCTTCCTTTACAAGAAGAGAAGCAGGATAGACAATGGTACTGTTGCATTTGGTGACTGAGGCATCTAGATCAACATGAATGATAGCATAAGTGGCTTAGGGTCGTTAAAAGCTAAATCAATTATCATGACAGAACAATTAGCAAGGATTCTAGCTGAGGAAATCACGAGGACTAATGTTATTTTTCACAAGATACATAGATGTCTACCAGAGTGACAAATCTGCATGAATTCATGTAATAATTTTATGGGGCAAAGCTGAAAAAAGTAGACACATCTGACCTTCCATAGATTCCACATTACTACAAATAGCATTTCTCGAATAGGTAAAATCACCTTTTCCACAACAAAAGGTGGTTTAGACCAACTTAATATTCTATCTTCCAAAATCATAGTGTTGCCATTCATTCTATAGGTGACATTACTAGCAAACCAGATAGCTCTTGCAATATTACATTCAAAGAACAAATGGTCAACAGGTTCCTCCCTCTCATGGCACAATGGGTAAAGTTGTGTTTATACCTAGGACCACCTTGGAAAGTCTAGATACTGTGGGTAGTGCATTAGATAGGGACTTCCAAATGAAAGTAATTTGCTTGGGTGGTATTTAATGCTGAAGCATAGGCTACTACAGAACCCTCCAAACAAGGTGAATTAAGGAAGGTGAGGGCTGCTCTTGGCTATCAAATGGAAATCTATAGGCAGATTTAACACTAAGATGTTCATCTTGGGTGTAAGTCCATATAAGAGAATCCTGAGTATTGACAGTAAATTGAGGGAGTCTGATTTGGCAATTTTCTTTTGCAATTGGACCATTGAACACCTGATGAATAAAATTAGACCTCTATTGCCGATCTAATATCAATTCAGCATGTCTACAAGGCAATGCAACTTGAAAATCAGGATTGGGTTGCAAAGGGATCAACTGACCAAGTATTCATCTATCTTGTCAAATGTTAATATCAAAATTATGATTGACCACCTAGAAGCAACCTTTCATGAGGTATTCTCTAACAACCATAATTCCTTGCCACACCTGAGATGTAAGATCAAAGTTCTTGGCCTGACTGTAAATGACAATACTTTGCTCTAAGAAGGGAGCCCCACAATCCAGAAGAATCTTGTAGAAAATATCAAGATAGCTTCATTAAAACAACTTGTTAAAAAGATGTAGATCTCTAAATCTAGGACCACCCGAAATGTTGGTGTAACATCGCTTATTTTCGGATCCTTTTGGATCGTATGTGTTGTGGTTGTGATGGCCGTTGTGAGGCCAGTGTGGTGTAGACGCGTGGTGTGTGCAGGTGTGGTGCAGGTTAGGTCCCGAAATGAAATAGGACCTGCTGCAGTTGAGAAGGAGTTGGCGGCCAGGGGTGGTCGTTGACTTGTTGGCGTCCAGGTAAGTTGTCGTTGACTGCATGATCTTGGCGGCAGGGGATATGGACGTTTATGGTGGCGGTTGCCTTAAACGGCAGAGGGGTTGACGCCAACCTGTGCAATCTGCAGGTTATAGGGTCACCCGAGAGCAGGTTTTCCACCGGGTTCTCTCTCTCCCTTGCTCTAGCTTCACGCCCCCATATCCTTAAAGCTTCCAACAGTCACAGGAGAGTGATTGGAGGATCGTGGAACGTGTGGCGTTGTCGAATCGGACAAGGAAACGTCGTGGCGTGGTGTAATCTTCGTCGGAGCTCGCGGAGGACTCGGCGTGAACCAGGGATCTTTAGGTGTTTTTAAGCGTGTTCAGAGGTAGGGGACGATCCCATTAGAGTTTCTAAACTGTTAAAACATGCATAGGAAACATGTAAAAGCCTGTTAATTGAGTTTTTGGGTAAAGGTTCTTCATGCGGGGTTTTAAGGGTGGTTTGATGGAATTTAAAGGTTAATTATGTAGTTCTAATTGTAAAATGATGCATGCTTGACTTGGGAAAGAGTTTCGTTATGTTTTCCCGCAGTTTCAATAGTTGTAAACCCTGTAAAATCGATCTAGGGTTTCTGCAGGAACAGTGGCTGAAGATCTTGGCGTTAATATCGACTATCGCCAAGCTCATCAGCCGGGATATAGACGGCCATATACCTTGCCGTCTACTTCCTGTAGGCGGCAGTCGATGTTGTCGCCAACATGTGTATAAGTAGAAATGGCTGATAATGGTATTTATCGATAATGAGTGGTGCGTTGGCACCTGTGGTGCACTGAGTGCACATGGTTTCTGTGTTTAGCATACGGGGTATGCAGTTAGTTACTCACTTTCGAGGTTGCGTGTTGTTCACGTGAGTACAGTTGGGTTCACGTGTAGTGGACCGTTGTTACCTGAGGTTTACGTGATGTTTCACGTGGTTTGTGTGTGTCGTGCACGTGGTTTTGTGTACGTGGCAAGTAGTATGACGCCTACCGTGGTTACCTCTCCAGTTGGGTGCCCCAGGTTCTTTGTGAGCCAGGCTGTTAGCTCGGGGCTTTGTCCCGGTACTTGTGTTGTACCGTCGAGGTCTGTGTCGTCTGACCTGGACACCCTCACTCTTGTGTTTGAGTTGCACGTCCGACTGAGGGAAAGACAACAGTGGGACAGTGACACTTATGTTTGTCTTTAGTCACTTGTAGCGCGCTCGTAGTTGGGGGTACGGACACCAGTAGACGTACTGGACCCCAGCTAGTCCTTTTCGAGTGCCTCACTCTAGAGAGTTCCGGGCCAGGATCTCTAGAGGTGTCAGGCATGGGCCTGCGACCGTGTGGTCTGCAGGTGGTGGTGTTTAGTTGGTCTCTACAGTTGCTTGACCTTTTCACGTGGAGCGGCAGCTGGACCTTTCGTCCGTGGCTGCGAGACTGAGAGGTAGACCTGTGTTAGCTTGTCCGAGTCAGTTTCTGGTGTCGCGAACCAGTTCACGTGGCTCATGTTTGGCTGTCTCTACTTTAGCTTGTACACCTGTACTGATTTTCCGTTTAATTATTACAGTTGTTTTTCGTAGTCGGCAGTCGGTGAGTACTTTACAGCTTTCATATCCTGCTTAGCTGTTCTATAAATTGTTGGTACTGCTTATTGCTTTTGTACCTGTGGTTTTGGTTTGCTCGATTTTGAGGGAGTTCCCTACTGAGCCAATGACTAGCGAGGCTCACCCCTACCCCCACAGGTGAGAGCGAGGAGGACGTTTCACGACCGTCGTCCAGTTCAGAGCCGCGCCGTAGCGGTGCAGGGTCGGTACCTCCAGCTGTGTAGTAGCAGCTCCAGCAGTGTAGTGTAGTTAGTTGTTTATTTTCTTCAGTTGTACCTCGGGGTATGCCCCAGGCTCTTGTACTTCTTTTCAGTTTTGTGGAAATATGGCTATGTAACTTGTGAAATATATATAAAATGTGGTGTGTTCCTTTGTGTTTACACGGACTGTGGTTTGGTATCCCTTGCGAGGCTTCGGCCCTTTCGCGAGAGGCGGACTCGGATCAAGTACGTTGTCGGTTTAATGGGCTTGGCCGAGGTGTTCCGTCACAGTTGGTATCATAGCAAGGTCTGTGTTAATATAAAGAAACTAGAAAGATACATAGCCTTATTTCGGTCTTTGTACACTGCTGGTAGGGACCCTGGTTTCTGATAATTTGTTGTTTTGATTTTTGCTTGATGTTTTGTTTATGTAGAAATTTCTGGAATGGCTGATAGATAAGATTGGGGTGGTGGAGGAGATGATCCGGAGGAAAAGTACTCAGCGTATGATAGAAAGGATCTGGGAAACCCTTACGGATATTCGGGCAAGGATGGATCAGCAGGCGCCGGTACCACCGGTTGCAGTGCCACCTGGGGATGGAGAGACTGTACCTATTGCTCCAGTCCCGCCAAGAGTAGAGGTGCCTTTTGTAGCACCTGTGCCACCACCACCACCAGTGTTATTAGCAGAGGAACCAATTATGCAGGTGGAGAAATTTCTGAGATTGCAGCCGCCTACTTATTCAGGAGGGCCGAATCCAGATACAGCGGAGCACTGAGTTCATGAGATCGAAAGAGTCTTTGCAACTATGAGGTGTCCGACAACAGATAAAGTTGTGTTAGCTACTTATTAGTTGAGAGGTTTTGCATTAGAATGGTGGCGACTGAAGATGCAGACCACCTTTGCAGGCAGGACAGAAGAGGCTATTACTTGGTCGGAATTTCTTGATGTATTTAACGATACATTCTTTCCGATTCAAGTGCAGCAAGGGAAAAGAAAGTAGTTTCGGACACTCCAGCAAGGTAACTCTTCAGTTTTAGAGTACCAGATGAGGTTTATGGTACTTAGCCGTTATGCACCTTATGTAGTATCAGATAATAATATGATGGTTGAGTATTTTATTAGAGGTTTGAGAGTGGAGTTGCAAGATGCAATAGTACCTCTCATGTGTAAGACAGTGGAAGAAGCAGCTCAGAGGGCAGCTACGTTAGAGAGGTCTATTCGGACTCGTCAGGTGGGCGAATCAGGCTCAGGTAGTTTTCGGCTACCGCAGCAATCAGTAGGTGCAAGTAAGGGTAAAGCACCAGCAGGACCTTCTTCATCAGGCTTTGGGAAATGGGGCCAGAAATTGAAGCAAGCATTTAAAGGCAAAAGAAGAGGATGGGGAGGTCGTCAGCAAATTCAGCAAGGCCGAGGTAGGCCTGAGGTGGAGGAGTCGCAGCAGAGTACTGCCAGGCAGCCCATTACTCCACCAGGATATAGATGTTATAATTCTAATCAGCCGAGGCATTTGATCTGCAATTGCCCCTATCCGAGAGAATATGGGTATGGAAGAGGTGTGCAGCAGCAGCAGCAGCCTCAGCAGTTTCAGCAGCCACAAGTAGCTCGTGGCAGAGGAGCACCGCAGCAACGAGGAAGAGGCCGGGTTATGGCTATTACCCGAGCCCAGGCGGAGGCATCGAATATGATAGAAGGTACTTTACCTCTTTATGATTATTCAGCAAGAGTCTTATTTGATTTGGGTGCCTCTCGTTCTTTCATTTCCGAAGAATTTCTGGATTGTATAGCTCATCCTTTAGAGGAAAAGTCTTGTGAGTTAGTAGTGGAGGTTCCTTCGAGTGAGTTCCTACTCACTTCGAGCTATATAGATGAAGCTCCTGTTATGATTGAATAGAACCAAATGCTGGGTCGGTTGTATGCCCTGCAGTTGTCAGATTATGATATTATTTTGGGTATGGATTGGCTTGAGACTTATGGAGCAATGTTAGATTACAGAAAGAAAAGGATTAGGTTTTGTCATCCTAATGGTGCAGTATTTGAATATCAATGTAAGGCCCTTGATTTTTATCTTGCTTGCTTAAGTATATATGTATACATATAAGAGTATACTATTGATGTATAGATTATTGTGCATAGTATTTATTTATACAAATTGTATGAATTAGTGTTATTGTAATATGCATATATATATATATATGTTTAGGTGTGTGGTGTTATAAATTCTGCATATTTTATGTGAAATTTTGTCGGCCAGTCGGCGTCAACATCGGCTGACGTTGACTAGGATTAGGCGGCAATATCGATGGACGTCCACTTTGGATAGACGACCATAGATATGGACGCCAATATCCCAGACCAGTTACGTTTCCAGATCCGGAAATGCCTCCGGAAATTTAGCCTTTTGTTTTAGAAACCGTCCCCAACGGCTCTAAGACTTACCCCTTTAGCATGTCTGGCCCCCAACCCTTTATATTACCCAGTTTTCGGCCAGATCCATCCTTTTGACTCTTGGGTCAAAAACCTAGCTCTTCTGTGCGAAACCCCCAACTTGAATCTAAGAGATCCGACTTTGGGAGGCTTCATCCGGTGATCTGCATCGACTGGTGACAACTCTGAACATCCGGGAACGACTTCCCCACGCTGGTGTGCAGTGAAGATCAACAGAGAACCCGAATAAAGAGAGATTTGAAGGCTCTTTGGCACAGGCCGAGGAGGGCTTCTCTGGCTTGAATCGTCACTTGTGGATTTTACAAGAGGCAAGTACCCCACTCACATCAACCCTATATGTGTCTAGTATGTCCCAGAAATTTTACGGATTTTTCTCGTGTCCTGGAAACCCCCATTCAAGTGATTTGTTAGTGTTCAGTCTGCGTTTATACAGACAGGAAATTAACGGCATGATCCACTGCCGCTAATATCATGCGTTGGCGGCATCATATATTGCCGTTAACCTATAGACGGCTACCCCATGCCGTCAAGTTCTTCAGACTGCAACAGTGTGCAGATCTGCCCTTCTATAAGCTAATTTTCGAGATTTTTCCGCATGAGGATATACGGTAAATTTTATATAATATGTAAATATACATGTTTGGGTGTACTGTGAGGTATTGTGAAATTTTATAATTTGTCCTAATTATTAGAATTCCTTGAATGTGCTACCGATAGAATTTTAATCTTGAAAAATCTTGTTTGTGAAATATGTATAGAATTTAACTATCATGAAAATTTTATACCCTGGTTATGAGGTCTAATGCATAATGTCAAAATTTGGGAATATTATAATATCTGTGTAGTGTATTAAATTTTCTGAACCGAAAAATAGTGAATATGTCTCCTCAGTGTAGAAATGGTAATAATTCATGCGAAACTAGTTAAATTCTTATAAATTGATATATAATTAGTACTGTCAGTATTCATGTATATAATAAGTTGTGGGTCTGAACAATGAAAATTTATGTCAATTTGACTATTTTTACATTTGATAACATCACTGTTAGAATTTTCAGAAATTATGCGTGATTCAGAAAAATGTAAATCTTGGTATGCATGATGGTTAAACTGTGCTAGATTTTTGGTTAAATTTCTGTACTGAACTGATGACAATAGCTATATATAATTGTTTTATGTTAGATATTAACAAATAATGCATGTTAATATGATTAGTGTTTAATTCTGTAAATTTCAGCATGATTAGACTTGTTTTTAAAAACTTGGTTAATACTGAAGACAGTAGTACCATGCTAGGTAATACTGAAGAATGTATATGTGCGAGCATGAGATGAATGTGTAAAAATTGTGCATTTAGATGTATGTTGAAATTTGAGAAAATGTATAAATTTGCCAATGGGTGACACTGCTACCTTAGAGGGCTGTAGAACTGTACTGTGGTAAAGTCCCCACGGGAAAGTTCAAAGTGTGTGATGTCCCATGGGCATTGGGATTAAATCTTGGAGGCGAACAAGTATCGCTGGTTAGGGTGGAGAGTGCTTCTCCCGGTTCTGCGCAGTAACTAAGATTTATCACTGGAATGCCTAGGTGATAGATATGTGATGTGATTAGTGTGTGTCCTTCTAAAGTGGTTTGGGCTATGTGTCACGGCATTAAGAAAAAGTGAAAATGTGTTTAAGTGAAAAGAAATGTGTAAATTGTGAACCTGTGTAAGTGAATATGTGTTCATGAAATTCTTATGAAAACATGCAAAAAGGATAACTTTCTTGTGAATGTGACATAAAAGTAGTAAAACAGCGAGCTTTTCACTAATGTAAATGTGTTAACTAGATGAGAATTTATTTTAGAATTCATGTTAAATTAGTCGTTATGATATGTGTAAATTTATGTGTAAAATGATCAATATTTAGCATATGAATGGTTGAATGAAATCAGTTTAGCATATTGAAAGTGTGTAGAAAGCATGTGATAGGATTAGGTTATTTTGTATAAAACGGAATTCCATGTGTAATATGTGTAGAAATTATGCATAGGTCTCTATTTGAATCAACTGTCCATTCCATGCATTATGTGTTAATGGTGTAGCATAAGGAGATGGAGATTACTTGATGCATGTATGCTTAGTGTGCTTGGTGTTACTTGTTGAGTTCTTTTGAACTCATTGTTGCTTCGGCGTACAGGTGCAGACGTTTCTACTTCTTCCGAGGAGATCGTTAGGAGCGACTCGGAGCGGGAGTAGGAGAGCTTGTTGTGGATTTAGCGTTGTACTTTTCCTTACTTCATAGTATGTAATAAAGACTCTGCGTAGTCTCATGTAGACAATGTATTTATTTTATTTCAGTTGTGAAAAGTTAGTTCTTCTTTCTTCTATACGGACTGTGAATAGAATGTGGATGATGGAATAAGATCTCTTTTCAGTTCTTTCAATTCCACTGTCATGTGTTATATATATATTTGTGTATGTTTCAGCCTATCGTACTAGTGTTGGGTAAATGTCCCACTGTGGCGACGTTTTCTATATCGACGTGGGTTGGTAAAACCAAACTGATATAAAGAGGGTCGTTACAAAGATTGGTATCAGAGAGTCAGGCTGAAATTGTACATAAATATGCACATACCATCATCTTCATTGTATGCTAAGTCTGTGTAATTGTCTACATAGATAAGTAATTAGTTAGAAATTAGATAGTCTAGTTCTAAATTGTGATTAATCCATTTTGCAGGATATGGCTTCACGTGGTAGGCGTGTTGTTCCTGCTCGTGATGGCGAGCAGAGGAGAGATGAGCCTCGGCGAGAGGATTAGGGTGAGCAGCAGGCCCCTGCACCCCAGGGACCTGTACTTCCCCCACCGCCACCAGTAGACTATGGAGTGTTCATGCAGGGTTTGGTGCAGGCCATGCAAACGCAGGCCCACACTCAGGCTGCCACTCCAGGCTCAGTTGGAGGCTCAGGTTAGAATAATAAGATAAAGTAGTCTGTATTATTAAATGCATGATTGTTATGTATATGTGTTAATTATGTTGCTTGTTGTAGCAGGCTCAGGAACCAGCTCCCCAGGCTGACCATGGTGGACCCTCCATCATGGAAAGGTTCAATAGGATGTCGCCACCCTCTTTTAAGGGGGAGAGCAATCCGTTATTAGCTGAGAGCTGGATGAGGGAGATTGAGAAGATCTTCTGGGCCATTAGGTGCGCTGAGGACGACAAAGTCACTTTAGCCACCTATATACTACAGGTATGTGTAATTTAATCTAGTGGTTATTACTTTAAGTATAGATTATGTTGGTTAGTTCTCATGGATGGTTTTTACAGGAGCGAGCCGACGTGTGGTGGTCCTCGTTGTTACGTACTCAGTTCGAGGATGGTGCTGTGGAGGTTGGTTGGGATGAGTTTGTGAGGCTTTTCCGAGCCAAGTTTGTTCCGGAGCACATCCAGGACAAGATGGAGCAGGAGTTCCTCTCGTTAACTCAAGGCTCCATGACTGTGCTGGAGTACGAGGCCAAGTTTGCCGAGCTATCAAAGTTCGCCCCTCATATTGTAGCTGATGAGCGCAGGAAGGCGAAGAAATTCGTGATGGGTCTGAAACCATCGCTGAGGACGAGGTTGGTGGCTTTCGACCATCGTACTCTCGAGTAGGCGCTCAGCGCGGCGTGTCGGCAGGAGGGAGAGATGGAGCAGTATCTGGAGGAGAAGAAGGCTTCTCAAAAGAGGTCAGCAGCTCCTTTCCAGAGGCAGGAGAGGAAGAAGGCGACTTTCCAGTCACCACAGCATCCTGTGGCATCAGGCAGTGGTCAGGTATCTTCTCAACATTCCCCTAGTAGTAAGAAGGAGTGTCCTCATTGCGGGAGGGCACATGGCGGTACGGAGTGTTGGCTGGTAGCAGGGAAGTGCTTGAAGTGCGGGAGTAGCAACCATAAGATCAAGGACTGTCCGAGGCTTCAGTAGGGAGCCCAGCGTGGACTAGCCCTAGTAGCAGCAGCAGTAGCGCCAGCGACAGGACGACCAGGGAGACCTCGACCCCAGCTCGAGTGTTTGCTTTAGCTCGTGAGGATGCCGAGCAGGCGGATCATGTCACCGAAGGTACGGTTTTGTTCTTAGGTGTGCATGCTCGGGTTTTGTTCGATACGGGTGCTACTCACTCGTTCATTTCTGAGCATTTTGCTAGGCAGTTAGCTTTAGAGTTAGGATTAGAGTTTGAGGATTTAGAAGTCCCTTTGTCTGTGCATACACCTGCGGGTACGGTATCGACTAGGAAATGTATTCCGTCTTTACCGGTGTGCATTGAGGATAGAGTCCTAGAAGGGTGTTTCTTCTTGCTTAAGATGAAGGACTATGATGCTATTCTTGGTCTGGATTGGCTAGAGGAGCACTATGCATTGCTAGATTGTCGTGGGAAGAAGATTGTTTTCCGCATTCCTAGTGAGGATGAATTTTCTCATCCTTTGCCGAGGAACTTAGCAGGAAAGTTTGTCATCTCTGCCATGAGGGCAATGAGAATGGTGAACAAGGGTTGTGACGCTTTTCTTGCCAGCGTGGTTTTAATACCCAAGGTTGATGAGTCACTTACTCTTGCAGAGATAGATGTAGTGCAGGATTTTCCAGATGTCTTTCCTGATGATTTATCTGGATTGCCACCGGCTAGAGAGATAGAGTTCACTCTAGAGTTGCTTCCAGGCATCTCTCCTATCTCGAAGGCACCTTATCGGATGGCACCTGCGGAATTAGCTGAGTTAAGGAGGCAGTTGCAGGATTTGTTAGATAAGGGATTTATTCGCCCTAGCGTTTCCCCTTGGGGCGCACCTGTTTTATTCGTGAAGAAGAAGGATGGGTCACTTCGGTTATGCATTGATTATAGAAAGCTAAACCAAGTGACGGTGAAGAACAGGTATCCCTTACCTCGGATTGATGATTTGTTTGACCAGCTACAGAAAGCATCGATCTTTTCTAAGATTGATTTGCGTTCTGGCTATCATCAGTTGAGGATTAGGAGTGAGGATGTGTCCAAGATGACATTTAGAACCTGTTATGGACATTATGAGTTTTTGGTCCTTCCGTTTGGTCTAACCAACTCCCTGTAGCATTCATGGATCTCATGAACAAGGTGTTTAGACCATATCTAGATAGTTTTGTTGTAGTCTTCATTGATGACGTGCTGGTCTACTCTCCGGATGAGGCCACACATCGTTAGCATTTGAAGATAGTGTTAGAGGTTCTCCGTGAGCACAAGCTGTATGCAAAATTCAGCAAGTGCGATTTTTGGATGCACGAGGTTCATTTCCTTGGGCATGTTATCTCCGGTGCTGGTGTAGCAGTGGATCCAGCAAAAGTTCAAGCTGTTATGGATTGGGAGATTCCTAAGACTCCTTCGGAGATTCGGAGTTTCCTTGGTTTGGCGGGTTATTATCGGCGATTTATTGAGGGATTTTCTTCCATCGCCGCTCCATTGACTCAGCTGACTAGGAAGGGAGTGAAGTTTGTCTAGCCCGAGGAGTGTGAGAGTAGTTTTCAATTATTGAAGACTAAACTCACATCGGCCCCTGTGTTAGTTTTACCGAGCGGTGTAGAGGATTTTGCTATCTACACGGATGCATCTCGGATTGGCCTTGGCTGTGTGTTGATGCAGCAAGGAAGGGTAGTAGCATATGCTTCGAGGCAATTGAAGGAGCATGAGCGAAACTATCCGACTCATGATCTTGAGCTTGCGGCAGTGGTTCATGCACTGAAAATCTGGAGGCACTATCTTTATGGTGTCAGATTTGAGGTGTTCACTGATCACAAGAGCCTAAAGTATCTTTTCTCCCAAAAGGAATTAAACCTTAGGCAGAGAAGATGGATCGAGTTCCTGAAGGACTATGACTTCGACCTCCAGTATCATCCTGGAAAGGCGAATGTCGTAGCAGATGCCCTTAGTAGAAAGAGGTCGTCTCTCCAGCAGGACTGGAAGATGTTGGAGGATGCAGCGTGTGCGATGACCGAGTTGGAGCCATCATTGTGCCGAGCTTTTGTGGCTCAGCTGTCCATTAGGTCATTGGTGTTGGATGAGGTGATCGAGCATCAAAAAGCCGACCCTAGACTCCAAGAGTTAGTGGGCAAAGCGGGTATTGCTCGTGATGAGGATGGCGTGATTAGATTCCATCATCGTGTCTGTGTTCCAGACATTGTAGATATTCGTGAGCATGTTTTAGCATAAGCTCATAGATCTAGGTTCTCTATTCATCCGGGTAACACTAAGATGTACCAAGATTTAAAGAGATCTTTTTGGTGGTCTGGCATGAAGAAGGATGTAGCTGAGTTTGTGTCTAGATGTCTAGTATGCCAGCAAGTAAAGGCCGAGCGGCAGCGACCATCTAGTCTTATGCAGAAGATGGAAATCCCCGTTTGGAAGTGGGAAGCTGTCACTATGGATTTTGTTACGGGTTTGCCTCGATCTAGACGAGGTAATGACTCGATTTGGGTAGTGGTAGATCGATTCTCGAAGACTGCGCATTTCTTGCCTATGAAGAAGAAGCAGTCAGTAGAGAGTTTAGCTAGACTGTATGTTAGTAGTATTATTAGATTGCATGGAGTACCGAGGTCTATCATTTCGAATCGAGATCCGAAATTTACTTCGAGGCTGTGGAAGGGTCTTCATGATGCGTTAGGTTCGGAGCTGAAGCTCAGTTTGGCATTTCATCCCCAGACAGATGTACAGTCCGAGAGGACTATCCAGACGCTTGAGGATATGTTGAGGGCTTGTGTGCTGGATTGGAAGGATGATTGGGAGCGCGATTTACCTCTAGTGGAGTTCGCATGGCTCCATTTGAGGCTTTGTATGGTAGGCCTTGCAGATCTCCTTTGTGTTGGGAGGAGACCGGTGATAGGCAGTTGATCGGTCCGGAGTTAGTTCAGGAGACTTCGGATAAGGTCCAGCTTATTAGGAAGAGGCTTGTTGCGGCACAGGATAGACAGAAGAGTTATGCCGACAACAGGAGGAAGGATTTGGAATTCGAGGTAGGTGAGCATGTCTTTTTAAAGATTTCGCCTACGCGTGGTGTAGTTAGATTTGGCAGGCATAGTAAGTTGAGCCCTAGATTCATTGGCCCGTATGAGATTCTCCGACGATTGGGCAACGTGGCATATGAGCTAGCTCTACCTCCAGCATTGGCTAGCGGTCATCCTATTTTTCACATATCTATGCTCAGGAAGTATGTCAGAGATCCGTCTCATGTTATTAGCCATGAGCCAGTGGAGATCTAGCCAGATCTTTCTTATGTGGAGCAACCAGTAGCTATTCTTGATCGGAAGGCTCAACATCTCCGGAACAAGAGCATTGCGTCAGTAAAGATCTTATGGCGTAACTTCTCGCGAGAGGAGGCTACTTGGGAGCTTGAGGATGCAATGAAAAAGAAGTATCCTCAGTTGTTTGAGTAGTGTCAGTCTAACTTCGAGGATGAAGTTTCTTTAAGGGGGAGAGGGTGTAAGGCCCTTGATTTTTATCTTGCTTGCTTAAGTATATATGTATACATATAAGAGTATACTATTGATGTATAGATTATTGTGCATAGTATTTATTTATACAAATTGTATGAATTAGTGTTATTGTAATATGCATATTGTATACAAGTATATATATATATATATATATATATATGTTTAGGTGTGTGGTTATAAATTCTGCATATTTTAAGTGAAATTTTGTCGGCCAGTCGGCGTCAACATCGGCTGACGTTGACTAGGATTAGGCGGCAATATCGATGGACGCCCACTTTGGATAGGCAACCATAGATATGGACGCCAATATCCCAGACCAGTTACGTTTCCAGATCCGGAAACGCCTCCGGAAATTTTGCTATTTATTTTAGAAACCGTCCCCAACGGCTCTAAGACTTACCCCTTTAGCATGTCTGGCCCCCAACCCTTTATATTACCCAGTTTTCGGCCAGATCCATCCTTTTGACTCTTGGGTCAAAAACCTAGCTCTTCTATGTGAAACCCCCAACTTGAATCTGAGAGATTCGACTTCGGGAGGATTCATCCAGTGATCTGCATCGACTGGTGACAACTCTGAACATCCGGGAACGACTTCCCCACGCTGGTGTGCAGTGAAGATCAACAGAGAACCCGAATAAGGAGAGATTTGAAGGCTCTTTGGCACAGGCCGAGGAGGGCTTCTCCGGCTTGAATCGTCACTTGTGGATTTTATAAGAGGCAAGTACCCCACTCACATCAACCCTACATGTGTCTAGTATGTCCCAGAAATTTTACGGATTTTTCTCGTGTCCTGGAAACCCCCATTCAAGTGATTTGTTAGCGTTCAGTCTGCGTTTATGCAGACAGGATATTAACGGCATGATCCCTTGCCGCTAATATCATGCGTTGGCGGCATCATATATTTCCGTTAACCTATAGACGCTTGTAAGGCCTTGATTTTTATTTTGGTTGCTTAAAAATATATATGCATATAAGTGTATACTATGGAAGTATAGATTATTGTGCATAGTATTTGTTTATACAAATTGTATGAATTAGTATTATTGTAATGTACATATTGTATACAAGTATATATATATAAATAAATATATTTATGTGTGTGGTGTTTCTAGATTCTACATATTTTAAGTGAAATTTTGTCGGCCAGTCGGCGTCAACATCGGCTGACGTTGATTAGGATTAGACGGCAATATCGATGGACGCCCACTTTGGATAGGTGACCATAGATATGGACGCCAATATCCCAGACCAGTTACATTTCCAGATCCGGAAACGCCTCCGGAAATTTAGCCTTTTGTTTTAGAAACCCTTCCCAACGGCTCTAAGACTTACCCCTTTAGCATGTCCGACCCCCAACCCTTTATATTACCCAGTTTTCGGCCAGATCCATCCCTTTTGACTCTTGGGTCAAAAACCTAACTCTTCTATGCGAAAACCCCAACTTGAATATGAGAGATCTGATTTCGGGAGGCTTCATCCGGTGATCTGCATCGACTGGTGTCAACTCTGAACATCTAGGAACGACTTCCCCACACTGGTGTGCAGTGAAGATCAACAGAGAACCTGAATAAGGAGGGATTTGAAGGCTCTTTGGCACAGGCCGAGGAGGGCTTCTCCGGCTTGAATCGTCACTTGTGGATTTTACAAGAGGCAAGTACCCCACTCACATTAACCCTACATGTGTCTAGTATGTCCCAGGAATTTTACGGATTTTTCTCGTGTCCTAGAACCCCCCATTCAAGTGATTTGTTAGCGTTCAATCTGTGTTTATGCAGATAGGATATTAACGGCAAGATCCCTTGCCGCTAATATCATGCGTTGGCGGCATCATATATTTCCGTTAACCTATACACGGCTACCCCATGCCGTCGAGTTCTTCAGACTACAACAGTGTGCAAGTCTACCCTTCTATAAGCTAATTTTCGAGTTTTTTCGCATGAGGATATACAGTAAATTTCATATAATATGTAAATATACATGTTTGGGGGTACTGTGAGTTATTGTGAATTTTTTTAATTTGCCCTAATTATTAGAATTCTTTGAATGTGCTACCGACAGAATTTTAATCTTGAAAAATATCGTTTATGAAATATGTATAGAATTTAACTGCCATGAAATTTTTGTACACTGGTTATGAGATCTGATACATGATATAAAAATTTGAGTAATTTATAATATCTGTATAGTTTATTAAATTTTCTGAACCGAAAAATAGTTAATATGTCTACTCAATGTAGAAAAGTTAATAATTCATGAAAAACTAGTTAAATTCCTATAAATTGAGATATAATTAGTACTGTCAGTATTCATGTATGTAATAAGCTGTGAGTCCGAATAATGAAAAATTATGTTAGTTTGGCTATTTTTACATTTGATAACATCACTGTTAGAATTTTCAGAAATTATGTGTAATTCAGAAAAATGTAAATCTTGGTATGAATGATGGTTAAATGTGATGAATTTCTGGTTAAATTTCAGTACTGAACTGATGACAATAGTTATATAAAATTGTTTTATGTCAGATATTAATAATTAATGCATGTTAATATGATTAGTGTTTAATTCTGCAAATTTCAACATGATTAGAATTGTTGTAAAACTTGATTAATACTGAAGACAGTAGTACCATGCTAGGTAATACTGAAGAATGTAAATGTGCGAACATGAGACAAATGCGTAAGATTTTGTATTTAGAAGTGTGTTGAAATTGAGAAAATGTATTAATGTGACAATGGGTGACACTGCTACCTTAGAGGGCTGTGGAACTGTACTGTGGTAAAGTCCCCACGAGAAAGTTCAAAGTGTGTGATGTCCCATGGGCATTGGGATTAAATACTGGAGGCGAACAAGTATCGCTGGTTAGGGTGGAGAGTGCTTCTCCCAGTTCTGCGCATTAACTAAGATTAATCACTGGAATGCCTAGGTGATTGATATGTGATGTGATTAGTGTGTGTCCTTCTAAAGTGGTTTGGGCTATGTGTCATGGCATTAAGAAAAGTGAAAATGTGTTTAAGTGAAAAGAAATGTGTAAATTGTGAACCTGTGTAAGTGAATATGTGTTCATGAAATTCTTATGAAAACATGCAAAAGGATAATTTCTTGTGAATGTGACATAATAATAGTAAAACAGCGAGCTTTTCACTAAGGTAAATATGTTAACTATGTGAAAAATTATCTTAGAATTCATGTTAAATTAGTTGTTATGAAATGTGTAAATTTATGTGTAAAATGATCAACATGTGGCTTATGAATGGTCGAATGAAATCAGTTTAGCATATTGAAAAGTGTAGAAAGCATGTGATAGGATTAGGTTATTGTGTATAAAACTAAATTCCATGTGTAAATGTGTAGAAATCATGCATAGGTCTCTATTTGAAAAACTGTCACTTCCATGCATTATGTGTTAATGGTGTAGCATAAGGATATGGAGATTACTTGATGCATGTGTGATTAGTGTGCTTGGTGTTACTTGTTGAGTTCCTTTGAACTCATTCTTGCTTCGGCGTACAGGTGCAGACGTTTCTACTTCTTCGAGGAGATCGTTAGGAGCGACTCGGAGCGAGAGTAGGAGAGATTGTTGTGGATTTAATTGTACTTTTCCTTACTTCATAGTATGTAATAAAGACTCTGCGTAGTCTCATGTAGACAATGTATTTATTTTATTTCAATTATGAAAAGTTAGTTCTCTTTTCTACTATACGGACTGTGAATAGAATGTGGATGATGGATAAGATTTCTTTTCAGTTCTTTAAATTTCGCTGTCATGTGATATGCATATATTTGTGTATGTTTCAGCCTATAGTACTAGTGTTGGATAAATGTCCCACTGTGGCGATGCTTTCTATATCGACGTGGGTTGGTGGAACCGTACCGATATAAAGAGGGTCGTTACAGAGATTGGTATCAGAGAGTCAGGCTGAAATTGTACATAAATATGCACATACCATCATCTTCATTATATGCTAAGTCTGTGTAGATTGTCCACATAGATAAGTAATTAGTTAGAAATTAGATAGTTTAGTTCTAAATGGTGATAAATCCATTTTGCAGGTTATGGCTTCGCGTGGTAGGCGTGGTGTTCCTGCTCGTGATGGCGAGCAGAGGAGAGATGAGCCTCGGCGTGAGGATCAGGGTGAGCAGCAGGGCCCTGCACCCCAGGGTCCTGTACTTCCCCCACCGCCACCAGTAGACTATGGAGTGTTCATGCAGGGTTTGGTGCAGGCCATGCAAACGCAGGCCCACACTCAGGCTGCCACTCCAGGCTCAGTTGGAGGCTCAGGTTAGAATAATAAGATAAAGTAGTCTGTATTATTAAATGCATGATTGTTATGTTATATGTGTTAATTATGTTGCTTGTTGTAGCAGGCTCAGGTACCAGCTCCCCAAGCTGACCATGGTGGACCCTCCATCATGGAAAGGTTCAAGAGGATGTCGCCACCCTCTTTTAAGGGGGAGAGTGATCCGCTTCTTGCAGAGAGATGGATGAGGGAGATCGAAAAGATCTTCGGGCTATTAGGTGTGTAGAGGATGACAAGGTCACTTTAGCCACCTATATGCCACAGGAGCGAGCCGACGTGTGGTGGTCCTCGTTGTTACGTACTCGGTTCGAGGATGGTGCTGTGGAAGTTGGTTGGGATGAGTTCGTGAGGCTTTTCCGAGCCAAGTTTGTTCTGGAGCACATCCAGGACAAGATGGAGCAGGAGTTCCTCTCGTTAACTCAAGGCTCCATGACTGTGCTGGAGTACGAGGCTAGGTTTGCCGAGCTATCAAAGTACGCCCCCATATTGTAGCGGATGAGCGCAGGAAGGCGAAGAAATTCGTGATGGGTCTGAAACCATCGCTGAGGACGAGGTTGGTGGCTTTCGACCATCGTACTCTCGAGCAGGCGCTCAGCGCGGCGTGTCGGTAGGAGGGAGAGATGGAGCAGTATCTGGAGGAGAAGAAGGCTTCTCAAAAGAGGTCAGCAGCTCCTTTCCAGAGGCAGGAAAGGAAGAAGGCGACTTTCCAGTCACCACAGCGTCCTGTGGCATCAGGTAGTGGTCAGGTATCTTCTCAACGTTCCCCTAGTGGTAAGAAGGAGTGTCCTCATTGTGGAAGGGCACATGACGGTACGGAGTGTTGGCTGGTAGCAGGGAAGTGCTTGAAGTGCGGGAGCAGCGACCATAAGATCAAGGATTGTCCGAGGCTTCAGCAGGGAGCCCAGCGTGGACCAGCCCCTGTAGCAGCAGCAGCAGCGCCAACGACAGGACGACCAGGGAGACCTCAAGCCCCAGCTTGAGTGTTTGCTTTAGCCTGTGAGGACGCCGAGCAGGCGGATCATGTCACCGAAGGTACGGTTTTGTTCTTAGGTGTGCATGCTCGGGTTTTGTTCGATACGGGTGCTACTCACTCGTTCATATCCGAGCGTTTTGCTAGGCAGTTAGCTTTAGAGTCAGGATTAGAGTCTGAGGATTTAGAAGTCCCTTTGTCTATGCATACACCTGCGGGTACGGTATCGACTAGGAAGTGTATTCCGTCTTTACCGGTGTGCATTGAGGATAGAGTCCTAGAAGGGTGTTTCTTCTTGCTTAAGATGAAGGACTATGATGCTATTCTTGGTCTGGATTGGCTAGAGGAGCACTATGCATTGGTAGATTGTCGTGGGAAGAAGATTGTTTTCCGCATTCCTGGTGAGGATGAATTTTCTCATCCTTTGCCGAGGAACTTAGCAGGAAAGTTTGTCATCTCGGCCATGAGGGCAATGATAATGGTGAACAAGGGTTGTGACGCTTTTCTTGCTAGTGTGGTTTTAATACCCAAGGCTGATGAGTCACTTACTCTTGCAGAGATAGATGTAATGCAGGATTTTCCAGATGTCTTTCCTGATGACTTATCTGGATTGCCACTGGCTAGAGAGATAGAGTTCACTTTAGAGTTGCTTCTAGGCATCTCTCCTATCTCGAAGGCACCTTATCGGATGGCACCTGCGGAATTAGCTGAGTTAAGGAGGCAGTTGCAGGATTTGTTAGATAAGGGATTTATTCGCCCTAGCATTTCCCCTTGGGGCGCACCTGTCTTATTCGTGAAGAAGAAGGATGGGTCACTTCGGTTATGCATTGATTATAGAAAGCTAAACCAGGTGACAGTGAAGAACATGTATCCCTTACCTCGGATTGATGATTTGTTTGACCAGCTACAGAATGCATCGGTCTTTTCTAAGATTGATTTGCGTTCTGGCTATCATCAGTTGAGGATTAGGAGTGAGGATGTGTCCAAGACGGCATTTAGAACCCGTTATGGACATTATGAGTTTTTGGTTCTTCCGTTTGGTCTAACCAACGCCCCTGCAGCGTTCATGGATCTCATGAACAGGGTGTTTAGACCATATCTAGATAGTTTTGTTGTAGTCTTCATTGATGACGTGTTGGTCTACTCTCCGGATGAGGCCACACATCGTCAGCATTTGAGGATAGTATTAGAGGTTCTCCGTGAGCACAAGCTGTATGCAAAATTCAGCAAGTGCGATTTTTGGATGCGCGAGGTTCATTTCCTTGGGCATGTTATCTCCGGTGCTGGTGTAGCAGTGGATCCAGCGAAAGTCCAAGCTGTTATGGATTGGGAGAGTCCCAAGACTCCTTCGGAGATTCGGAGTTTTCTTGGTTTGGGGGTTATTATCGGCGTTTTATTGAGGGATTTTCATCCATCACCGCTCCATTGACTCAGCTGACCAGGAAGGGAGTGAAGTTTGTCTGGTCCGAGGAGTGTGAGAGTAATTTTCAATTATTGAAGACTAAACTCACATCGGCCCCTGTGTTAGTTCTACGGAGCGGTGTAGAGGATTTTTCTATCTACACAGATGCATCTCGGATTGGCCTTGGCTGTGTGTTGATGCAGCAAGGAAGGGTGGTGGCATATGCTTCGAGGCAATTGAAGGAGCATAAGCGAAACTATCCGACTCATGATCTTGAGCTTGCGGCAGTGGTTCATGCACTGAAAATCTGGAGGCACTATCTTTATGGTGTCAGATTTGAGGTGTTCACTGATCACAAGAGCCTAAAGTATCTTTTCTCCCAAAAGAATTAAACCTTAGGCAGAGAAGATGGATTGAGTTCCTGAAGGACTATGACTTCGACCTCCAGTATCATCCTGGAAAGGTGAATGTCGTAGCAGATGCCCTTAGTAGAAAGAGGTCGTCTCTCCAGCAGGACTGGAAGATGTTGGAGGATGCAGCGTGTGCGATGACCGAGTTGGAGCCATCATTGTGCCGAGCTTTTGTGGCTCAGCTGTCCATTAGGTCATTGGTGTTGGATGAGGTGATCGAGCATCAAAAAGCCGACCCTAGACTCCAAGAGTTAGTGGGCAAAGCGGGTATTGCTCGTGATGAGGATGGCGTGATTAGATTCCATCATCGTGTCTGTGTTCCAGACATTGTAGATATTCGTGAGCATGTTTTAGCAGAAGCTCATAGATCTAGGTTCTCTATTCATCCGGGTAACACTAAGATGTACCAAGATTTAAAGAGATCTTTTTGGTGGTCTGGCATGAAGAAGGATGTAGCTGAGTTTGTGTCTAGATGTCTAGTATGCAAGCAAGTGAAGGTCGAGCGGCAGCGACCATCTGGTCTTATGCAGAAGATGGAGATCCCAGTTTGGAAGTGGGAAGCTGTCACTATGGATTTTGTTACGGGTTTGCCTCGATCTAGACGAGGTAATGACTCGATTTGGGTAGTTGTAGATCGATTCTCGAAGACTGCGCATTTCTTGCCTATGAAGAAGAAGCAGTCAGTAGAGAGTTTAACTAGACTGTATGTTAGTAGTATTATTAGATTGCATGGGATACCGAAGTCTATCATTTCGGATCGAGATCCGAGATTTACTTCAAGGCTATGGAAGGGTCTTCATGATGCGTTAGGTTCGGAGCTGAAGCTCAGTTCGGCATTTCATCCCCAGACAGATGGACAGTCCGATAGGACTATCCAGACACTTGAGGATATGTTGAGGGCTTGTGTGCTGGATTGGAAGGATGATTGGGAGCGCCATTTACCTCTAGTGGAGTTCGCATATAACAACAGCTTTCATGCAAGCATTGGCATGGCTCCATTTGAGGCTTTGTATGGTAGGCCTTGCAGATCTCCTTTGTGTTGGGAGGAGACTGGTGATAGGCAGTTGATCGGTCCGGAGTTAGTTCAGGAGACTTCGGATAAGGTCCAGCTTATTAGAGAGGCTTGTTGCGGCACAGGACAGACAGAAGAGTTATGCCGACAATAGGAGGAAGGATTTGGAATTCGAGGTAGGTGAGCATGTCTTTTTGAAGATTTCGCCTACGCGTGGTGTAGTTAGATTTGGCAGGCATAGTAAGTTGAGCCCTAGATTCATTGGCCCGTATGATATTCTCCGACGATTGGGCAACGTGGCTTATGATCTAGCTTTACCTCCAGCATTGACTAGCGTTCATCCTGTTTTTCACGTATCTATGCTCAGGAAGTATGTCAGAGATCCGTCTCATGTTATTAGCCATGAGCCAGTGGAGATCCAGCCAGATCTTTCTTATGTAGAGCAACCAGTAGCTATTTTGATCGGAAGGTTCAACATCTCCGAAACAAGAGCATTGCGTCAGTAAAGGTCTTATGGCGTAACTTCTCGCGAGAGGAGGCTACTTGGGAGCTTGAGGATGCCATGAAAAAGAAGTATCCTCAGTTGTTTGAGTAGTGTCAGTCTAACTTCGAGGACGAAGTTTCTTTAAGGGGGAGAGGGTGTAAGGCCCTTGATTTTTATTTTGCTTGCTTAAAAATATATATGCATATAAGTGTATTGTGGTGGATCGCCTCGGTCAAGCCCGTTAAACCGATAACGTACTTGATCCGAGTCCGCCTCCCGCGAACGGGCCGAAGCCTCGCAAGGGATACCAAACCACAGTCCGTGTAATCATAAAGGAACACACCACATTTCATATATATTTCACAAGTTTACATAGCCAAATTTTCACAAAAACTAAAAAGAAGGACAAGAGCCTGGGGCATACCCCGAGGTACAACTGAAGAAAGTAAACAACTACAAAACTACACTGCTGAAGCTACTCTGCTGGAGGTGCTGACCCTGCACCGCTATGACGCGGCCCGGAACTGGACGTCGGACGAGAGACGTCCTCCTCGCTCTCACCTGTGGGGGTAGGGGTGAGCCTCTCTAGTCACTGGCTCAGTAGGGAACTCCCCCAAAACCGAGCGAAACAAAACCACAAGTACGAAAGCAGTAAACAGTACCAACAATTTATATAACAGCTAAGCAGGTAAGTAAAGCTGTAAAAGTACTCACCGTCTGCCGACATCGAGAAACAACAGTAATAATTAAACGGCAAACCAGTACAGGTGTACAAGCTAAAGTAGAGACAGCCAACACGAGCCACGTGAACTGGTTCGCGACACCAGAAACTGACTCGGACAACTAACACAGGTCTACCTCTCAGTCTCGCAGCCACGGACGAAAGGTCCAACTGCTGCTCCACGTAAAAAGGTCAAGCAACTGTGGAGACCAACTAAACACCACAACCTGCAGACCACACGGTCACAGGCCCATGCCTGGCACCTCCAGAGACCCTGGCCTGGGCTCGCTAGAGTGAGGCACTGGAAAAGGACTAGCTGGGGACCAGTGTCGACTACTGGTGTCCGTACCCCCAACTACGAGCACGCTACAAGTGACTAAAAACAAACACAAGTGTCACTGTCCCACTGTCGTCTTTCCCTCAGCCGGACGTACAACTCTAGCACAAGAGTGAGGGTGTCCAGGTCAGACGACACAGACCTCGACGGTACAACACAAGTACCGGGACAAAGCCCCGAGCTAACAGCCTGGCTCACAAAGAACCTGGGGCACCTAACTGGAGAGGTAACCATGGTAGGCGTCGTACTACTCGCCACGTACACAGAACCACGTGCACGTCACACACAAACCACGTGAAACCTCACGTAAACCACAAGTAACCACTGGTCCACTACACGTGAACCCAACTGACTCGCGTACACAACGCGCAGTCACCGAAGTAAACAACTAATAGCATACCTTGTATGCTAAACACGTAAACCAAGTGCACTCAGTGCACCTCATGCGTCAACACACATGCATTATCGATAATTATTGTACTTAGTCATTTCTGCTCAAATAGAAGTAGGCGGCCACATCGATTGCCGCTTACTAGGAGTCAACGGCAAGGTTCCTGGCCGTTAACCTCCTAGCTGAGGACATTGGCGACAAGCGATGTTGACGCCAAGTTCTCCGGCCATAAACCCTGCAGAAACCCTAATCCAGCCCTGCGGGTTTCTCTAACTGTTCTAACTACTGAAAAACATGCAAATGCAATTCCTTTAGCATGCTAGAACCCAATACAACCCGTTATAACATGATTCGTACAGTAAACTACTCAAACCACCCATTATCCCGCTTGGTGCAACTCTATCCAAACATGGATTATCATGCTGGTTCAAGTGATTATGATGTGTTTTAGTGTTTCTACGGAGCTATACGGGTTCGTCCCCTACCTCAGAACGCGTTAGAATCTCCTGCAATCCCCCGGTTCACGCCGAGCCCTCCGCGAGCTCCCACGCGAATTGCACCACGACGCGACGTTTTCTTGCGTAATTCGGCGACGCCGCGCGTTCTACGATCGTCCAACTACTCCTCGGGACCTGTTGGAAGCTTCAGAAACACCAAGGCGCGAAGCTGGGGCAAGAGGGGAAGAGAGTGAGCTGAGAATGCTACCCTCGGGTGAGCCTTTAACCTGCAGAACTGTCAGGTTGGCGTCAACCCCCATGCCGCTAATAGCCACCGCCAGACTAAACGTCCACAAAAGCTACCGTTAAGTTCAAGAAATCAACGTCCATAAACCTGGACGCCAACAGTCAACGGCCACACCCTGGCCGCCAACTTAGACAGAACAGCAGCAGGTCCTATTCTATTTCCGGACCAACCCTGCGCTGCACCTGCTCAAGCCACACAATCACACCATGCATTCCACACACCCAACTCACACTGGCCTCACAACGGCCGCCACAACCACAACACACACGATCCGCATGGATCCGAAAAGCACGCGACGTTACATTACTATCATCTAAAAAGAAAATTTCGACCTCGAAATTCATGACACAACACAGAGTCAAACAACTTAAACATACACAACTTTACAAGCACTATCATCTAAAAAAAAATACACAAACTTACTCAACAGATAGGGATACCCTTTAGCCATTTCCGCGGCCAACTCCCAGGTATCCTCACCACCCAACCTATTTTCCCATCTCACTTTAACTAGCTCAATTTCTTTATTCCTTAGTTTCTTTATCTTTCGATCTGTGATCTGCACCGGATATTCTGGCATAGTCATGTCCGGCCTCAGGTCACCTCCTTGATATTTAATTATTTGAGCTGGATCTTCAATACATTTTCTCAACATGGAGACATGGAAAATATCATGCACATCTGCAAAATCGGCTGGCAAATCCAGCCTATAAGCCACTTCCCCAATTCTTTCAATTACCTAGAAAGGTCCCACATACCTTGGACTCAACTTTCCAGATTTTCCAAACCTCATTATACCTTTACTTGGGGAAACTCTCAGAAAAACAAAATCTCCCACCTCAAACTAAAGTGGTCTCCTCCGCACATTTGCATAACTTTTCTGCCTACTTTGAGCTGCCTGCAATTTTTCTTTGATAAGCTTTACTACTTCAGTGGTTTGCTGAATCAATTCAGGACCCACTAATTGCCTTTCTCCCACTTCATGCCAATTCAATGGGGTTCTACATGGCCTTCCATATAAAGCTTCATACGGTGCCATCCCAAGACTGGTATGATAACTATTATTGTAGGCAAATTCAACCATTCCCAAATGATGCTCCCAACTACCTCCCCAAACTAAACAATAAGCCCGCAACATATCTTCAATTGTCTGAATAGTCCTTTCAGTCTGACCATCTGTCTGGGGATGATAAGCGGAGCTATACCTCAACTCAGAACCAATCACTTTCTGCAGACTTCTCCAAAAACCAGAAGTAAATCTTGGATCTCTATCAGATACAATAGTCTTTGGAATACCATGCAGTGGAACAATTCTTTCAACATAAATATTTGCCAACCTGTCCACTGTCCAAGACATACTTACTGCCACTAATCTGCATACCTTAGTCAATCTGTCAACAAACACCCATATTCCATTATGCCCGGAACTCGACCTTGGTAAACCTGCCACAAAGTCCATTGCAATATCATCCCACTTCCACTGTGGAATAGGCAACGGTTGCAATAGACCTCCAGGCTTCTGATGCTCTGCTTTAATTTGTTGACAGATAGCACACATTGCCACAAATTCTGCTATTTCTTTCTTCATATGAGGCCACCAAAAATGCTTTCTTAAATCATGGTACATTTTAGTACTACCCGGATGAATAGTGTACCTTGATTTATGAGCCTCTTCCAGAACTCGCTGCTTCACCTCTCTCTCTGCAGGAACAAACAACCTGCCCCGAAGCTTGACCACACAATTATCATCAATAGAAACTCCTTCCATTTTTACAATTTCAGGTAAACCTGCATCTGCTCTCTGAGCTTCAATGATCTGCCAATATAAGGATGGCTCTACTGCACTAGCAGCTAGAATTGCCCGTCGCTGACTGCTGGGCACATACAAGGAATTCTCTGCTACTTCTTTATACAACTCCCATTCTTTAATCATCATCAAATTCATATATGCCTTTCTACTCAATGCATCAGCTACAACATTGGCCTTACCCGAATGGTAAGCCAAACTGAAATCATAATCCTTCAAATATTCCACCCATCTGCGCTGGCGAAGATTCAAATCTTTCTGCGAGAAGATATACTTCAAGCTTTTATGATCTGTAAAAATTTCAAATCTTTCGCCATACAGATAATGCCTCCACATTTTCAAAGCAAATACAACTGCAGCTAATTCCAAATCATGAGTGGGGTAATTCTCTTCTGCTGGCTTCAATTGCCTGGATGCATACGCTATTACTTTATCATGCTGCATAAGCACTGCACCAAGACCTCTCCTTGAAGCATCAGTATACAGCACAAAACCACCACTCCCTGCCGGCAATGTCAATATAGGTGCTGATGTAAGCCTTTTCTTCAATTCCATGAAACTTCTCTGACATTCACCGGACCACACAAAAGGCACTCCTTTCCTGGTCAGTCTAGTCATATGTGCTGCAATCTTAGAAAAATCTTGAATAAAGCGCCTATAATAACCTGCCAACCCCAGAAAACTTCTAATCTCAGTTATTGTCTTAGGCACTTCCCACCTAGACACAGCTTCCACTTTACTCAGGTCTACTGCTACTCCTTTGGCTGAAATAACATGACCCAAGAACTGAATTTCCTTTAACCAGAATTCACACTTACTAAATTTAGCAAACAGCTGGTTATCTCTTAACAACTGCAAGGTAAACCTCAAATGAGCTGCATGCTCCTCTTCAGATGCTGAATAAATTAGAATATCATCAATAAAGACCACAATAAATTGATCTAAATATGGATGAAAAATTCTATTCATCAGATCCATAAAACCTGCAGGAGCATTAGTCAACCCAAAAGACATTACCACAAACTCATAGTGACCATATCTGGTTCTGAACGCTGTCTTATCTATATCCTCCTCTTTAATTCTTAACTGATGGTACCCGGACCTCAAATCAATCTTAGAAAACACCTTTGCTGATTGCAACTGATCAAATAAATCGTCTATCCTCGGCAATGGGTACTTATTCTTAATGGTCACATCATTCAATTTTCTATAATCAATACACATCCG
This sequence comes from Colocasia esculenta, assembly GCA_014218235.1. Taxonomy (NCBI): domain Eukaryota; kingdom Viridiplantae; phylum Streptophyta; class Magnoliopsida; order Alismatales; family Araceae; genus Colocasia; species Colocasia esculenta. The sequence continues at coordinate 60,878,996 of CM024764.1, read as the reverse complement.
AAAACTACCATCCTTCTTTTTCACAAATAAAACCGGCGCTCCCCACGGGGAATGACTCGGTCTAATAAAACCCTTTTGCAACAACTCTTCTAACTGCTTTTTCAATTCTTTAAGTTCTGCTGGTGCCATCCGATATGGGGCTTTAGAAATCGGCATGGTACCTGGCAGCAACTCAATAGAAAAGTCCACCTCTCTGTGTGGAGCTAAACCAGGCAAATCTTCCGGAAAAACATCAGCAAATTCCCTAACCACGGGAACTGCTTCCATTGGCTGACTGGCCTCTACCAAACTTACCGAGGCTAAATAAGCCACACACCCATCATTTATCAACTTTCTAGCTTTAATTGCAGAAATTAGAAACTTGGAGGTATAAAAAGGCATACCTTGATATTCAAACACTGCACCATTAGGATGACAAAATCTGATCCTTTTCTTTCTGCAATCTAACATTGCTCCATACATCTCAAGCCAATCCATACCCAGAATGATATCATAATCTGACAACTGCAGGGCATACAACCGACCCGGCATCTGGTTCCCTTCAATCATAACAGGAGCTTCATCTATATAGCTCGAAGTGAGTAAGAACTCACCTGAAGGAACCTCCACCACTAACTCACAAGACTTCTCTTCTAAAGGATGAGCTATGAAATCCAGAAATTCTTCGGAAATAAAAGAATGAGAGGCACCCGAATCAAATAAGACTCTTGCTGAATATTCATAAAGAGGTAAAGTACCTTCTATCATATTCGATGCCTCTGCCTGGGCTCGGGTGATAGCCATAACCCGGCCTCTTCCTCGCTGCTGCGGTGCTCCTCTGCCACGACCTGCCTGTGGCTGCTGGAACTGCTGAGGCTGCTGCTGCTGCACACCTCTGCCATACCCATACTCTCTTGCATACGGACAATTGCGGATCAAATGTCCCGGCTGATTGCAATTATAACATCTATACCCTGGAGGAACAATAGGCTGCCTGGCAGTACTCTGCTGCGACTCCTCCACCTCAGGCCTACCACGGCCCTGCTGCAACTACTGACGACCTCCCCATCCTCTTCCTTTGCCTTTAAATGCTTGCTTTAACTTCTGGCCCCATTTCCCGAAACCAGATGAAGAAGGTCCTGCTGGTGCCTTGCCCTTGCTTGCACCTACTGTCTGCTGCGGTAGCCGGAAACTACCTGAACCTGATTCACCTGCCTGACGAGTACGGATAGACCTCTCCAAAGTAGCTACCCTCTGCGCTGCCTCTTCCACTGTCCTACACATAAGAGGTACTATCGCATCCTGCAATTCCACTCTCAAACCTCTGATAAAATACTCAACCATCATATTATTATCTGAAACCACATATGGCGCATAACGGCTAAGTGCCATAAATCTCATCTGGTACTCTAAGACTGAAGAGTTACCATACTGAAGAGTTCGGAATTGCTCTCTTTTTACTTGCTGCACTTGGATCGGAAAGAATGTATCGTTAAATACATCAAGAAACTCCGGCCAAGTGATAGCTTCTTCCGTCCTGCCTGCAAAAGTGGTTTGCATCTTTAATCGCCACCATTCCAAGGCAAAACCTCTCAACTGATAAGCAGCTAATACCACTCTATCTGCTGCCGGACACCTCATAGTCGCAAAAACTCTCTCAATTTCATGAACCCAATGCTCAGCTGTATCTGGATTCGGCTCTCCTGAATAAGTAGGTGGCTGCAATCTCAGAAACTTTTCAACCTGCAACACTGGTTCTTCTGCTAACAACACTGGTGGTGGCACATGAGCTACAAAAGGCACCTCCACTCTCGGCGGAAATGGAGCAACAGGTACAGCCTCTCCATCCCCAGGTGGCACTGCAACCGGTGGTACTGGCGCCTACTGATCCATTCTTGCCCGAATATCCGTGAGGCTCTCCCAAATCCTTTCTATCATACGCTGGGTGCTTTCCTCCGGATCATCTCCTCCACCACCCCAATCTCTCCTATCAGCCATTTCAGAAATTTCTACATACACAAAACACCAGACAAAAATCAAAACCACAAATGATCAAAAACCAGGGTCCCTACCAGCAGTGTAAAATGACCAAAATAAGGCTATGTATCCTTTTAATTCCCTTATATTAACACGGACCTTGCTCTGATACCAACTGTGGCGGATTGCCTCGGTCAAGCCCGTTAAACCGATAACGTACTTGATCCGAGTCCGTCTCCCGCGAACGGGCCGAAGCCTCGCAAGGGATACCAAACCACAGTCCGTGTAAACATAAAGGAACACACCACATTTCATATATATTTCACAAGTTTACATAGCCAAATTTTCACAAAAACTAAAAAGAAGGACAAGAGCCTGGGGCATACCCCGAGGTACAACTGAAGAAAGTAAACAACTACAAAACTACACTGCTGAAGCTACTCTGCTGGAGGTGCTGACCCTGCACCGCTACGACGCGGCCCGGAACTGGACGTCGGACGAGTGACGTCCTCCTCGCTCTCACCTGTGGGGGTAGGGGTGAGCCTCTCTAGTCACTGGCTCAGTAGGGAACTCCCCCAAAATCGAGCGAAACAAAACCACAAGTACGAAAGCAGTAAACAGCACCAACAATTTATATAACAGCTAAGCAGGTAAGTAAAGCTGTAAAAGTACTCACTGTCTGCCGACATCGAGAAACAACAGTAATAATTAAACGGCAAACCAGTACAGGTGTACAAGATAAAGTAGAGACAGCCAACACGAGCCACGTGAACTGGTTCGCGACACCAGAAACTGACTCGGACAACTAACACAGGTCTACCTCTCAGTCTCGCAGCCACGGACGAAAGGTCCAACTGCCGCTCCACGTAAAAAGGTCAAGCAACTGTGGAGACCAACTAAACACCACAACCTGCAGACCACACGGTCACAGGCCCATGCCTGGCACCTCCAGAGACCCTGGCCTGGGCTCGCTAGAGTGAGGCACTGGAAAAGGACTAGCTGGGGACCAGTGTCGACTACTGGTGTCAGTACCCCCAACTACGAGCGCGCTACAAGTGACTAAAAACAAACACAAGTGTCACTGTCCCACTGTCGTCTTTCCCTCAGCCGGACGTACAACTCTAGCACAAGAGTGAGGGTGTCCAGGTCAGACGACACAGACCTCGACGGTACAGCACAAGTACCGGGACAAAGCCCCGAGCTAACAGCCTGGCTCACAAAGAACCTGGGGCACCTAACTGGAGAGGTAACCACGGTAGGCGTCGTACTACTCGCCACGTACACAGAACCACGTGCACGTCACACACAAACCACGTGAAACCTCACGTAAACCACAAGTAACCACTGGTCCACTACACGTGAACCCAACTGACTCGCGTACACAACGCGCAGTCACCGAAGTAAACAACTAATAGCATACCTTGTATGCTAAACACGTAAACCAAGTGCACTCAGTGCACCTCATGCGTCAACACACATGCATTATCGATAATTATTGTACTTAGTCATTTCTGCTCAAATAGAAGTAGGCGGCCACATCGATTGCCGCTTACTAGGAGTCAACGGCAAGGTTCCTGGCCGTTAACCTCCTGGCTGAGGACATTGGCGACAAGCGATGTTGACGCCAAGTTCTCCGGCCATAAACCCTGCAGAAACCCTAATCCAGCCCTGCGGGTTTTCTAACTGTTCTAACTACTGAAAAACATGCAAATGCAATTCCTTTAGCATGCTAGAACCCAATACAACCCGTTATAACATGATTCGTACAGTAAACTACTCAAACCACCCATTATCCCGCTTGGTGCAACTCTATCCAAACATGGATTATCATGCTGGTTCAAGTGATTATGATGTGTTTTAGTGTTTCTACGGAGCTATACGGGTTCGTCCCCTACCTCAGAACGCGTTGGAATCTCCTGCAATCCCCCGGTTCACGCCGAGCCCTCCGCGAGCTCCCACGCGAATTGCACCACGACGCGACGTTTTCTCGCGTAATTCGGCGATGCCGCGCGTTCTACGATCGTCCAACTACTCCTCGGGACCTGTTGGAAGCTTCAGAAACACCAAGGCGCGAAGCTGGGGCAAGAGGGGAAGAGAGTGAGCTGAGAATGCTACCCTCGGGTGAGCCTTTAACCTGCAGAACTGTCAGGTTGGCGTCAACCACCATGCCGCTAATAGCCACCGCCATACTAAACGTCCACAAAAGCTACCGTTAAGTTCAAGAAATCAACGTCCATAAACCTGGACGCCAACAGTCAACGGCCACACCCTGGCCGCCAACTTAGACAGAACAGCAGCAGGTCCTATTCTATTTCCGGACCAACCCTGCGCTGCACCTGCTCAAGCCACACAATCACACCATGCATTCCACACACCCAACTCACACTGGCCTCACAACGGCCGCCACAACCACAACACACACGATCCGCATGGATCCGAAAAGCACGCGACGTTACATGTATACTATGGAAGTATAGATTATTGTGCATAGTATTTGTTTATACGAATTGTATGAATTAGTATTATTGTAATGTACATATTGTATACAAGTATATATATATATATATATATATATATTTATGTGTGTGGTGTTTATAGATTCTACATATTTTAAGTGAAATTTTGTCGGCCAGTCGGCGTCAACATCGGCTGACGTTGATTAGGATTAGACGGCAATATCGATGGACGCCCACTTTGGATAGGCGACCATAGATATGGACGCCAATATCCCAGACCAGTTACGTTTCCAGATCCGGAAACGCCTCCGAAAATTTAGCTTTTTGGTTTAGAAACCCTTCCCAACGGCTCTAAGACTTACCCCTTTAGCATGTCCGACCCCCAACCCTTTATATTACCCAGTTTTCGGCCACATCCATCCCTTTTGACTCTTGGGTCAAAAACCTAACTCTTCTATGCGAAAACCCCAACTTGAATCTGAGAGATCTGATTTCGTGAGGCTTCATCTGGTGATCTGCATCGACTGGTGTCAACTCTGAACATCTAGGAACGACTTCCCCACGCTGGTGTGCAGTGAAGATCAACAGAGAACCCGAATAAGGAGGGATTTGAAGGCTCTTTGGCACAGGCCGAGGAGGGCTTCTCCGGCTTGAATTGTCACTTGTGGATTTTACAAGAGGCAAGTACCCCACTCACATTAACCCTACATGTGTCTAGTATGTCCCAGGAATTTTACGAATTTTTCTCGTGTCCTGGAACCCCCCATTCAAGTGATTTGTTAGCGTTCAGTCTGTGTTTATGCAGACAGGATATTAACGGCAATAGTAAAACAACGAGCTTTTCACTAAGGTAAATATGTTAACTATGTGAAAAATTATCTTAAAATTCATGTTAAATTAGTTGTTATGAAATGTGTAAATTTATGTGTAAAATGATCAACATGTGGCTTATGAATGGTCAAATGAAATCATTTTAGCATATTGAAAAGTGTAGAAAGCATGTGATAGGATTAGGTTATTGTGTATAAAACTAAATTCCATGTGTAAAATGTGTAGAAATCATGCATAGGTCTCTATTTGAAAAACTGTCACTTCTATGCATTATGTGTTAATGGTGTAGCATAAGGATATGGAGATTACTTGATGCATGTGTGATTAGTGTGCTTGGTGTTACTTGTTGAGTTCCTTTGAACTCATTCTTGCTTCGGCGTACAGGTGCAGACGTTTCTACTTCTTCCGAGGAGATCGTTAGGAGCAACTCGAAGCGAGAGTAGGAGAGATTGTTGTGGATTTAACATTGTACTTTTCCTTACTTCATAGTATGTAATAAAGACTCTGCGTAGTCTCATGTGGACAATGTATTTATTTTATTTCAATTATGAAAAGTTAGTTCTCTTTTCTACTATACGGACTGTGAATAGAATGTGGATGATGGATAAGATTTCTTTTCAGTTCTTTAAATTCCGCTGTCATGTGATATACATATATTTGTGTATGTTTCAGCCTATAGTACTAGTGTTGGGTAAATGTCCCACTGTGGCGATGCTTTCTATATCAACGTGGGTTGATGGAACCGTACCGATATAAAGAAGGTCGTTACACGGCTACCCCATGCCGTCAAGTTCTTCAGACTGCAACAGTGTGCAGGTCTACCCTTCTATAAGCTAATTTTCGAGATTTTTCCGCATGCGGATATACGGTAAATTTTATATAATATGTAAATATACATGTTTGGGTGTACTGTGAGGTATTGTGAAATTTTATAATTTTTCCTAATTATTAGAATTCCTTGAATGTGCTACCGATAGAATTTTAATCTTGAAAAATCTTGTTTGTGAAATATGTATAGAATTTAACTATCATGAAAATTCTGTACCCTGGTTATGAGGTCTAATGCATAATGTCAAAATTTGGGAATATTATAATATCTGTGTAGTGTATTAAATTTTCTGAACCAAAAAATAGTGAATTTGTCTCCTCAGTGTAGAAATGGTAATAACTCATGCGAAACTAGTTAAATTCTTATAAATTGATATATAATTAGTACTGTCAGTATTCATGTATATAATAAGTTGTGGGTCCAAACAATGAAAATTTATGTCAGTTTGTCTATTTTTACATTTGATAACATCACTGTTAGAATTTTCAGAAATTATGCGTGATTCAGAAAAATGTAAATCTTGGTATGCATAATGGTTAAACTGTGCTAGATCTCTGGTTAAATTTCGGTACCTAACTGATGACAATAGCTATATATAATTATTTTATGTTAGATATAATTAACAAATAATGCATGTTAATATGATTAGTGTTTAATTATGTAAATTTCAGCATGATTAGACTTGTTTTTAAAAACTTGGTTAATACTGAAGACAGTAGTACCATGCTAGGTAATACTGAAGAATGTAAATGTGCGAGCATGAGATGAATGTGTAAAAATTGTGCATTTAGATGTATGTTGAAATTTGAGAAAATGTATAAATGTGCCAATGGGTGACACTGCTACCTTAGAGGGCTGTGGAACTGTACTGTGGTAAAGTCCCCATGGGAAAGTTCAAAGTGTGTGATGTCCCATGGGCATTGAGATTAAATCCTAGAGGCGAACAAGTATCGCTGGTTAGGGTGGAGAGTGCTTCTCCCGGTTCTGCGCAGTAACTAAGATTTATCACTGGAATGCCTAGGTGATAGATATGTGATGTGATTAGTGTGTGTCCTTCTAAAGTGGTTTGGGCTATGTGTCACGGCATTAAGAAAAAGTGAAAATGTGTTTAAGTGAAAAGAAATGTGTAAATTGTGAACCTGTGTAAGTGAATATGTGTTCATGAAATTCTTATGAAAACATGCAAAAAGGATAACTTTCTTGTGAATGTGACATAATAGTAGTAAAACAGCAAGCTTTTCACTAATGTAAATGTGTTAACTAGATGAGAATTTATTTTAGAATTCATGTTAAATTAGTCGTTATGATATGTGTAAATTTATGTGTAAAATGATCAATATTTAGCATATGAATGGTTGAATGAAATCAGTTTGGCATATTGAAAGTATGTAGAAAGCATGTGATAGGATTAGGTTATTTTGTATAAAACGGAATTCCATGTGTAATATGTGTAGAAATTATGCATAGGTCTCTATTTGAATCAACTGTCCATTCCATGCATTATGTGTTAATGGTGTAGCATAAGGAGATGGAGATTACTTGATGCATGTATGTTTAGTGTGCTTGGTGTTACTTGTTGAGTTCTTTTGAACTCATTCTTGCTTCGGCGTACAGGTGCAGATGTTTCTACTTCTTCCGAGGAGATCGTTAGGAGCGACTCGGAGCGGGAGTAGGAGAGCTTGTTATGGATTTAGCATTGTACTTTTCCTTACTTCATAGTATGTAATAAAGACTCTACGTAGTCTCATGTGGACAATGTATTTATTTTATTTCAGTTGTGAAAAGTTAGTTCTTCTTTCTTCTATACGGACTGTGAATAGAATGTGGATGATGGAATAAGATCTCTTTTCAGTTCTTTCAATTCCGCTGTCATGTGTTATATATATATTTGTGTATGTTTCAGCCTATCGTACTAGTGTTGGGTAAATGTCCCACTGTGGCGACGCTTTCTATATCGACGTGGGTTGGTAAAACCGAACCGATATAAAGAGAGTCGTTACAATCAAGGTATGCCTTTTTATACCTCTAAGTTTCTAATTTCTACAATTAGAGCTAGAAAGTTGATAAATGTTGGATGTGTGGCTTATTTAGCTTCGGTAAGTCTCGTAGGAGCTAGTCAGCCAGTGGAAGCAGTTCCCGTGGTTAGGGAATTTGCTGATGTTTTTCCTGAGGATTTGCCTGGTTTAGCTCCACATAGAGAGGTGGACTTTACCATTGAGTTGCTGCCAGGTACCATGCCGATTTCTAAAGCTCCATATCGGATGGCACCAGCAGAACTTAAAGAATTGAAAAAGCAATTAGAAGAGCTGTTGCAGAAAGGGTTTATTAGACCGAGTCATTCCCCGTGGGGAGTGCCGGTTTTATTTGTGAAAAAGAAAGATGGAAGTTTTCGAATGTGTATTGATTATAGAAACTTGAATGATGTGACCATTAAGAATAAGTACCCTTTGCCAAGAATAGATGATCTGTTTGATCAGTTGCAATTGGCAAAAGTATTCTCTAAAATTGATTTGAGGTCCGGGTACCATCAGTTGAGAATTAAAGAGGAGGATATAGATAAAACAGCTTTTAGAACTAGATATGGTCACTATGAGTTTGTGGTTATGCCATTCGGGTTGACCAATACTCCTGCAGGTTTTATGGATCTGATGAATAGAATTGTTCATCCATATTTAGACCAATTCATTGTGGTCTTTATTGATGATATTCTAATTTATTCAGCATCTGAAGAGGAGCATGCAGCTCATTTGAGGTTTACTCTGCAGTTGTTAAGAGATAACCAGTTGTTTTCTAAATTCAATAAGTGTGAATTTTGGTTGAAAGAAATTCAGTTTCTGGGTCATGTTATCTCAGCTAAAGGAGTAGCAGTGGACCCAAGTAAAGTGGAAGCAGTGATGAGATGGGAAGTGCCTAAGACAATAACCGAGATTAGAAGTTTTCTGGGATTAGCAGGTTATTATAGGCGCTTTATTCAAGATTTTTCTAAGATTGCAGCACCTATGACTACATTGACTAGAAAAGGTGTGCCTTTTGTGTGGTCCGGTGAATGTCAGAAAAGTTTTTTGGAATTAAAGAAAAGACTTACATCAGCACCTATATTGACATTACCGACAGGAAATGGTAGTTTTGTGTTATATACTGATGCTTCAAGGAGAGGACTTGGAGCAGTGCTTATGCAGTATGGCAAGGTGATAGCTTATGCATCCAGACAATTGAAGCCGACAGAGGAGAATTACCCCACTCATGATTTGGAATTGGCAGCAGTTGTATTTGCTTTGAAAATGTGGAGGCATTATCTGTATGGCGAGAGATTTGAGATCTTTATAGATCATAAAAGCTTGAAGTATATCTTCTCGCAGAAAGATTTGAACCTTCACCAGCGCAGATGGATTGAATATTTAAAGGATTATGATTTCAGTTTGGCTTACCATCCGGGTAAGGCCAATGTTGTAGCTGATGCCTTGAGTAGAAAGGCATATGTAAGTTTGATGATGATTAAAGAATAGAAGCTGTATGAAGAGGTAGTGGAGAACTCCTTGTATGTGCCCAGTAGTCAGCGACGGGCAATACTAGCTACTAGTGCTGTAGAGCCGTCTTTGTATTGACAGATTATTGAGGCTCAGAGAGCAGATGTAAGTTTAGCTGAAATTGTGAAAATGGAAGGAGTTACCATTGATGATAATTGTGTGGTTAGGCTCAGAGGCAGGTTGTTTGTTCCAGCTGAAAGAGAGGTAAAGCAGCGAGTGTTGGAAGAGGCTCATAAATCTAGGTACACTATCCATCCGGGTAGTACTAAAATGTACCATGATTTGAGAAAGCATTTCTGGTGGCCTCATATGAAAAAGGAAATAGCAGAGTTTGTTGCAAGGTGTGCTATCTGTCAACAGATTAAAGCAGAACATCAGAAGCCTGGAGGTTTGTTACAACCGTTGCCCATTCCACAGTGGAAATGGGAAGATATTGCTATGGACTTTGCGGCAGGTTTACCAAGATCGAGTTCCGAGCATAATGGAATATGGGTATTTGTTGACAGATTAACCAAGGTGTGCAGATTGGTGGCCGTAAGTATGTCTTGGACAGTGGATAAATTAGCAAAAGTTTATGTTGAAAGAATTGTTCCATTGCATGGTATTCCGAAGACTATTGTGTCTAATAGAGATCTAAGATTTACTTTTGGTTTTTGAAGAAGTCTACAGAAAGTAATTTGTACTGAGCTGAGATATAGCTCCGCTTATCATCCCCAAACAGATGGTCAGACAGAGAGGACTATCCAGACGATTGAAGATATGTTGTGGGCTTGTTGTTTTGTTTGGGGAGGTAGCTGGGAGCATCATTTGGGAATGGTTGAGTTTGCCTATAATAATAGTTATCATACCAGTCTTGGGATGGCACCGTATGAAACTTTATATGGAAGGCCATGTAGAACCCCAATGAACTGGCATGAAGTGGGAGAAAGGCAATTAGTGGGTTCTGAATTGATTCAGCAAACCACAGAAATAGTGAAGCTTATTAAAGAAAAATTGCAGGCAGCTCAAAGCAGGCAAAAGAGTTATGCAGATATCCGGAGGAGACCACTTCAGTTTGAAGTGGGAGATTTTGTTTTCTTGAGAGTTTCCCCGAGTAAAGGTATTATGAGGTTTGGTAAGACTGGAAAGTTGAGTCCAAGGTATGTGGGACCTTTCCAGGTGATTGAGAGAATTGGGGAAACAACTTATAGGCTAGATTTGCCAGCAGATTTTGCGGATGTTCATGATATATTTCATGTTTCTATGTTAAGAAAGTGTATTGAAGATCCAGCTCAAATAATCAGATATCAAGGTGGTGACCTGAGGCCGGATATGACTATGCCAGAGTATTCGGTGCAGATCACAGATCAAAAGATAAAGAAGTTGAGAAATAAAGAAATTGAGTTGGTTAAAGTGAGATGGGAAAATAGGTTAGGTGGTGAGGATACCTAGGAGTTAGCCGAGGAAATGGCTAAAGGGTATCCCTATCTGTTTGAATAAGCTTTTGTACTTCTTTTTAGATGATAGTATTTGTAAAAGTGTATATGCTTAAGTTGTTTGTCTTTGAGTTGTATTATGAACTTCGAGGTCGAAATTTTCTTTTTAGATGATAGTAATGTAACGTCGCTTATTTTCGGATCCTTTTGGATCGTGTGTGTTGTGGTTGTGATGGCCGTTGTGAGGCCAGTGTGGTGTAGACGCGTGGTGTGTGCAGGTGTGGTGCAGGTTAGGTCTCGAAATGAAATAGGACCTGCTGCAGTTGAGAAGGAGTTGGCGGCCAGGGGTGGTCGTTGACTTGTTGGCGTCCAGGTAAGTTGTCGTTGACTGTATGATCTTGGCGGCAGGGGATATGGACGTTTATGGTGGCGGTTGCCTTAAATGGCAGAGGGGTTGACGCCAACCTATGCAATCTGCAGGTTATAGGGTCACTCGAGAGCAGGTTTTCCACCGGGTTCTCTCTCTCCCTTGCTCTAGCTTCACGCCTCCGTATCCCTAAAGCTTCCAACAGTCACAGGAGAGTGATTGGAGGATCGTGGAATGTGTGGCGTTGTCGAATCAGACAAGGAAACGCCGTGGCATGGTGTAATCTTCGTCGGAGCTCGCGGAGGACTCGGCTTGAACCAGGGATCTTTAGGTGTTTTTAAGCATGTTCAGAGGTAGGGGACGATCCCATTAGAGTTTCTAAACTGTTAAAACATGCATAGGAAACATGTAAAAGCCTGTTAATTGAGTTTTTGGGTAAAGGTTCTTCATGCGGGGTTTTAAGGGTGGTTTGATGGAATTTAAAGGTTAATTATGTAGTTCTAATTGTAAAATGATGCATGCTTGACTTGGGAAAGAGTTTCGTTATGTTTTCCCGCGGTTTCAATAGTTGTAAACCCTGTAAAATCGATCTAGGGTTTCTGTAGGAACAGTGGCTGAAGATCTTGGCGTCAATATCGACTGTCGCCAAGCTCATCAGCCGGGATATAGACGGCCATATACCTTGTCGTCTACTTCCTGTAGGCGGCAATCGATGTTGTCGCCAACATGTGTATAAGTAGAAATGGCTAATAATGGTATTTATCGATAATGAGTGGTGCGTTGGCACCTGTGGTGCACTGAGTGCACATGGTTTCTGTGTTTAGCATACGGGGTATGCAGTTAGTTACTCACTTTCGAGGCTGCATGTTGTTCACGTGAGTACAGTTGGGTTCACGTGTAGTGGACCGTTGTTACCTGAGGTTTACGTGATGTTTCACGTGGTTTGTGTGTGTCGTGCACATGGTTTTGTGTACGTGGCAAGTAGTACGACGCCTACCGTGGTTACCTCTTCAGTTGGGTGCCCCAGGTTCTTTGTGAGCCAGGCTGTTAGCTCGGGGCTTTGTCCCGGTACTTGTGTTGTACCGTCGAGGTCTGTGTCGTCTGACCTAGACACCCTCACTCTTGTGTTTGAGTTGCACGTCCGGCTGAGGGAAAGACGATAGTGGGACAGTGACACTTGTGTTTGTCTTTAGTCACTTGTAACGCGCTCGTAGTTGGGGGTACGGACACCAGTAGACGTACTGGACCCCAGCTAATCCTTTTCCAGTGCCTCACTCTAGAGAGTTCCAGGCCAGGATCTCTAGAGGTGTCAGGCATGGGCCTGCGACCGTGTGGTCTGCAGGTGGTGGTGTTTAGTTGGTCTCCACAGTTGCTTAACCTTTTCACGTGGAGTGGCAGCTGGACCTTTCGTCCGTGGCTGCGAGACTGAGAGGTAGACCTGTGTTAGTTTCTGGTGTCGCGAACCAGTTCACGTGGCTCGTGTTTATCTGTCTCTACTTTAGCTTGTACACCTGTACTGATTTGCCGTTTAATTATTACAGTTGTTTTTCGTAGTCGGCAGTCGGTGAGTACTTTTACAACTTTCATATCCTGCTTAGCTGTTCTATAAATTGTTGGTACTGCTTATTGCTTTTGTACCTGTGGTTTTGGTTTGCTCGGTTTGGGGGGAGTTCCCTACTGAGCCAGTGACTAGCGAGGCTCACCCCTACCCCCACAGGTGAGAGCGAGGACGATGTTTCACGACCGTCGTCCAATTCAGAGCCGCGCCGTAGCGGTGTAGGGTCGGTACCTCCAGCTGTGTAGTAGCAGCTCCAGCAGTGTAGTGTAGTTAGTTGTTTATTTTCTTCAGTTGTACCTCGGGGTATGCCCCAGGCTCTTGTACTTCTTTTCAGTTATGTGGAAATATGGCTATGTAACTTGTGAAATATATATAAAATGTGGTGTGTTCCTTTGTGTTTACACGGACTGTCGTTTGGTATCCCTTGCGAGGCTTCAGTCCGTTCGCGGGAGGCGGACTCGGATCAAGTACGTTATCGGTTTAACGGGCTTGGCCGAGGCGTTCCGTCACAGTTGAGCTTTTTTGCAACTTTTGCCAAGATACTAAAGGAGTTTTTGAGATTCAATTTCTCTTTCCCCACCAGAATTCTATTTGCATTCTGACAAGACTATTGATAATAATATTAGGAATCAGACCGGTATTCATGATATGCACTGGAAGAGCATTAAGAGTAGTTGACTTTATAAACATTGCTCTACATGTAGAAGAAAGAGTACTAGCCTTCCATAAACTCAGTCTATGTTTGCATTTCTCCTCCAAAAATCTTAATTGTTCCCTTTTTAGACTTGCCCAACATGATAGGAGTTCCCAAGTAAGCAGTATTTGCATGAATCTTCCGAAAGCCTAATATATTCCTCAAATGAGATTGCAAGTATGCTAAAGTGTTAGGACTAAACATAATACCAGATTTGACCATATTAATGCTCTAATTGAACCATGTAGAAAATTCCTTAATTGAGTATAGCATTTCCATGAGCTTATGGTTCACAGCTTGCCCAAATAAGAAAAATATCATTTGCATAAAGTACAGGGGTGATTGAAGGAGCCCTTGAATTCAGTTTATATCCCTTAAATTTGCCTTCTACTATTCCATTAGCAAGCACGTATGATAAGGCTTCCATGCACATGATAAACCCATAAGGGGATAAAGGAAAACCCTGCCTAATACCTCTTGAAGGTGAAATGAAACCCACAACCTCACCATTGACATTAATTGAGTATGTTACTGATGTGATAATAAGATGAATAGTTCAATTAGAAAAACCATGCTTCTCAAGCATCCTAATAATGAAAGGTCATTCTAGCTTATCATAGACTTTAGTAAGAACCACTTGTTGAGCTAAGATATCGTATTTGCCTCGCTTACATTGAATAGAGTGAAGAAGTTCTTGAATCACAACAGTGCAATCTGTGATTTGCCTGCATGGGGTAAAGGCACCTTGATTTAAGGAAATCAAGTCCCACAACAAAAGTTTTATTCTATTTGCAATGATGTTGGCTATGACCTTATATAAGACATTATTGAGGCTATCGGACGATAATTATTGGCACACACAACCTTAGGGTTTTAGGGTTCAAGGTGATCATCATGGTGTAATTCAAACCGTAAGGCAGATGACTGGTTTGAAAGAATTTAGTGGTGAATTTTTTGACACCATTTTTCACAATGTCCCAATGATTTTGAAGGAAGAAAGTAATGATTTCATCATGCCTTGGAGATTTGTTCAAGGGTAGAGAAAAAAATAAGATCTTGGATATCTTGGAAGGAAGAGACTTAACATAACCTGTCATTCTCTAACTTAGAGACCTTTCTGTGTCTGATTTGGAAATCATTAGGGAATGGGAGGCAAGATGATTTGAAAAGGTTGTCAAAATGATGTAGTAGGCTTTAATCTCTTCAACTTTATCTAGCCAATCTCCTAAAAACTTTTGGATCCAAGAGATATGATTATAACTTTGCCTGTGAGTAACATGAATATGATAGAATTTAGTGTTGCGATCTCCCTCCCTGAACCAATGAACTTTTGCACTTTGGCACTAAACTAACTCCTCTTGATTGAAAAACTAATTTAATTCACACTCAAATCTCAGCTCTTCCTGGACATGCCCTTCAGAGATGGGCAACCTACTGATGTCCTCAATCTACTTTGGATATTACAAATATGGAGCAATGGGGTTACATAATTAGTTGTCTTCAATTTTCTGATGTGTTTATGTAGAAGATTGATCTTACCAATGTAATCAGCTGATAAAGATGACCCTTCAGTCTAATGTTTCCCTTTAAGCTCTTTAAATTGAGGTTTATCAAACCAAGTGGCCTCCATTTTGAAATTGTTGCCAGCTTTCCTTTTAAAATCCATTATGTCTAAGAGGAGGGGGTTATGATCAAGGAAAAGTTTAGGGAGATGATGCACTAAAGGATAATGAAATCTATCACTCCAATCTCTGTTAGCCACCACCCGATCTAATCTTTCTCCAATATGCTTTAGCAGATCTTTTATTACTTTCCTGCATAGAGTGGCCCTTGAAAGTCCAAATCAATCAAACCAGAGAGATCATGAAGTCAGTGAAAGGGGCAATATCTTGATATCTAACTTTGGCTCCTCCTCCTTTCTCTGACTGATCTAGAATAGTATTAAATCACCCACTATAATTAGAGTGCAATCAAACATACAAGCTTGGATATCCTTCCACATCTGGTTCCTTCTTACACCAAGCGTGGGAACATAGATGCAAATAACTCTCCATGCTTGGATACCATAGCCCTAATCAATAGTCAAAGTAAGCCAATTATGAGTAGAATGGTCTATAGTGACATCAAGATCACTGTTCCACTAAATGCAAATCCCACCAGCTCTACATTTGGCCTCCTGAACATGGTAATTTTTTTAGTTTCTGGGATTGGCAAACGTGAGAAATTGATTAGCAGTGCACTTAGTATCAGACAGAAAATAAAGGTCAGGCTTTAAAGAATAGCTAAGTTGGTCAATGAAAGACCTAGTAGATGCCCATTCAAACCTCTACAGTTCCATTGACGAAACCTCATTGATGGGGTTGAGCTGGTCAAGGCCGGTTGCCTCTACCTCACTTGGGCTATTAGGATAATGGCATATTTGGTTCAGAAATAAGCTTTGGAGACTTAGATCTTCTAGTAGATGCATGGCTTCCAAGAGAATGAGCTTCCAGATGTGATGTTGTGTTAGGATCAAAATAGACAAGTTCTACACTGGGTTCTAGTTCTTTTGAGGTTTCCACAGTTACCCGCCCCCTTGCTTGTTCCACTTACTGGGTTCTAAACTTCTTCTCATATCTTGATGTTTTGGCCATCTTTGGCTAACCAAGACAGTCTTTCTTTAGGTCAGCTCAAACATGCAACAGGGTGATGGAGCATGATCTCTTAAGATATTGCCTTTGAGAATCCAACTTCACAATGAAGAACTGCCATTGAGGAATCACCAAGCTAGTTTCTCATGACAGCTTCCTTGTTTTGAGATCCCAAACCTTTAATCTCAAGCCCTCTACTAACTATTGTTGATTAATTGATTATCATGAGGAAAGATGGAACTTGTTATTGTTGGTGTTCTCCCCTTACCAAAATTTGTTTTACAACTGTATAAGTTTTGTAAGGAACCTTTTTGGAAAGAGGAAGGTGCTCATCAGGTGTTCAAGAATTAGTAGGTATTATTAATTTCCAGAGGATAATCCTTCAGACTTACGAAAGAGTGTTCATTCTCCAGCTCTAGCTACAAGAAAACAAGCATATGTCAGCAGCTTACTGTAGCCATTGATGTATGTAATACATATGTCAGCGGCTACAAGAAGCCACTGACATATGTGCAATATATATCTGCACGACTTGTTGACATATATTAACATATGTCAATGGTTTTTTACAATCGTTGACCTATGTTGTACATAGGTCGGTGACTATTGGGAGTTGTTGAGATATACTCAACATATGTAAACGGCTTCACTTGTTATGCCCACAATTTACTTTCATCGATTACTATTCGAGTTGGTTGTTATATTTTAAGAAGCTATTAAAATGTAGGCTAATTGGCTAAGAACTCTTGCGTTAGATTAAGTGGAGTTGTTGGTGGTTGGTGGGCCAAGGTTAGTGGTCTTGAAGAGCCCATTTGGAATTTTAGTAGGGAGCCCAACAAGTGTAAATATGGAATTCATGTAGATTCATAGTATAATTTTGGAAAAATTGTAACTTGAGATATAAAACTTAGTTTTAGGCATTCTTGGTCACACTTTGTCAGTTTTGAAGTCCTTTGTAATTTTCATGAAGACTACTTTTATTGATTTAACCTGCTTCTAGGTGTTTTGGGCAAAATAATATATAGATATGTGTGCTGATGAGATTTTAGGGAGTGTTTAGTAAATTCTATGGGAGTTAGGTTTTTTAGGGTGATCAGTGAATGAAGGACTCTTAAATCTATGGTTAGACATATAGGGGTGGCTTATGCAGTACAAAAGGCCATACTTTACTGTAATTAGAGGAGGGTTTTAGGAGTAGAGAAAATCCTCCTGAGTTTCAAATATATCTCCCTCTATCTCTTCTCAACCCTAGAAGGAAAATGAGAATGGAGGGCTTTTTCTTCTGGAGTTTATTGTGTGGGCAAAGACCTAAAGATCATGATGAGGTGTTGTGATTGTCCTGAAGGGGTGATTTCTTCTTCTTCTTCTTCTCTAGTTTGAGGTTTAGGGTTTTCATCTTCTTTATCAACCACTGATATATCTATGTCTGTTTTTTAGTATCTCTATCTTGGTATAGAATCTATCTTTTAGAAAACTAAGATACTTTGACAGACCTCTCTTTCTTGTTAGAGGAATTCCTAAATATAGATCACCTTCTGATAAAGATTTACTTTTGCTAGTCTATTGAAGTGAGTTTGATGGAAAATTGATTTGTTTTTCCTAGACCAAAACCCGAATTTCCTCTCGGCCATATGTTATCCTGCCCATTCTCCATAAACCTCCATGACATCAAGAAATTGTTTGGCTTCCTCTCCACAAACCCGAGATAATAATGTAGCTCTCGAGATAACATTTCGGTATGCACTAAGGTAAGAAGTTAGATCAGTTTACACTTCGTTTGTTATCCTGGCGGACCTTCCAATAACCAGATCTTCTCCTGGAAAGTCTTTATCCCAACAGTTGATAAGCTTGGAGGATACTTAGCCCAGTAAGTAGATTTTAGCTCAGTAGATCCTTCACTTGGTAGAGTTTTAGTTCAGTGGCAATGAAGCAGCGAATACTCGTGCATGATGACTTGGTCAATGGATCCCACGTGGACGACAGTTACCCAGGATGAGTGGAGCCTTAAAGAAGATTATGATAGGTCACCTACGATCGCCCTGATTTTCATCCACGATCCTCACAGTGGGCATAACAGGTCCTATAGCCACTACCATACAGTTACACCCACAACGATGGCCATAACTGTAGGCACATCGCAAGTAACCGTTGGGGAGAGCTTGATCATTATAAGTTCAAGAGGAAACCCTTTGGTGAGAGGACATGCACAATTCTGTACTCTACTATGGGGAGCAATATCGAATTGTCTCACTCTCTTGCTTTAGCTCTTGCCTTTGATCTGACTTAGGCATCGGAGGATTTTTCCTAAGATCCCCATCCTAAGGTTCTCTGATCCTTTGTTCCTTCTTGAAAATCTTCCTCTTGGTGAGGAAGAGTGCAATCCAATTTCTCAAATCCCAATGCCATCTAGCGATCTGCAATAGATTCAAGATCATGCATCTTCATGTTTTATTAGGCTTTGTGGGACTGTTGCCTAGGCTATGAAAATGTTCGCTCACACTTAAGAACATTTGAGTAGATTATATGATTCAGAGAAACAAAGGAAAACAAGAGAATGCAGATATTTTTATCTTAGTTCAATGATGATCCACACAACCCCTACATCCAATCCTTCAGAAAATATTTTTTCTGATTTTCATTAACTATGTTGAATCCTAACTCTCGTACACACTAGATATCAACCTCCAATAAATCCTTATCACACACTAGATACATACCTCCAGCTGATCAACCTCTCTCACTAGATACCTACCTCCAATTGGTCTTCCTACTGCTTGATATATATGCACATTTAGGTCTTCTCTTACCTAAGGAGGAACCAGACAACATTGTCACCTACTTCTAACTAGGGCTATCAATGAGTCGGGTTGGCTCGATAGGCCTGCGGACTTGGCCCGATTTTGGGTTGGGCCGTAAGACTCTTTTCGGCCTATAGATTTTTAGTAGGGCATAAAAGTCCAGCCCAACTAGGCCCATGGGCCGTACTCGGACTTTGAGTTCGGCCTGATGGGTCGGCCCGACCCATTCTCTTTTCTTTTTTTCTTTTCAAATCTTAAATTTTACTTAGTTAAAATTATGTTATTTTACTTATTTAAAAGTTAAAAACTCTATTTTTAAATAATTAAATAAGTAACATCAAAACTCTACTTAATTGAGTGAGATTATAAATTTTATATTATTAAATATATTATTTTTATTATTAATTTAATTTTTATTTAAGTATTCGGGTCGGACCGGACCTTAGTCGGACTTTACAATTTTGTAAAAATATTAGACCCAACCCAATCCAACATCGTTCAGACTTGAATTTGCATATTGATGAGTCGGACACTCATATAAGTCCAGACACGGTCCATTGACAGCCCTACTTCTAACCGTAAGTACAACCTACCAAGGTTATAACAAATGTCAATATATATCTTTTGGAAGAGGAATACGGTACGGATAAAAAGCTCAGTAAATGGCAACAGCAATAAACAAAAATGAAAACACGTGAACAGTTCCTAGGTTGCTCATCACTGAGTTGATTAGGAATCTTTTGAAATGGTATCACTGAGCTTTGGATCTCTCATAACTCTATGTCTCACTGATCTTTCAAGTTGCTCATTAGAGAGGTTGGAAAGTTTGGCTATCATTTTCCACACTAAGATATTTTCCTTTCTTCTTCTTTTTCTCTCAATTACTACTCTTCAAGATCTATATATGCACGTCTTTTTACAGCCACTACATTGCATTGTTTGGTCAAGACTTGGCCTTCACGTAGAATGACTGTTAGACACACCACAATATGTATGTCACTCAGCATTGTTTAGAACTTGCACGAATATGGAAATCATGCTTTTTGATTTTGATATATATTTCAAATCAGAGAAAAAAACCTTTTTGTAACTCAAAAACTGACGTCTTTTGCTTCTAAGTATCCTTTTCAAAGCTTGTCGTGATGCTGGTAAAGGATACGGTGTAGAGTATATATGTGATTCATGCATGCTAAAACAGGATAGGAGGATTTATCCTCCATTTATCATCCATAAATTAATTTGATAATTTATTTAGTTTAACTTTGTGTGATAAAAGTTAACTAGATAAAAAAAAAATTAACTAAGATAAAGAGGTGTTAAGTGGGAGGGATAGATATCGAAGGTTATCCCTCAGAATAACTTGTTAAATATTATATTTTATTTTTAAAAAATTGTGTATCATATTTGCATACAAAGATAAATGATGTTAAATTAGAGATAAAATGATGATAACTTTGTACACTGTATCACATCACATCATATTAAAAAATTATCTCTCTTTATAACTATCTTTCATTAAACTAAAAAAATCTCTAAATATATGGGTAGCCGTTTAACTTATCCTCACCCCTTATCAAAGGGATGGTTATCAAAGGGACCTAATAATGAATTAAACCTGATATGACTAAAGAGAAATTGGTTCAGGGATAAGAGATTGAGTGAGATATCCAATTCTGATATTGAGATATTAAGAATAAAATAGACATGTGATTATTTGGATAAAATATTACAAGTGTTCGTATAACTGAGGTACTGTTCAAACAATATAAGTATTCGAATACTGAAGATATGTCTTTAATACTAATTAATGCAAGTATTCAAATAACGGCCTGAAAGTAATTGATAATTGAATAATGTCAACTTAATATTAAGATAAGAGTGGCACGGGTACATTATACATAACGACAAACAATTAAAAGAAAAATATTAATATTCAACCGTAGAAAGGTCGGGTGAGACCTGCACCTTTTAATTTTATTTTTTTTATTTGTAGCTCAATAACATCTGCCACTGAGAATCCCAACACCACTTCGAGATCAAATCCGAGATGGGGTGCTCCCACCCCTCCCCTATATCCAACCCATGACCTCCAGCAAGAGACACCTTTTAAAGTTGTTGCCAGCCCCACCGGAGTCTACGGCCGGGGAAGTAATTAAGACGGACTCATAATTAAATAACTAGGCAAGGTATCTGGACACCTGACGCACAATAATATTCGGATATCTGAAACATGATATTAAAATAATGAAATACATTGAATCATGATAACACTTCAATTGTCACAGTGCATGAACGTGTCAAAATTTTGTTAATCACTCGCTCAAAACTAATGGCAGAGTTGAGATCGTTGTTAGGATTCTGAGTACTTGATGGTCTCTCTCTCTCTCTCTCTCTCTCTCTCTCTCTCTCTGATGAATAGCCTCCTGCTCAGCTTTTTCTAACGGTACCTCCACGGAACAAGGCAATAACAGTGGTGGATCTAAAGTATATTAATGGGGTCTTAAGACTCTATTAAATTTTAAAATCTTATCAAGGAGCTTAAAATTTTTTTATTAAATTAATTTGGTTAAATTTTTTAAAGAAATTAAAAAACTCCACTGAATTAATAGAGTGATCACACTAAATCTATTACTATATATTAGAAGAGACACTTTCAAGTTTCGTCCGGTTCATTGTTTGTTTAGCTCGGTTCATCATTTGTTTTAACCCGGTTTGCTCCTTATTTCCCCCAGAAATGAAACGCCTATGAGTAAAATAAGGAAATACTGCACTG
This sequence comes from Colocasia esculenta, assembly GCA_014218235.1. Taxonomy (NCBI): domain Eukaryota; kingdom Viridiplantae; phylum Streptophyta; class Magnoliopsida; order Alismatales; family Araceae; genus Colocasia; species Colocasia esculenta. The sequence continues at coordinate 60,857,162 of CM024764.1, read as the reverse complement.
TTAATGCAGTGCTCTTTATTTCCCCCAGAAATAAAATGGTTAAACGAAGAAAATACTGCACTGTTAAAGCAGTGTTAACTCTCTGCTTTGATTACATGGAAATAAAGAGAGAGAATTAAGGAAAACGTTATATACACATTGCTTGCCTTTTGCATTAGGAAACGGTGACGAGGCCCCATGCGACGCGGCCGTGGCGTTGGGAGAGAAGTTCACCTGCATGGCGTTGAAGCCGAAGAAGAGGGGCAGTGCCACAGGTACGACAGCCAACCCTTAGCTGAATGGGGTCTGTCGCTAATGGCCCTCTCCCTTGCTCACCCTCTACTCGTCGCCGAACTCGATCCGGAAGGCGTCGCGGATGGCCTCGGCGGAGGCGCGGTGGCCGCTGTCGGTGTCGCTCATGAGAATGAGCACGTTCTTCGTCCTCTCCGCGCCCACCTGCAGCATCTCGTCCGTCGCGCCCGCCACCCCCTCCGCCGCCTCGTCCTCGCAGCAGTCGTGGTCGCCGGCGTCCTCCTCCCCCCTGTCGGAGTAGGAGCACCACCTCCTCACCGACCCGAGGCTTCAGGCCCCCAGCTTGGCCAGCACGCTCTGCAGCACCGCTTCCCGGATCATCTGCCCTCCCCCCATCGGCGACCCCACCGATATCACCATGACTGGCTGTGCCCACCCTAGCTCTCTGTCACGAGATAGAGAGAGGGACAGAGAGAGATGGAGCAGAGGCAGCGCAGAGGTAGGAGCGATGACGCTTTCCATTACAGAAAAGGTGGGGGGGCTGGTTATAACAGGAGCTTTTGGAGGCCCACCATGAGCGAAGGAATTTGGCATTTAAGATTCTGGAATAATGCCCCTAGAGCCGGGGGCTGCCTGGTCTCTCCATCTCTCTCCAGCTCCCACCCAAATATTCCCTTGTTAACACGTTTTATGGGAAGATGCCCCAGGTACGAAAGCCAACCCTCCAGCATCCTCTCCGTGCCCCCCTCCCGCGAGAACAACGACCCCATCAAGAAGGTGGCAATCGAGCTGGTGCACCCCAGCAACTCTATCATCGACGACACGAGGCAGACGTAGATGACGATGTCGACGACCTCAGACAACTTCATGCGCTGTCGTAGCCGGTTGCGCCGGTTGAGATAGCTGAATAAGGGGCGGACCATGGCTAGGGAGAGCGCCATGATGACCCCGGCTGTGAACAATTGGATCACGTTATGCCGCCGCGATGGGGCTTAACAAGCTGGCAGTCACGAAGACGACGACTAGGAGGATCATGGCTGCGACATCATTGATGAGGGAGACGGAGATGGCGAGGCGGCCGACCACAGGGTTGCTGAGCTTGAGTTCGATGCAGATGCGAATGAGGAGCGGGGCGGAGGTTCTGGCAAAGACCACCATGAGGGCGCCGATGAAGGCGGGTAAACTGCCGAAGGCACTGAACTGCCAGAAAACGAGCGGGGAGAAGATGCCGGCCATGGCGGTGGAGACGGCGGCGCCTCCCATGGTCACAAGGGTGGCCTTGCGGTCGTGCGCTGCGGGTGAGGTAGGGGATGTCCGTCTCAATGCCAGTGAGGAACATGCAGAGCTGCTGACTCAGAGCTGCCAGGTTCCCCATCAGTGAAGGAATACGGGGGAGAGTAAGAGGGATTTGGGGCTCCGGTGCAGATCTTGTTCTCGATGTGTACACAACATGGTAAGTACCCCATGTATATATATAGGAGGCTCCCTACAGATTTGCACCTCCGCCCCGCAACTGCCTCCCTTGAGATAATGCCGAAATTATCTCCTAATTATCTCTTAAGTTTGTCCCAGCAATAGACTTGCCCTTATCAGGTTCCGGGATATTTGGCCATATCCCAACATCTCCCACTGGGCCAACTATACCGGATAAATTCTAAATACACTCCCACTGTTCATGAGATGTATATCATTCTTTAAATAATGTCCTTACCTGATACACACTCATTATCCATGAGATGTATCACAACTTCATTATTCATGAAATTTTCTTTGACTTATATATTTCTAAGTCCCATCAAACCAACATGTTTGATGAAATTCTCTGCCGCAATGCCCTTTGTCAAAGGATCGGCAATCATATCACTTGTGGGAATATAAGTCACTCTTATTTCCCCTTTCTGTACAATATCACGGATGTAATGATATTGTATCTCTATATGTTTTCCTTTTGAGCTATTCGCTCCACTGTTGATCAGACTTATTGCTGCCTGATTATCACAGTACATCTCAATTGGCCCTTCTACCAAATTGAGATCCATATCTTTAAGAAATCGTCTTATCCAGACTGCGTGAGTAGTAGCCATGCTAACAGCAATGTACTCAGTTTCTTGTGTGTATCTTGCAACACAACCTTGTTTCTTGCTACTCCAAGAAACAGCACCACCACCAAAGATGAACAAGTGTCCCGAGGTGGACTTTCCATCATCTTTATCACCTCCGAAGTCAGCATCGGAGTACCCTAGTATGTCAAGCATATCAGCTTGATAAACTAGTTTATGGTGCAAAGTACCTTTTAGATATTTCATAATCCTCTTAACAGCTTCCCAATGTGCTGGACCAGGATTACTTTGATATCTGCTGACTAAGCTTACTGCATATGCTATGTCAGGCCTAGTACATAGCATAGCATACATCAAGCTTCCAATTGCTTGTGCATATGGAACATTAAGCGCGCTTTGCCCTTCTCCAGGACATTGTTCTTTACACAACCGTTTACCATGGACTAACGGTGTGGGTGCCGGATTGCTATTCTGCATTCCAAATCTTTTAAGTACTGAACTCAAGTACTTTTCTTGATTAATACTTAACATTCTAGACTTCCTATCCCTCAGGATATGTATTCCAAGGACATATGATGCCTCACCCATGTCCTTCATCTCAAATTTCCCACTGAGCTCAGATTTGATGTTATTCAACATTTCCATGTCATTCCCGACGAGCAAAATATCATCCACATACAAGGATAAAATGGCATACTTGCTCCCACTCTTCATGACATATACACAATTGTCCAACTTATTTGGCACAAACCCGAGTTGAATAACCACATCATGAAATTTGAGATACCATTGTCTAGAAGACTGCTTTAATCCATAAAGCGATTTCTTTAATTTACAAACTTTATCCTCCTGTCCATCTACCTGAAATCCCTCAGGCTGTAGCATATATATATCTTCCTCCAACTCTCCGTTGAGGAAAGCAGTCTTGACATCCATTTGGAAAAGTTCCAAGTCAAGATGAGCTACAATTGCTAAGATCATCCTTATAGATGCAAACTTAGCCACAGGGGAATAAGTTTCTTGAAAATCTATACCTGCTTTCTGATTATATCCTTTGGCAACTAACCGGGCCTTGAATTTATCAATGGACCCATCAGCTCGAAGCTTTTTCTTAAACACCCACTTGCATCCTATAGCCTTTCTATTCTTGGGTAATTCACATAGTTCCCATACATTGTTCCTTTTAATGGAATCAATTTCTTCCTCCATGGCTATCCGCCATAGATAAGAATCATGAGATCTCATTGCTTCAATATAATTCATGGGATCTATATGATTATCCTCATTTATGTCTACAGATAGACACGAAGGCTCACAAGAATACAAGTGATAATCATCCATCCATACTGGTGGAGTTCTAGGTCTCTTGTTGCCAATTGCAGGTAGTTCATTTTGCATTTCATTCATAGGTATTTCTTCATTTTCCAGATTAGGTTGAGGTTCATCCTCAATTTCTGGATCATTTCTAGAGACATCATTGTAATAGTCATCATCTATTACAATTAGAGGTTCTTTCAACTCTTGTTGAGGTTCCTCTCCCTCTACATTTTCTAGAAATGTAGCATCTCTATATTCAATGATCCCTTTTTCATTATGAAAAATTTATAGCCAAATGACTTATCACAATATCTTATGAATTTGCACTTTAATGTTCTAAAGTCCAACTTATCTCTAAGTTGATTTGGAATGAGAACATGGGCTGTTGATCCCCATTTCTTGAGATGACTCAAATCTGGTTTCCTCCCATTCCAAAGTTCATAAGGTGTACTTTCAATAGACTTGGTGGGAATTCTATTTAAAGTATAGTTTGCCGTGAGCAATGCCTCTCCCCAAAATTTCCTAGGGAGACATGAATGTGATAGCATACATCTAACAACATTCATCAATGTTCTATTCTTTCTTTCTGCCACACCATTCTGTTGCGGCGTGTAAGGCATGGTGACACACCTTTTTATTCCATGATCTTGGCAATATACCTCAAATTCCTTTGAATTGTATTCCCCACCTCTATCAGTTCTTAACACCTTAATATTCCTTCCAAGTTGCCTTTCTACTTCCATTCTATATTTCTTAAAGCAATCTAATGCCTCAAACTTTCTAGAAATCAAGTAGACATAGGCAAACCTAGAATAATCATCTATGAAAGTTATAAAATATTCCTTGTTGTTGTAGGTCTTTGTACTTAGAGGGCCACAAATATCCGAGTGGACCAACTCTAACAATTCTTGCGATCTATGTCCTACCGAGAAAGGTTTCTTAGTCATTTTTCCGACTAGACAATGTTCACAAGGTGTTAAGTCCACCTTAGTCAAACCCGGTAGTAGATTCATCTTTATCATTTGTTCCATTTTAGATTTACTGGGATGTCCCAATCTAAAATGCCATAGATCACATTCCGACAAAGCACACAAAGAATACTCAGAAACTTCTATCTCATTTATTTCATTGTCAATTACAGGGATACAAAATAGATCATGTTCCGGGATAAACTTTCCCATAGCAAAGACTTTCCCATCCTTTCCAATTGACACTCTTTTATTGTAGAATCGTACTTCGAGGCCGTTCTTCATTAGTGCAGGGACAGAAATCAAATTGCGCCTAATACCAGGTGCATAGAAGACATCTTTAAGCACCATGACGCTATCTGCAAGTTCTAGGCGATATGTCCCAACACCTTCCACGTCCAGGTATGTGTTGTTGCCCATGTATATCCTCTGTTCTCCTGCTTTGAGCTTGTTTAACTCCACCAGCCCTTTCTTCGTCTTCGCAATGTGACGAGTTGCACCAGAATCGATCCACCAGTCATTATTGTCTGCCATTGCAGCATTGCATTCAATAACACCAACAAATTCCCTTTTGCTTGTTCCTCCTTGTTCTGGGTGTTTGTGTCCACCCTTGTTCTCTTGCTTTTGGGGACAATTTGACTTAAAGTGGCCAAATTTCCCACAAGTATAGCAAGCACCACGAGGAACTTTCTTTCCCTTTCCTTGGGATTTGTTGGGCTTGAATTGAGTCTTGTTTGCTTTAATGGGGCGATTCTGATCTGAAGGCTTCCGGTGAGCAACGTTTGCCTCTTCTAGATTCACCTCTAGTTCCTTCCTTCTAGCCAGTATGTCCTGCTCAATTGCTAACCTAGCTGGCAAGTCTGTGACAGTTAAAGTAGAACCACTCATTCTCAATGTTGTGGCTGCCATGTCAAGTGATGCCGGCAGACTATTCAATATAGTTGCCACTTGCATTTTTCCTGGAATTTCAGTTCCAGCAGTAGATAAGTCCTTAGCCATGACAATCATTTTGTTCACATGCTCAATCACGCTATCACCTTCCTGCATCTTACATGTATTGTAACGATGCAAAAGGAGTTGAGTATTCACCTCAGTCTTGGTGTCATACTTCTCCTTGATAGCTTTCCACAATTCATTAGAGGTCTTATAAGTTTCAAAGAACTTTATCAAGTTGTTCTCCATGAACATGAGCATGAAACTTCTTGCCTTTTTATCATCTAACAACCATTGATCCCTCTTTTTCTTTTCCACTTCAGTGGAATCATCATTAAGTTCCGGGACAGTGGTATCGATGATATATTCAATGTTGTCATGGATAAGTCCGTATCTAATTTTCCGGTGCCACATGTCATAATTGGTTCCATTTAACTTGTCAAGTTTTGCCAATTCCGTAGCAACAAGCTTACTAGCCATTAGAACTAGAATAATTCTGAAAAATAAATAATTTGATTTGATCACAAATATGAAGATCATAAAAATAAGTTGCATGATCATCTTGATTAATTTCAACATCTTTTTGTGAATGGTCATCATTTTGTTCTATCTTGTTTATTTATTTTAAGATGCAAATTCTAAATAATTACAATTTTATTTATGTTGAAATGTGACAATATGGAATAAAACTTATGACTATGCAACAATGATCAAATAAGCATGGATAGAGTATATATATGCATTAAATTGACTATAATGCAATGTTACATTTTCAGCATGAAAACAGGAGTATATATACAATTTTGTGTCTAATATGATGTTTCTTTAAATAATAGGTCTACAAATGCAAATTCTTACATGCAAACACAGGAAGAAATATGTAGCAGTAATATTTTAGATGAGATACTTATACAATTATCGTATGAAATTTCTGTTTTAAGATAATATGATACATATGTAAATCTGCCTTTTAAAGCACGGTCCAAGTCAGGGTATAGAGGCAATAAAGCTATTAAAATATGATCTTGTTAAGTGCACGATGGCTTGCCTTTTTAGACTTGTGCAGCAAGGTTTTTAAAAGGTGTGCATCGGAATTTTAAACTCCCTTACCTTCTTCCCAGAAGAGAGATGGGAGGAAGAAAATAGCAGCGGCGCAGGTGTGGGTTGCAGCGAGCTGTACGCGGCGACGGCGAGCGGCACGTTGCGGTGAAGGAGAACGAACGTGGTCGGGGCGGCGCGCTGGTGTTGCTGAGGTGTGCACGGTCGAAAACTGACGAGCAGGGGGGGCGGGGCGCACGGAGGGATGGCGTGCTCGTGAAGGACGACGTGCGGACAGAGACGACAGCAAGCGTCGGCGAGCGGCAGAGCACGGTGGCGAAAGCGTGCGATCGACCAGGTTAGCAAGAGCGCGGCGTGGGGAACGCAGGGCGGCGCCTGGTGCTGGCACGCGGGTGGTCAGGCGCAGGCGGCGGACGGCGCAGGAGGCGGATGCTGTGCGTACCCGGGCACGGTGGGGCGGTGAGCAGCAGAGCACGGCGGAGCGGCGAGCGGGTTTGCGGCGGGGCGACGAGCAGGTGCCGAAAAGAGTGATCGGACTGCGGGGTGGCGCGCCAGCAAGTAAAGCGCAGAGGCGACTACGGGCGATTGTCCGCAGGCGGCGCACAAATACGGCTGTAGACAGATGACCTCAACAGAGAGAACGTCGGCGTACGATGCGAACGGCGAGGCTGTGGGCCGCGTGCGGGCGAGCAGGGGTGGCCACGGTCGAGGGCGACTGCGGACGACGCCGCGGAGATGGCGGGGATCTGAATCTCTCTGATACCAGTGAAGGAATACGGGGGAGAGTAAGAGGGATTTGGGGCTCCGGTGCAGATCTTGTTCTCAATGTGTACACAACATGGTAAGTACCCCATGTATATATATAGGAGGCTCCCTACAGATTTGCACCTCCGCCCTGCAACTGCCTCTCTTGAGATAATGCCGAAATTATCTCCTAATTATCTCTTAAGTTTATCCCAGCAATAGACTTGCCCTTATCAGGTTCCGGGATATTTGGCCATATCCCAACAATCAGTGTCTTGGTCGCCTCCGGCGGTGCAAGCAAATACGCCAACAACTTAGAACCGCCCAATACCGACGGCCGGGGGTGGAGGACGCGGCAGCGGCAAGGCTAGGCGGTGGAGGAGGCGACGGCGGCAACAAGGCTTGTTGGTGGAGGAGGGGGATCCGTCGGATTTGGAGGGGGAGCAGCAGTTGGGGCTGGTGGGGTTGGGGGCCCAGCGGGCTTCGGGGAGCGGCAAGGTTGGGAAGAGACGTGGGAGTGGGTGGGCTTGACGGGGGTGGAGGACGCGGCGGTGGCAAGGCTTGGCGGTGGAGGAGGCGACGGCGGCTCGGGCAGCAGCGGCGACGGCGAACTAGAGCGAGGCCGGGAGTGCGAGGGAGGCGCAGAATATGGTTTGAACACTAGGGGAAGGGGAAGGGGAAGGGGGATTTTACCCAACGAGTGGGTACTGATCTCCTCCGGGTTCACCATCGTCACCATCGCCTCCTCCAAGGCCGCCGCCTTCTACACCTCCACCGTCCACTGGCTCTCTGGAACACAGTAGAAAGCCCTCTCCGTTCTCTCTAGAACACATTGGAAAGGTCACTAGCGGCGACAGTGGGATTGAGTTTGATTTTAGGGCATGGAAAAAAAATCTAGATGTCGCCAACTCCCAAATTTTAGGGTTGTTGAGAAGGATGGAGATGTTAGTCTGGTAGTAATTTTTATATTATTTGATTTATTATTTTTTAATTTATTATTTTCTTATGTTTCTATAATTTCTCTAGCATTTTTCATTTCTCTCATTGTTAATCATATTATTTAAAAACATATTTGTATATATGTTAGATTGTGGTCAGTTAATATTTTGTATTATAGTTAGTTTGCATCAACAAAATATATAGAAATTTAGATGTTTTAAAACTTTTCATGTAATCTTACTTTTAAATTTACTTTAAAATATAATCATTGTCTTTGTTCTAAAATCATTACTTATTTAGAAAATAAATTTTATTATAACTCATGTTTATTATCTTTATGTTTTTTTTCTCATAATGATGGATGGACACATTTACTTGGTTTATACTAAAAATAGAAAATTTTGTGTATCAATCTACATGCATTTTCGAACAAAAAAAATTTCTTCTTGGCATCAAAAGACTGAAACAATGTTTCCTTTTGATAAAAAAATAAATAAAATTAAAAAGTTGCTAAGTGAAGAGGAGTTGTAGAAATGAAAGTACAATAATATGAAGATTTAGATGATGCAAATCAAGAAGAAGAAGATAAAGAAGAAAACAAAAGAATCAAAAGAAGAAGACTAATTTTGTGAGATGATTAACATACAAACAAAATAAATAGAGCTCACTTTGATATTTTTATTCCAAACATAGATTTGTTCATTTTATTTTGAGACGATACGATATATGTTGTGTTTGTATTAATTATCATTTTCATATATGTTGTGTTTGGATTGATTATTAAGATAATACATCTCTTTTAAAACTTACATAAATTTTTTTATTCCCAAGCTATGTTTTATGTTGAACAAACTATAACTTAACAGTGATAATATTAGTAATAGTCATTTTACTCAGAACCTTGTTTATATGATCTCAAGTTTAATACCGTCAATTCTAAAATTCATACGAATTGGTAATAAAAAACATTTGATCCTACATGGCTTTAAGAGATGATTAACAAAACATGAGTGAACATAGTAATGTAAAGGACAAAATATTAAATATCTTTTCAAAGTAAAGAAAATAACATAATATATTCTAATTTCAAAAAATGAACCATGTAATGATATTTTTTATTATTTAATATTTTAAAATATATGAAAATTATTTTTACTTATTTTTTTTCAAATTATTTTAATAATTAAATTATAAATATAAATATACGACACACGCATAACGTGTTTCTTTGACTAATAATAACCATAGAGCAGTGCACCAATAAAACGATGTATAGTAATTAAGGTGTAATATACGCTAGCTTATGGGAGGAAGAGCAGGGGCTACTTGAGCTTGTTCTCTTACCTCCAACAACAACACTCATTGGGAACCTTGCAAGGTTACAAATCTTCCGGCAGTTAACCTTAACCATGAGAGATCTCAGATGATAACCTCCAGAAATTGGAGGAGTTGATGGCGCTCCAGTTACTCAAAATCCAACTGATTTCATCCTTAGGAAATCCATAAAGGAAATGAGGAGAAATTGATAGAAACAGTGATAAAAATGGCAAGATGAGGTTAGATTCAAGATCAACATACAATGGAAGGCCACACCAAACAAAAATCAAATTAAACGAACACCAGGTTGACAAGAACAAATAAATTGAAACTAGGGTTAATTGTCGAAACTAGAAGGCACCTACGAAGGATCAGAGGGACGGTTTTTTCTTTTAAAAAAGAAGACTATAAAATGACACTTCGAAATCTACTTACTATGAAGGGGCGGCCCCAACAAAGACCCCCCCAAATAAGATGCCAATGCAACTCAAATGAAACTAAAAGGCAGATTTGGAGGCGATGACGAAGGAAAGGGGGGAGGGAGGGGAGGAGGACCTACTTAAAGGTACGCCTCCCCCTCCAACTAGAGTTGGAGAGAAGGGGGCTTGTGATCACACCATCACGAGAAGCTTTGGCAAGAGGGAGATGGACGGAGACGACGAAGCTATCGAAATGAACCAAAAGGGGATGAAGAAACCTAAGACTTAAAGATCATGTTTGGTATTTGGATAAACCGGAAGTGACATCGCTGCTACTTCTTCTCCTTCCTGCCTCGCCGCTGCCTCTTCGGTTGGATGCTAGCTAAAACAGTCAATGCGCAGGCAACACCACCCAGCTAAGGCATTTGTTAGAAGGCACAGGTAAGCACAGAGAGACCAGTGGGAAAGATGTCGAAGGCGCTGTTCTATTTTTGTAATGATGAAGAAGAGAAGAGCATGTAAGAGAGTTGGAGGGAGCGTCTTTTGCAAAGAGAGAGGACTCGAGAAACGGTGTCAGAACTCATAACTTGGAAAGACAATTCGAGCTCGAGGACAGGAGATAGTGCGGCCTACTGTCAATAGTGTGTGGGATCGTGATCGAACATGGGGTGGTCCAAGGCTCACGCTATTCCTTCTCTTTTCCGCCGATGGCGACACCCACAGGGCTCATCAAATTTACATAATAAATAAATACAATTATTTAAATATTTTATATAAAATTATATTTTAAATATTTTAAAATTGTCTATATAATTTTATTATAAAATTTAGGGAAAATTAATTGGGGTCCTTGTCAGAGCCTGGTACTTATTTCCTCGTCCCTGTCAGAATACCGGTTGATGTAAAGTCCCTACTTTTCTCCAGGTTTAATTTCCAGTCTCTGCTTTTCAGATGTCACCATTTACGGCCCTCCACACACGATTTCCGTCTCCTTGGCCTCCGTCTCTTTTTCCCATTCCCGTCTTACCCTTCCCTCCTTTTTTCCATCGCCTGTTCCCCAAACGACGCTGACGCTTCGGTGGCCCGTGAACTCTGACCCATGCGAAGTTACTCTTACATACCCTGCCAAGAACTGATACAGCAACCATTGACAGCACTTACAAACCGCCTTTCGAAGGCCCGTGAACCGTTCTTCACACTATAAAAGGAACCCTGGGTCATTCCTATCCTTCATCACAAGCTTCCCTCGCTCTTCTTCTTCCTATCTTTCTTGCTCGTCTTCTTCATCTTTATTTGCAGATGTCTTCATCTAACCGTGCTCCCCGGAGGGATGGCAAGGCACCTGCCTCACCGGTGCCACCGTCGCCCCCGGCTCCCCCGGCTCTACCTTTCCCGGAGACGTACAGCCCCGACTACTGGAACGGATTTTACGTTGGGTGGACGATGGCTTTACAGAAAGCCTCTCGGCTGTACCACCACAAGGGCCTCACCAACATCCTCCCTGACATTGGCCCTAGGGTAGAACACATATCTTCCTCACCTTCCCCTCGTCCCTCCCCGGCCCGCTCCTATTCCTCCCCTCCCTCGTCCACCGAGTAATCGGGTTAGGGTGTTTAGAATGTCTCCCTCCCCGACCAGTTCCTCCCCTCCCCTCCCATCCCTTCCTACACCTCACCTCCCTCCCCTCCCATCTCCACCTCCCTCCCCTCCCCTCCCTCCCTTCTCTGCAATCCTTCTTATTCCTCCCCTCCCCTCCTATCTCTGCTGTCCTTATTTGTCCCCTCCCCTCCGTTTCATTCCAGTGTCCATGCTATTGGGTTACGGAGTTAAGATTGTAACAGTGCTTGTTTATGGAATATAAATATTTTCCTTATATGCAGTCTTCTGTGGGCTTGTATGTGCTATCTATGATGCGTGTACTGTAATACTAACAGGTTCCTCCGAAGCGGTCAAGCTGTACTGCTGGAACTGTAACCCCATAGCATGGACACTGTAATGAAAAAGGGCACATACTGTAACACGGGAAACAGGTAATGTAATAAATAGTTGTAGCTTTAGTTCTCGAACTGTAACCTCCTATCATGCAAACTATAAAACATAAAGGTTACGACTGTAACAGCATTCCAACTGTAACCTCATAGCATGCATACTATAATGACAATAGCTAAGTACTGTAAAAGATTTCAACTGATACTGTAATAATGTGTTCTGGAAATGTAACCTCCTATTATGTATACTATAAAAGAATAGGTAAAGACTGTAAGAGGATTCTACACACATTGTAATGAGGTAGGCGTAGCTGGGCGCTCAAGCTGTAAGACAGTACTTCAACTGTAACCTAGTATCATTTATACAGTAACAGGAATAGGTAAAGACTGTAACAGGATTCTACACACACTGTAATGAGGTAGGCGTAGCTGGGCGCTCAAGCTGTAAGACAGTACTTCTTCAACTGTAACGTAGTATCATTTATACTGTAACAGGAATAGGTAAAGACTGTAACAGGATTCTACACACACTGTAATGAGGTAGGCGTAGCTGGGCGCTCAAGCTGTAAGACAGTACTTCTTCAACTGTAACGTAGTATCATTTATACTGTAACAGGAATAGGTAAAGACTGTAACAGGATTCTACACACTGTAATGAGGTAGGCGTAGCTGGGCGCTCAAGCTGTAAGACAGTACTTCTTCAACTGTAACCTAGTATCATTTATACAGTAACAGGAATAGGTAAAGACTGTAACAGGATTCTACACACACTGTAATGAGGTAGGCGTAGCTGGGCGCTCAAGCTGTAAGACAGTACTTCTTCAACTGTAACGTAGTATCATTTATACTGTAACAGGAATAGGTAAAGACTGTAACAGGATTCTACACACACTGTAATGAGGTAGGCGTAGCTGGGCGCTCAAGCTGTAAGACAGTACTTCTTCAACTGTAACGTAGTATCATTTATACTGTAACAGGAATAGGTAAAGACTGTAACAGGATTCTACACACACTGTAATGAGGTAGGCGTAGCTGGGCGCTCAAGCTGTAAGACAGTACTTCTTCAACTGTAACGTAGTATCATTTATACTGTAACAGGAATAGGTAAAGACTGTAACAGGATTCTACACACACTGTAATGAGGTAGGCGTAGCTGGGCGCTCAAGCTGTAAGACAGTACTTCTTCAACTGTAACGTAGTATCATTTATACTGTAACAAGAATAGGTAAAGACCATACAACAAGTATCATTACAATGGTTAGGAGTTAGTACGTGCGGCAGTTCTCCTTCAGTTGTAGACGCTATGAACGCCCTTCTCCATTGAAGTACGCTTTGATGAAGTGGAGGGCGATTTTTGCTCGCACAATAGGCATGTCATTCTGACTGAAGGGCAAATCTTGAATGTCCGTACGTGCTAGACATTCCATGTATTTGCAAGTAAAAATTCCGCAGTCGTCTCCCGATCCTTGTTGTGGGCATGGGTCGGGGTAGCGTAGCGGCCATGTAGCTGCATCTATCTGCTTGCCCTTCAGGTATCTTATCAGTTCCTCCACCTGCATAAGAGAATGAACAAAAGAGTTCGAGCAACTTAACGTAGATTTCATGTTACTGTTACGTCTGTAACACAAGTGCTCGCGCTCTGTAATGAATGTAAGCATCGTATGGAACACTGGTCACTTACATATTGTGGAATGTCAGCACGATGTTTGTTTCGTAATGAGTCGTACACGTGGAACTCTTTTTCCTTCATGCGGATGACCAGAAGAGCCCAATGGTTCGTTCCAACGTGCATGGGGGAGAAGATGACGTCGAATTCATTTGGGGCGCGGTCCAATCTCTTGAAAGCGTTTTCGAAATGTTCTTCCTTGCTCTTATCGTCTCTGCAAGATTGGACATAACCCTTTAAAGCGGCATGCAGATATCCAAAATTCCAAAAAATGTCCGGGTTCTCTTCACGGGGGCGAAACAAGTAAGCGTTGACGTAGCAGTCAATTACGACCGATTCGCTCTCCCTCGCGAACAATAGCTCCCGGATGTCATGAAACGAGAGGAAATTGTCGTATCCCTCCACAGGGCCGTTGAACATGAAATTTCTACAGGTAAGAATTAAGACTGTCATCAGTAATTGGCGAAACTGTAAACATGGTGGACATATAGTGTAAACATGGTAGACATATATTGTAAACATGGTAGACATATACTGTAAACATGGTAGATATATAATGTAAACATCTTTGGTCGAAACTGTAAACATGGTAGACATATAATGTAACACGTACTCATTAATGAAGCACTCATTGAAAAATCGTTCAATCAATGACTTTTCGGCCACTCCTAATGCGTCCCGGGCGACGTAATCACGTCTCTCCTCTTTCTTGCCCGTTGGAAGTGTGTCTGCACTCTCTTGAGACTGAACAAGGATCGGTTCGCAAGTGGACACATTCACTTTCGTGGCTTTGTGGTGCCGAAAATCGTCTGGCTGCGATAGAGTAAGTAAAAAAGGAATGTTCTGTAAAAATATTATAATGTAATTGTAACGGACTCGGAACAAACTGTTATGTCTCATGAAGGGTTCTGTAACCGAATGCTCAGCTTATGTAAATTCTGTAAGGGGAAACCATACCGTAAAGATATCTGGTTGTCGTCTTATCCTCGTCCCAGCTGTAACACGTCGGGACAATGATGATGGGGATATCTGACGCCGCTTCCTTTTATTTCCTTCTTCTTCCCCCTCCTTCTGCTTCCTGTCCGCCTCCTTCTTCGTCTGCTCTTCCTCCTCCCTCTTCCTCTCCGCCTCCTTCTTCCTCTGCTCCTCCTCCTCCCGCCTCCTCTCCGCCTCCTTCTTCCTCTGCTCCTCCTCCTCCCGCCTCCTCTCCGCCTCCTTCTTCCTCTGCTCCTCCTCCTTCTGCTTCCTCTCCGCCTCCTTCTTCCTCTGCTCCTCCTCCTCCCGCCTCCTCTCCGCCTCCTTCTTCCTCTCTCCTCCTCCTCCCGCCTCCTCTCCGCCTCCTTCTCCTCTGCTCCTCTCCTTCTGCTTCCTCTCCGCCTCCTTCTTCCTCTGCTCCTCCTCCTGCCTCTTCCTCTCCGCCTCCTTCTTCCTCTGCTCCTCCTCCTCCGCCTCCTCTCCGCCTCCTTCTTCCTCTGCTCCTCCTCCTCCGCCTCCTCTCCGCCTCCTTCTTCCTCTGCTCCTCTCCTCCCGCCTCCTCTCCGCTCCTCTTCCTTGCTCCTCCTCCTCCCCGCCTCCTCTCCGCCTCCTCCTCCTCCTCCCGCCTCCTCTCCGCCTCCTCTCCTCCTCCTTCTTCCTGTCCGCCTCTTCTTCCTCTGCTCCTCCTCCTCCCTCTTCCTCTCCGCCTCCTCCTCCTCCGCCTCCGCCTTCTCCTCCTTCTTCCTCTTCCTCTGGTCCTCCTCCTCCTCCTTTCGCCCCCTCTTTTTCCCCTCCTTCAACTCGGGAATGTGCAACTCCTTAAATGACCGCCGCGACCTTGTCTGCACGGATCTCCTTCCTGTAACTGAGAACACGAAAGTCTGTTAATGTCTATGAAAGAGAGCTGTAAACATAGAGAACACTTCTGTAACTTCGTATATGAAAGACTGTAACAGACAAGGAATGAAACTGTAAAGGTAGAGTACAATCGTATTACTAAGTATTGGAATGACTGTAAGAGAGTAGGACTCTAACTGTAAATGAGGAAAGCATCTTCTGTAACTAAGCAAATGAAACAATGTAAGGACACAAAACGTTTACCTGGACGTTGGTAACTCTTCTTTGCCACGGCATGTGATCGTACTGAAGCTGTTGGGAGCTCCAATGGCGGTAGGGCTAAAATTGCACATTCTGTCTCTGGGGGGGGATGTTGCCACCGAGGCTGCCGCTGAAATTGTTCCTCCAGTCTATGTAGCCTTCCATCCATTGACTGGAGGATATTGTTCTGCCGGTGTAATTGGTCATTCTGCCGCTTTAACTGGTCATTCTGCCGAAGTAACTGGTCATTCTGCCGCTGTAACTGGCTAAGAATGCCATGCAGAGAGTTATCTGATGGAGGGGTTCGGGAAGTGGTTGACGTGGATGCCGTCAATCGTCGCGAAGCTCTAGGTGGCTCCTCATTTTCATTATACTCCAAATACACCTGAATTAACACAGGTACAGGTACAGGTATAAGTCATATACCAAGATAACACAGTTCCAGGGGTAAGTGACACTTACATCAGATCGTCGCAACCCCCGTAGTAGGGCGGATAACTCCGGTCCCTTATTCCGGCAATCCCAACGGAAAAATGGGGGATTCCTTTCGGATGATCTGGTTTCCATTTGTATTGGTGCATCAAAAACCATGCCTACATCATTATGAAATAGATAATGCGTATGAGAAGTGTATCGTAAACGTATGTAACAGATACATATGTCTTCTGTAAATGTATGTAACAGATACTGTAATAGGTTCATATGTCATCTGTAATATAGACCGTCTTGAACTGTAACAGAGGACATATGAAAACGTATGTAACATATACATATGTCTTCTGTAAATGTACTCTATGAGTCTTCTGGAATAGACACATTCAGGAACTGTAACAGAGTGTACCGTAACAGTATACTCACACCGAGAGCGGGAACACAACCGGTTAGGAAGATGTTTTTGCAGGAACCAGCTGCTGTTTTGAATGCCATCACCCCCGACATCAGGTACTCGTGGATTGCGGCAGCCCAATTGGCGTTGTTCATGTCATGGAGGTCGTCCAGGTATGGCAGAATGGACAGCGACCCCGACATCCCACTTGTGGGGAAGAAGAAACAGGAACAAAGAAGCGCAACCCAAAGCTTCACGGAAATCTCAACAGCAAGCTGACCCTCCTGTGGAACGTACTCCTTAAGTTTCAAATGGACATTGTGCCTGTCCATCGTTCTTTTGGTTCCAAGGATCCGGCGCAAACTGGCTTTTGTCCCATCCGTGTTCAGGTCGATAGGGGAACCAACGTTTGGTATACCCATAACTTTGGCTATGTCTGAAGGGCGAAAAGTCATGCTGCATGAGCCAATCTTAAAACGCTCTCCATCGAAACGTGTCATAAGATCGACAATGAGTGAAATTGGGTAGGTCACCATTTCGCATTTGATATACGCGCGAAATGGTGAATTCCTCATCAACTTCAGATGCGCGCTCCTAAATTGCAAATCGGCCATAACGGAACGGTAGAACAGAAGCGAGCATCGCGTATTATATTCATTCTTTTCTGCAAAGAAAAGATCGCATCTTAAAATGAAAACATTCATTCGACAAACATCCGTATTAGGGTAAGAAGAAACTACTTTTTCGTACGACTTGGAGTGTGGGTTCTTCCACGAACGCTTCTTGCACCGCATCCGCCGCAATGCTCTGAATGTCAGCGCTCGTAGGAGATCGACGGCTTGCCATCGTTAGAGGGGAGAGACGGATTGCTTCGTCTGGAGATGTAACTGAAGGATGGGAAACTGTAACAGAGAAGAGGTCTGGTGGAGGAATGGCGGTGTAGGAGAAGGGAAGGAGAAAAGTCATGATATATGAAGTCGGTGTACCGACGGGTGGACACTGGACTCAACAAGATGGCGGTGCACTGCAATGATGACCATCGGGCGGCTGAAAATACTCGGTACGACAGACGACGGGACGTCAAGGAAATCACAGCCCTTCGTATAGAGCTTTCCCGCCATGTTAGGTAGCCACATACGCACTCCCGCCAATTTGACCCCCAGTCCAAGCCACTCATACACGAAACGTCTTCCACGAACCGTTCGTCTTCCTCTGCCACCCAATGGAGCAGCTCCCTGCAAGATGTTCATTTGGAGATCAAAGTTTCGTTCTTTCATAGGGAGGGACACGGATTTGGCGTCCATTCATAGCAGGGTTTCCCAAAGGTTGGGTGTAGACATGCAGGAGAACATGCTGAAGTATCGTCTTCCCATGGATACCGACGTTGAACAGGTGTTGCTTGACGATGGGGATGTCCTAGCTATGTTTGATCTTCACAAGTGTCAGGGAAAATCATTGATAAATCTACAAATTCATCAGGTGGAAACTCGTTGCCTTAGTACGCATGCTAGTCGTCATTCAGATGGAACGCAACCACTTGACAGGTACGTGGTCCATGTATTCTTCACCACCCTTCATGTTATCCCATGCATTCTTAACAAGCCTTCGTCTTAAGAATGTATGTATGTACATTATTTGCAGAAGTACTTCAAACACGCATGGCGGTTCTTTGGTAACCCCAGAACCCCTCCAATTACCAGGAAGCAGTTTCGAGTTGTATGTGCGAGGAGAAGGAGCGGAAGGTGTAGTACCAGTGTTGACGCAATATTCCGTAGGTAGAATACACTCAGTAGGACAAGTCTTCATAAGCAAAGAGCTATTGCAGATGGAACTGACAAATTACGCGATCGCACGAGGATTTAATTGGAAATATTTGAAGAATGACTCTGTACGATTAACTGTACGTTGCAATGTCTCTGTTTGCCCATGGCGCCTGCATGCGTCTGTCGTTCGTGGAGGTCCACAATTTGCAATCAAAAGTCTCAACAACATACACACCTGTGGATGTGACATTATGAGCGACGGACATCCACGGACATCTAAGAAGTGGGTAGCAAATGCTGTGAAGGGGAAACTAGTTGATAAACCCACCTACAGAGCAAGTGAAATGATGAGTGACATCCGTCGGGAATACGGTATCTGCATCCCTTATCATCAGGTATGCCATGAATTGAATTGTAACACATCATGACGTCTACTGTAATCAATAGATCCTTAACTGTAATTCTCTGACCCTAGCATTGTAACAATTGTCCTCATATACTGTAAGACTATCATTGTCATAACTATAATCATTTCGACGTATACTGTAACAATATCTGCATGCCACTGTAACAACTGTAATCATATACTGTAAGTCTCTGACCCTTGTATTGTAACAACTGTAATCATATACTGTAAGGGTTTGTATTGTAACAACTGTAATGATTTGAGCGTATACTGTAACAACTTAAGAAGGATACTGTAAGGTATGAGGACAAGAACTGTAACACTCTTACAGAACATGTATAATCATTTGAATAGGCATGGTGGGGCAAAGAGGTTGCTGTCGGTTCACTATACGGCGATTTCAGAACAAGCTATCATATGTTGAACTGGTACAGCGAACGTGCATTACAGTCAAACCCGGGATCGATCTTGTCTCTAGAAGTGGACCCGGAGACTCAACGTTTCAAACGGTTTTTCATATGCTTCGCGGCGTCTGCATATGGGTTCGAAGTTGGTTGTCGACCTATGCTCTTTTTGGACGGAACTCATATCAAACAGCATAGAGTGCAAGGGGTTATACTTGCTGCAAGTGCCTTAAACGGTAACAATGAGCTATTCAGTGTAGCCTACTCCATCGCAGATTCGGAAACATATGACAACTGGGTCTGGTTTCTACAAAATTTGAAAAAGGCATTGCTATCAGATAGAAGGATCGCGTTCCTATCAGACAGAGGGAGAGGTCTGAAGGAAGCGATCCCTGACGTATTTCCGAATGATCATCACGGCTACTGTTCCAGCACATCATGCAGAACTTCAACGACCAATGTGCGGGAAGTATGCCGCCCCTTTCAAAAAATTACTTAGAAAAATTCTCCAGCGCATTGCCTATGCTGTTACTGAACAGAGTACCAAGACGCAATGACTGCAATGGAGCTTAATTCTACTGAGGCCAAAGAATGGGTGCTCCGAAATGATGTCGAACACTGGTCCCATGCTCTTTTCCAGGGACAAAGGTTCGGCTCTTTAAATACATAAGCGATATGTTCTATTACATTCTGCCATTTATGTGCTTACAGTTGTAGGGATAATCTATTACAGAACGTGTTAAATAAGGTTACAGTATGTAGTGGACACTTGTTACAGATATTGATGTTATCCTAATTTCCTTCACATGGCCATACAGGTTTGGTGAATTATACTCTAATTTGGCAGAGTCATTCAACAATTGGATACATGACGCGCGAAGTCTACCAATACTACAGATGGTTGACAAAATTAGAGTGCAAATGATGGAAATGGCTGCAAAGAGGAAAATTGATGCTGCATTGTGGGTACACCATACTGTCCTAAAGTACAAAAAATCATCGAAAAAAACCTTCAAGAAAGGAGAAGCTTAGCAATCCGTCATTCAGATGGAATCAAATTTGAGGTTGTTGAAAGTATGAAGACTACGCCGTAGACCTCCATCTACAAACATGTTCTGTGGACACTGGCAAATTGTCAAGATTCCTTGCAAGCATGCATGCGCAGCAATTGGCAGTAACAAGGAGGCCGTTACTCAATATGTTTCGACATTTTACAGCACAGAAGTGTATAGGGCTGCATATGAAAGAAACATTCAACCTATCCCAACATTTGACATGCCGGATCCGCCTCAACAATCAGAAGTTCTAATCAAGCCACCGACAACAAAAGGTTGCCAGGAAGACCGAGAAGAGGAGATACATTCAAGAGGAGAAGAAGTATCATGCATATATATTGTTCACGGTGCAAAAAAACAGGTCACAACCGAAGAACTTGTAGCAACCCACCCCACAATCCTGACGGATTTTAAATGTTGTATATTAGTTACAACGAACGTCGTCCTTATATCCAATATTAAAGTGTATGTAATAATTATTACAGTCTACGCACTACGATGTTACAACTCCACTACTACGCTATTACAGTTTCAGTAATACACTTGCACAGTTCGCGCACTTACAATTACGTTTGTGTACAGTGTACGTAACGAAGTGTTACAGTTTAACTCTAATACTCTTACAGTTTAACCTGTTACCGTCCGATGTTAGATGAAGACATCTCAGAATAAAGAGGAAGAAGAGAGCAAGAAAGTAAGAGGAAGAAGAGCACTGTCTCCTCACAATTTCTGTACAGTATATGTAATAAGATGTTGCAGTTTAAGCACTAGACTCTTACATTTTCAGCAGTACACTTTACAGTTCGCGCACTACACTCTTACAGTTCCAGCACTTACGATTCTGTTATATTATACGTAATAAATGTTACAGTTTAAGTACTAAGCTGTTACAGTTCGAGCACTACAGTGTTACACCTAAAGAACAGCCCTGTTACAGTTTGAGTACTACTCTCTTACAGTTCAAGCACTACATTCTAACATACAGTTTTACATTATATGTTATAATCTCTTACAGTCGTTGGTCATGTTGATTATAGTATATATGAGGGGATGTTACAGTGTGTTATTGGTAACATGTTGAATTGCATGATAC